>CM053747.1:3689482-3735950 GCA_028658305.1 Pachyuromys duprasi
TCTCTTTCTCTCTGTGTTTCTCTCTCTCTGTCTTTCTGTCTGTTTCTCTCTGTTTCTGTCTCTCTTTGTCTCTTTCTCTCTGTGTTTCTCTCTCTGTCTTTGTCTGTCTCTCTGTTTCTGTTCTGTCTCTCTGTCTCTCCCTGTCTCTTTCTTCCTGTCTCTCTCTCTCACTGTCTTTCCCCCACCACTCTGTTCATATCTAAGTCCCTGTTCATGTCACCCAGATTCAGAGTACACAAGGGGAGCCAGTCAGGCCCCAGTGCTGAGTGGTTCTCCAGCTTGGCTGCAGCCTGACCTGTCTGTGAGTGGCCTCTGAAAGCTATTCTGGGCTTCAGGCCCTGGGGTTAGGGCCTGGCCCTGGGATTGAGAAATGATGAGGAAATTCCTCCATGATGTAGTGTTTTCCAGACACCCCGGAGAACCCTGGTCCCTGGACATAATTCACTCCTTCCAGGAGTTGAGGAAGGAGGCAGCCTGGCTAGACCTCATCCCTGGGCTCCTAGACTAGGATTTCAGAGTCCTGTGTCAGGACACACAGTCCATCTGTGGCCTCCAATTTACAGGGCTTTGGTGACCCACCATTAAAGGCTGAACTCTTGCATCTCAGCATAGCACTTCCAGGCCCCAGGCCAATCACCGCTGACACTGACCCCCAGCAAGAACACTTTGGTGACAGATAGTCATCTCAGGCTCCAGCATTGCTCCTCCACATGAGGCCCCTCAGAATACCTCCTCATGCCATCTCCTTCAAACCAGTGTGTCAGCTCAGCAGTCGTGGGCCCTTCTCCCTGACTCCATAGTTCCTGCTTTCTCACAGGTGGTGAGGGCCAGAGGGGGCCTTAAGGTCAGAGAACAATTTTCGAGAGTCAGTTTTCTCTCTTTCTCTGCCATGTGGGTCCCAGGGATCAACCTCAGGTAGCTGTTTGGCAGCAAAGCCCAGCAAGCTTTGTTTTGTTTTTATTTGTTTGTGTGACACAAGGTCTCACTGTGTGTTCCGGGCTGGCCTCAAGCTCCCTCAACAATCTCTTGCTGCTGTTCCCAGTGTGCTAGCGCTAAAACTCTGAGCCCCCCCCCACACACACACACCCGGCTGTGACACCCTCGTTTTTCAGGGAGACAATTTTAGTGAAGAGGTTACACAGCCCTTTGACTTTCGTTTCTGTACCAATGTGACCACCTTCCTGATGCATGATAGTCCTTGGCAAGGGCAGAGAGTTGGTTAACCCCAGTCTCCTCTTCCATGATACAGGTCCCAGCAGCCTCCCAGGCATGTGACTGAGCGTGTCCAACATTCCACCCCACTCCAGGTCTGCCTTGGAGCAGGACAAACTCCATGCAGGGGTGTTTCATGTTCAAGGGCAGCAGTGTCCCTGACACTAAGGTTGGAGTGCAGGCAGCTGCTGCCTTGCCCTCTCGGTCTCCCCTGCCCCCGTGACCACATCTTCCTATCATCTGTGTCCAGCTGCCACCCAGCTGGCATCCCTGGTTTCCGACAGGATGGATCCCAGTTCCAGCTGCTCTGGGGATCCCCCAAAGGACCACCCAACCCTACTCTGGGGAGTGAGGAGCCTGATGGGGGTGGGGTGGGGGCTGTGGGCCATATGGTCCCTGTCATGGTCTCTGGTTCCCAGGCAGACCAGAGGGAACTCAGGAAGTCATATCATATTAATGAAGGATGACGCCTGGCAGGCTTGGCGTCCTGTCTCGGCATCAGGGGAGTTTCGAGCAGGAGGTGGGACCTCCACTTCCCGGAGCTTTCTCCTGCTGATTTCCTGTCCCCATCACCATCACTTAGCCCGGGAAGTCCCCGGCTCTTATGCCCAGGGACCTTGGATAAGCCCCTGCATCCTCCTAGGCCGTGGTTTCCCTTCTTACACCTCTAGCAGCCATTACCCTGTGGATGCCAGAGTCTGCCCTGCTCCAGGTGCCTCTGCCCTGCTCCTGGGTCAGAAGTAGGTAGCTCAGGGTGTGGTGCTGTGCCCTCCAGAGCTGTAGGTAAGAAGGCCAGAAGCTCAAGGTCACCCTCAACTATACAGCTCCAGGTCACCCTAAACTGCAAAAGACTCTCTGCAAGGGTCAGAAAACAAACAGAAGCAAGTAGGGGCAGTGATGAGGGGGAAAGAGACCCTGGCTCTATGCATCCCTTTGTCTGGTGCCAGGGGCCTTCATGTGAGGGCTGGGCCATGTGCACACCTCACACACGGTTTCCAGAAGCAGAGCAAGGTGGTGGGAGCCGCCCTGGGAGGGTAACTCAGCAGACAGCCTTCTACCCACACAGGCAACAGGACTCAGCCTTCCCAAGGGACCCCAGAGTTCCTCAGAAGAGGAGGGACACGCCAGAGGGACAGACACTACAGAGAACGGAGACTTACTCCGAGACACAGTTCCCAGAGGCAAGGGGCGTGGGGATCAGAGAGAGGATGATGGGAGCCTGGAACTTGGCATGTGTGACTGCAAGTGTGTGTGTGTGTGTGTGTGTGTGTGTGTGTGTGTGTAACACTATACAGCTTCTGTCGGAGTCTTCATTGACCAGGACCTTAGCTGGCTGCTTTCTACGAGGTAGGGGTAGAGTAAACATGTAGGACCCAAAGGTGGGAGTATGCATACATGTGCCCAGATGGGTGTGCACAGGTATAGCCAGGTATACAGATATGGAGTTTGCAAAAAAAAAAAAAACCACTTAGATTTATTCATTTTACCTGTATGAGTGTTTTGTTCACATGTATGTCTGTGCACTTCGTGCATGCCTGGGGCCCACGGAGGTCAGAAGCAGATGTCGGAACCTCTGGAAGGAGAGTTCTGGACCCTTATGAGCCACCGTGTGGGTGCTGGGGATTGAACCCAGGTTCTTCGAAAGAACAAGTGCTGAGCCATCTCTCCAGCCCCGTGACCATATTTTTGCTGCTGTGTGTGTTGTGCACAGATAGACGAGTATCTGTGAGGTGTGTGAGGACGTGGGCACTGCCGGTTCTCAGGTATCTTTGGAAGCACAGTGTCTGGGTTTTTTTGTTTGTTTGTTTTTGTTTTTCGAGACAGGGTTTTTCTGTGTAGCCTGGCTGTCCTGGACTCTTTGCAGACCAGGCTGGCCTTGAACTCTGTCTCCCTGTGTGCTGGGATTACAGGTGTGTGCCACTGTGCCTGGCTTTTTAAAATTATTATTATTTAATCTTATTCGTTGAGTTTAAGTACGTTTTTGCCCATGTGCCAAGGCGTACTGAGGTCACAGGACAAGTTGTGGGTATTGGTTCTTTTCTTCCACGACGTGAGTAAGTCCTGGGGACTGAACTCCGGTCGACAGGCTTGGCGGAAGGCGCCATCTTAACATGAGCCATCTCCCCTGCCTTCCTCTCACAACTCACTGCGTCATCATCTAAGGAAAAGGGCTTCTGCTTCAACTAAGTCCCAGCCGTGGGGTATTGTGTAAAAATAAGAGACACTTCATCCTGCCTGCTTCTCAGCTGTTAGAGCTATCATTCCCCCCACAAAACTAACAAACACTGTGTACCAAGGCTGCAGGGACACAGAGGGGCTCAGAAGACACCATGCAGTGAGGGTGTGCAAAGCCTGGGTGAGCAGGTCCCAGCTGACTCAGTTCTCGATGCCCTCACTCGCCCTGACTCCTTGATCCCTTTCTTGCTGGTGGAGGCCTTGGGGGCCCGTTCATGCTCCACTCAGTCTGTGCAGTCCATGCATGTGCCACCTGCCGCCCACGCCTGCTGTCAGGCCTGACTTGTCCCCTAACTCTGCTTCAAGAAGTTTTAAGACCCTTCCAGGCTGTCCTGCTCTTTTGAGCTTTGGCTTTCTCTTTTCCCTCACTCCCAGGTCTCTTGAGACAGGCCCGCGCCAGCTACTCCAGAGCATAGGGGATGAAGAGGAGGCAAGGAACTCAGGAGAACTGGACAAGCAGAGCGCTGAGGCGAGGGGGGAGACTGGGAGGGGCAGATGGGAAGCCAGCACTTCCTTAGGCGTGGGAGCGTGCACACACCCTGACGCCCCCACCTCTCGGCCCAAGTCTCACCCCAGCTAGATCCTGGTCCTCAAAGCTGACCTCAGAGCTGAGGGTGACAGGAAAGAGCAGGGGTGACCAGAGACATGGCCATTTGGAGCTGTGAAGCTAATGAGATTAGTTAACCCGGTGCTTCTGGTGTCTGGTGACTCTGTGGCTAATCGCATCTCCCTGCCCTCACTTCAGGTTTCTGACCCCTCCAAATTTCTGTCACTGCCTTCCCTCAATCTCCTGGCTTCCCTCTTGCCAACTACACCCCCCAGCTGTTTCAACAGCCTCCCCCAAAACAGCAAGGTGCAGGAGGGAGGCTTAGACCACCCGGATTCCAGTCTGGAAGGGCCCTAAACTCTGACAGTCTAGCCCAGTGGTCCTCAACCTTCCTAAGGCTGTGACCCATCAAGACAGTTCCTCATATTGTGGTGACCCCCCAACCTTAAAATTATTTTTGTTGCCACTCCATAACTGTAATTTTGCTTCTGTTATGAACTGTAATGTAAATAGCTGTGTTTTCCCACGTTCCCCAACCCACAAGCTGAGAACCACTGGTCTAGGTTGGCCAGGTTGTTCCTTCCTCACAAGTCTGGAAGACTCTGGAAAGTTAAGAGCCTGGTGGAGTTTACACCTCTAACCCCAGCACTGTTGAGGTTGAGGAAGCAGAAGGACTGCTCTGAGTTCAAGGCCAGTTTGGGCTCCAGGGTGAGAGCACCGGAGAAGCTGAGGAGGCAGGAGAGCTGGGAGCTTGAGGCCAACCAAAGCTCCAAAGCTAGGTCTTGCCTCAGGGGGGAAGAAATCATCCCAGCCCGGAATCCCAGCATTCAGGAGGCAGAAGCAAAAGGATCAGCATGAGCTCTAGGTTAGCCTGGACCACATCGTGAGTTCCAGACCTGCCAGGGCTACACTGTGAAGTAAGACCCTGTCAAAAGGAAGAGAAAGAAAGAGACAAAGAGAGAAAGAAGGAAAGACAGATGGAAGGAAGGTAGAGAGAGACATTGGAGGGCTGGTGAGATGGCGGAGCAGGCAAAGGCACCTGCCATCAAGCCTAATGACTTGAGTTTCATCCCCCCGGAACCACACGGTGGAAAAAGAGAACCAACTCTCATAAGTTGTCCTCTGACCTCCATACATGCACACGCACGCACGCGCACGCACGCACACGCACGCGTACACACACATGCACGCACGCACACACATGTACGCACACATGCACACGCGCGCGCGCACACACACGCGCACACCCCACAACATCTAAAAAGAAAGAAATTGAACTTTGGAGCTCAGTGGTTCTGGGAGCCCAGATTCCTTCAGGTTCTGAACTGAAGGGCTGGGTTTGCGGCCTGGGCCCTGCCAGCTGTCCTTCCCCACCCCCAACTCATCCTTGGCTCTCTTCTCTCTTTCTCTCTGTCCCCCTTTTCCCTTGGGGCTCCCACAGACATGATGCAAGCAGGCTGGGGCAGGCTGAGAGGTGGGAGCAGGAAAGAGATGTAATTACAGCTGCTTCTGCCTCTATTCTACAGGAAGCTCAGAGTTGGGGCCCAGGGGATCCTACTCCAATGCAAATGTAGAGCACTTGCCAGGCTCACATCAGGCCTCCTGAGGAGGAAAGCCCCATGAACCACTTCAGGAGACAGGAGAGGTTAGGTGAGACTTATGAGAGACTCCCAGGCAGAGATAAAAATTCTGGGAAAGAATCAGGCAAGTGGGATGGGGAGGTGGGGGGATGGCGAGGGGTAGGGAGTGTGGGGTGAAGGTGCGGGGGAGTGTCACCAGCCAGACATGGAGGAAGTCAGAAGTCAGATATAATGGGCCAAGTGGCAAATGTGGACTAGAATAAGCGGGTTAACTGGGTTATACAAGCTAGTTGGGAACAAGCCTAAGCTATAAGGCCTAAGCTTTCACAAATAAATAAAAGTCTCGGTGTCATTATTGGGAGCTGGTAGTCAAGACAGTCTGTTGAGAGGCAGTTTCCTGGGTCCAGCCATCTCAGGAGCAAGTTTCATTTTGCTGGCACTGTCAAAACTGAGTTCATGTTCCCAGGCCCAGTACCCAACTCCTATCCGGTCTTCTTCAGATGTTTCATGTTTGTCTCTTAACCAGTAAAGGATGTAAAGAGGGAAGTTGCTGTTACCCCGTTATCTAAGCTAAGACACACAAGTTGCAAATGTGTTACCTCTCTCAACTTAATTACATGCAGCTGGCCCACCCCTTGTTCCCTTAGATCCTGGGTCCAGAAGGAGATCCGATTGCAAAAAGTTGATTCAAGGGTCCTGAAATCAGATGACCTGGAATGGCCCAGTCACCCACTTCCTTGCTCAACCCCTTGTGTTAAATATGATTGGTCACTATAACAGCCCACCCTGCTCCTGCAAGTTTTAAAAAAAATGCCCATTCCTTCACAGTGGTGCACGCCTGTAATCCCAGCACTCAGGGAGGCAGAGGCAGGTGGATCTCTGTGAGTTCGAGATCAGCCTGGTCTACAAAGCAAGTCCAGGGCAGCCAAACAGAGAAACCTTGTCTCAAAAAAAAAACCAAAACCAAAACAACAGCAAAAAAAAAAAAAAATACAAAAACGAAAACAAAAAATGAAATGTTGTATAATCTCACTTCGGGGACATGGTTCAGATCCCTAACTGGATATCTCCTTTCGCGAACAGAAAATAAAACTTCTCAGCTTCCAACTTGAACCCAACAGGACGATACTGAATGGAGCTGCACACTCATTGGGTTGGAAGCTCAGAGATGCAGCTTTCTTGAGTCATCACCCATGCGGTGATGGGCTTTTCAGTGAGGTAGCTGTCTTTGAATCACCAGTGTTTCCTGTAAGTCACCTCAATAAGCTAATTGGGTCCCCAAGCTGGATTCCAGTGCAATCATTTCTTTTGTCTGTCATTGATAAACAAATATTTGTGCGTGCCTCCCAAGGAAAAATCACACAACAGGGACACAGTGGGGCACGGTGGGGACATTGTCCAGCTGAAAAGCCCAGAAGCCTTATAAAATCCCAGGGAAGGCCAGGCGTGTAGGCACATACCAGTAATCCCAGCATTCAGAGAGCTGAGGCAAGAGGATAGTGGGTCTGAAGCCAGCCTGGGCTGCATAACAAAACCCTATGTTAAAATAAATAAATAAATAAATAAATAAGCAAATTTTAAAAATTTGCCCTCAGGGAAGCAGGAAGTAAGGACTTTGATGAGAAATCAGTTCTATTTCACAACCAAATCAACATGTTTAAGCATCATCCAAGGCTAAAAATAGCCTCCAAACCACAACTGCAAGTTCCGTAGGCACCGCTGCATAGGGTATACTGGTAAATAGAGCAGGAGTCCTTTGTCCCCACAGTTAAGAAAAACATGGCTGAGTGGAGCCCACAGGACCCCAAATTAAGATAACACAGGAAGAATGCAGAAGGGGTCCCCTGAATGACTGTCTTCATCGCTTCTAACAACATGATTTTCAATTTTGTTTGTTTTTGTTTTTTTGAGACAGGGTTCTCTGGGTGACCCTGGCTGTCCTAGAACTCACTCTGTAGATCAGGCTGGCCTCCAACTCGTAGAGATCTGCCTGTCTCTGCCCAAGTACTAGGAATTAAGGCATGAGCCACCACCATCTGGCTAACCAAGGGATGTTTTTATCCGGGTCCCTAAGTCTTATCAACACTGCGTAGGAACCCAAATATCCTCTCCACAAGGAACTCCTCTATGGGTCCAAAACTGGGCTAGGAGCTCTCTCTCTCTAACTCTCTCATCTCGGCTCTGCCCAACGGAGGCCAGTGTCTAGATCCCTAGAACTAGGGCTGTCTCTGCCATAGCCACGTTCCCAGCATTGCCCAAGCCAGCAGGTTTCCAGGAATGATTTATATCCAGGAATGATTTAAAGAGTGAACGCGGTGGGGGTAGGGTAGCTGGATTAAGAACAAGGTCAGTGATACAGGCCTTCAACCCCAGCTACTCAGTGAAACCCTGACTCTAAATACAAAGGTAAGAAGAGCCAGATGTGGTGGGGCACGCCTTTAATCCCAGCACTCAGGAGGCAGAGGCAGGCAGACCTCTAAATTCGAAGCCAGCCTGATCTACAGAGCAAGTTTTGGGACAGCCAGGGCTACAAAGAGAAACCCTGCCTTGAAAACAACCACACCAAAATTTTAAAATGAAAGAAAAAAGAAAAAGTAAAATGCAGAGTGAAATGAAGACTGGTGAAATCAATTAATGGGAAGCATGTGCCTAAAATCTGCCAGTGAGGGACTGAGGTTCCGATAATTAATACATTGCTTGTTTGTCCTGGGCTCAAATCCCCAATATGGAAAGGAGCGGGGCATGTTGGTTCACTCCCTTAATCCCAGCGCTCAGGAGGCAGGGGCATCTCTGTGAGTTTGAGGTAAACCTGGATTACAAAGAAAGTTCCAGGACAGCCAGGGCTAGGGAATGAGAGCCTGTCAAGGGGGTGGGAGGTGGAGGTGGAGGTGTGTAGGTGTGTTTCTGGAGAGTTCGCTCAGTGGTTAAGAACACACACTGCTCTTCCTGAGGACCAGAGTTCAGTTCCCAGCATCCACACTGAACAGCTCATAATTCTCCCTAGCTCTAGGGGTTCTCACATCCTCTCTCCTGTCCTCCCTGGACACCTGCACTCATGTGCACATACCCACATACAGACATACACAAATGCATAATTAAAAATAAAGTATATCGAGACCAGAGAGATGCCTCAGATGGTAAGAGCTGCTCTTCCAGAGGACCCTGGTTCAATTCCCAGTACACACACATGGCAGCTCAAGTCCTAGGGGATCCTACACCCTCACGAAGACATACATGCAAGCAAAACACGAATGCACATAAAAAATAAAAAGGAATCATCAATTTTTTTAAAAAAACTAATGAAAAAAAAAAAGCCAGTGTTGGGGGCAGCATGATGTGAAACCGGATAGATTGAGCAGAGGCCCTTAAGTCCCAGCCAGGAGGGAGTGAGGAAATGGGGCAGCCTAGGCTACAGGGAGCTCATAGTTGGCGCCTCGGTTCTGATCAGCTGTGTATCTGAGAAGCGGGACCTTCGGTTCCTTCAGCAAGGAGGAGGGCTATTACGCAGTCGCCTCTTGCGGGGTGCAGTGCTTCACCATCCCCGCACCTCTCACTCCACACACGCTCAGAAAGAAAGAGAAGGGACAGACGCAGGCTCCCCCAAAGCTGGTCCCCACGCCCTGCCCGTGCCTCGTTTTCCCCTAAAGTGCAGGCACCAGCAGGTTACCAAGTTTATTGGATTCATACTTCGGCGGGGGAGGATAAAGCTTTCTTGAGGGCTCAGAGCAGGGTGCAAAAGAGTCGCTTGTCGCGGAAGGGATTCTCGGCGGCGGGGACAGGCGTCACCAGTGGGTCATCCTTAGCGTGCGTCTCGCAGAAAGCCAGAAGCTCAGCCGCCGCCTGCGACACCTGCAGGTGACGGGTAGAGATGCAGTTGACCCGCCCTACTGGCTTGGTCCACAGGGAGCATCCAAATCCCCGCCCCGTGTCCTGACCACGCCTGGGCTGGGCACGCCCCCGTCCCGAGCCCCACCTTCCCATCCGGCCTCAGCTCCAGGCTCCGCCCTCAACGGAGCCTGCCGCAGACCCCCAACCTGTTTCCCCGCGGGGAAACCTTCATGCGCACCTTCATGCGATCAATGTTCACCTCCAGCTTCAGCTGCTCCACCGTCTTGCGAGCCTCAGCGATCTTGGCCATGTTGTTAGACATGGCTGCAGCAGGAAAGGGGTTAAATGCCTGGCAGGAGTGGGGACTGGGGGCTCCTGGAACACTCTGGACCCCGCGGGGAGTAGTGAGAAGCGGTGGTGTGACCCAGTAACAGGAGAAGTGCTTGGCACTACGAGCGAATGGGGTCCCAGAGGCAGGTTGAGAAAAGGGTGACGATTCAATAGGACAGGATGGAGGGGTGACCCGGTGGGGGAGGGGCGGGTACCAACAGGCGGCTGGAAGAAGAGCAGAGGGGCCGGGGAAAGGAGGATACACAGATGGGAGGCTGAGAGGCAGGTGGAGGGGGAGGGCCAGAAGGACAAGGCCACAGGTGCTTGATCAGAATCTACGGATCCAGGTGCCCTCACCCCCTGAGGATAGAGCCTGAGCCAGGAAGGGGGGGGGGCCCTCCCCAGGCCAATTAGCAGCGACTCCAGGGAGAACTGAGAATTAAGATCTCGGCGGGAGGGGCGCAGAGGGGGCCTCATTAGGGCCTCAGCAGCAGCTGCCCCCTCTGCCATCCTGAGGGACCCATCCCTACCCCAGCCTTGGCTGCCTCAAAGGCTCCTTTGCTCATTAGCAGGCAGGGGAGAGGGTTAGGGCAAGCCAATCCAGCCAGCCCTGTTGACGGGCAGAGAGGACAGAGAGGGGGACAAGTGGAAAAGCCAAGGGAGGGACAGAGTGACAGACATGGAGAAGGAAAATAGACTGAGGGCGGGGACAGAGGTATTAAGGAAGAGGTGATGAAGGAAGACGATCTGGAAAAGAACAAAGGGCCAGGGTATAGGGAAGGAAAGAGGTACAGAGGGCACAGGAACAGAGTTGGGAAGACAGGAGAGGAGGGACCCGGACAGAAGGGGACACGCGGAGTTAGAAGGGAAATGGAGCAAGGAAAGAGAAGAGAGACTGGGAGGGATAAACAGAACACGGGAACAGAGGGGTGATGGAGACACACAGAAGTATAAAGCCATTTATTCCCTCATTCACGCATTCACTCATTCAATCCCAGACGCACACACAGTGGCCACCAACCGGCTACTGGGACCAGGACGGGAGCTTCCTACCTGTTGCAGCTCAGGGCTGGGATGGCTGGCGGGTGACAGAGGCTGACCGAGGCAGCAGCGTCTGGTCCCCTTCCCAGCCCCGCCCCTTCCCCCGAGGTGCAGCCCCTCAGGACCGCCTCCTCCTAGGCACCACCTGTCTCCACGCCCTGGGCCTGTCTCTCTAGGTCCTCTCCCTGCTATGTCTCTTCCTCCTTTTCTCTCTCTCCCCGTTTTCCAGTCACTCCTGCTTCCAGCACGTCTTTCTCTGGAGTCCCTCTTTCACACTTGCAGGAAAAGATGGTCCTTCTAGGTGTGTACACGCAGGCACACAAGCCTCTCACTCCTGCACATGCAGACTAGCGGCGTCACCCCATCACGGTGACCCTCTTAGTGGCGCACAGACTCATGCTCAAAAGTCGCGCACACAGGGATTCACGCTGCCTTGCTGGGTCACAGAGCAGTGCCTCGGTACTCAACACAACACACAACGCCAAAGGTCTCCACAAAGCGCCCGCCGCTGTCACCATCGCACGGTCAGGCACCCTGGCTGAGAGTGTCCGAGGTGTTCGTTGTTCCGGGCAAGCGCAGTTTTAAGTTCTCTCCAAGTTCCCATTCACACTTTCTCAGCGTCTCACACATCGACATGCAACTGGCTCAGCCTCTCGGACAAACGCTCCATTACCTAGTATGACACAGGACCAAAGGGTTTTCTTTCCAGGGGTGCCTGAGTGTGGTGACACTCAACTGCTGGTCAGTCTCCTGATACACAGTGGCCCCAGTTCCCCCTCCCCCCATGGTCGCATGTAATTCCCGCCACACCTACACGCTGTCTTTTAGTGTCATACATTGTTGACATGCAATGGCTTTGTGTTTACACACACACACACAGTCGCGGACGCGGGTCTTTGCTGGGCCTCACGGGCTGTACCACAAATGCTTGTCATGCTCTCTCTTCCCCATTCAGCATTTCCCGCGTCTCGCCTGTGCACTCACATCGGACACCCCCAAACAATCACACACTTTCGCGCGGGCAATCACAAACGCAGGCCAACCTCCCGGTGTCACACGTGATGGCCCAGTTTCTCATGACCCCCCAGGGCGGCAGGCACAGTCTCACTGACATTCCCTCGGGCCGTGCCCGCTCAGTTTCTCCTTGCCATTCCTCCTCTCCGTGTCACACAGTCACACGCCGTCTCCTGGCGACCCACACCAGCTCTGAGGCGTGCTCTCCTGCTGGCGTGGGTCGCGCCACTTCTGGATGCCGCGTGCGACACCACAGCTTCGCCTGCGCCCTCAAGGCCCCGCGGCCGGCCACACGGGGACGCCCGCGAGCCAGAGTCACACGAGGAGCGCGCGCCTCGGCAGCCTTACAGGAGACAGAGATCGAAGATCGGGGGTCCCGGGAAGGATGAGAGGGAGATGGCTTCCCGGGAGGGTGAGGGCACTGAGGGATCAGGGCGCGCGGACGGAAAATGGGACGGAGAGCTTCAGAGAGAGAGGTGCAGACAGATGGGAGAGTCACAGGTGACGGACCCACACTCTCGGAGACTGAGTCAGGCTGGCCAAGAGGCGAACAGGACAGGCAGAGGGCGCCTTCCCCGCCCGACCACACGGCGGAGGCGGGGCCTGCGGAGGGGCGTGGTGTGGGTGTGGTCGGGGGCGGGGCGTTGTGGAGGTGTGGTGGACGGGCCGAGGCCTGCAGCGGGGCGGGGGGCTTGTTGTTCTTTTTCATTTTGCCTCCCAGGGTTCCCCTGGGCAGAGGTGGAGTAGGGAGAGGCGTTTCTGTCGGAGAACGGCTCAACCCCATTTTGGTTTTCACCGCCTGCCCTGGTGGAAGCCAAACTGGTGAGCTCTGATAGCTCTCGCCCCCCCAGTACTGGGGATTGAATCCAAAGTCTCACGCGTGCTAAGCAAGAGCTCTGCCACTGAGCTACATCCGAGGCCCTCTTTACTCTTCGTTTTGAGACAGTCTCCTTTAGTTGAGCTAGGTTGGCCTTGAACTCACTCTGTGGCCTAGGCAGGCTTTGAACTTGCAACCCTCCCTAGAGAGCTGGGATGACAGGCCTGAGCCACCCTGATTGCTTTTTGGAGCTGGGACCCTGGCTCCCTGACCCCTCCCTTATGGGCGCACAGGGCCAGGTTGGAAGGAGAACGCAGCCCACATCTGGAAAGCATCAGGCGCGCCAGGGCCCCGGGCAGGGGCTGCGGGAGGGGGAGGGGAGCCGAGGAGCGGTGTCTGCCGGCGCCGAGGAGGGGCCTGGGCGTGCGCCGAGCCCGGCGCCTCCTGCAGCTGGTTTTCATTCCCAGATCTGACCTAGGCCTCCAGTGAGGAAGAAACCCAGCTTACTTAGAGCCGAAAAGAGAGGGTGACGACCTTGTCTCCCGACCAAAGGCTAGAGGAAGGACAGACTGACACGGGCTGGAGCACCTCCAGCTCCTTCCTAATCTGCAGACCATTTACGTTCTATTTATTTCTGCTGTGTGTGGGGAAGCGTGTGCCTGTTGCCACAGCCTTGGCGTGGAGAGGACACCTGGTGAGCCTCGGTTCTCAGGCCTGGCCGCAAAGGCGGTCAACCGACTGAGCCACCTCGGAGTCCTTACGCATTAAGCGTTTTAAAGCAAGTCCGGAACCCAGTTTCTTCCCACAACTCCCTCCAGTTTCACTATTTTCTTGGCTTCCTATTCTGGCTTCTGCCTCTTGCCTCTGACCCTGTCAGCATGTACCCTGTAAAGAAGTCAAAAGGCCTTTGTCTAAAGCCAAGTCTCAGGGTACCTGTAATCCCAGCACTGAGGATGATGAACCTGGACGACCAGAGATTCTGGGGTAGCCTGGACTACATAGTGAGGTCCACACCTCAGCTGGTGCTAGAGTGAGGACAGCCTGAAAAATGACAGTAGGGACCTGGCCGTGGCGGCCAGCACAGGCAGAGGCAGGCAGGTCTCTGAGTTTGAGGCTAACCTGGTCTACAGAGTGAGTTCCGGAACAGCCAGAGCTACTTTACGAGACCCCGTCTCAAACAACAACAAAGGGCAGTAGAGGAGAGGCCTGGACAGTGTATCTCAGTTGGAAGAGTGCTTCCAAGCATGCAAGAAGCCACAGGGACCACAGGCCTGTAATCCCAGCATTCGGCATGGGGCTGGCCTTAGCTACATAGCAATTTCTCTTTTCATTTTTTAAATTAAAAAAAAATTATTGTTTTTGAGACAAGGTTTCTCTGTGTAGCTCTGGCTGTCCTGGAATTTACAGAAATCTGCCTGACTCTGCCTCCCAAGTGCTAGGATTAAAGGTGTGCTCCACCACCCTGCTCTTCCCATGTTTTTAAAGATTTATTTTATGTATATGAGTGTTTTGCCTGTGTATGTATGTATGTATGTATGTATGTGAAACCATGCAGGTACCTATGAATGGTTGTGATCTACCATGTGGGTGCTGGGAACCGAACCCAGATCCTCTGCAAGAACAGAAAGTACTCTTAACCTCTGAGCCATTTCTCTTGCCCTGAAAGATTAAATTTTATTGTTGAAAACATTATTTTTGAGTATGAATGCTTTGCTTGGATGTATGTCTGTGCACCACATGTGTGTCTGCTCACTGAAGAGAGCACAAGAACATGACGGATCCCCTGGTACTGGAGTTGTAGGGTTATGAGTCACCATGTGGATGGTGAGACTCAAACCCAGTTCCTCCAAAAGAACAGATGCTCTTGCCATCTCAGGTCTTTGATCCCAGCACACCGGAGGCAGGGCCAGAAGAATCTCTGTGAGTTCAAGACCAGCCTGGTCTACAGAGTGAGTTCCAGGAGAGTCAGGGCTATACAGAGAAACCCTGTCTCAAAAAACCAAAATAATAATAAAATAAAAATAAAAAGAAAAAAAGATACTCTTAACCACTGAACCATATCTTTAGCTCCCATAGCAAGCTTAAGAGGTTCAGAACAAGAACAGGCTGGGGAGGTGGCTGGCCTGGACTCATCATGTAGTCTAGCCTGGTCTCAAATTCAAAACAGTTCTTCTGCCTGTGTTCAGAGTGCAGGTATGACAGGCATGTGCCACCATGTCTATCTGCTCTTGCCTTCCCAAGTTCCTCATCAACTTTTAAGCTACCCCACCCCTGCCCAAAGATCTTCTCCTGTGACCAAGGAAGAGATGATTATAGCAGACATGTGGGAAAAGGCCATTAGCCATGCGTGGAATGGGCACCCATGTAATACCTCAGAAGGCTGAGGCAGGGGGATAGCCTGTTCAAGGCCAGCCTGTCAACAGAGTGAGCGAGCCCCCATTTCAAACACACACTGAGAGAGAGGTGGGGAGGATATGCTTCGGGATGACTCCTACAATCCCAGGTCCCACCACCTGGGAGATAGAATCTCGGGAGGATCACGGTCGTCCTCAGTGACAGAACCCTCAGTGGGGCTAGGAGAGAGTGGAACAACCATTCCTATTTATTTGGGCCATCACTAAAGGCCTGAGGAGCCCTGGCCAAGTCCCTTTTCCTTTCTGACCTCAGCTGCCTCTCTAGTGGAACAAATATCCCCCAAGGAACAACTTTTGAAAATAACGCCATTCTCAGTCCCAAGCGCCAAGAATCAAACTCTTGGCCTCTTATGCAGTTCTACCTCTGAGTTCCCCACCCCTAAACACCCATCGTCCATCCGTCCGTCCGTCCATCCATCCATCCACCCACCCACCTTTGCTAGTTACCTATCTCTGACTTTTTCTCTTTCTTTCCTTTCTTTCGAGACAGGGTTTCTCTGTGTAGCCTTGGCTGTCCTACTGGCCTCGAACTCACAGAGGTCCACCTGCTTCTGCCTTCCAGAGTGCTGGGATTACAGGCTTGCGCCATCATGTGGCCTAGCTTCACTACTCAGACAACCCTGAACTTCTGATCCTCTTGCCTCTACCTCCCAAGTGCTGGGATTACAGTGTGCTTAGCCATGCCTGGTTTCTGGGTGCCAGGTTGGAGCCTGGGCTTTCATTCACACTAGGCATGTGTTCTGCCCACTGAGCCATACCCCAGCCCATCATTTCCTGTATTTGTCCCCTCTATAGTGGAGCATGGGCTCTGTTTTGTTCCCCAGAGCTAGGCTGAGCTGGAGATGAACATAGCAGACCTGTGCTCTTTTCTCTCAGTGCTATAAGGACCCACCTCTACAGACACACATCCCATTCCCCCACTGTGGAAGGAGGTGGGGTTGGATCCTGAACACTGACTATCCTAAGGCCTTGTGACCAGGGCTAGTAGTGGCCTCTCCAGGCGTCCATTTACCCATTCATGGAATAGGCACAGTTGCTGAGCTTAATCAATAAGAAAAAGAAACATGTAAAGGCTACAAAAAGGCAGTTCACATAAGAGACACAAGGACAAAACCCCACACAGAAGGATGTGCCAAAGCAGAGAAACAGAGGCTGGAGAGATGGCTCAGTGGTTAAGGGCACTGACTTCCTGAGGACCTAAGTTCACTTCCAGAAGATCTGATGACTTTCGGCCTCTGTGGGCACCAGGCCTCCACTCAGGCAAAGCACCCAGACACATAAAAATAAAAGGAAGCCAGGTGGGTGGTCTCAAACACATTTAGTCCCAGCACTCGGGAGGCAGGGGCAGGTGGGTCCCTATGAGTTTGAGGCCAGCCTGGTCTACAGAGTGAGTGCAGAACAGCCAGAGTTACACAGAGAAACCCTGTCTCAGAAAAACTAACATTAATTAAAATAAAGAGTAAAATTAAAAGCAGACGGGCAGACACAATGATTGAACACAGCCACCTACACCATGAGATTGTCAAAATGAACGTGACTGGAAGATGCGCTGAGGCATGCTGAGGCAGGAGGATCTCCAGCTGCAGGCTGATGTGGGCTATAGCTCAGCTACCCCGGGACAGCCCGTCTCTAACAGGGGTTGCTGTTCACTCATAGCAAATGTTAAGGCAGGGATCTGTAGCCCAGGCTGGTCTGGAACTGACTCACTGTGTACGATCTGCCCGCCCACACCTCCCTGGCTTGTCCACCATGCCTGGCTTCTACACACTTACTACTGATCCAAATTCAGGTCCCCAGGCTTGCGCAGCAGCGGACTCCCCGATCCCCCATCTCGAGATGGCTTTAGAGCGTGTGCGCGTATGTGTGCGTGTGGTGTGAGGCATGCACAAGCAATGCCGCACGTGTGGAGCCCTCCTAGGTTGCCTGGTCTGTTGCCGCCACCTCATACAGCAGGGCCGCTCCTGCCTGTGCCTCCTGCTGCTCCCACACAGGGACGCTGAGGGGGGCTTTGCAAGAGCTCTGAGGACCGGATCTCACACCCTGGAACACGGCAAGCACTTGATCCATGGAGCCAACCAGCCAGCCTTGATCCTCACTTGCCCTTTTTTGGAAAACATAAAATGATGTTCAAATATAACACAAAGGTGAGAGATCCTGAAGAAAAAGTCAGGGGTCATGAAGTGAGGTTGAAATTCAACCTGGGACCCACCACCTACATGCCGCTTGAAAGAAAAAGAGTCACAACTCTCATTTTAAGGCAGAACAGGAATCCAGGGAGTATGTAACATTGTGCATTTATTTACAAAGAGGTTAGAGAAACACAGAATCTGGCCCCCCATGCACCGGGGAGTCACCATTGTCATAATAAATACAGTGATTTATTTAATAAAAAAACAAAAAAAAAAACCAAATAAAAAACCCACTGGATTGGAACAGCTGAGGGTCATTCAGCTTCCCCACTCCCCGCGGGGAGAGGCACCAGATTGAAACCATCTTCCTTCCTCTCTAACCTGCCAATCCTCTATAACTGTCCAGGGATGGAGAAGAAAGAGTCCTTTTCCAGGTGTTGGCAACTCCTACTTGACCCTCAAAGCCCCTAAGACAGTGCCACTTCCTCTTCCAGGGCACTGTGCAGGCATAACCTGAGTCAGACAGTCTCTGACCCGGGGCCCCAGGGGTATCCTAAGGGTCCGCGGACATGGAGGGGGCACTTTGTGAATGAGAAGGGAGCCCTATCTGGGCAAGGAAAGGAGGAATGAGAAGGCTATGTGAGAGAAGTGGAAACAGACTAAGCTTCTCAAACTAAAAAGGGAGTTGGGGGTGGGGAATTGAATGGAATTACGGCTTTTGCATACATGGACACCCATTGTACAGATGGGGAGAGTGAGGCCCAAAGAGGGGCGCCTTCTGGTCCAAGACTTTGAAAACCAGCTGTACTGGGCCACTGTGGGCGCCTCCCAGCGAGGACGGCTATGGATGGCGGGCAGTGAGTGAGGAGGGTCTTTGGAAGCAGAGAAAACCGGTGGTCTTTGGAAGGTGGGTGTGGAGGGGCTCGAGGATGAGAAGGGGGTGGGTGGGTGCGGTGGCCATGGAGGTGGGAGCCCAAGCCCATCCCCCCAACTCACACAGTCGTCATGACCTTCAGAGAGCCCGACCGGAAACGCAGGATCTTTTTCTTCAGCGCGTGGGATGCCTTGATCTTCACGAAGACCTTGGCCGGCCCCGCCGGGGTCGCTCCACTGGCCACACCCCCCGGCCCCGACGGCGAGGCCCCGGCGGCCGCCACCAGCTGCTGCGGCCACACGAGGCCTCCGCTGCCGTCGGAGTCGCTGGAGGCGGAGCTGAAGGCAGGCGACTCGCCGTCGCTGGCGCTCGACTCGCTCTCGCCGTAGCCTCCTCCGGGAGCGCATCCAGACGGCATCCGACGGCCCAGGGGCACGGGCCGCCCCGCCGCTGAGCACTCGGAGTCGCTGCCCGCGCAACCGTACAGTAGCCGGCGCGGGGGCGCGGATGGCGAGGGCGCAGGGCCGCGCGGCGCGGGCACGCGGCCGCGGGCGCGTCGGCCATCGGGCGAGTCGATCTCGGCCGTGGAGCGCCACCGACGGCAGGCCTGAACGGTGGGCGTGGGCGCGGGGCCGCGCCGGGGCCGCGGGGGTCGGGGCTCGTCTCGCTCGGCCGTGGGGTACTTGGGAGGCGGAGCGGCGTGCGCGCGGCCCAGCAGGCTGGTCTCGGACTGCGAGCGCGCCGCCTTGCGCGCCCTCGGCGATCCCCGACGCCCAGACGGCTCTGCCAGGCGGCCCCGACGGCCCGCAGCGCGCGGCCGCTCCCTGGGCGGGGACTGCTCCACGCTGCGCCCTCGCGTGAGCGGTGGAGCCCGGCGGCGCGCGGCGCGGCCCGGGAGGCCCCTGGAGGCCGCGGGCGCGCCGGGTATGTACTGGGCCTTCACGAGGCGTCCCTCCGCCGGGCTGGAGGGCGGCGACGGGGCGGCTGGAGGCGCGGGTTCGGGGGGAACCTCCGCCTCCCACGCCGTGGCCCAGGCGCGCTCCGTCGACGGCTCCCGCGCGGGTCGCGCGCCTCCGGGGGGCGGGGACGCTTCGGGCGGCCGCGGGCGCGCGCCGTTTTGGCGTCGCGCGCCCCCGTCCGCGCCCCCGGGACTCGTACGCGGTTGACCCGCCCCCCGGCGGTGACGCCTGCGCAGGAGCGCCGAGATGTAGCCATCCAGGGGTCGGCTAGCCGCCCCGTCGGGGGAACCGCACGGTACACGTCCGCTTGGCCGTGGGCTGCGCAGAGCCACCGCGTGCAGCGGGCTGGGCGTCAGGAAGGGCCCCGCGCGCGCGCGCCGCTCTGCGGACGAGCAGGCCTCGGCTCCGGCTGCCCCCGACGGGTAGGGAGCGGAGAAGGATCGAGGCACTGCAGCCCGGGCGCCCACTGACTCCGGAGCGCTGGGACTGGCGTCGCCTGCGGAAAAGAGGCAGAGGAAGGAGAGGAGGGGCTCTCAAAGGCCTTTCTTAGCCTAGAAATGAAGCAGCTGAGGCAAGAGGATCACCTCCAGTTCTGGGCCAGCCTGAGCTATGGAACACCCTAATAGTATATAATTAATTAATAACGGGCTTGGTGGTGCACGTCTGTGATCCATCTCAGGACTGAGGAGACTCAGGACTCTCAGCTACTTCGAATGTTGGCGGCACTCCCACCCTCAAAAAAAAATCTAAGTTGGACAAAGTGGTACAAGCTTGTCGCCTCAGCACTGGGCAGATGGATGGAGGTAGGAGGAACAGAGGTTTAAGGTACCCCCAACCACACAGCAAGTTTGTGGCCAGCCTGCGCTACACGAGAGCCTCCTTCAAACAAACAGCAATTAAGCAGGGGTGGTGGCCCACGTTTGTGATACTGGGAAGACTGAGGAGAAGTGCTCCAAGTCCGGGGCGGCCTGATCTACACGGAGTCTTAAGCTAGCCAGGGCTACATAAAAAGACCAGAATATGAGCCGCTGGTGGTGGCACACGCCTTTAATCCTAGCATTTGGGAGGCAGAGGCAGGCAAATCTCTTGAGTTTGAGGCCAGCCTGGTCTACAGAACAAGTTCTAGGACACCTAAGTACTTAGGGCTACACAGAGAAACCCTGTATCAAAAACCAGAGTGGGAGAGCAGGAGCGCAGAATAAAATCCAAGCCGGTGAAAACCCAGCCTGGCAATGGCAAACTGCCCCTGAAGACCTTGCCTCACTCGCACCCTTTTATATGGTTCGTGACAAAAAGCTCTTCAAGACGTTGTCACTTGTCTTGCTCTGACCTCACTGTTTACCCTGCACATTTATATTTTTCCAGCTGCAGCTGCACTGACCTCCCAGAAGCCCCAGATTGCCAGGCTCTGACCTTGGGGCCTTGGTGATTTCTGCTTTCTGACCTCTTCCTCCAGGATATCAGCTTGGCCTATGCTCTTCCTTTTCTCAGATGTCAAGGGCTCAGTGAAGCTTTCCCTGTCCGTATTTTCTAACGCCAGTTTCCTCTAGAGGCCAGGTTTGGTGGGCACGCCTCTAATTCCTCTAATCTTGGAAGGCAGATGCAGGTTTGAAGCCAGCCTGGTATATATAGTGAATTACAGGATTTTCCTCTCTCAAAAAGGAGGAGGAGGAGAGGAAGAAGAGAAAAGAAAATTTCAGGGGCCCTCACTGGTTGGAACTATGTACACATGGCTGTCCTTGAACTTCCAGAGATCTGCTGCCTATCAGCCTTCCAATTGAATGTGCAGTTTAAAGGCATGCATTGCCATGACAGGCTTTATTTATTTATTTATTTATTTATTTATTTATTTATTTTTGAGACAGGGTTTCTCTGTGTAGCCTTGGCTGTCCTGGAACTCACTCCCTACATCAGGCTGGCCTCGAACTCAGAGATCCACCTGCCTCTGCCTCCCAAGTGCTGGGATTAAAGATGTGCACCAGCACTACCTGTACCCGGCATCGTTTTCTTTTTTCTTCCTTTCTTTTCCTTTTCCTTTCCTTTTCTTCTTTTTTTCTTTTCTTTTTTTTGGTGTTTGAGACAGGGTCTCTCTACAGAGCCATGGCTGTCCTGGAACTCTCTCTGTAAACCAGGCTGGCCTTGAACTCACAGAGATCTGTCTGCCTCTGCCTCCAAAGTGCTAGGATTGAAAGCATGGGCTACTACGCCTTGCTGCATGCATGCGTTGTAGACACTCTTAGGACCTCCATTAGCTGAACTAAAGCCCAGGAAGAAGAGAGATGCTAAAACCATACCAAAACACCAGCAGTCCAAAGTGGACTCATTAATGCTCAGAGCCATCCTCTGGCTGTCACAGGGCCCCACCATCTAACGTACCTAGGGACTTGGGTCTCTCGCTGGCATAGATGCCCCGAGGGTCCGAGGGGCCCAGGCGTCCATAGGAGCCAGACCCGGAGAAGCTACTATCCCCGCAGAAGGTAGACGGTGGTGAATCTGGGCCTCCGGTAGAACTGGGGTCTTCATAGAAGCCTGGATTCCAGGGAGAAATTGAGACAATTAGGGGACCTGAGGGGAAGAGGTGGGTCTGGGAGCGAGAGGGACTGCGGGAGGGACAGAGGACACTGAGAAAGACTGGGGTGTCCTGGAGAGACCCCGCCCCTCACCTGAGCTGCGCCCACTCTCCTGGTCCAGGCCACCAGACTCCAGACTCAGGTCTCCTAGCTGCTGGCTCAGGTCCCAGACGAGCCCAGGCAGGGCTTCCTGAAGTACAAGGAGGACAGAGTGGTCAGAAGGCTCCGGAGCCCATCTGCCTCCTGTTCATGAACCCCGACCCCTGGCAGAATCCCACTTGGAAATGTCGGCTCTCTGTCCCTGGACTGTTAGCAAGTCCTTCTGTCTAACTTCAGCCTTCATGCTGTATCCCCATCTGTGTGTGTTAAGACTTCAGAAGGGCCCATCTTTTGTCCATTCTGTGTTACCTAAGCCCCCCTCTGTGCTCACAGCTCCCTAAGCCCTATGAGCGTATTCTCTTCCAGTCTCATTTTATGTCTTCCTTTTGTCTTTTTGTGTTTCCAGACATCTCTGCAGCCCTGGCTTTTCTGGAACTCGTTATGTAAACTAGGCAGACCTTGAACTTGCAGAGATCTGCCTGCTTCTGCCTCCTAAGTGGTGGCATTAAACACTCGAACCACCATGGCTGGCATCTTTAACAATTAATCAAGTTAATTAGCTAATTAATTATATGCTATGGGTGTTTTGTCTGAACGTATGTCTGTGTACCATGTGTGTGCAGTGTCCAAGGAGAGGGGAAGAGAGGGTATCAGGGTCTCTGGAACTGGAGTTACAGATGTGTGAGCCACCGTGTGGGTGCTGGGAATCAAACCTGGCTTCTCTGCAGTAGCAGTGAGTGCTCTTAACTGAGCCATCTCTCCAGCTCCTTGTCTCTCGGGACAGAGATTCAAGCATGTATGGTGGAAATCGGCCTACCAACTAAGTATAGCCTCTGCCTTTATTCATTTTTCAACAGGGTTTTCCTGTGTAGCCTTGGCTGTCCTGGAACTCATTCTGTAGACCAGGCTGGCCTCAAACACAGAGACCTGCCTACTTCTGCCTCCTAAGTGCTGGGCTTAAAGACATGTGCCACCACTGCCTGGATTTTTTTTTTCCAAAAAGAATTTTTTTTTTTAAAGCTGGGCCTGGTGGTACATGCCTTTAATTTCAGCACTCAGGAAGGCAGAGGCAGGGAGATCACTGTGAGTTTAAGGCCAGCCTAGTCTACAAAGCAAGTCCAGAACAACCAATGCTACACAGAGAAACCCTATCTCAAAAAAAAAAAATTCTTTTTGTGTGTGTGTGCATTGGTGTTTGGTCTCATTGTATGTCTGTGTGGGGGTATCAGATCCCCTCAGACTAGAATTGCAGACATTTGTGAGCCCTGTGGGAGCTAGAAACCAAGTTCAGGACCTCTGGAGGAATAGGCAGTGCTCTTAACCAAGGAGCCATCTCTCCAGCCCTGCTTGCTTGCTTCACTTGTTTATTGAGACAGGGTCACTCTCTAGCCCTGTCTGGACTAGAGCCCTCCATGTAGCCTACGCTGGCCTTAACCTGCGGAGATCCTCCTGCCTCTGCTCCCCGAGTGCTGGGATTAAAGTTATGTTTAATTCTTTATTTACAGATGTAGCTGTGTCTGTGAATGTACGTGCATGTGTGTGGACTTGTACTTGAGTGTGGAGGTCAGAGGAGGGGTATCAAGTGCATTCTCTCACTCTCTGCCTGCTCCGTTGAGGCAGGGTCTCCCCCTGAGCCTGAGGTTCAGTCCCCAGTGACTTTCCTTTCAGAGCTGCTGAGGCATATGCAAGGCACTCTGCTTACCATGTGTGGTGAGATTCAAACTCTGGTCCTCATAGTTACTCGGCAAGGACTTGTAACCACTGAACCATCTGTCTAGCCCCTTCACCTTATGTTTTCTGAGGCAAGGCCTCACCTGCTGAGGCTAGCCTGGTTCTGATAAGCTCCACAGTCGTCCTGACCCTGACTTCCCAGCGGCGTGGATCTCAGCCTCCCAGCCTTTTCCTGGTTTCTCTGTGGATACTGGAGATTCAAAGTCAGGGCCTCATGCTAAACTTTCAGACACCTTCCTGCGACATCTCCCTAGATGTATGTACCCCAGCCATTTCTGAGACACAGTCTCACTCTCACATAACCCAAGCTGGCCTCAAACTGGCCATGCAGGGGAGCATGAACTTGAACTTGTGAACTGCCTGTCTGCACCTTTTGAGTAGTGTGTTGCTGGCACGTGGCACACCGTACTTGGGCTTTAACTTCAGGTCTGCCTGCTCTGGGTGAGTTTAATGGTCAAAGGGGATGTGCAAGAAAAGGTAGATCCAAGGATGGCCTCAAGGCTGCCTCCTCCTCCGTTTTGACCTTTCTTTTTTAGGTACATCACTCTTCCTGACATTGTCCTTTATCACCAAAGGGAAGTTTTGTTTTGTTTTGTTTTTTAAATTTATTTACCTTTATGTGGATTGGTGCTTTGCCTACATATGTCTATGTGAGAGTGTCAGGTCTTGGAGTTACAGTCGTGAGCTGCCATGTGGGTGCTGGGACCTGAACCTTGATCTTCTGGAAGAGCAGCCAGTGCCCCCAACTGCTGAGCCATCTCTCCAGCCCACAAAGTGAAGCTCCTGTGGATGTCTCCTCTCAGTGCTCCCTGCTGCGGCAGGCTGGCTACCTCACATAAAATTCAAGGAGTGGAATTCACACGCCTCCTGGCTCCTCCCCTCAGAAAGAACCCCACTTTTGTGTCTCCTGCAAAACCTTGTGCAAGCCTAGCTGCACTGGTGGCTACAGCAGCAATCACAGACCCAGACCCCCTGGCCTGGAGGAGGGGGGCCTAGCAGGAAACTCTGCGCTCAGTCCCTAGTATTGCATTAAACGACCTGTAGTCCCCTCACTGACTAGGGAGGTAGAGACAGGAGGATGAGGAGTTCAAGGCCATCCTTGGCTACCTACTGAGTCTGAGGGCAGCCTGAGCAAGAAAACCTTGTCTCTACAATTAAAAAAAAAAATCTAGGATTTTTTTTTTCTTATTTTGGAAGCCTCAGAAGCAGGGCCAGGGAATGTCTCACAGGGGACTGACTGAATGAGACCAGAGGTAGCGGCTGCCTGGGGCAGACAGTTGACCCTCAGACAAAAGCGGCTTGTCTGGCCGCTAGCAGGAGGGCGGGGACCAGCACCCAGCTCTGCCTATTTAGGGCAGAAAGACTGGCCTGGCTCTGAGCAGCAGCCACAACCCCCCCTCATCCCCCCCCCCCCCGCCGCTCCAGCCCTTGACTCCTCCAGGCCTGGCCTCCTCCCCTCCAGGAACAGAAGCCCTGATGTGGCCCCTGTGTGTGCAACTAAGGTCAACAAATGCCTCCATTTGGAGACTCTCAATTTGGGTGTGTGCAGATGCCCATGACTCAATCAATCAACTTTAAGCAAACCAAAAAAAAAAAAAGAAAGAAAGGCCACAGGCTGCCATCAATGGCCTGGGCTGCCCATCAATGGCCTGTGTCATGTCCCAAGTGGACCATCTGCTGCCTGACTCTCTGACTGCCACCACAGTTTGGCCCCGCCCTACCCCCACCCCACATCCTACCCCTTGGGCTTTTCTAACGTGATCTCCCATCCCCCAACTTTCTAAAATAGTCCCTTGGCCATCTGCACCCTATCACTCTGCCTTTTCCCTACCTCCTAACTTTAAAACCTATCAGAGCGTCACTCATTGTGTCTCACTAGGAGGTGGTTTCTTAGTGGGGCAGGGATTGCTGACTGTTCACAGCACCTAGGAAATTTGTGATGAATGAGTGCCTGAATGTTCGTGGAATAGTATATAGCTGTTAAGATGGACAAAGACAGATTTTCTGTGATACAGTATTGAGCAGCAGAAGAGGACTGTGCAGGGGAGGGCAGAAGTCAGAATCCCAGACGCAGGGATACACTGCGTCATCCTGTGACTTCGCCATGACAGGGGCATTGCAGACTTTAACGAAAAGCAGCCACAACGCCACCAGGCAGTACATTGTTTTGAGGTCTGGAGACAGTCTCAGGTAGCACAGGCTGACCTTGAACTCCCTAAGTAGCCAAGGATGACTGACTTCCAATCTTCCTGCCTTCACCTCCCAAAGGCCAGAGTGTTCAGATGTCACCCAGTGGTGACAAGCTTAGGGGAGCCACCATCGCACATGTATGCCATTGCTGGTGGGAGTTGGCAATGGCATTAAGCCTGGAGGGTCCGCAAAAACCAAAGTTACCAAGTTCCAGCTTGAGAGCCAGGACACACCTGGATTGGAACCCCAACATTTGCATATTTCACCACTTTCACAGCTTGTGTCTCCTTTGGTTGGAGGGGCCACATTTTGAAGACCATGGGCAAGCTTTAGGACCGTACCGAAGAAATAAGAATTTTATAAAACAGCAAAACCTTTGAGGCAAGCCAAGAGTGCAGTTTGAGATACTTCAGTGAACTGCAAAGCAAAGACAGAAGCAAGCAAAGTTCAAAGCCTGTCTAAGAATTATACCGAAACCCAGTCTCAAAAAGAGGGCAAGGGCCAGACAAGGTGGCAGAAGCAGAGGGATTCCCTGTGGATCACAAGCCAACCAGGGCTACACAGTGAGATCTCATCTCAAAAACTGAACCAACCCAAAACTAAATTAAAAACAAAAATAGAGGACTGGGCACATGGCTCAGTGGTAGAGCCCCTGCCTAGAATCCCCCAGTGAGGGGCTAGGGCTGTGGCTCAGTGGTAGAGCCCCTGCCTAGAATCCCCCAGTGAGGGGCTAGGGGTGTCCTAGAATCCCCCAGTGAGGGGCTGGAGATAGGGCTCAGAGGTAGAGCCCCTGCCTAGAATCCCCCAGTGAGGGGCTGGAGATAGGGCTCAGAGGTAGAGCCCCTGCTTAGAATCCCCCAGTGAGGGGCTAGGGGTGTGGCTCAGTGGTAGAGCCCAGGTCTAGAATCCCCCAGTGACAGGCTAGGGGTATGGTTCAGGAGCACAGCATTTGCCTAGCCTGCTCCTTACCCTTAGGTCCATCCCCTGTACTGGTAAATAAAAAAGCAAAGCTCTGTGGAGTGCTCTCCATTTCTTTTCTGGTCTATAAACTGTTTAGTGGAGTATATACATTTAAAAAAAGTCAGAACGGACTCAAGCTAAGGTCAAACAGTAGTGGCCTTCTTAACATAGGGAATCTAAGGAGAGATGAGGGGAACTGTGTAGGACAATGAAATATTTGTGTGACTTGGTACCTAGTGTCTAACATTCAACTCATCTCTTCCACGGGCCAGCTGTAAGACCTTAGGTGGATGTCTTGGCTTCTCTGGGCTTCACTTTCCTCATCTGAAATATGGGAATCATACAACCAGGTCTTTGATAAGCTTGCTGAAGTGGTTAAAATGAGTTAAAAGAACAGTTCTTCTCTGTGCTTCATCAATGCTAGCTTACATTATTATAAGAAAGTATCTCACAAGGAGTATTTTCAAATACTGTTTGCATAATTAAAATTATATGTAAAATGATGGGTTTTAGGGGTGGGAGAGATGGGTTCAACAGCTCTCATTTCAGTTTTTCTAGTAGGGGGAAGAGTCAAGAGTTGGGGGAACCGACAGCCTGGGTTCATCTTTAGATGACCCGATGTCTTGAGTGTCTTCTTTGCCCATATCTTTTTCCTCCCTTTACATTCCAACCAATGTTTCATCTATGTTAAGAAGTCCTTTTGCAAGTCTAACTCAAGTCCTCCTTGCTGGAAGGGATCTTTTTCTTTCCTAGGAGCTAACAGGACCCCTCCATACACAATATCCATGCCTCTCTTTTCTGCAATATCTCTGCTCTTTATTTGACATGCCCACATCTTCAGGTTTGTTTGTCTTGTTTGCTTCAAAGGGAGTGTGTTTCTGAGTGATGGATGGAGATGTAGGTTGTCTCATAAGACAGGGATCAGAGGTGACCCCACTCATCTTCAGAAGGACCCAGGAACCCTTAACACCAGAAGTGTTTGTATATAGCGCTGTTCTCCATCAGCCAGGCTCCTATCCCAGTTCATACCACCTCTTCTTTGAGGCTGGGTCATGCCTTGACTGCTGACAGTGGGGAATGGGTGGAGTGTGAAGGGACAGTCCCCTCTTCCATCACCACTTCCATGCCAGCCAGGAGGAGTAAGCAGTGAGAAGTGGGGTAGAAAGGCAAACAGATGCATGGAAGGTGAGGGGCAGAAAGTGAGGAGGGAGAGAGGCCTGGCCAGTACTGGTCTATAGTGGTGCCCTCTCCCTCCTTCTAGTGGGATAGTGGGGTCTGGCAAAGCCCAGGCAGCTTGGGGTAAGGGGAGCGGCTGAACAGCCCCCCCCCCTTCTGTAACTTTTGGAGGGGGCGGGGCCTCCCACAGCTGTTTCTGCTTGGAGAAGAATGTGTAAGGTCCCACTCATTGCACGGTCAGGCCGTTGGGGGCTGGGGCTGGGCGTCTGGCCTCAACCCCTTTCCCCACTTCCCATCTGGGGAGGGGGCAGCCGAGGTCAGCAACAGCCAGAGCCCCCTCCCCACCCCCACAGCCTCAGCTCAGGTTTCCCTAAACGGGAAGCTCTGACCACACACATGTACACACGCATAATGGCTTAGGGACTGGGATGGGCCAGGGGAGTGGGCTGGGGGAAGGGAAGAGAGATGGAGACGAGGAGCAGAAGAGCACTGAGAGCCTAGAGCCAGACCACAGTCCCATCTCTGACCTCCCCTGGTTGTGGAAGCCATGAGGGTCTTGGAGGACCATAGAACAGGGACAGGATTCAGAAAATAAAACAGGGATGCTGTGTTATGGAAAGGTGGGAGGGACACCCGGAAAGGGTCTTCAGACTCAAGGAGTGATGGGGGGAGGTGGAAAGAGCTGGGGCCTTTTCAATTTGAAAGTCATCATTAGAAAGTCAGACTTCCCCCAAGCCCCAGCTACCTTCACCAGGCTTCGCCTTATGTTACTGGGGCTTGGGACCCAGTAGAACAGAGAAGTGTTATTTGGTGGATAACACCAAATGCCCCCTGGGGCCGTCAGGGACTGTGAGGTTCTCAGCAGTGGGTCCTTCCCTCCAGAGGCCCGAAGATTCCCCTCCCCCCACCCCGCCCCCTCCAGGGATCTCCAAGCACCCCGGGGACTTAAGGAAAGATGGAGCCCGGGGAGCGGGGGCCCAGAGGGAGGTTATGTGTGAATGCCGGTTGTGTGACCTTGGGTGAGTCTCTTCCTGTCTCTAAACCTCAGTTTCTTTCTCTGTAACATGAGGGCTCTCGAACCCTCATGAGATGGGAAGACTGTGAGAAGCCGGGTGTTCGGTTTGGCACACACTAGGCGCCCAGGACGGTTAACAGGGTTCCATGCTGGGGGTCCAGCAGAGGGCCGCGCATCCTCCTCATCAGCTCAATTTGGGGGGTGGGGGTGAGGCCAGGTCTCCAGTCTTATCTCTGGCGCTTCCCCCCTGCTTGCTCCCCCACCCTAAGACCGGTGTCCTGAGCTTACACCACCCAGACAGACAGACCGACACACAGGCGGGGAGGTGGGGGAACGGATGGGGGAGGGAGGGATGCACGGATGGACGCACGGACCGGCGACCCCTCACCAGCTGCTCCTCCAGGGCTGCCGCGGCCCTGCGCGCCGCTGCCGCATCCTCGTCCTCCTCGGCGTCCTCCTCGTCCTCGGCCTCGGCGCCCCCCATCCCGGGCTGGGCCAGCCGCAGCGCCTGCTGCACGCGGTACTCCTGCCTCTCTCGGAGCCAATGCAACTCGCAGAGCCCGGCCAGGCTGCCTTCCAACCATCCCCGCAGCCGACCCCGCTCCGGGCTGACCGGGAACGAGAAGGCCCGGATCATGGCTGCGGCCCCCCGCCCCAGCCCGGCCGGGCCCCACGGCCGCCCCTCGCGCCGGTCCCACCTCCCCGCCCCAGCAGCCCGCCCGCCCGCTGGCCCGGCTGTCACCGTCTCATCTGCATAGGCGCCCGCCCATTGGGCCGCCCACCCGCGCCTTATCTACATGACCACGCCCCCGGCGGCCCGACAGCGACCTACTATTGGGTGCTGCCTTCCGTGACGCACGGCTCCGCCCCGCCCCATCCCGCCCCACAGGGAACGGCCGCGACTGCCTACGCGGACTCAGACTCGCCACGCCCCTTCTCGCGCACACTGAGGGCCGTGGCCACGCCCCCTTACGTCACAATGAAACAAGCCCGCCCTTGCTCCAATTCCATTGGTGCCAGCCCCTTGGTTCTGGGGCTGGTCCCGCCCTCTTGCGGGCGAGCTCTGGTTGCCATTGGGCTGTCCGGGTAGGGTGGTCTATAAATAGAGACTGGGTCCACGTGACGGCCCCGCAGCTGCTCCCGCTGCCCCTCCCGAGCGCTCGGCTTCCGAGTCTGCGCCGGAGGAGGGTCGTCGGCGGGGTTGGCCTCTGGATCACGCCTCCTCTTCCAGGAAGCTTTCCATGGGCGTCTTGCGGTGCGATTATGCGTTTACGCAGGGCCGTCTCCAACGGGCCCTGTGAGTCCATCCCAGGGGAGTTCGAGGCCAGCTGGAGCTGCGTAGTGAGGTCCAGGCTAGCCTGGGTTACACGGCGAGCTCCTGTCTCACGAAAGCAGCACACTTCTGGAATCACACGGTCCTGGGGGAAATAGTCCATGATTTGTCCAGAAGGGCATCTTTTGTCTTCCGGGTGCCGTGGGGCTGCGTTCCACCGAACCGAGGTCGCAGGGGCTTTGGTTCCCGGTTCTCCTCGGAGACGCTGTGTTCTGTGCTCTGCGGCCCTGAGTCCGAGCCTCTCCGCTCTCAAGGCTGCGTCCTGCCTGCCCTCGCGGGGCGAGCGGGCGAGCGCTCCCCCAGGCGGCCAACCTGTGTCACTACACCCGCGGTGCCTGCCATTTCTGTGGACCTTTTTCTCCGTGTAGCCTTGGCTGTCCTGGACTCGCTTTGTAGACCAGCCTGGCCTCGAACTCACAGAGATTAGCCTACCTCTGCCTCCCTGAGGGCTAGGATTACAGGCGTTTGCCACCGAAGGACCCTTGATTTCTTAAAAAGTTCATCTCTGTGAGAGAGGCCGGGGCAGAAGAATCGCCCTGAGCTAGAGGCCAGTCTGGGCTAACGATGAAAGAAAAACATAGTGTGAAAAAAAATTTTTTTTTGAGCAATGGCTTCTACTGTCTATGCCTGTAATCCTAGTACTGGGGCTGGAGAGATGGCTCAGCAGTTTAAGAGTGTTTGCTGCTCTTCCGGAAGACCTGGGTTCAATTCCTGGCACACAGATGGAAAAACAGGCTCACAATCGCCTGTAACTCCAGCATCAGGGGATCCGGTGACTTCTGCTCACCTCAGGCAACTCTAGTGCATAGACACACATGCACATAATTTAAAATATTTAGTTCTTAAACATTCTCACGGTGCCACCCAAGCGTGGTGGCTCAGGCCTGAGACCACGGTACTCTACATGATGAGGTAGGAAGATCTGCAGGTCTAGGCTAGCCTAGCCCAAACATAGGGCTGGGGATGAGGCTCAGTGGTAGAAAGTTTGTCAAGAAGCCTAGTAGGTTCAATCCCCAATACATGAACGATCATGTTCAGATGAATCCTCAGTTTACTCTTAGCTGTGGAGGGTTGAGGGCCAAAGGTGAGGGTGGCCAAGCAAATGGAGAACTGGGCAGGGATCCAAAGTTGAAAAGGACAGCATGATAATGGCACATATCTTTAATCCCAGCCCTTGGGAGGCAAAGGCAGGTGGACAGTGAATTCAAGGGCAGCCAGGGCTATGTAGAGACCCTGTCTCAAAAAAAAAAAAAAAAGTAAGACACGTGATCTCTTCAGGTCATTTCCTTTCCCCTCAGGGCCAAGATGGAGCTTGGCTGTTCCCCTAGACAAGCCTGCCCATGCACTCAGACTGCTTCAGGCTGCCCGGTTATGCTCCCTGTCCAGCCCTCCTCTGCCTACTCAAGATCAGCACATGTCTCTATGCCGTGGAGGCAGGGCCGCAGGCATCATGGTCACCACTGAGTACCCGGCATCACCCAGCATGGTGACCAGAATGGAGACGAGCGAAGGAGCACCTGTAGTATGTCAAGAAGTCATTGCAACAGAGAACACTGCGGCCAGGAAGACAGCACCGTGGGAAAGGTGCTGTGAAAACATCAGCACTGAGTTCAGATTCCTGGGATCCATGCAAAGGGCCAAATGGAACGGTCTCGCACTTGCCAGTGTAGTGCTGGGGGATGAGCACAGGATTACTGAGGCTTGATGGGCAGCCAAGTCTAGCCAATTAGTGACCTTGATTCAACAGGAGACCTCGTCGAAAAAATCCAAGTGGGATAGCTAGGCTAGGATCTGGTTCTCGCTGGGTAGGAATATAGTGGAGGAAGGAGATAACTGACCTCTGTAGGCCTGCCACAACACACCCCGGCCCCAAATTAAAAATACAAAAAAGGCAGAGGGGGATAGAGGAACACACATGATAAGAGACTTTCTTTTTTTGTTTTTCTTTTGAGACAGGGTTTCTCTGTGTAGCCCTGGCTGTCCTGAGACTTGCTCTGTAGACCAGGCTGGCCTCAAACTCACAAAGCTCTACCTGGCCTCTGCCTCCCAAGTGATGGGATTAAAGGTCCATGCCATGATATGGACTTTTTGTCTCCGTTCATGCACACCAAACACACATACAGACTGCATAGCTGGGCAGAGGTGTAGCAGGCTCTTAATCCCAGCACTTGGTATGCAGAGGCAGACAGCTCTCTGAGTTTGAAGCCAGCTTGGTCTACAGATCGAGTTTTAGCCAGGACTCTGTCTTCAAAACCAAAACAAAACAATGAAAAAAAAAAGAAAGAAAAAGAGAAAGCAAAAAAGGGCTCATGTATCCCAGACTGGTTTTAAATTAAAATACAATTTAAAAATAATGTATGTAGTCAAAGATGATATTGAACTTAAATTTTGCTGTGTGTGCATGCGCAGGGGGGTGGCTGGCGTGTGCTGCACTGTGGTATGGAGGTCAGGGGACAACTTCTGGAGTCAGTTCTCATCCCCTAGGTGGCTGGTCTGCGGCCTGAACTGAGGTCAGTCCTCTCTGCAAGCCCGTTTGCTCCCTGAGCCATCTCATTGACCTTATATAATCTCAATTTTATAACCTTCCTGCTTCTACACCTATAGTTTTATGGCTGCAAGTGTGCAATACAGCTGATTTGCTTTTCAAGGTGGAAGATGGTACCCTGGCACATACTGGACAAAAGTCCTACAGCTAAGCCAGGTCCCTAGACCCTCCCTGGTGGGTCCTAGGCCAGGACTTCATCTGATGCCCCCTTTAAATGCACTTTTGACTTAGGATTGGTGTCTCCATGCTGAGAATGGTATCTACTCATCCATCATGGTGCAACTTCTTCCTCACCCATTCCCTCCTCTCCCTCTGCACTCAGAGGGAGTGCTGGGATTAGAGGTGTGCACTCTAAGCTACACACACTTTCCCCTTTTCTGGAATTACACGATCCTAGGGGAAATAGAGGTGATGTTCCTCTTTCATATTCTACTCCAGAGAGTGCTCCTCCCCAAACTCTTCCCCTTCTGCCCTTGTCTTCACCACCGTCTGTAGCATCCACTTTCTGGTTTTTGAGACAGCGTCTTAAGAGCCCAGAGTGGCCTGGAACTCAACATGTACCTAAGGAAGGCCTTGGACACCCGATCCTTCTGAGTCTTACCTCCCGAGCACTAGAACTACAGGCAGCAGCCAGCACCGAAAAAGCCACGTGTCCTTTTTTTGAGAGAGCCATACTCTGAGACCCTGCCTCCATCCTCAGCTGCTCCAAGTGCTGGGATTGTAGGCACTCATCACTATGGCCAGTGAGAGCCTGGTTTTTAAAAATTATGTTTATTTATTGCATGTGTTTGTGTGGGCACACGTGGTGGTCAGAGGACAACTGGGAGTTGATTCTCCCTTTCAAATAGGTTCATCCCAGGGATCAAACTCAAGTTGTCAGGCTTGGTGGCAAGTGCCTTTACCAACAGAGTCATCTCTTCGGACTTGAAACCTCCTTTTCATACAGTCCTTCTTGTGGGCAACAGCTTAGTGGCTCTAGGATTGTGACATCAGAGACTAAGACCATGGCCCAGGGAAGAGTCTATTTCGGTGACCAGAAAGCCAGAGGGCCCTGGTCCCCTGCATATTGCTCCATCCAGTCTGTGCAGGAAGCTGCTTCCCCTAAACAGCTCACTTCCGGGATGGCTGCAGGATTCCAGCGACAGCAGCCCATCAGGGAACGCTGGCCTCAGAGGATGCTGATCCGCTCAGCCAGCCCCTGCATTTCGTGGTCCTGTGGCAGACGGGCGCCACACAGGTCCCCTTCTGCAAGTGTCCCATGGCGCTCTGCCACAAACTGATCCCAGCGCGCGTCGTCGCTCTCATGCGTGATATATCGCTCGCCCATCTTTCCCTCTAGCTCTCGGAGGTCAAGCCATGTCTGGTACTCCTAGGCCGGGAAAAACTGGGTTAGTTTGGGCATCCCAAGCTGGGCAGAGTACAGCAACCTCAGCAACAGCCCGGATTCCGCTGGGACCAATGATGGTAAAGCACCACGCCCCACAACCAGCCCAGCCAATAGCGGCGGAGCCTCATTCCCAACCACAGCACAGCAACAGGAGAGTCAATCACTCGCCCAGCCAATTAAAGACCTAGCTCTGCCGCCTCCTCTAGCGCCCACTCCCTACATCACCTGTAACCAGGGGTGGCTGAGAGACTTGTCCACGCTGTAGCGCTTGCGCATCTTCACCTGCAACAGGTTGTTGATGAGGTCGGTGGCTGTGGAGGAAGCAGAGAGATGAATCTCGCCTGGAGTGACAGGCCGCCGCTTCCAACAAGGGCCCCCACCCCGCCTGCCACAAAGGCGTACCTCCAGCCCTGGCCCAGGTGAACAAACGCTTATCCCCACTTCTTCTCATTAAATTAAAAATCCTGCCATTCATGGTGTCCCGCACTGGTAATTCTAACACGTGGGAGGTGGAAGCTGGAGAACCAGGAGTTCAAGGCTAGCCTGGGCTACCCCTGGCAATTGCTGGGATTGTAAGTATGCTCCAGCATGACCAGCTCACATTTTAAAATTATTTTGTTTTTGGACCGGTTGTGATAGTGCAAGCCTCTAATCCTAGCACTGGGGAAGCAGAAGCACATGCGTCTTTGTGAGTTCAAGGACAGCCGGGTTACATAGTGAGACACTGTATCAAAAAAAACTTCTTATTTTTATGTATCAAAACCCAAACCAAACAAAATTTACTTTATTTTCATGTATATGTAGGTGTGTGTCTGTACATGTGAATGAAGGTACCCCGTTATGCCAGGAAGGAGTGCTGGAATCCCAGAGCCAGAATTACAGGTGGTTGTAACCTGTCTGACATGGACGCTGGGAACCTAACTGTGGATCCTCTGCAAGAGCTGCGAGCAGTCTTAACTGCCGACACATCTGTCCAGCCCTTCTAGCTCCAGTTTCTAAAAGCATAGTTTCTGAGGTGAAAAGATTTATTGCAGATGGAATCCTCACATCACTGTGGCCAGCAGGAAGCTAACGATAACATGCCATACTGACAAAAGGAAGATGAAAACAAGGTCCTGTCACACTCCGAAGTCACAGTTGCCTGTGGAAGACTCAAGTGAAAAGATTATTGAGAGCCAGCTGTTGAAGCCAAAGCCCCATTGAGCCTTTGTCATTGGCAGCACATCTTGAAAGACAAGGCTTCACTGTGTGGCCCGTGTTAGCCGAGGGGCAATATTTGCAGGGATTCCATGGATACCAAACTCCACAGATGCTCAAGTTCTTTATAGGAAACAGCAGAATTTGTGCACAGCCTCCGCACAGTCTCCCTGCTTGCTTTGAACCATCTCTAGATAAGAAGGTGTTCTGATTACATTGCTATAGAGGGAACCTAGCACTTCGAAGGTAATTGGCAAGAGAATTACCACTGACCTGCCCCCCACACACACTGGCTCTCAGCATGTTTTCTAGACATGAGTTCCAACACTGAGCCACAACCTCACACCCCTCACTGGGGGATTCTAGGCGGGAGCTCTACCACTGAGCCACACTCCAGCTCCTCACTGGGGGCTTCTAGGCAGGGGCTCTACCACTGAGCCACACCCCAGCTCCTCACTGGGGGCTTCTAGGCAGGGGCTCTACTACTGAGCCACACTCCAGCTCCTCAATGGGGGATTCTAGGCAGGGGCTCTACCATTGCCCTATATTCCCACAGTAGATTTCTTATACTAATACAATGGAAATGTTATGTAAACAGTTATTATACTGTGTTCAGGGAACAATGGAAACAAAAGCCTTAGCAGGCTCTTCTAGCATCAGCCTGTAATCCCAGCATTTATGAAGTTGAGGGCAGGATGATCAGGAGTACAAAGTCATCTTTAGCTACATAGTCCAAAGCTAGCCAAACAAAGCCAAACAAGCCCACCCTGACTCTTATCCTCTAAAACATCCTACCCCACACGGGATGGCAAAGCTTCATGCCTCAGGGCTTATCTCCCAGGTCCAGTCGCCAAGCAACAAACTTGTCTTGAGACCCATTGTTGGGCCTCTGATGAAAATATCAAAATGTCTTCCCCAGCCCTGGCTCCCTTTTCCTGCCATCCCCGTTAGGTTCCGGGTCTCCAGAAAGCACCTCTTTGCTGGACCACCCCACAGCCACACTCCTAGTCTGAGCTGCCTTTTCTCTGGACACATTTCCAAGCTGCAGGCTCATCTCTGCTCCGTTTAGAGAGTTAGGCTCCGGCCACTGTCTGGGAAGGCTGCAGACATCTGTGTAGGCCACCCCGGCTGTCTCTGGTCCCATTCCTCTCAGGGTCCTTCACAGACAAGCTGCATCTCATCCTCAAAGCCCCAAGCATCTGTCTCAGGACTCCTAAACCATATATTATTGTCAACACTTGAGTGTCAGCCAGGCCTGGTGGCTCTCAGGCCTACCGCCCCAGCTGCTGTTCAATGCCTTAGTGAACTACAAAATGAGTCCAAGGCCAGCCTGGGAAATTAAGTGAGACCCTGTCCCAAGCGAAAATGCAACAAAGGGGTCTTTTGGTTGAGTTTAGTCATGGCTTAGTTGGAGCATTTATCTATCATGCACGAGGCTCTGGGCTCAGTCCCTAGTGTTGCAAAAGAAAATAAATACAGAGCCAGATGACGTGGGGCTGGAGAGATGGCTCAGCAGTTAAGAAAGCTCAGGAGCTGCTCTTCCAAAGGATTTGTGTTAGGTACCCAGAACCTATGTGGAGGCTCACAACTGCCTGCAACATTAGTTCCAAGGGATCAGCTGGAGAGATGGCTCAGAGGTTAAGAGAACTGGCTGCTCCTCTGAAGGTTCTGAGTTCAATTCCCGAAACCATGTGGTGGCGCACAACCACTTATAATGAGATCTGGTGCCCTCTGCTGGTGTGCAGGGGTACAGGAACAGAACATTGTGTGTATCATTCCAGGGCATCTGATACCCTTTTCTAGCCTTATGGAGCATTAGGGCATGCATGTGACGCACATACACACATCCAGACGTTCTACGCACAAGACACCTCTCCCTCGCTCTTCTACCCACTCACACAGCCCAGCCTCTTTGATGGCCCCTCTTTCAGCCCCACCCACATTTTGACCTGGGCCCACGCCCACATTATGGTCCCGCCCACCCAGGCAGCTTTGCCCCAATTCCCTTACAGCCTCGCCTGCTTTCAGTCCCGCCCTTACAGCCTCCTGAAGTCTGAGGCCTGGCTTCTCCTCACCTCCTCTGGCTTCCTACTCTGCCCACCATGGCTCACCTCCAGATGAGATATGGCTCCAGGGGTTGGCTGGGTACATAAAGGCTGCATTCTGGATCTGGTCATTGATGTCCTCATCCTCATTGAATGGGAACGTGCCACTGAGGCTGACGTACATGATCACGCCCACAGACCACATGTCCAGCGAGCGGTTGTAACCCTGGTTGAGGAGTACCTCAGGCGCCAGGTAGGCAGGCGTGCCCACCACGGAGCGCCGGAAGGACTTCTCGCCAATGATTCGAGCGAAGCCGAAGTCACATAGCTTCACCTGCAAATAGATGGGGAGGGATGATGGTGCTGCCTCCCTGACTTGCCACTGCGTGTCCATACTGCAGCTACCTCCGTGTTCCAAATAGTGGGTGACGGTTCAAATCCAGGCTTAGCCACTCTCTAGCTGAGTGGTCTCAGTGAGTGACTTCCCCTCCCTGGGCCTCCGTTTCCGCACCTCCAGCACAAGGAAGAACATGACAGCACCTGTCTGAAAGGGCTGTCACGAGATGGCGTGAGTAAATCCACAGACTGGACTCGCTGGACTGTGCCCGGCGTGAAGTTTCTATTAGATAATCCTATAGCTGTCTGTCTGCCTCCTAGGACGGGCTACAGCCTCCCTATGACCTTTGGTGATGGCCCCTAGTGGACAGGTGGGTGTGTGGACTGAAAGAGGGAACACAGGTGGCATTCTAGGGGCCTGTCCAGTGAGAACAAGGGCCCTGATCCCTCCAAACTGGCAATGGGTTAATTTCTAGGACCTTCTAGGGATTAAAGAAGACGAGCATGCAGGACCTGGTGAGGTACGTAATCTCAGCTACCAGGGAGACAAAACTAGGAGGATTACAAATTCAAGACTAGCCTGGACAACAGACTGAGTTCAAGGTTAGCCTGAGCAACTCCATTTATTTACTGTTTGTTTGGTTTTTTAACATAGGGTTTCTCTGTGTAGCCCTGGACATCCTGGAACTTGCTCTGGGTTCCAGCCCCAGGAGGAGAGAAAGGCCAATGGAAAGTGAGGAAAGTGATGTGGGCATTTTCCCACTACCCCAGGGAAGGAAAGGGACGTCTGTATTTCTTGTACCTCTTGTCTTTTTTTCATTTCTTTAGCTAGACTATGGACCATGAAGACCAGCAGTACCACTAAACTGTCTTAAAAATAACAGCGGGGAAGGGGGTGCCCCACCATGTCACACCTTTACGGCCCCAGAATGCAGTTGGGGGTGTCTTATGGAGCCTATCACCCGGATGCTCACCTGCATCTAGGCTGTTAGAGTCGCTACCCACTGCCCCACAGTCGGGACTTGCCCCAGTCTAGGAGGAGACTGACCTGAGGAAATGGGTCAGCTGATGCCAGCAACACATTCTCTGGTTTCAAGTCACAGTGAACGATGTTCTTGAAGTGCAGGTGTCGCAGCGCCACCAGGATCTGAGCAGAGGAGGCAGGGCCAGTGAGAAAGGAGGGGAGAGTCAAACCTGATGTCCACACCTCTGGGCCCCACCCAGGCCTTTCCCTGCTTCCCTAAGGATGCTGCCTAGATGAGGGAGTCATTATCGACTTACTCTCAAGAGCTGAGAGAGTCATGTAGAGTTCTACAAAGGCTTGGGCTACAGTGGGGAGGGGTGGGAGAACTGAGCTTAGAACCCCTAAGAGTTGTTAAAACAGCAAGGTTCCCAAGACCCTTCCTTCAGGTGGTGCTATTAAAAACATTTTTAGGCCTGATGTGACAGCACAGGGCTTTAAATCCCACCACTTGAGAGGCAGAGGTAGATGGACTTCAGTGAGTTTTTGCTTCTTGTTTTTGTTCGAGACAGGGTTTCTTTGTGTAGCTCTGGCTGTCCTGGAACTCACACTGTAGACCAAGCTGGCCTTGAACTCAAGAGATCTGCCTGCCTCTGTTTCCCAATTGCTGGGATTAAAGAAACCAATTGTTACATCTTTGAGTCTCAGTTTGCTACTCTCTAAAGTAATGACCACCTCAAGGGTTTTATATCTATTTAGGTTCGTTTTTAGATAAGATCTCAAGTTCAAGCCATGCCACTACTGCCTGGCATGACTCAGTGAGGTCGAGGCCAGCCTGGGCTACAAAGTGAGTCCCACGACAGCCAGAGCTGCACTGTAAGACCCTGTGTCAAAAACCAAACAAGAAGCAACAGCAGCAAGACCTGTTTTGGTTGGCAAGATGGCTCAGCAGGCGGAGGAGCTTGCCACTAAGCTGGGTGACTTGAGTTCAATCCCCGGCACCCACGTGGTAGAAGGAGAGAAGAAATTTCTGCAAGTCCTCCCCTCAACCCCAGGCCTGTACTGTGACACCCGTCCCCACTACACACACACACACACACACACACACACACACACACACACACACACAACATACTGAATTTAATTTTTAGAAAGTATTACAAAAATTCTCACCATTGAAGAAGCTGTATAATACTGGGCCTGGAGAGATGGTTCAGAGGTCTTCCAAAGGACCTGAGTTCAATTCCCAGCAACCACATGGTGGCTCACAGCCATCTATAGTGAGATCCGGTGCCCTTTCGGGCCTGAGGTGTACATGCAGACAGGGCATTCGTATACATAACTACATCTTTTATTTTTTTAAGCTGTAATATCAAGGTGTGGTGGGCACGGCTATAATCCCAGCACTGAAGAGGCAGGTCAAGGCCAGCCTAGACTACAGAACGAGTGTTAGGCTAGCACGGGCTACAGTGAGATCCTTTTTGTTTTGTTTCTGTTTTTCCAGACAGGGCCAGGATTTCTGTGCAGCCCTGGCTGTCCTGGAACTCACTCTGTAGACCTGGCTGGCCTTGAATTCAGAGCTCTGCCTGCTTCTGCCTCCTGGGTGGTAGGATCAAAGGCCTGTACCACTACTGCCCGGTGGAGATGATGTCTTAGAAAACCAAGTAAATAAATCCTTTCATATGAGGCAATGCAATCAACAAACAACGTAAGCAAGACACGGGTTATGTATCAGATGTACCCACCTCGTCTAGGCCAGTGGGTCTCAGCCTTCCTAGAGCTGCGGCCTTTAACACAGTTCCTCGGGCTGTGGCCACCCCAACCAGAAAATTACTTTGTTGCTACTTCATACTGCAATTCTGTTACGGTTAGGAATGTAACACCTGATATACAGAATATCTGATGTGCGACCCCCATGAAAGGGTCAATGGACCCCTGCAGAGGTCATAACCCACAGGTGGAGAACCACTGGTCTAGAGGTAAAGAAGCAGCTACTTGCTCAAGTAGAAAATCTGATTCCACATTTACTAACGTGGACTTAAGACAAATTGTTACATCTTTGAGTCTCAGTTTGCTACTCTCTAAAATGGGAGCAATAATGATACCCACCTATGGTATTTATTTAGCTATGTTTTTAGATAGGATCCTAAGTTCAAAGCGTGGACTCACTTTGTTATGCCCTTGATGACCTTGAACTTCTGGTGTTCTTGCCTCCACTTCCCCAGTCAGTGCTGCAATCACAGGCATGTGCCATACCTCCTGATTTTTGTGGTTGCCAGGGGTTGAACCCAGGGCGGTGTACATGTTAGACAAACACTGTACCAACTGAGCCGCACTCCCTAGGCCCTTGTTTGGTTTTATGAGACAGGGCCTCACCCTAGCTCATGTTGTGTAGGGGTTTCCCTTTGTTCTAATTTTGTATGTTTATATTTCATTTTGTTTTTGAGACGGAGTCTCCTTTACGTAACCATGGCTGGCTAGAAACTCACTCTATAGACCAGGCTGGCCTTGAATTCGCTAAGATCCATTTGCCTGTCTCACACCTGGCACCTCATTTTATTTTTAAGACAGGGTCTTATGTATCCCAGGCTAGTCCCAAACTCATTATGTAGCTGAAGCTAGCCTTGAGCTGATCCTTGTCCCTCTTCCTCCTGGGTGCTAGAGTTACCTGGCCTGCTGAGGTCAGACTTAATGATACCTACCTGGGAGGGCCATGGTGAGGCCTAAAGATCCTGAGGCAAAGAACTGGGTCTAGTGCTTAGAGGTAGGGACACAAGATCCCCGAGGGCAGAAATCTGCAGGAGGATGGGGGGGGGGGGGGAGCGGGGAGAGAGCAGCAGGATAAAATGGAGACCAGCCAGAGAAACTGCTTTGGTTGCTGAAAGAACTCAGCTCCCTCTTCCAGGCAGTCAGGATGCAGATGCCTAAGGGGGCCTCTGCCCCATCTCCCAGAATGCTCAGCAAACCCAGGCATACTGCTCAGGGTTCAGAAGGTCAGAATAGTGGTCAAGTATAACAGGGGATGCCTTACAGCTAACAGAAACGTCCCATAGTGAAGAGTCCCAGCCAGAGGGGAGGCCTCTCCAGGAAGGACTGAACTCAGACCACACCAGGTCTGAGGTCATGTTGAACGAAAGGTTAAAATGTTATGGGGGAATGAAAGCCATGGGTAGAGTGACGGCCTAGCTAGCATGCACAAAGCCCAGGGTTCCATCTTATCACTGGGGAGGTGGATGCAGGAAGACCAGGAATTTAAGGTCCTCTTTGACTAGATGACAAGTTCAAGGCCAGCCTAGAATATAGGATATTTGAGACATATAGGATATATGTATATATGTCTCAAACAACAACAACAAAAGAGGAAAAAAAAGAAAGCTGTAAACAAATATTGAGATAGAAAGGACTAAACAGGCCTGGAGAGATGGACACCAAGCCTGACTTCAATCCCAAAACCCACATGGTGGGAAGGAGAGAACCAATTATTGCAAGTTGTCCTATGACCTCCATACATGTACTATGCACTCAAGCTGTAGCTCATGTACAGCACACACACAGGCAGACTCACACAGTAAAGACAGTAGCATCAAACAGCATAAAGGACAATGGCCTCATCTCTATCATATGTAAGGAACACTTGTACTGCAATAAGTGTGCTTGGTAGCCAGGTGCAGTGGTGCACACCTGTAACCCCAGCATTCAGGGAGGCAGAGGCAGCCAGATCTCTGTGAGTTTGAGGCCAGCCTGCTCAACAAAGGGAATCCAGGACAGCCAAGGCTACACAGAAAAACCCTGTCTCGAAAAAAAAAAAAAGATGAAAAAAAAAAGCATGTTTAGTGACCCATGCCTGTAAGCCCAGGTGTTTGAAGGTAAATACAGAAGCATTGCTGTGTGAGGCAAGCCTTGTCTAAGTTCAGAGCTCCAGGCTAGCCACAGATACATATTAAGACCTTATCTCCAAAAACAAACAAAACAAGAGCAGAGAGAAAATTCTGTGGCTAGGACCACTATCTGTTCTTCCAGAGGACCACGGTACCACGGTTAAATTCCCAACACAAAGGAGGGTTCACAACCCGAGTTCCAAGGGACATCTGGTTTCCTCTTCTTGTCTCCAGAGGCATTGCACAAACCGCAGCGGTTCACACCACACATTAAGGTAAACTCTCATATACATATAAAATAGTAAGTCAGGGGCTGGAGAGATGGCTCAGAGGTTGAGAGCACTGGCTGCTCTTCCAGAGGTCCTGAGTTCAATTCCCAGCAACCACATGGTGGCTCACAACCATCTATAATACTCTCTTCTGGCATGCAGGCAAAATAATACTGTATAAATAATAAATCTTAAAAAAGAAAATAAGTCTATCATTGGGATACATGTCTTTAATACCAGAACTTGGGAAGCTGAGGCAGATGGATCTCTGTGAGTTCGGGGCAGCTTGGTCTATAGCGTGAGACCCTGACCCAAAACTAACTAACTAAATTTTTAAAAAATGTACAAAGCTGACATAAAATATAGACCAAAATAACTTGAATGTGTGGCATACACCGCAGGAAGGATGATGCAGGAGCATCACATCAAGTACATGCCAGCATCAAGTACATGAGATCCTGTCTCAAAACACCAAAAGCCAATAAAGAAGAGACTTTCTGAGCCTGGCAATTATGTGCATCCAGCATTAGTAAGAAGTGTGAAAACATGCATCCTTCCACTGGGTTGGTCGAAAAAGATGGAGAAGGGTTTAGACAATAAAAACTGTTTTTCACTTTTTGAGACAGGGTCTCACGTAGCCCAGACTGGTTTTGAATTCGCTAATAGGCAAGGATGGCCTTAGACTCCTGATCTTCCTGCCTCCCAGGCTAGGTGCGTGCTAGGCAGGCAAGCATGCCACCTCAAGAGTCAGCTGCCCAAAGGGGCATTCAGCTGTGCTGCAGCTCTCACGGTGCTGGTCCCGCGGTGGGTATGAGAAGCTGGGCGCGGGGAGCGTGCCTGTGCTTGCAGCATTTGGGAAGTGGAGGCAGGAGTTACAGGCCAGCCTGGACAATATGAGTACGCACGCGAGAATACGCGAACATCAGGGGATGTCTGTTCTCTCTGTGGACAGCCCTGGGTTTGAGTCCCAGAACTGCAGAAACTGGGCACGGTGGTCCACGTCCATAATGAGGGCACTCAGAAAACAGAGGCAGGAGGATCCCAAGTTTAAGGTCATGCTCATCTACATAAGTGAGTTCCAGGCTAGCCTGAGCTACACAAGACCCTTTCTCAAAAAAGAAAAGGCAGCCAGGAGTAATGGTGCATGCCTTTAATCCCAGCACTGAGGAAGATTATTAAAATAGTGCTAATAATAGCTAGTATTATGAAAGGGTGAATTTTTTTTTCTCCTTTGACCAACTCCCCAGATTCTAGACTATGCTTTTCCCAGGCTGAGGAGAATAGGAGACACAGTGGTGACTATGAATGCCCGCTGCCTTGGATGGTGGGTGATGTCACCCACGGTGGGCAGGGCTGCCACAGGGAGAGACTGTGATGATACCATAGTATTTACTGAGCTCCAATTGTCATTTCCTATTTTTATTTTTTCTCTTTTCTTTTCCTTTTTTTTTTTTTTTTTTTTTGAGACAGGGTCTCACAATGTAGCTCTGGCTGTCCTGAACTCACTACGCAGCACAAGCTGGCCTTGAACTCACAGAGTTCTGGCCTATCTCTGCCTCCCAAGTTCTAGGAATATACCACCACATTCAGCTTCTGTCCCTTTATTAATTATCTCTTACTGCTATTAATATGATTTGCATCTATTTCTCTAATCTGCCCTCTTGACTACCCCGGACACCAGCCTGTTCTCCCCGCCTCCAACAGAGGGCGCCCGAGGCCACAGTGCACAGCACACCTGCGTGATGAGGAACTTGGTGAGGCGCTCTGGAAGCCGGCCCTTCTCGCTGGAAAGGATCATCTCCAACATGTCCCCGTGCAGTTTCTCCATCACCACGAATACCTTCTCAGGAGTCTCAAACATGCACTCAAGGTTCACGATCCCGGGATGCCGCAGACTCTGCCCAGGAATGCAGGAAGAAGGGTCAGGACTGAATATATCAGTATGGCAAGAGGTGGCAAACCCCTAGAGTGCTTTGCATTATGAACTTATGGGGAAGGCCTGGGGGGCATGAGGGGATAGTAGGGAGCTTGGGAATACAGAGTGGTGTGCTGTATGTGTGTAGCTTTGGTTTCTATTAGATTGATTGTTTTTCTTCTGCAAGCTAGGCAAGTGCTCTGCTGCTGATCCCCCAGCCCACAATATCTTCCTAGGTGCCTTTAGAAGAAAGCCCATCGCACGTCTTCCCACTCTCCTCCCCTCCTCCCCAGCCGCATTTCTTCCATGGCTCTAGGGTTCTTGCACAGGCTGTCCTGGCCCCTCTCTGCTCAGAACACCCCTCAGGTCCAGCATGCACATCTTCTCTTCCAGGAAGCCTAACTTGACCACCCTTAGACTGTGGCTCAGGTTGTACTTAAAAGGAGCAAGCAGGAAGGGCAGGCTCTCCACGTGCAGGGGCATGGCTGGGTCATGATCCTGCCGGTCACACCTGAAGAATGGCCACTTCGTTCCTGAGCTGGCTCTCCTGCTTGGTGGGGAAGCGCAGCTTGTCAATGACCTTCACCGCAACATCTCTCCCAGTCTTCCTGTGTTTTCCTGAGGGCGGGGCGTAAGAAAGATAAAGGATCAGAGAGCAAGACTTCCCAGCTCCTTCTCCCACTCTATGGAGACCCAGATGAAACTGAGCAAGAATCCTGGAGGCCTTTAAGGTTTCTCTGAGGAGTTTTCAATGTGAGGGGTGGGATGGCAGGGCTGGGGAGTAAAAGAGAGAGAAGAGGGGCTAGCAGTGTGGTTCAGTGAGCACCTGCACACCTGTCTAGAATGCCCCAGTGAGGGGCTGGGGTGTGGCTCAGCGCTAGAGCCCCTGCCTAGAATTCCCCAGTGAGGGGCTGGGGTGTGGCTCAGTGGTAGAGCCCCTGCCTAGAATTCCCCAGTGAGGGGCTGGGGTGTGGCTCAGTGCTAGAGCCCCTGCCTAGCATGCAGACTGCCCTCGGTTTCACCCCTACAAAAAGAAAGACAAAACAAAAGTAAAGAAGCCAGCTATGGTGATGCAATCCTATTATTCCCAGCATCTGGAAGACTGGGGCAAAAGGACCCCAAGCTTGAGGGCATCTTGGATGCAAATTAAACGTAGAGAGAGCTTTGAGGAAGGCAATGGATATCATGGGCCACTACATGCATAACCAATGAGAAGCCAGAATGTAACAAGCTGTCTATTGATAACAGGCAAGAAACCCACTGATTTTCCTAATAAGAAAAGGAACCTGCAAGCCCCTGCACCTGGGGTCCAGCTTCCCAAAACAGGAGACAGGCAGCGAGGAGGGCATGGCGCCACCTGAGTCAGCCTCTTGAGGCAGACCTGTGGTATCCTTACCTCCATAGACCACTCCAAACTGCCCGGAGCCCAGCACCTCATCTGGGAAGATCTGGTAGACGGTAGCAATGTCCTGTGAGGTGGAGACAGCAGGGTCACAGGTACAGATTGAAAATGAGAGAGGGTCAAAGGGACAGAAGCCTGGGAGGTTGGAGGTCAGATGAGAGCCGACACGTACAGTTTGGTCAGCTGGGGGCTGGTCCAGGTCAGGTGGCCTGTGAGGGATTGTCTTATCATGGCTGTGGAAGACCCAGGCAAACAGTGAGCATCACCCTTCTCTGGCTCTGGGTCCTAGACCTCACAGAGGAGGAGGAGGAAGTGAGCTGAGTGCCAGGCAGGAATACATACATTCCTCTCTGCTCATGGCTGCAGATACTGCCATCTGCTGCAAGGTCCTGCCACAGTGACTGGCTGCCCCTGGAATTCTGAGCCAAAATACACCCTTTCTCTCCTAAGTGGCTTTTACATTTTTTACTTTATTTTCA
>CM053747.1:3736450-3780273 GCA_028658305.1 Pachyuromys duprasi
AATCAGATCCCTTGGGACTAGAGTTACTGTTTGTGAGCTGCTAAGTGGGTGCTGAGAATTGAACCCCAACGCTCGAAAGAACAACCAGTGCTGTTAACCACTGAGCCAACTGTCCAGCCCAAGGTCTCACTCTTTAGCCCAAGTTGACCTTACCCTTGCGGCACTTTTGCTGCCTGTGCCTCGGGAATACTGGGATTACAGGCGGGCCCCATCACCAGATAACCACTCCCAGAGTTCCGCCCCCATCCCCCGGGCGAGCGCCGCTTCTCACCCGACAGAACCACCTCCACCAGGTCGCCCTCCTGGATGTCTGCAGCCGACTGCACCAGCTGCAGGAGGTTAGCCGATGTGGGGTCATGTTTGAAGAGCAGGATCTTGTCGTACAGGCCGTAGAAGCCACACTCCGGGAACTGAGGGGCAGGAGAGGGGGGATGGCAACGGAAAAGCTCAATATAGCCTGCGGCAGCGGCCAGCCGCAGCCTACTGGAACCCTCTAGGGGCAAGGCCGGCTGTTTCCCCAGGAAACTGAGACCCTGCAACCCACTGCTTCCTGCCTGTCGCCTCCCAACCCCAGCTTGAGGCAGCAGGATGCCGAGGGCCCCAGGTGTGCCGGGAGGGGGACTCTGGCAGGGGAGGGGCTGGGGCAAAGGGAGGGCTAAAGGCTCCAGGAGCAAAGTGAACGATCCGAATTTTCCAGAGCTGGCGGGACACTGAGGGATCAGCCCCCTCCTCTTTCGGCTACATCTCCACCCCAGCTTCCTTCCTGAATCTATTGTCCCTGTTACCTGGCTCTTAGCCCAGTATTGGGGCAGAATGAACTAAAAGGGAGGGGGGCTTAGGACTTCTTTTTTGGGGGGGGGGGTTACTGCTCAAAATAGGAGGAGGCCTCTCTACATCCAGAGCTCCAAAGACCAGGTGTGCAAGTCCCAGTTTGGGAGGGGGCAGGAAATGAAACAGTGTCAAACAGAAAGTGAAACTGCACAGGTGGAGCACAGGGCAGGCAGGCAGGGGCCCAACGGCACCGGTGCCCCAGAAAGAGCAGAAAACAAACTAGGCTGGGCCTGCGGAGGGGAGGCTGGGAGGGGAGGCTGGGGAGATGAACGCCAACACAAAGAATTTCACTCCATGGACACTGTAGAGACACCCCAGTTCTGCTTCCCGTAAGGCCGTCTGATTTAGGAGTGGGAGCTGGGCTAGACTTGGGGACTTGGTGGCACAGTTCCCCTGATCTACAGAAAATCAGTACTGCCTTGCCCCTGAGGGTGGCTTCATTCAGTTTCCTTTTCTTCTTCCCCTTGAGACAGGCTCCGGATATGTAGCAGAGGCTGATCCTCCTGCCTCTGCCTTCCCAGTGCTGGGATTACCAAAGTGTGAGGGCTGGGAGGTCTTTAAACAGCATCCATCGGCTGGAAAAACAGGGGAGGTGGCCCAGTTCCTGCTGCTTCCCCGAAGCCCAAAGGCTCCATTTCCAGGAGCCTGAAGAAAGCTACATCCGGATGTTTGGGGTTCCAGTGTACTTTGGTTATAGAAGTATACATTCTGGGTTCTGATTGTAACTGTCATGTTATCAGTGTCATCTAGGATTCTTACGATGTAGCAACATGATTAACTTAAGATTCTAGTGCTTGAATGCCTTAGTATGAAAAGATTTCAGTCTTCAACTACTCAGGAGTCAGAAGTTCTCACATTTTCACAGGATCGGGCACTTGAACTACAAACAAGCATGCTCCCAGTCTTAGCCCCAGGATTCGGGGATGGAACCCAGAGCTTTTGCTTGCTAGGCAAGTGCTCTACCAGACCGGTTGAAACTTTTAGCCTTCTAGGTTTTGGGCATCTAGTCCTACTTGGTTCCCTCTTGGCATGACACTCAGGGGAGGAACCTTGATGTCCAAAACTAAGAGTAGCATGGGAGACTGTGATTAGGAGGAGGGATAGTGTCTGCAGGCCTTTGGGGGTCACCAAGGAGGTCCACAAGGAGTGCCTTGCTCCTTCACACCCCATCTCAGGCCTGAGAAAGGGTAGGGAGTGCACCCTGAGACCTTGCTTGCCCCTGACAGTTTGTCCATACACCCACACCCACACGTGTCACCCGATCACCACGGTCAGTATGGCTTCAATTTCTACTGTTTCCAAAGAACGGAGGCCCAGGATGGGCCCATCAGCAGAGGTCCCTCCGACCAGCTACTCCCGCTTGCCCCTTCCTCCCACTCCACACCTGGCAGGCTCCTCCCTTCCTCCCCGCCTGCTGCAGAAAACAACAAGCAGCGACAAGCAATTTGGGGAGGCCTGCCGGGCACCCCACCCCTATCCGGGCCTCTTTCAAACCGGTGATGGAGGACAGAACTGGGAGGGGGGGTGCCCCTCCTCGTCTGTCACCTAGGCCCCTCTCTCTCCTCCCAGTAACCCCAGGCCACCTCTGAAGCCTCCTCCCCTTTATCAGGAGAGCCCCTATGCCCTCACCTTCTGGTCCACGATAGAACAGGCTAGTTGCTTCACGTGAGCCAACTCGGAGGCGGCGGGCAATAGCACAAACTCTCGGGTCAATCCGATCTGGATGTGGAAGGAGACCCCCGAGCCCGGAGCTGGGATCTGAGGCAGCAGGGGTGGCGGTGACTGGAGCTCCAAGCCACCGGGGGGCGGAGGAGACCCAGGCCCCGGGGAGCCGGGGAGTCCGGCGGGATGGGAGGGGGCGGAGGCCATGGGGGCCAGACCCGGACCTGCCGCCCGGAGTTCACCGAGGAACCTGGGACCTAGATCCGAGAGCTAACGAGCGGTGGTGGTAAGAACACAGGCATTTGAGAGAGAAATCTGTCAGGTTGAGGAGCTCGAGGTTGGCGGGATCCTGGGCAGTGAGAGAAAAAGGAATCTAGTGGGTCACACGCCGGGAGTCAAAGGCGCACAGATCAGAAGGAAAAGCAGTAGTTTGGGGGAAGGGTACCCGAGACTGGAAGGCTGCAAGAAACCAGAAAGGAAAATCGGGTAGGGCAGGGACCCTGGAACCAAAAGACCCTGCGATCCAAGGCCCCTGGGAGAAAGGTTGAGAGCAAAGCGGGGGATCCCAGGATCCAGTGTGTTTGACAGCAGGGTCAAACTCAGGGTGGGCCTGAGGGACGCTCTGCCTTGCGAGTAGAAAGCAGGAGTCTTTGAGCAGAGAGTTAGTGGATCATAGGGACCCGACTGGCTCAGGGATGGGGAGAGAGGGGTCCCCAGGGCCAGTGCTGAAAGGAAAGACTCTCACAGGTTGCGAAAGTTGGAGAAAAGTTGGGTCAGGGGCGGCGGCGAAGGGAGCGTTACCGGAGGTGGGGCGGGTGGGGGGCAAGGGAGGGTCGCACAGCGCGGGTAGCTCTTTTTTTTCCGCCCCGTCAAAGTTTAAGTCGGCCGCGACGTCCCAGAAGGAAGTCTCCGGAGCGATGGCGCAAACGGCCAATCAACGCGGGGCACCGTGACATCACAGGGAGGGGCCTTATCGAGGGGCCTGGGGCGGAAGGGGAAGGAGGGACTCCTCACTAGGGAGTTGGGGGGAATCTGGTGGCTGGGGTGGGAGGGTGGTGGGAGGGTAAGGTCTTCCTTCACACGCTCCAGCCAGGAAAGTTGACTTTTCGCTACAGTGCACCACGGCGCGGCGCGCAGGAGGGGCAGGCGCTTGGTGGTTGTAGGAGGGAGCTGTCAGGCTGGCCCACATCCGGCGCCCACCGCAGGGAAAGGATCGGAAATCGGTGTCAAGTCGGTGGCTTTCCGGCTCTTGCTCCTAATGCCCCCTCGCCCCCCGCCCCCAAAACACACACAGGTCCCCAGTTCAACAACAGTCGAGTACGCAGGCGGGAAGTCGAGGCCTCAGGACGAACAGGAGAGCTTAGTGTCGGGTCTGTCTGCAGTGAGCTGAGAGGGGTTCGGAGCCTGCCCCCCAACCAAAGTGGCATGCCAAAAGGGAACACCACAGACCTCTCGTGAGACCCGGTGACTACACCTTTTTGGCTGTTGTGACTTGAGGTAGGGGTTTCCCCACTGTGAGCCTTGGTTTCCCTGTCGTGAGGCTGTATTCCAGAGATGAAATACAGGTGCCTGGAACACAGCTGAAGTAGAGTTGATGTGGCTGCTCTTAAATTTTGCAGAGAGAAGGGAGGGCACTGAAGCCACTCAGGGGATTCTGGGTGGACTTGTTAACTGAATCCCCCATCTCACTGGTGAGATGGCTCAGTGAGTCAAGAACTTGCCGCCAAGCTCATTGACCCAGGTTCAATCCTGGACTCACATAATCGAAGGAGACACAGCTCCTGTGGGTTGTCCTCTGACCCCCACCCTTCTCTGAAGTAAATGATAGTGCAGTAACAGGAAATCTAAAAAGTTAACATCTACCGAGAGCCTATGAGCCAGGCCTATGCATCAACCCCAGCCCCGTCAGGAGCAATTCTGACTTCAACCCTAGTAATCAGGCAGTGACTACTGGTTAGTTTTCACATCCAAGAAGCTGGAGCTTTAGAGCAGCAACTTGTCCACAAGGGACCGCCCTTACTGGTTCAGTGCTGCTTGGGGGCAGCTGAGGTCGGTAAGGTACAAACTGTCACCACATCCGGGGGGGGGGGCAGGGGCTGGAGCCAAAACCCAAACTACCACCTGGGGAAGCTGCACAGAAGCCAGAAGGACAGGGGAGGCAAGGCCATGTGGAGCTCCTAGCCTGGCCACCTAAAAATCATATGCCCACCTGCACCTTCTCCAGGATGGGCGTGTCCCCAGCATGTTCACTGGGTGGCCTCTGGGACTTGGACTCACAGCGCTTTTCAACCCTTGACCTTGTGGAGGGGTTACAAGGTGGAGGCTGTGGGGCATGCCGGTAGAAAGTCAGCAGGAGAGCCCTTGAACAGACCTTACTCTCTTCCTGTGGTATGGACTCCCAGCACTACCCCACTTTGGGAGGTGTGAAGACAGGAGATGAAGGCATAACCCTTCCAAGCTGGCATTAAACACAGGGATGGGCTGAACTCTGCACTGCTCTGAAGGCCAGGCACCGGCATGTCCTCTCTCTAGGTCACTGGTGGGCCTGTCAACTCCACTCCTGCTCTGTCAGTCCAGGAGTGGGCTCAGGGCAGGAAAGGAGCTTTAGTTCTCAGCTCCCGAGCAGGCAAGGGCTCAACTACAACGTTTATTGCCACATCACAGCATCTGTTCACCAGTTCATTGCCCCTGGGAAGGCATGTTTAGGGACAGAAAGTAGGGGCTCTCAGAAATTCGGTCATGTGCTCCTACTTCTGCCTTTCCACTGACATGGCACCTAGTACCCTACCCCATTCTACTACAAAACCCCAATCCACATATCCCTCAGCAGATTCCACTCAGCAAAGGTAGAGGGAGTAGCCTTCCCTCACTGTCCACTATCCCCTTGACAGATGGCCTAGAGAACCTATGTTACTCCAAAGGGTTTATTGAGACAGTTTTTGTTTTTGTTTTTTTCACATACAAGTTGGAGGCAAAAAGGATGGGGCTTATAAACAGGAACCTGGAGGGAGAGCCAAGGGCACAAGGTGGAACCCAAACAAAGAGTGAAATAAATAGAGGCAAAAGTGTGGAACTGGAGGAGACTGACAGACTATCACACAGTGATAATGTGGGGTGGGCGCCTCAATCCCATTCATTTATACAGATATACAACGAGCTAGGGGCCCAGGGCCCACTCCGCCTCTACATCTCAAGGAGGGCCTGTGGCTAGGACAGTGCCCGGAGGAGTGGAGGCCCTCCCCAGGAAGGCCTGGCCCCAGAAGCTTGGTTAGTGTTGGAAAGCAGGAGGAAGGGACTGAGGTCTAAGAGGACACAGCCTGGGGCCCAGACAGAAGGACCACAGGAGACCCCTCTCAGCACAGTCCTTCATCTGATGGGTGAGGGGAGGTGTCACTCTAGGGTGGAGCCTGGCACCTTCTATCATCTTGGACGAAAAACAGACTCCCAAGGACACCTAGCCTAGCTGTGCCAAACTCAGGATGACACTGTGAGGAGTTGGGGCTGGGGCATGAGCAAAAACCCCGGACACCATCCTTGAGGGGTGATTCCTGGGAAAAGGGCCATTAGCACCACCAGGCTCCAGGAAGATGAAAGAGGCCAAGAATCTGTGCCTTTTGGGGAAGGCTGGGGGCTGCCTGCAGAGACAAAGGGAAGACAGTTAGTTTGGCCAGAGTCCCCACTCTCGCCTCAATTCCTTCCTCTGTCTTCTCATTTATTCTCACAGGACTGTGGGCTTTGGCACAACTCAGACTGATAGGCAAGTGGGTGATGGGTGGGGGCCAGAGTATGGGAGTGTCTTCTGGGGCAAGGACACTGCGTTTCTGCATTCCTATCTAGAATACAAATGGCCCCTGGCTCTTACCTCAGCCCCACTGGCCTGGCCCCACTCCCTGCCACTGCAGCCAGGGCGAGGCCAGGTGGGATCATACGAAGACCTTGGCTAGGGCATCAGCACCAGCACTGGCGATGAGTGCCTTGCTGGGATGGCAGGCCACTGCATGGATGGCCTCCTCGTGCTTCTTGCGGTGGGCTGTGATCTCCTGCACACATGTCTTATTGTCTAGGCTCCATAAGCGCAGAGAACAGTCATGGCCTGCACAGGTGTGGAGCAAAAGAGGCTGTCACCAAGCTTTAACCCAGACCTAGGGTTTGAACCCTTTACCTGGCCTCATGTAAAAGCCTTGGGGTGGAGGCAGCTCAGCCCTCTTCCTCCCATGGCTCTGCCCTAAGGGAAGCCTTTCTGTCCCCATCCTGTCAACCATTCTACTAACTGCCAAGTATATGTAAGGACACTGGGAGGAATGCTGCACAGAAACAGGCAGCTCTCAGCCTGCAGGGAAACTGAGCAAGAGCAGCTGGGAGCAGTGGGTGTGGCTCAGTGGCTGTGCACTGGCCTGTCCTGTCCAAGGCCTTGGGTTCGATCCCCAGCAGAGCCAGGGAAAGAAGAAAACAGCAGACACTAGCTCCAGGTAACAGGCGAAAGGACATGGCTTCAGGAGGGGGGAAGCCTTCCAGGTAGAGGGATGGCAAAGGAGGGCTCCAAGCAAGCAGCCAATGAGGACTGATGGCTGCCCAGGGACTTGAGGGTGGAAGTAATACCAGCAGACCAGCCTGAGCCAGGGCCTTTGCTAGGCATGAGAGGGCCTGACTAGCCTGAGGTTCTGCACCTCAAGCCAGTGCAGCTCCAGGGACTCTGCTCAGAAAGCAGAGCCTCAGATCCTTAAAGACTTACTTACTTATTTTATGTATATGAATGCTATATCTGCAGGCCAGAAGAGGGCATCAGATCTCAGTATAGATGGTTGTGAGCCACCCCATGTCGTTGCTGGGAATTGAACTCAGGCCCTCTGGAAGAGCAGCCCAGAGCCTCAGATCTTAAGCTTGTCTGTATCGGTGCTGGGTCTGATACCACCGGTCAAGGACCAAGGAGGCCTGGAGTGTAGCTGCTCAGCCAGCAGTACATGGCAACATCAGGCAGAGCAAGCTGTGATTCACTCCAAGCCTCCCACAGCACAAGCACATCCACAAACACATGTGCACACACACTCATTGCAGCTGTCACTGGTCTGAGGGACCTATCTACCCATTCGAGTGTGGACAGCTGATGAGCCTGTATCTGGAAGCAGAGAGGGACCAAGTCCTCAAACTCTGAAGGGATCTGGGCCAATTACCACAGGCCTGCAACACAGGACAAACCCCATGCAGGGCTACAAGAACAGCCAGTAAGGATATGGCAGGGACTTCTAGACACTCAGGAGTGGAATTGCCTGCCTCAGCTGCAACTCCTCCTCTTTGCCTCCAACCCTCCTGATGAAGGGACAGCAAGAGGGACCCAACTTACTTCCTGACATCAAAAACACGCCATTGGGATCCACGGCTAGGCACGTGACTGCGTCCAGGTGGGCAACCATGGAATGCACGGACTTACCTGGAAGGAGGGATAGAGAGTGGCTAGCAGTCCCCTCCTATCACTGGGCTTATCTGGGAAGGTGATAAGGGGGTGGGGGAGCTGAGAGCTTATAAGGTAGACAATAGGATTCGGCAGTCTTGGTTGCTCTGCCCATCTCCCCCTGCCCTACCTCCCAAAACCACAGTGAGGGGACAACTGAGGCTGGGTCTCACCTGTCCGATTGTCCAGGAATCGGATACCCCTATCATCATGCGCAGTGATGGTGAGGGGCTGATTTGGGTGACTCACCACTTGGTTGATCTGTGTTGGGCCTGGAAAGTCAACGGGAGAGGGGAAAAGACTGATGGGACTGAGGAGGCAAAAGGGGCAGGCCACTTCTGCAATTGGGGACATGCTACCCAGCCCACTGTGTCAAGCTGCCTGCTACCACTGAGCCTTGTTTCCTTCCTGCTTGTGGCCCCTGAGGGCACATAGGAAATGTTCTGATCTGACTGATGGCTAGGTCCCCAGAACCACAGGAGGAACTGGGGTCCTATGGGCATTCAGACCCCAGTCCCATTGGCCTGCCTGGCCAAGGGCCTCACCACTGCTCCCTCGGGACTCCAATGTGAGGAGGGCGCTGCCAGCTTCCAAATCATAAAGAACGGTATCACCAGAACGAAAGGAGGCCACAACATGGGCAGGCTCGGTGCTGGTGAAGGCCACTGAGGTGGGGATCCCGTGTTCTGAGAGCACAAGGGAGAGAAAGCTACTCAAGGGGCCAGTCCTGCCCTGTGGCTGGGAGGCCGCCTCAGGAGCCACCCCTGAGCCCTAGGCTCTGCATCCTGCTTGTGAGACATTGGGGGGCAACACTCACCTCCAGCCATGGGGAAGGTACAAAGGCAGCTTGAACCACTGCTGCTAGGATCCCAGATGCGGATGGTGCCATCAGCGGAGCAGGATGCTAGGCGCTGGGAGGTGGGACTGAAGGCCAGACCCCACACAGCATCCCCATGTCCTTCCAGAACATGGCTCAGCACACTTGGGTCTGGGCAGGCCAGGAGGAAATAGGCTGTTAGGGACACCAGCCCCACTGGAAGGCCCAAGGACTGCAGCTCTGCTGGGACCTAGACAGCTGCCCACTGCCCATGAGCTCCTCTAGGCCTCAGGAAGCAGCTCAACAGCTTAGAAAAATGAGGCTTCCTCATTCACTGTCTCCCCAGGGCCACAGTCAGCAGCTCAGCACACCAGTGGAACAAAAGACAGGGTTGTCTCTGCTGACCAAGGTTGGCTCCCCTTTCAGCCCCTAGAACATCTTTTTGCTAGTTTCTCACAACCTCTGCTGCTCTAAGAACCTTCTGTGGCCTCTCCAGCTGTTAGACTCTACACAAGTCCAGCTGACACCTCGCAGTTCACTTAGCATCCTTGACCTTCCCAGATGATTGTTACCCTGACAGTAAGTATTCTGAAACAACAAATTTAGCACAAGGCCACGTTAAAGAGGAAAACAGCACCCAGGAGGCAGAGACAGAATGATCTCTGCGAATATGAGGCCAATCTGGTCTACATAAAGATCTCCAGGATGGCCAGGACAGCAAAGTGAGACCCTGTCTTTAAAAGGGGGTGCAGGTGGGGCTGGAGAGAGCTGAGTGGGTTAGAGCATTTGCTTTTATGCCAGGCTTGGTTTCCAGCACCTAGACAGTGGCTCACAGCCATATGTACAAAGACATTTAAAAAAGAGTAAACCAAGCATTAAGGAGTAGGGCAAGGGCACTGAGTGTGAGGAATTCTGGGTACCTCTTCACTTAAAAAAAAATTACCTACTTAAAAAAGTTTTAAAAATGTGCAGTCAGAGGCAGGCAGATCTGTTAGTTCAAGGCTATACCTGGCCTATATAGGGTTCCAGGATAGCTAGGGCTACACAGAGAAATCCTGTCTCAAAAAAACCAAACCAAAACCCCTTTTTAAATTATCACGGTCCTATTTAAAGCCATTCTCTCTCTTTCTGAGAAAGAATCTCACTGTGTAGCCCCAGCTGGCCTCCAACTCACCAAGCTCTGCCTGCCTCGGCCCCTGCGTGCTGGAATTAAAGGTGTGCATGACCATAACCAGCCCATAAGACATTTTAAAAACATGTATTTAAAGGCTTTTTCATAAAATGAGTTGTAATTATACTTTTTCCCTCCCCAACTCTTCCCTGATCCTCCCAACACCTTACTCACCAAACTTCATGTTCTTTCTCTCAAAAATATAAGAAAAACAAAAAAAAAATCTGACTAAAGACAGAACATAAACAAAAGCAAAAAGTGCCAAAAAGTAAATAAAATAAAATAACATCAACCCCAACAACATGGGAGTTTATTTTGTGTGACCCAGCTACTCCTGAGCGTGAGGCCCGCCTGGGCTGTGACTGACACACATTTTCCTTCTTCCAGCAGGAATCAATTACAAGTAGCTTCGTTAGGGTTGGGACTTAGTGTCCACTTCTCCTAGTAAAAGATATTTGGGGGGTGAGGGGGAGCTGAGGGTTTCAAGACCAGGTTTCTCTTTGTAGCCTTGGCTGTCCTAGAACTCACTCTGTAGACCAGGTTGGCTTCAATTAAAGGTGTGTTCTACCATTGCCAGGTATTAACATCTGGACTTAAGACAGAGCAAGCAAGACCTTGTTTCAAAACAGAGTAAACAAAGACACAGGAGTTAATACAGAAAGATGTGCTCAGGAAGAGAGACACCCAGAAGCATGGGTCTTTGCCCCCTTTAATTCTTACCCATCATGTACCTGCCCACACACCAGCTTATCTGTCCAGTATTTTGGGGGGAGGGGTTTGGAAATAAGGTCTTATTATGTATCTCTGGCTGTCCTGGAACTCACTCTGTAGAACAAGCTCACAGAGATCCATCTGCCCCCTTTTGAGTGCTGGGATTAAAAGCATGCACCACCACAACCCGGCTGCTGTTCAGTTTGTGTGTGTTTGTGTGTGTGTGCGTGTGTGTGTGCACGTGTAGCCAAGGCTCACGTGTGGCAGGAAGAGGACAAGGTGTGCGAGTTGCTTCTTTCCTTCTACAGTGTGAGTTCTGGGGATTGAACTCAGATCATCAGGGGTGGTAACTTGCTGGTCCTATGTACTGTTAGTTTGAGACAAGATCTTTCTATGTAAATCAGGCTTACTTGGTTGGAACTTAAACCCCTCCTGCCTCAGACTCCTATGCGCTAAGACTATTGGAGTGTACCACCATGCATGGCTTCTCTTTTAGCTTTTCCCCGGGGTAGAGAAGATGTCTTTTTGTGACACGGATGCAAGGACTCACTATGATGAATTGACGACATGAGGCACGCGGGCTGGAGCCTCACACAGAGCCACGGTGGTCCCCCTCCTGCCACTGCTGACCCACTACAGGATGAACCAGCAACTCTTGTTTTTTTTGGAGGCGGGTTCTCACTAAGTTGCTTTGACTGGCTTAGACCAGGCTACCCTTGGACTCAGAGCTTGCTTGCCTTTACCTCCTGGATTAAAGATTTGTATCTTGGGTTTTGTTTTGTTTTTAAGATAGGGTTTCATACAGTTCAGGTTGGCCTCAAATTCCCTCTGTAACCAACAATGACCCTGGAATTACGATCCTTTCCCTCTTCCTCTCATGGACTGTTGTTGTGCACTATCACACCTGGCTCGTGTGGCGCTGGGATGGAACCCAGGGCTTTGTCTGTGCTAGGCGTGCACTCCACCTACTGACCCCCGATCCAGCTCCACTGCTCATCTCTCGCCATGTGGCCCACTGCTGCCTGTCAGCTCATCTACTGCTTCTAAACCCCCCGACTAAGAGTATGACCTTGGCTGGTCCCCAAGAACAAACACCAGTCCACCAAGCTGGCCAAGCCCACTCTAGCCCTACTAAGGCTAGCTGCCTTCTGCTTCCCGAAAAGCCAGTCCATGCTGACTCTCAGATGCAGCTTAGCCCTCCCCTCCCTACCACCACTCCTGCTTCATCTCCCCCTGTCCCACCCACCAAAGCTAAATCAGACTGGGGGCCCAAGAGAGCTACTTCCCAAGCTGTGACATGAGGTGTGGGTGGGCAGGGTCTGCCCTCACCATAGCCATCATATGGGTCCATGTTGAGGTCAGGAATCTTCCAGCTGTATATTCGGGCATCAGCCCCACCACTGTAACAGTATTCGCTGTTGCTGCCCATGGTGACTGCCAGCACAGGGCCCCTGCAGGGTGCAAAGGCAGGTGACACAAGGCAGCTAAGGCGTAAGCCTTCCTTGCTCATAGGAGCTTAAGGATTTCTCATAGTTTTTGTTTTGTTTTTCGAGACAGGCTTTCTCTGTGTAGCCCTGGCTGTCCTGGAACTTACTCTGTAGACCAGTCTGGTATCGAACTCTGCTGCCCAAGTGCTGGGATTACAGGTGTGCAACACCATGCCTGGTTCTCCTAGCTATTTTTAAAAGTAGTTTAAATGTATTTATTGCCACAGATCACAATGCACACATGGAGGAGGTCAGAGGACAACTCCATGTAGTTAGTTCTCACCTCCTACCATGAGTCCTGGGGCTCAAACTCAGGCTGTCAGGCTTAGTAGGAGGTACACTGAGCCATCCCATCAGTCTCCTTTCCTAGGTATTTTTAAAGGATGCCATAGGGAATTTGGCATCTACGCTCTGGCTGTGTCAGCTGGGAAAGCAGTCTGTCTCCTATCCACTTCCTTTATGCTCAGAAGGGCTTCAGTGAAACCACAATAGGAACCAACATGGCCCCTGAGTAAGGGGAGTGCCAGGCTCCACTGTACAGAAGGCCCAGGACAGAGACTCTCTGCTGTTCCAGGCCTCCAGGGCAGCAGGCAGGAGCCTAGCACATGCTGTGGCATACAGGGCTAAGAGCAGGCTCAGGCATCTCCCTACCTGTGAGCGCGGAAAGCGTGAATTGGCTCCACATCCAGTGCAGCATTTCTGTGAGAAAAAGAGGAACCCCATGACTGAGACCCCCAGGTCCTAAGGCCCCGCCCCTCCAGGGTGGCGCTCTTACTTCTTGGCCGTGACTGCCTTCTGGAGGTTCCACAGTTTGAGTGTACCATCCTCAGAGGCAGTAAGTAGTGCTGACTGGCTGTGGTGGAAGGCCAGGGAACGGATGCCATCATAGTGTGAGCGGAGGGTAAACTTGGGGTTCCATGTCTTCTTGAAGGCATCTTTGCTGTCAGACAGCTGGGGATGGGGAGCTGCCTCAGTGTCTTCTTGTGATCCCAGCACTCATGCTGACACTGACACCACCCCGTTCAGTCTGGAACTCATTGGCCCTAGCCTGACATTCCCTTCTGTGTGCCCAGAGGAGCCTTCACACATACTCAGCAGGTTTTAGCACACAGGAGGCTTTGGAGGGGCCAGAGGAGCCTGACTCTTTGGGGCCTCACAGTTCAGAGGCCCCTCAGGAAGACAGGCAGGTCTTAAATCCACAGAACCAGGAACTCTGAGGATGAGGAGGGGACACCAAGGCAGCCTAGCTCTCTGCAGGGGCAGATAGGCTCTCATGAGGTAGTGACAAAATGCAGGGTTTACCAGAACCTGGGAAGGGAAAGGACTGGAGAAAGAAAACCCTGAGGCAGGAGGCAGCAAGGTTGGGATACACAGAAGCATGCCACATGAGAGGAAGCTGGAAAGGTCAACGGCAGGCACGACAGTGGGTCCCATTCAGAACCCTGCAATTTGTTTCATCCTAAGCAAAAGCCACAGAAGGCTGTAGTGCAGTGACAGCTGGTCCTGGGCTCTTGAAGGAAGCTGGGGTTGGGGGAAAGTCAGAGTAACTGCAGAGATAAGTCCTGAAGCTACAAAGTCCTAGGAACTTGTCTTGACTGGAGAGTCTGAGACAAGTTCCCAGGCAGAGGAGGTTGGGAAGCAGAACCATCAGGCCCTGGGAGAGATGCTCTGAAAGCATGTGTCCTACAAGGTGAAGCTGCTCACTGTGAGGGGAAGGCCAGGTTTGGGAGACACCATGAGCTGTCAGGGAAGCTGAGCCATTCACCTGGGCTCGGCTGGCACTTCTACCATGATTCTTAGGAACTGGAAGATTTGTGCTGAAATGGGTTCCCCACTCCCTGAAAGACCTCTGTGGGGCAGGTGGAGGAACCCTGCAGTACACTCCCAGAAGATCCTGCCTAGCCTCACTTCTGCATTCTCCACATGTTCCCAACCTCACTGGGGTCAGTAACCTGAGCTCCTCCTGCCCTGGAAAAATTCATCCAAACCCACCCCAGAAAGTTCCAGCGACCCATCCAAGGTACACAGCAAAAAATGCCAGTCACAGGCTCCTTCATTCCAGCCCAGTTGTTCCACTCATGACAGAGTGCCCTGAGTGGGGAAGCATGGCTGGCACTCATCTCCCTACAACCTCAAAGAGGGAAGGCATGGAGTGAGGAAACCCCTGTGCCTTTCAGACCTTACCCTTCAGTGAGGTGTTTGCCAGGCACCTCTCTGTAAGGCACAATGTGTTGAAGTTGCCTGCTGGGGCTACAGAATGACCTCTCACAGTCCTCACATGAAAGGGACAGAACCCAGGCCTGCAGCATGGTCAGAGCTGAGCCAAGGACTGATGGGGCACCCCAAGAACTTACATCACAGCTGAGGTCGTTGTCATTGGTGACGGTGAGATCTGCCAAGTCCCCCAGGCTCACCTCCCCGCCCCCGATAGTGTCCATGATGAAGACGTCTGAGGAGAAGCCAAAGGAACCTGGTAGGGGGGAGGGGTGGGTGGGGCAGACAGGGCCAGGGAGAGAGAGAGAAGCAGAGAGAGGCAGAAAGGATGAGGAGCAAGGAAGAGAGGCAGGAAGACAGGATCAAGAATCGCAGCTGGAAAGGAAGACAGAGACAGACAGACAGACAAGGGAGGACAGACAAAAAGAGAGGGAGACAGACAGACAGACGACCTTTTGGGATAGGGAGGCTGCAGACTGGAGGCTGGGCTTTCCTCTGAGGACACAGAAGCCCCAGGCTTAGCTCTGCAGCCTCCCTCTGTCATGGACCCAAAGGGACTAGGGTATAGGGCTGGAGATTACCTTCATGAGGCCGGGGCTGGGGTGTGCCAGGAGGTGGGACAGTCACTTTGGGGGGCAGCCCATCCACATCCCGGAGGTCAGCAAGAATTCCCTGGAGTTTGACCCGGCGGCTTTCTGCATGGAAGAGGCATGAATAAGAGTCTCCCCCAGTCCTACCCAATCTCTCAGGGAAGCCCTCCACACTGCTGCTGGCTTTCCTGCCACAGTAGAGGCTGTAAAGCCCTGACCCCAGGGAGGGACATACTGAGGAAACAGGATGGCAGGGACCCAGTGAGAGATGGCACGCAAATCTTAGCCCTGCCCCAGGCCCAGGAGAAACCAATGCTAGAAGTCACAGACAGGAAGATACAGCCCCAACCCCCTTCTCCACCATCCTGGCCCCTGCTTGAGCTGGACAGGCACTGACACTAGCTGTGAGGACCAGAGCTTGACTTCTGGCAGGACCATTTGAATACAGCTTGCAGGGACTTTCCAGGGAAGGGTAAGGGCCTGGCCCTGGCTTGGGGCTTGAGCTATCCTTGACCCGTCTCGGGAAGTATATCCGTCCGGGCAGAGCCCTGGACAGGAAGCAGCTGAAGCATGCAGGGGTTAGATCCTGTCCTAATCAGGCCTGTCAGTCAGTCCCCAGCTCACCCAATTCATGCGGGTTCCCCTCTGAAGCACAACGTCGAGGATCTGGAGACCCTTCCCCATCTTCTCCTGAGCCCAGAAAATCAAACTCATTGATGGCATCTTCTGAGTCATCTTCCTCATCCTCATCTTCCATTTCAGGAACTAGGGCCTTGGATGGGAGCTAGGGTTGGGAAAGAAGTGGGGAAAGGGTCTGGAGTCCAGAAATCAAAGCCATCTGGTTCCCAGGAAAAGTCAAACCATCAGCTCAGTTCCCAAAGCCTAATCTGGACTCTCTGGAGTGGGCCCTCCTCTACCTCTACACTGGGCACTCATGCACCTCTCCTCACAGCTTTGCTCTCAGGAAGTCATATGATACAACCCCTGGGGACATACAGAGACACACATCTGCAGGAGAATGAACAAAACCCTGTATTTCCATTCTGGACATAAAACTTACATACACCTCTCACTCACTAAGCTGCTTGCTTGATCAAGAACCAGTGACTCACAGAAGGAGCTTTCAGACATGGCTTCAGTCTACCCCATAGCCCAGTGAACAGTGACCCAAATTACAACCCTTCTTCTTCTCATCCTATACACGTGGGAACAAGCTAGACAGAACATAGCCAATTGCCTGAGGTCTCCAAATTCAAACTGGGCCCAAACCTGGGGCAGTACCAACAGATTATGGCATCCTAGGGCACAAGTGACTCCCTGGATAGAGGAGGGTCTGATTCTAGAAAGAACAACACTCAGACATCCACACAAATGTGCCCACAGGCCATGGGGGACAAGTACAGTGAACATGCACAGGCCTCAGCAGTGTCCAACAGTCAGTGATAAGATGGACGTGACGGCTCACGCCTAAACTAGTACTCGGGAGGCTGAGGCAGAGGGACAGCCAAGTGTCTGCGCTACCCTCAATTACAGTATGAGACTCTGCCTCAAAAGCAAACAAATGGGCTGGGATGGAGTTGGGGACAGGTGCTTCTCTGGCATGTGTATGATTTTGATCACCAGAACCACAGAACACAAAATAAGGTGAAGAATAATTTCTGCTGTGAGGAGCTAAGAGAATGTGAGGGCCACCTCCCTCACACTCAGCAGCGTTTAGACTCAAAAGAAAAGCCATGACGGGCTGGGAGATGGTTCAGAGGATGAAGGCTTGTCAAACAAGCATCAGGCCCCGAGTTCAATCCCCAGCACCCGTGTACAAAGAATGGCAGCACATACTTGCAATTCTGTGCTGGGGAGAGGGAGACAGAATTTCTGAGGCTTGCTAGGCAGCCAGCCTAGAGGCTTATCAGCACGCCCAGGCCCAATGAGAGACCTAACGGTCTCAATAACGAAAGGTAAACCAGGCACGGGGGCACAAGCCTTGGAAGCACAGCACTCCACTCAGGAGGCAGAGGAAGGAGGGTATCTCTAAGTTCCAGGCCATCCTGGTCTACATATGAAGTTCTAGGACAGCTAGGACTACACAGAGAAACCCTGTGTGGAAAACAACAAAAAAACAGTGATGGCTATCATTGGTTTTCAACTTGACTACATCTGGAATTAACCAAAACCCAAGCAAGTGGGTATACCTGTGAGGAATTTTCTTAATTAAATCTTTTGAGGTGAGAAGATCCACCTTTAAATCTAGGCCACACCTGCTGGCACCTTATTTATTCTACCAGTTCTGTTTCTCTCAAAAACCCTAATACATATACATACAGAAAACATCAAAAATGAAATCAAATAAACAAACAGATCAAGAAACCACAAGGTAGATAACTCTTGAGGAAGCTGACCTTTGGCCTCCACTGCACACATATATTCCCCGCCCCCCCCTCTCTCACACACACACACACACATACACACACACACACACAAACACACACCCATAAATAAAATACAGTCCCAAGTCTGGTTGAGGAGGAACAGAGGACTCCAGCATCTGAACCAAGAAGCCAAGTCAAAGTTGACACATTCAAAGACTTTTTTTTAGCTTTTTGCCTCTTCCAGAATTTCAGGTCTGTGCATTTTGCTCCCATCAGAATCTCATAGGGACAGGCCCCTGTGCTAAGTCATGCTAAGAACCGGAGAGACAAAGTAGAAGCCAAAGCCCCTCCCTTGGTTTGTATACACCTTAAAGGATGGTCAGGGTCTGAAGAAGGGAAACCAGGTGCTCTGGAAGCTGACAAAACAGAACTCCAGTGGCCCTAGGAGACCCAGGGAAATATAAAGAAGAGGTGCTTGGACAGAGTGGGAAGAGCCACAGAATCTACATCTGGAAAGATGGGCTTCAGGGAAAGCTGAGGCCTTTCCCACATCTGGTATCTCTGCCTCCACCTCAGTCCATCCTGCAAGTGGCTACCCCCGGTCACTACCGATCCACTTGTGCTCTAGACCTGTGTCTTCTTGTCCCATTTCCTGCTCAAAGGTGAGCTGTGAGGGGCTCAGCATATGTTTACTGGACAGCTAAGGCCACACCATAACCAATGATAGAATCTTGAGAAGAAAAAAGCATAGGGCCCTGAAGGTTGGACCATACTGGGTGCTGGGAGCCAGATGTGAGGACATGCTGATAAGGTCAGTGTCCATAGGCAAGGGTCCTGACCACAACAGCAGACCAGAATCCCCTAGATCATACTGAGTCCCCAGGTGTCACCAGGCCTGGGCCCAGGCACATTTACTCCATTCACACATTTTTTACTGAGATCCTGTACTTCACATATTTTTTAGGACATGGGGATAGAAAGTAAGACACAGTAAAAACAAAACAAAACATTCAAATTGGTGGGGGGGAGGGGGCAGGCTAGCTGAAAGGAGGCAACAGGTCAGGGCATTGAGCTGGCCTGTGGGAGCATAAACGGAAGGCTGGGATAAGGTATTTCCTGGGACCAGGGAAGCCCCAGGGCAGAAGCCAGGACAGAGGTGGAAGACTCACCCTCACCCGCTGCTTCTTGTGCTGTCCACTGTCCAGCTCGTCGTCCTCATCACTGTCCTCATCCTCGCAGTTCTGGAGGAAGGGGATCTGCTCCAGCACCGAACCACCCAGGCGCTCCTTGCCGTCTTTGCCAGCTGCATTCCTGCCAAGACCGGGAAGCAGACAGGGGGATGCCAGTCTTGCCAGATGACAGAACTCAGGAAGATAGCCCATACACAGCTGAGCTCCTACGACTCAAGGAACCTTGCAGCCTCTTAGCCAGCCTCTGCCATGTACCCTTGTCCCTGGGACCCTTGTATGGACCTAAGGCTGCCTACCACCACACTGAGTTCCAACTGTGGTGACAAAGCATGGTCCCCACTCCCAAACATGCCTGCCCCACAGCTGGCCAAGTCAGATAAGAGCTGGGTAAGAAGATATTACTGCCCAGCAGCCCCCTGCCCTAATTAGACATGGGCAGCAGCCACTCTACAACAATGACCTCTAATTCTTCGACTGCCAACTAACATGGACATGGAGAGCTTTGCCCCACTATATAGACAGCATTCCTCCCCCACCCAACCCCACCCCGCTGTCCACTGTCACACCAGAGCTGTCAACTGCCAGGACACAGTTACTACTTCCTATGGAGATCAAGTATGGCATCCTCTCCGGCTGCTGCTTCCTCCTTTAGCAATTCTTGCCAATCTCTAGACCTAGGAGCCCTCAGGATCCACAGCTGGATCCCTCCTCAAACACGTCAGTGTGCTGGTAAACTAGGACTCCCAGATGCACGTGGCCTCAAATGCAGGACATACAGGCTCCTTACCCTTAACACAGCTACACAACTATATCAACTCCTGCTGCCCCTCCAGGGTCCTGACCTCAGAAGGTGCCAATCTTTCTCTTCTCCCCTTCTTCCCACTAAGTCCTTTACAAGGACTAAGACCATTTCTTACCTGTCCATTGCTAAGGTCCTTCAGCCCTGGGCTGGACCCCATAGTAAGCCCTCACTTGGCTTCCCTGCTTCTATAATCTCTCCTCAAAGCAGACTAAGATGTCAGATGATATACCGCTGCTGGAAACCACTGGCTTCCCACAGTCCTGTGGGTAAGCATCCACTGTTTATCATGTCCTGGGAGGCACTCCGTGATCTGTCTCCTGAGAGCTGGCCTCACCACAGACCACAAGCCACAAAGGCTCATGTGTTTACTGCAGCAGCCATGCCACACAGGACTTCTGCTTTCTGTCTCATAATCTTGCCCTTAGTACTTGCCTTGCCTAGGGAGCACTCTTTCCTGCTGCTCTGTGGCCAAATGCCACCCGCCCCCACCCCAGCAAAGTGATCCTGTCTCCCAGCCAGGAGAGGGCACTACTTCTGTTACTTTGTTTTTTTTGTTTTTCCAAAAGGGTTTCTCTGTGTAACAGAGCCCTGGCTGTCCTGGACTCATTTGGTAGACCAGGCTGGCCTTGAACTCATAGAGATCTGTGGCCTCTGCCTCCCAAGTGTTGGGATTAAGGGGTCGTGCCGCTATCTGGCCTTTTTTTTTTTTTTAAAGACAGGGTCTCAGGTAGCCCAGGTTGGCCTCAGATGTGCTATGTAGCCAAGAGTAACCTTGGATTTCTGAGCCTCCTGCATCTACTTTCTGAGTGCTGGGATTATACACACGAGCCACCATGTCTGGCTTATGCAGCGCTGGAGATGGAACCGAGGACTTCATGCATGCCAGGCAAGCCCTCCACCAACTCAACCACACCCCCAACCTCATCATCACCTTGTTTTTTTTTTTTTGGCCAGGATGGTCTCCAACCCCTGAGCTCAGGCAAACTCCTGCCTCTGCCTCCTGAGTAGCTGGGACCATCGGGGCATGCCATGGTACCTGGCAATCTCCTGTCGCTCTCTTCACACTCTCCATAGCACCTAGCATCAATGACCTAATGATGCTACTGCTTCTGATGAATACCAACTACTGTTGGGAAGATGGACAAAATGAGCCTAAGACAAGGATGGAGGCCTCTCATGCTATTACTGAAACCACCCCGGGTCTATCCTCCACTAGGAAAACAGGCCATGTGACAACCTAAAGGGGAAGCCTTGCAATGGTGGAGCCCAGAACACAACCTAGAAGGGCTGGCAGAATAGCTGGGAGCACCTGACTTACTGCCCAGCCTTCCTCAGGGGGAGGAAGGACTTTTCCTGCTGGGTCAGGGTCTCACCTCTTGATCTGTTCCTCGATCTGTTTTACCAGCAGTGACTCTCCACCACTAAGTCCCCCGGGGCCTGGTGAAGCCCTAGGGGGGCCCTCGATGGGCTCAGCAGCCCCATTGAGCTCCAGAGAACGGCCCAGAAGAGAACGCACACGCTTGGAGCGCATGTCCAGGATGGTGTCTGTGTAGCCCACCTCTTCCAGGTACCTGTGGGAGCAGAGCCAGAGCAGGTACCACATGAGCTGAGCTGCTCTGACTGCTGGGGCCATGCAGAACCCAGCAGCCTTTTGAGGGGCCACCAAACAGCAGACGGCAGTTTTTCAGAAGCAACCCCTGAGCAGCAGCTTGGCTTCTGATACTTATCAATGGAAGCCCTGGTCCCCATGCATGCTGCTATGGCACACGGAGTCCCCAACATGTAGGGGAGAGCCCACGTGCAGGAACAGCCAGATGTCCACTGATGGACGGTAGGGAGAAGGTGACGAAGGCAGAGCCATAGAGAGATGGCTATGATCAGCAGCACAGCAAACATGGTGCATGTTCCATGTCCCATGTGATTCCAGGGTTTATAAAAATGGAAAAAAGAGTGTGAAGATGTGTGTATGTTTTCATCACACACAGACACACCCTTGTGCTCGCTTCCTGGACGCCTATAAGACAGACATAAACTGAGCAACAGTGACCTCTGCAGGGGAGGATCCAGGACACAAGAGTACACTGTTTTTTCTGCAGTACTGGGGATTGACCCCAGGGGCCTTGAGCATGCCAGGCAAGCGCTCTACCACTGCGCTACTTCCACAGCCCACAAGAGAGCGCTGTGGATCGGTCTACTTACTTCTATACCTGAGCATTTATTACTTCTGCAACTTAAAAAACTGAAGCCAGCTGAGACTGGCCTAAAGGAAAAAGAAGAGAAAAAGATCAAAAAGTCAATCATGGGTATCTGCAGCTTCCAGAGTTAAGGGACAACAGTGCCTCACTGCTCTGCTGGAGGCCCCTTTCGATGCCTGGGCCTTCCTTTGCTTATCCCATCTCTGCAATGTCTGTGTGTGGCTCAGGCTCTCATCAGCCAGGGGACAAGGAGGTAGAGAAGCCTGGAAATCTGGAAGGTGGCTCTAGAGGTGAGCAATCGCCCAAATCCCACAGTGGGTCCTCCATGCATTTATCAAATGGTCTCGGCACCAGTAAGAATGAAGCAGGGGCAAGCCAACAGTTACACAGTACAGGTACTATGGGGTACCAGAGGACAGGAAGCAATGGGCACGGTGCCAGGTCCATGGCAGATCCGCGGTAAACGTGGCTGGTTCTCATATTTGTTTCACAACCCTCGGGGGTTATCTGTGCCCACTTAAGCTAGCAGTGGTTTGCAGATACTAAGCTGAAGGCAGTCAAAGTCAGCTTCCTGAGGTGTCACTGTCTATGACTCAAGTTTTAAAGTAGCTCTCAACTGAAAGCCTCAGGATGGATTGATTGGAGATCTTTGGCTTTCCAGAAGGGTGCTATTACACAGTGTGATTTTTGTGGTGCTGGGGATGGATTCCAGGGCCTAGTTCACAGTAACTAAAGGCTCAACCCTAAAGCCACACTCCACCCATGAAATTCTCAACATTAAGTAAGCTAGCTAATTTACACAGGGATTTAACAAAACTTAGTAAAAGCATTACAAATCATAGGGACAGTAAAAGGAGAGTCCTGGCTCTTAGCACAGCACAGAGTACATCACTTGAGACTCATGGTGCCTCTCTGAATACTGAGACTGATGGTGGAGATGACAGCATGTACAGGGTCACATTTCCTCGGGATTACTTACTTCTCAGATACCCTAAAATGCTAAAATCTTTACAGTGATGAAAATCCAGATTTGGCTGCAGGCTGGTAGCCCATTGACTGTATGTTGGGGGCCTCTATCCTGTCAGGAGGCTGGATAGCTCACCTCACAAAGGGCAGGCCAGTAGGGCTCACCTTCTCTGTGAGGTCCTGGGTTGAACCCACAGCACCTGAGTACTACTACTGCTATAATTTAACAGCACCCTTCATCTGTTTTGTTTTTTGAGACAGGATTTCTCTGTGTAGCACTGGCTGTCCTGGGCTCTATTTGTAGACCAGGCTGGCTTCGAACTCCCAAATGCTGGGATTAAAGGTGTGTGCCACCACACCCAGCTGATGGCACTCTTTTAAAAATATTTTTTCCCAACATCACTCTTTTATGTCAGAGAGGCATGAAGGGTCAAGTTTGGGGTGTGTGTGCGGTTGTCCCCTGCTGTAAGCCTTCTCTCCAGTTTCCACTGGGTGACAGGTCATTCCAGCTCTGGCTGGCTGGGACACTGATAGTCCATGTTCCAGTGGGGACAGGAAGGACTGTGGATTCCTTAGGCTTATCTCCTGTGCCAAATGTGTCTCATGTCTCATCCTGTCCCATCCCTCCCATCACTCACTGTCGAAGAAGCTGTCGCCCTTCCTTCCACACCAATGGGCTGTTCTCCAGTGTGACAGACTCCACAGGGCCATTAGAGACTAGAGAGAAAAGAGGAGGCCGTCTCAGTCAGGGCACGAACACCGTCCATCCGCTCACACCAAGTCTGAGTCTGCTACCATCACAGGCCGGTCCCTACTTCCTGAGTGCTCTCTACCCACTCCCCCATTCCGAGTGACTCCTCTCCTGGAAGCACTCCTCACGGCTGGGCTCCTGACTGGATGCTGCCAACCACTCCCATAACAGCAGAGCTGTGCCTCCACATGTATAGCTGGCTGCTGCTTTCTTATGCAAGAGTGGGTAGCTGGCTCTAGAAAATGGGCAGGCTGTGGTCAAGTGTGGTCGGCTGTGCACTTCTAGAGCAGTTCGGAGTGCTTCCCATGTTGAGCAGCAAGGGTAGCTGCTACAGCCTTTCACCTTTCAGGCTGAGGTGAGGCTGCCTGGGAAACCGGTTCTGTGCATTGCTCATCAGGTATCCAGTGGTCATCTCCAAGGCTGGGCTGGATGCCTGGGCCACGGCAGTCAAGAGCATACATCTCAGTAGGAGGAGCATGGCATGAGATGATAAGCTCCCTAAGCCCTGCAGTTGAGACCTTCACAGAGCCCAGGGACCAAGCTGCAGAATCACGCCCAGCTAAGCACACTGGTGTCCTGGCCGCTGGGTCCATCTACGCTGACTGGACACTAGCGCCTCACCTAAAAACATTCCCTCACTCCCTGGTCATCTGTTCCCTCCTTCCGAAAGCTTAACCTGCTGGTGTCCAAAGAACAGGTCCACATGTGTTCTGCTCTCTGCTGTGACCCTGCTCTGTGACTGAATGACAACTCAGTGCAAATACAACCGCTTCAATGAAGTCTTTCCTATGCTTTCTGCAGCACACTTTAAATAGTTCCACTCAGTCTCCTAACAGGAGGCAGGAGCTGTTGGGGCATCCGTCATGTCCCTGGGAGGACAACAGGATGGCAGACAGGTAGGGCTTGGCAGTATCTGATACAGGACTGATGGAAAGCACTGAGGATGCAACTCCACTATATCTCACCCCTATGGCTATTGTTGCTTCTCATGGAGCGAAGTAAGAAAGTGCAGGCCACCTGCAACTTCTTTATGCCAAGCAGCTGCTGTGCAGAGGGTGGCCAAGAAAGGACGCAAGGGTTAGTACCTTGTTCTGATAGCTCTGCCTTCTTCTCCCCCTGATTCAGGTCTGTTCCAAACTTCAGTTTATGATATTTGGCCCTAAAAGAACAAATAACAAATGAGTAGAGGGAAGAGGGTGGGCCCAGCGAAAGAACATCTGACTCACAGGCACCAGCTCTAGGACTCTCAAAGTTGCCCTCCTCCTGAAGCCTCAGTTCCTTCCTAGAACCACCGCCAGCAACGCCATCAGACTATGGCAAGAATAAGAACGGTAGCAGTTGCCCAGAATTGGGGCACACAGTAGGTTTGCCATAGCCCTAAAGCTGCTACTGACATCTGGATCCCACCCACTACAATCTGCTTCACCCTACTCCTAGGGATGATGGGAAGAAGACGGTGGAGAACTGCTTTGCTGGAAGGAATGTAGCTAGCAGCCTGCCACCCTGTCTGGATCAGTCACCTCTCTGACAGGGGCAGGGCTCACCTCTCCTGCTTCAGCGCATACTCCAGCATCTTGATCCGCCGCACCAGATCTGCCTTTAGATTCTCTTGGCCTTTCCTCTCACCCTGGAGGAAAGCCACCTGAGCCTGGGACAAAAAAAGAAAGGAGGACAGCAGAGCTCAGGGGCTGTGCCTCCCTCCTTATTCAGGCACAGCCTCAGCCCCTCCCCAACAGCAATGCCAGGATTCAGTGAGGAGAGGACATGCTGGGCCCACCTCCAGTGTCTCTAGGTGTTCACCCATAAAAAGACTTCCTTCTATAATCTCAGTTCTTGGGAGCCTGAGGCAGAGGGATTGCTATGAGTACAAATCCAGTATAGGCTAAGATAAGACTCTGGAGTTGTCTTTAATCCATGAAGTTCAAACAGGGACAGCGTGACCTGACTTGGCGGTGGCCTTCTGAGGAGTTAGGTCAGGGATGGTTTGGGGGTGTAAAGCATTAACAGCCTTGGGCCCCCCTCCCCCCATCAGCTGCTGTCCCTATGGTTGCTTGGTTGCTGGTGGAGGTGGTGTCCCACTATTCCTTCAGAGCATCTGTTGCTGGGAGGCGTAGGAAGCTACTTCTGGAGCTCAGGGACAAGAGTAGGAGGCTGGGCTCAGGTCCCACTGCAATGCAGAAGCTGTTCAAAGCTCTATGTTGCCCAGGGCATGAGGAGATATGCCACAGACATGTCCTACAGTTCCTGCCAGGCTCTTCTCTCTGTCTGCAAGCTGGGGCTGCCCTAGTAGGCTCCAGTCTGTCAATAGGTCATTTAGAGACACTGGGTCAACAGCCTTCAAGACAGAATCCTGTCGTTCCCCAATCATGTTCCAGAAGCCCTTCTATCAAAACCTAGGGTATGAATGTTCTTGCTGGGTTTCCCAGAATGGCTCTACTGTTCCAGCCCAGGGCATCCTGAGAGCCAGGCCTGGCTAGGCAGCTGTTCTGCTGCAGACACTAAGTAGCTCATGGGGTCTTTCTCTGCTAAGAGAATAGAGCACCGTGAACACTGTCCCTCATATGCTGTTCCAGCCTCCAATGAGGGATGCTGTGTCAGTCCCTGCCTTTGCCTCTCTTCATTTTCTTTCCCTGCTCACTAATTCAAAAGCTTAGCTAGTCAAGGGGACCTAACCCTTGAACCAAAAGCCATCGGGAAGAGCTTGGGAGGCCAGGCCCTTGCTGATGGCTGTCTTCCTGAGGCCCTGCTTTCTGCACATCACTGGTGTGCTGAAGTGCTTCCCAGGGCTTCCCCAAAAGTTCACAGGCTGACCTGGCCAGTTCTTCCAGGCAGTGGTTAATGCCCAGCTATGCTGCTTAGGGTTTATTCTCTCCTTTGTGCTATATGCCCTGACCCTGTTTCCCAGGCTAGCTATTTTTCACCTCCATTTTTACCCAGGATTAAGAGAGAACTGAGCCTGACCAGAAAGAAGCTAGCTAAGCTAGGGAAGAAGTTGCAGGCAGAAGACAGAGACAACAGGGCAAGGCAGACTGAAGGTACCTTCGGTACATCAAGGTTGCATCAGAATGCAAACTAGGGTTAGTGAAGCAAACGGATTGAAAGGACGGACCATGGGCCACAGAAATGAACATGATGTCTATTGGAGAGCACAGGGAAGGCACAGAAGAAAGCTACAACCAGGCGTGCACATTACCAAAGTCATTACTGCTACAATGTGGAGAACCACGTGTGAATTTAGCAAAGCTCAGAGAAGCACTTCAATAAAAGCAACAGCCACAGAAACCCCCAGACTTGGCTGAGGACATTGGAGTGCTAGCCTAACATTCATGAAGCTCTAAATTTGATCTCTAGCACCACACAAAACTGGGCACGGTGGCATTAATACCTGTAATCCTGGTGCACACACATGAATAAAGAAATGCAATGAAAACTTGCTTAAAGCTCAGAAGAACTGAGAAGGGCTGAGTGGGGGCCACGCAGCACCCTCTCATTCTGCTGCCCTCTTCCCAATTCCTCTGGGAGAGAAGAGGAAGGCGAACCAGGAAGATGTGGCTGAAGTGTCTTCATCGGAACCCCACCAGAAACGGGAGGTTGGCACTAGCCTGTCAGTCTCCTACATGATGGCAGCTGGCAAGCTGGGAGCTGGAGGCTCTGTGGCCTCTAGCCACAGGTCCCCAACATCCTGAGTTCTGACTTGGGGCTGCCATCTCTCCCAGGCTGCTCCTCTCTATAAGGCAGCATCCTCCTGGACACAGAGCCTCTCCTGCTGCAGACTTAGCAGCGAGCTCTTACTTAGCATGTGGCCTGGAGCCTAGAGCTCACACAGCTCCTGGTAGGGAGAGCTTCTACTGGGTCCCTGAGTGCACAAAGGCTGAAGGGAGGAGGGGACTGCACTTTCTCCTTGGTGCCTCATCTATTCTCTCCATTGCAAGAACAGGTTCAGACCTCTCCTCCCCAAAGCTTTCTTCTCAGAAGCACACAGCAGAACCCCACAGGTGACTTTATGCATGAGCACAGTTCTCTACAGTCTCCTGAATAAAACAGCGTCTTCCAACGGTCTAGAAGCTTCTGAGAAGCAGGAGCCACCCAACTCAACACATTTCCACTTATTATCAGAGTACATCTCCACCACTTCTCTGCTCTGAACTCTGGAATCTCCTGACCAGCCCTCTTCCCACCAGTGTCCTGGGCACTGATTACACAGTGGGTTCATATCATAAACAGCCAGGGGCAGCTCCTCAGTACTGACACTGCCCAGTCATGAAGGGTCTCATGGAAGTTGGCCTTCAGAAGGTGTGAATGCTAGATGGAAGAAAGGTGGGTAAGAAAGGATGCTGCTTGCCAGATGTGCTTGTGCACATCCATTACAAAGAACAGGATAACTCCTGTCACAGTGCAGGCCGGTAACTCCAGCACTCCAGAGGCTGAGGCACAAGAATTGTGAGTAGTTCAAGGACATCTGGGCTACAGAGTAAAACCTGATTCAAAAAAATAAAATAAAATAAAAATGAGCCAAATGTGGTTGTGAGTGCCTTTAATTCTAGTATTCAGGAGGCAGGTGCATGGGGGTAGGAATGGGGGTGTATCTCTGAATTTAAGGTCAGCCTAATTTATAGATCGACATATGGAGTTCCAATACAGCCATAGTTACCCCCCAAGACCCTGACTCAAAAATAGGTAAACAAGCAAGCAAATAAATAAATGAAAAGAGGTACTTGAGCCAAGGAGATGGTTCAGTGAATAAAGATGGCAGCTTCCAAGCCTGCTGCCTGAGATCCATCTCAGGGTCAACATGGTAGAAGAAGAGAAGCAACTCCTGCAATCTGTTATCTTGACCTCTGCAATAAACAAACTTAATCTTTAAAATTAAAAATAAATTTCAGCCAGGTGTGATGGGTGCACACCTTCAATGCCAGCACTCAGGAGCAGAGGCAGGTGGCTCTCTGTGAGTTCAAGGCCAGCCTGATCTATAGAGTGAGTTCCAGAACATCCAGAACACTGTGAGACTGTCTTAAAACAACGCCAAAAAACAAAAAGATAAAATTAAAAACGAATACAAAAGACAGAGCGATCATCACCGTATAAGCACGTCCACGCCACACTGTCTAACACACTCTCACAGGAGAGACAGTCATCAAGGCAGCATCTGTGTCTGTGTGTGCATGCATGCACATGGAAGAAAGCGCCATTCCTCAGCACCCTCCACCTTCATTCCTGACACAGGGCCTCTCACTAGCTTGGAACTCTGGGCGGGCGGGGCGGGGGGGGTGTTAGGCCGATGAGTACCAGGGACCTGCCTGACTCTTTCTCCAATACTGGATTACAAGCGTGTGCCACCATGCCTAGCTTTTTTATGGGGGTTCTAGAGAATCAAACACAAGTCCTCATACTTGCACAGCATGTACTTTACCAACTGAGCTGTCTCTTGAGGCCTCAAAAGCATTTCTGACAGGGTGAAAGGTGGAAATAATCCTGAAAATCCACTGACAAGGGACAAAATAAATAAGCTGTGTTACACATACCCAAGGGAATACTATACAGTTATCAAAAGTAAGAGTTTTCTGTGTTGATAGGAAAAGGAAACTAAAATGTATGCCCTTATGAAAAGTCACACAGTGGTATTTTCTAGAACATTTCCATTCATTTTGGGTATGTGCACGCGTGTACACACACTCCCCCTCTCCCCCCAACGTTTGACATAATGTAACAAAAGCATAAAGTAAGCGATGGTGCTGGAGCCTTACACTGCGTTCTCCATGAGTTATAGAAAAGGTAACTAAGTGAGGAGCAGAGGCACATCTCTCATTAGGAGGGAGCACACCTGTAACCCTAACACTTAGAACGCTGAGGCAGGAGGATGGTAAGTTTGAGTCTGGGCTACACAGCAAGGGGCGGAGACGTTAGAGTGGATGCTGTCAGTTGTACTCATGTCAAGTTCCAGAGGCCAAGATCCAGTTCCCACTCTGCTAGAATGGCGTGGACGACCCGGTGAGGCCTCTAAGCTTCTCTGAAGACTTTTCTCACCTGTGCTGAGGGCCTGAGAGGGAAAAAGCACGGGCCAACACAGCCACTCACTATTGTGATCCACAATATTTGCCTTCTCAAAACCCTGTTCCCCCTCTGCTTGAAAAAGAGAGGAAGGGATACTGTTTACCCCCTCAGAATGCTACAAGAATTAGATGATAGCATGTATCATAATACTTAATACAGTGCCAGGCACATAATATGCCCTGAATAAATAGCAGCTGCTGTCATTATTGCTGAGTGAGGTAATGACATTGGCCCTGCCTACATAATGGGGTATTGAGAAGATATGATGAGATGTATGCTGGGAAAGAGCCTTAGTTAGAGTTCGGCACAACACGAGGAGCACTTACATAAGGATTTCTCTCCCACCCCAGCCTCACTTACCACCCGCTAAGGATGGAAGACACACACACAAAAGTCGAATGCTCTCTTCATTCATCCCACGGACAAAATTTGAGTCAGATCATTTATTTGGGGATCTTCTTTCCTGTCAATTAGACAGGAAAGAAGAAAACACTGGAAACAGAAAGATGGGTTGCCAGAAGCCAGGTACTGACTATTCTTGCTAGTAACATCCCATTTGATTCCTGGTGACCCATCCCTGAAGGCCCTGAAGTACTCACCTTTCTGAGTCCCTAGATCAGAAAGGCCACTATCCACAGCAGAACCTTGCTCAAGGTCACAGAGCCTAGCCCAACTCCTATTCCATGAACCATCACCTGGCACATTCTTCTCCATAAACCATCAAGTCCCTTTTCTGCACCTTGCACACACACACACTTCTCTCATGGGAGTTTCTCCTCACGCTGCCTTCCCCTTACTCATCAATCCAAAGTCACCTCCATTCCTCCTTACCGTGTACATTACAGGTGCTCTTGCCTTCACACTGGATCTACCCAACAAACGCCCCTACAGTTCAGGGCTTCCTACCTGATATCCTTATATCTTTCATACCAAATCATCACTCTAATCCCTCCGAGCCCCCAAACTGTTGCTCCCTGCTCTCCAGCTCTCTTAGGGGATCCTCTGCCCTCTGTGTGATTCCAGCCAAACAACCCTTCCCCTACATGATAGCCATACATCCCCAAAGTGTCCTTCTCGCCCAGGAGGCCACACACTTCATCCTGGGCCACCTCCCATAAACATAAACCTTCCTCCCACACTCAGAAGTCCTCACACAACCACCTTTCAATTCGTCCAGGCAAGACACTCCCCCCAAGGTACCCCATCCCAGCTCCCAGACTTCCTCTCTTCACTCCTTGCACCCAGTGGATGTCAAGAGCGTGTCACCCCACGAGACACCTCGTCCATCCCACCTCTGACAGCCAGCCTCTGGTCAGGATCCTGAACGCGAGGTGTGGCCAATTTCTTCGCGCATACCCCATCCCACTTTCTCAACACTCTGTCCCGGGGGGCTCCGAGTCGCCCCTCGGCTTGGGCCCGGCACTCCCATTCCCGGTTCCCGGCCGTCCCGGCCCGCGGCCCGCCCCAAGGCCCCGGGGACCCCGCCGCCGGCCAGTCGCCGTCCCCGCCCGCCCCCTCCCGGCCGTCCCGGCGGCCATTGCTCCAAGATGGCGGCGGCGGCGGCGGCGGGTGAGGCGAGGCCGGGCCGGGCAGGGCTGGGCTGGGGCGGGGGCGCGGGAGGGCGGCGGCGGCGCTCACCTGCAGCTCGGCGCGCTCGGCCTCCCAGCGGGCCTTCTCGGCTTCGAAGCGTGCCCACTCGTGCTGGATAAAGTGCAAGATCCCAGGCAGGCTGAGGGGCTCCGGCCCCGCCGTGGGGCCCGGGCTGCCTCCGCCGCCACCTCCTTTACCTACCGGGCCGGGCCCAGGAGCAGGGCTCGAGGCCGGGGCCGCGGCCGTCGGGTTGGGAGCCGTGCCCGAGCCCAAAGGGCGGCAGGAGGAGGCGGCCGATGCGACCGCGGCGGCCGCTCGCTCCTCCATCATGGAGGCCCCGGGGCCGGCCCGCGCGCCCGCTGTGCCTCGCGCGCCTGCGCGGACGCGCAGCCTCGCGCACACACACCCCCAACCCGCGGGCGCGCGCGCGCGCACCCTCGGCGGGCGAGGGGAGCGAAGGCGAAGCCAACGGGCTGGGTCGACCCCGGCGGTGCGCGCGATCGGGGTTGCTGATAGGGACGGGGAGGGGCTGCTCCAACTTCGGCAGAGGACCCAGCACCCCTCGTAATTAATTGTCTCCTTTGCTGGAGTAGGACGGGGCCGGACTTTTTTCTGCCTTCTCTGCAATGTCAGAGGCCTTTCCCTCCCATATACAAAGACAGTCCTGCATCACTTTCACTTAGTAAGAGGAAAAATAAACAAATAAACAAACAAACAAACAAACGGCCTGGGGTGGGGAGTGGGCTCCGTCCTGAGTCCTGAGCAAGTCGGTTGTCGTAGTAACCCTGTCCAACCTGGAGGTCTCTTTCAGCCCCCTCCCAGCTTGCCAATGTGGAGCCCCAAACCTCAACTATCAACGCACCAGAAGAAGGTTGCTAAGGTAACCCAAGTCCCTGGTGGTTCTTCGGACCCTATCCTCATCAGTTACTATAACAACCTCCCTTCACCTAGCGCTCAGGTAGAAAAGAACCCAGTCCCCAAGACATTCCTCTAGAATGTCTCTGTCCTACCCCTCCCTCAGCCAACCCAGTTGGCGTTACCATGGTAACCATCTCCCCTTCCCATATGGGAGGTCCGTGGACAAACCAGCCAGGTGTTTTTATTTAGAAGAGAAGCGCTGCTGTGGGACAGTTGCTATGGTTACAGGGCCTGGACCATTTTCAGGGAGATGAGAAACGATGAAAGCCATGTCCTGGTTACTATAACAGGGCAATCTTCCACCTACTAGCAGCCAGGTCCAGGAAGTTAGGGGATGCATGTGTCTAGAGAAGGGGTTGTCATGGTAACAGCTGTTGTCATGTCTGCCCTTCTGGGCACCATCATGGAAGAAGCATAGTTATAGCTTGCAATTGATAACTCCCACCTACCCCACTCCTGAGACAATGCAAGTGGTAAACCAAACTTATAGACTTCAAACGGAAAAGAGTCCTTGACTTTTTTTTTTTTTTTTTTTGAGACAGGATTTCTCTGTGTAGAGTTGGCTGTCCTGGACTCTCTTTGTAGAAGAGGCTGGCATCGAACTCACAGTGATCTGTCTGCCTCTGCCTCCCTGAGTGCTGGGACTAAAGGTGTGTGCCACCACACCCAGCTGAGTCCTTGGTTTTATAAATGCTACTTTTGTGGGCAGAATGAAATTGCACTTTGTTGTGTTGGCTTTGGTTCATTTGATGTTTCCTCCCTCAGCAGCCCAGATGACCCAAGGTGGAACCACCCTTCTTGATCACCCTCAGCCTGAAACCTAGGGAGGTAAGAGTCTCTTGATGTAATAATCACACAGACACTTCCCTTTCTGTGTCCTTACAGGCGTTCCCGAATAGAACTCCCTTTTGTACCTACTATGGCTGATAAGGCCCAGCCCGATTCCAAGCAACACACTTATATACTCTTTAAATTTTTCACTTATCTGCTAATTGTGTGCACATGCATATGTGGAGGTCAGAGGACAACTTGCTAAAATTGATTCTTTCTATAGTTTGTGTGCTGGAGACTAGACTCACGTCTGGTTTTTTGTCAAGTGCTCTTAACCTGCTGGGCCGTCTCACCAGACTTTAAGCACTGTTTTGTTGTTTGTCTGGAATTTTTCTGACAGTCTCATGTAGCCCATGCTGGCCTCAAACTCAAGCAGTAGCCAAGGATAACCTTGATTTTTTTTTAACCCTCCTGACTCCACCTCCCAAGTGCCGGAATTACAAGCATTTAACAGTGCATCCAGTGTATATAATGTTTGGGGGAAGGAATGGAAAGCCAGTAAGGTCTCAGCTTCACCCTCCCTTCCCTGACGACTTCTCCCAGGAGGCAAGGCCCTGTGTTACTCACTCATGCCCCTGCTGGTCTCCCACCTTACTAGTAAGTTGTTCTGGTTTGCCTGCCTTCTCAGATCTGCAGAACACAGATCTCTGAACCCAGAGGCTGGGTTGGACAGAGGGTATAGCTCAGCTGGTAGAGTGCTTGTGAAAGATGGTGGTACATGCCTGTAATCCCAGCCCAGCCCTTGGTAGGTAGAATCATCCCTTGGCTGCATATCTAGTTCAAGATCAACCAGGACTACATTGAGACCCTGTCGCAAAAACAAACAAACACAAAATACCCTGGCACAGAGTGCTTGCTAAGCACCTACCTGTTGATATTCTGATTTTTGGTTGATAAGTCACATGCCGTATTCAGCTTTTGGTGCAGCTGTCAGCCTAGTTCTAGAAAAGGTTTATGAGATGTAGTGTAAGAGTTAGGTGGACATAGTGGCATATGCCTGTAATCCAGGAGTCAGAAAGCAAGAGGTCTTAGTTTAAAGACAGCCTTCAATAGTGAGAGCCCCATCTCAGCGAAACAGAAGTCTCCTAGGGGCAGATTTTTGTTTTTGAGACACAGTCTTGTGTCTACCAGGCTGGTGTCAAACTCATAGAGACCCCCTTGTTTCTGCCTCTAGAATGCTGGGATTAAAGGCAGGCACCACTATGCCTGTTGGTTTATCTGTTTGAAACAGGATTCTGGAACTGGCTTCTTGCATCAAATTCCATGTTCCTCTTCTCAGCTGTGTGACTTTGAGCAAGCAACTTCACCTCTGTGCCTCAGTTTCCTCACTTTTTTTTATTTAAGCGTGTGACTGTTTTGTCTGTTTGCATATCCGTGGATCACATGTGTGCCTGTTGCCCACAGAGGTCAGAAAAGGGCATCAGAGCTCATGGAACTGGAGTTACAGTTGTGAGCAGCCGTGTGGAAAAGCACCAGTGCTCTTAACAGCTGACCATTTCCAGCCCTGCTTTGTGTTTGGTTCTTCTTTTTCTTTATTTTGGTTTTTTGAGATAGGGTTTTTCTGTGTAGGCTGTCCTGGACTCTCTTTGTAGACCAGGCTGGTCTCAAACTCAGAGATCCACCTGCCTCTGCCTCCCTGAGGGCTGGGATTACAGGTGTGCGTCACCACGACCAGCTTCCTCTCTTCTTTAGAGTATTGTGGATTAAATATAAGATACCTTTTTATGTTATGCAATTATGCCACTAAAAGCCACACCCCGAAGGCACCCCGTGGTGGTGAAGTCTAGATTAACCTGCTATTGCTAGGCATGTCCCCAGCCCCCTAATAGAGCCTGTTGCCCTGCCTATCCTGGAACTCACTCTGTACACCAGACTGACTTTGAACTCATGGAGATCCACATGCCCCTGCCTCTTGAGTGGTGGGGTTAAAGGGAAGCAGCTGTTGCTTCTTTCTTCCTCTTCCTCCTCTTGCGTTTGGATTTTTGTGTTTTGTTTGGTGAAACATCACGTGGCGCGTGCTTGCCCTGAACCCCCGTCCCCTGCTTCTGTTTTCTGAGGGCTGGATTACAGACTGTAGTACATCTTTTAAAAATTGTAATCTTAATACATGACATCAAACCAGTCTCACACACATAGTTCAGTGGTACTAAGTACATCTGTATTTGTATGGTGTCGCACACCTGTAGACCCAGCTGCGATATTGTGTGAAACTACACACTCTTCCCTCTAAACACACTCACACCGTTGGGCGAGTGAGGTGCTAGAAGTGTTTCGCCATGCAGCACTAAAACTGGGTGTCCAGCGAGGGTGTACTTGAACTACCTGCCTGGATCCACCAGTGAGGCTGGGGGTGTGGCTTGGAGGTAGAGAGTTGATCTAGAAAGGGTAGGGCTCTGGGTCCTCTAGCATCACACGGAAAAATCACAAGTCTACACATCAGACAGTTTCCTGTTCTCTTCCTCCACCCTCTGTAGCAACCAGCACTGTTTGTTCGTTTGAGGGGTCTGGGTTCATCTTTGGGTTTTGGTTTTAAACAGGCCCTCACACATTAACCTAAGAACTCACCGTGAGTGGAGAACAAGTGGGCCGTCTTGGGTAGGGGCCTGAGCCACCCTAGGAGCCCTAGGGTCTGAAATCAGATCCAGGAAGAGGAGCTGAGAATTTGAGAGAGGGGAATGCTGACAACTTGTTCCAGACTCCCTTTTCATCCGATTTCCTCAGGATGCCCTGGACGCTCAGGCTAGGGTCTGACATCGGGCCCCATGCGGCTCTCCCGATGCTGGGCTGCCCTGGCAGCTGCCATCATCCTCAACCTCCTAGTGTTCTTCTATGTGTCATGGCTACAACACCAGCCCAGAAACTCCCGGGCACGGGGACCCCGCCGGACTCCTGCCATTAGTCCCCGGGTCACCGTCCTGATTCGGGAATTTGAGGCTTTTGACAACGCGGTGCCAGAGCTGGTGGATTCCTTCCTGCAGCAGGACCCAGCCCAGCCCTTGGTGGTGGCGGCCGACACACTCCCTTACCCACCCCTGGCCTTGCCTCCCATCCCCAACGTTCGCCTGGCGCTGCTCCAGCCGGCCCTAGATAGGCCAGCCGCGGCCTCGCGTCCGGAGACCTACGTGACGACCGAGTTCGTGGCCCTGGTGCCTGACGGAGCGCGGGCCGAGTCACCAGGCCACCTGGAGCGTATGGTGGAGGCGCTCCGGGGAAGCAGCGCACGTCTGGTAGCCGCCCCGGTCGCCACCGCCAACCCAGCACGGTGCCTAGCGCTGAACGTGAGCCTCCGGGAGTGGACTGCGCGCTATGGCCCAGCGCTCAGCGCGCCCCGCTGCGACGCCCTGGATGGCGACGCCGTGCTGCTGCTGCGCTCCCGCGACCTCTTCAACCTCTCGGCGCCCCTGGCACGGCCGCTGACCACCAGCCTCTTCTTACAGACCGCCCTGCGCGGCTGGGCAGTGCAGCTGCTGGACTTGACTTTCGCTGCGGCGCGCCAGCCCCCGCTGGCCACGGCCCACGCGCGCTGGAAGGCGGAACGCGAGGGGCGCTCGCGGAGGGCGGCGCTGCTGCGCGCGCTGGGCATCCGCCTAGTGAGCTGGGAGGGCGGACGGCTTGAGTGGTTCGGCTGCAGCAAGGAGAGCGCGCGCTGCTTCGGTACCGTGGCGGGCGACACCCCCGCCTACCTGTACGAGGGCCGCTGGACACCACCCTGCTGTCTGCGCGCGCTGCGCGAGACTGCGCGCTACGTGGTGGGCGTGCTGGAGGCGGCGGGCGTGCGCTACTGGCTGGAGGGCGGCTCGCTGCTGGGTGCAGCCCGCCATGGCGACATCATCCCATGGGACTACGACGTAGACCTGGGCATCTACCTGGAGGACGTGGGCAACTGCGAGCAGCTGCGCGGCGCCGAGGCTGGCTCGGTAGTGGATGAACGCGGTTTCGTGTGGGAGAAGGCGGTGGAGGGAGACTTTTTCCGAGTGCAGTACAGCGAGAGCAACCACCTGCATGTGGACCTGTGGCCCTTCTACCCCCGCAATGGGGTCATGACCAAGGACACGTGGCTGGACCACCGGCAGGATGTGGAATTCCCGGAGCACTTTCTACAGCCACTGGTCCCCCTGCCCTTTGCCGGCTTCGTGGCTCAGGCCCCTAACAACTACCGCCGCTTCCTGGAGCTCAAATTCGGGCCTGGGGTCATCGAGAACCCTGAGTACCCCAACCCTGCACTCTTAAGCCTGACAGGCGGCTGAAGCCCCGCTGTCCGCATTTGGGACAGGGTCGGGGAACAGCAGGGTACAGGAATCTGTTCTTTGCTTTTGGGGTTCTATGTGGGTCTGAACAAGTTTATTTGAGTGGGCAGTGGGCTGTACACTGGAGAAAAAAGGGTGAACTGGCCAAGGAAGACTGGAGGGAGCCCTCAGGGCAAGTCTGGCTCTGGCAGGAAGCTGAACCCAGCGGAAGACTGGAGCAACACGTAGATTCTTAAGCCATGAGTTGAGGCTATGTGTGGAGCCTGCTAGTCCATCCTCGTAATGGAGGAAAGTGGTGGCTTTTGATGTCAGAGCCCAGGGATCTGAGGCCGTCCTTCGTCTCCGCCCTATATTCCAGGAGCCGTAGACCCTTGGAAAGTGAGGTACGGAGGGCAGACGAGCCAGCCTCAGTCTACCACATTCAACTTATGTGGCCCTGGACCAGTTAGTTTCTCAGTCTCACTCTGCACCTCAGTTTCCTTTGAAATACTGAATTGCCTCCATTGGTGTCTGTAATCCTCAGGACCCTTAGCTGTAGTGCTTGCTTCCTCCACCAGAGGGTGTGTTTGTCCCTCCATTTCATCTTTGATGAAGGCCTGCACCTTCTCTTCATAGCCTTCATCTCTGGTTTCCTTGGAGTGGCTCTGGGAAGTGGAGACAGCACTGGCCACCTCCCCTCCTGCAGCACTTTTCTTGGAGAGCGCTGCGGAAGGCGTCTGCTGCTTTAATCTCATCGTGCTCCCGGAGGACTAACAGGGCTCTGGTTTGGGATCCTGGCTGACATATTACCTCTATTCCGGTCCTCGGCCCCTGTTTCCCCACTGGCCAGGAGGGGTAAACCTTGACCATGGCTCAGTTACAGAGAATTTCCTGAGGCCCAGGCATACACACGACCGGATTTGTCCTCCCACCCCTGAAGTGACAGCTGCTATTATATCATTTGTCGGGGAGGAAAAATGAGGCCAAATGACAGTTACTTGCCATAACCAGATAGTTTAGGAAGTGGCCATTAGGGGACTTGAATTCAGGTCATCATTTCAAGGCCTACACTTCACCTCCTCGTTAGGTCCTCCTGCAGAAAATAGTACCCAAATGGGGCCTTGCAGTGGCTATTATGCCGTTTAGCAGGTTTAAATTTTTTTCCTTATTTGATCATGCATATAAATTATGTTCAAACTGCTACAACCAGGCTGTTATTGTTAAATAAGGCTTAAATTATGCTGCTTTTAAGTTTAAAAATTCAAGATGAATAGAGCCTTTTGGGATTTTTTTTTTCTTCATTCTAGGACTTGTTCCACACACTTCCCGGATGTGACCCCCCCCCCCCCATTCATTTTACTGGGAGGAACAGGAGTTGAGACAGAGTGTAACTTTCTAGATCAGGATGGCTTCAAACTTACGATCCTCCTGTCTCTGCCTGTGGAGTGCTGAGATCACAAGTATACACCACAGAGTGCTCCAAAGGAGGATTTTTGTTGTTGCTCCTTGACCCAAGGTCTGTCCTTGCTATGGATCCTAGGCTAGCCTACAATTTGCAATTCTGCCTCAGTCTCCCAGGTGCTGCGATTATAGATATGTAGTCTTTAAAAAAAAAAAAAAAGCCCAGGGCTAGGGATGTAGTGCTCAGGTTTATCTAGCCTGCACAGGCCCTAGACTTGATCACCTGTACCACGAAATGATAATAACTTATTTATTATAAAATATTACAAAGTATTTATTATAAAATAATAAAAGCCAACTATGAAAGCCGGGCACAACTGTATGCATTTGTGATCTCAGCATCAAGGCCAGCCTTCAACATAGCAAGACCCCATCTCAACCAAAGTAAAACCCGGGAATGGCGGTTACAACCTCACTGCTTGAGAGGTGAGGCAGGAGGAGCAGACGTCAAGGCCATTACCACCCATGGAGCAAGCCAGTCTGGGCTACAAGTGACCGTGTCTCAATAAAACAAACTATCAGGCCCAGTGTAGCGACACACACCTTTAACACCAGCACTAGGGAGGCAGAAGCAGGACTATCTCTGTGAGTTTGAGGCCAGCCTGGTCTACATAGCTAGCTCTAGGCAGCCAGGGCTACACAGAGAAATGCTGTCTCACGGAAAGGGAAGGGGGTAGTCTCAGTGGATAAAAGTGCTTGTTATATGTGCCGTTTGTTTTTGCCAGCTTGACCCAAGCTAGGGTCATCTGGGAAAGGACCCTCAATTGAGAAAACGCCTCAATCAGGTTGGCCTGTGGGCAAGTGTGGGGCATTTTCTTGATTAACTGATTAATGAGAGAGGGTCTAGCCCACGGTGTGAATGGTGGCACCCTGAGCAGGGTGGTCCTGAGTTAGATAAAAACCAGGCTGAGCAAGCCAGGAACAGTACTCCTCCATGGCTTCTGCTTCAGTTCCCGCCTTCTTGTTCCTGCACTGACTTCCCTCAGTGATAGACTGTGACCTGTGAGCTGTAGGAAATAAGCCCTTTTCTCCCCAAGTTGCTTTTGGTCATGGAATTTTATCACAACACCAGAACTCTAACTAGGACACTGTTCAAGCATGAGCCTTGAGTTCACATCACCAGCAGCCATGTAACTTTACACAGGGGCTAAAGTTCTGGCTCAGCATCAAATAGACAAGTGCTCTTGCAGAAGACCCAGGTCCCATTTGAAATGCACAAGGTGTCTCAGAACTATCACTAACTTTTGTTCCAGGAGATCTGGTGTATTTTCTGGTGACCTCAGGAACCAGAAAATACAGGCAAAACAAAAACCCCAAAGCCAGGCAGTGGTGGCACACATCTTTAATCCCAGCACTTGAGAGGCAGAGGCAGGCAGATCTCTGATGAGAGTTTGAGGCCAGCCTGATCTACAAAGTGAGTTCCAGGGCAGCCAGGGCCACATAGAGAAACCCTCTTTTGAAAAAAAACAAAACAAAGAAGAAGGCAAAGAAACTCTTGAGGGATGTCCTGGGTCAGTGATTAGACCATCCCCCACAAGATAATGATAATAGGGTCAGCAAGATGTTCAGCAGGTGAAAACACTTGCCACCGAGCCTGTCAACCTCACTTGGATTCCCAGGTCCCACATGGTGGATGAAGAAGCATGCATGACTTTCCCCACTTAATTAATAAAAATATGTAAATTTACCACTTTACTGATTTATTACCAGCCAGAAAGGGAACTTATTCTACATTTTAATAACCTGTACATCAAGATCAGACCAACTAAATGTAGCCTACTTTGTAGTTGAAAATATTCTTGACCTATTCCCCGTGTTGAAGTCTCCATTGTAAACACAAGGTTCTCTGGATCTTCTAGGAAGTGTAACACCCATGTAAAACAACAGAAGCTTGTGTCAGCTGCATCAGAGACTTGGCCAAGGTCTGCCTATCAAATCAGAAAATCTTGTTGCCCAAGGCACTTGGGAATTAGCCACCATAACATCTTCCGATACATTTTGAGCTGCCAGTTTAGTGTCAGACTACCTCCCAGGCTGTCAAGAAGGGACCCACACACTTGCATAGAAATACAAATGGCTAGCCTTTTGGCTGGGAGAGCAAGCTGAGTGCTGGCTGAGCATGCATAAGACCTTAGGTTCAACCCCAGCATTTAAGGAGAGAGAGGCAGAAGAAGCAGGAGCTCAAGGATAACCTGAGCTACATAGAACATTCTGGTCAGCTTGGGCTACATGTTGAGTTCTCCGCTACTCTAGGCTGTAAAGCAAGACCCTGTCTCAAAACAAAACAAAAACAAGACCCAGGAGACTGTCCAGTGGATTATGGTGCTAACCACTGAGCCTCAGGGCCTGAGTTGGAGTCCCAGAGGCTACAGGCTGGACGCAGAAAACTGGGCTTTGTCCTGTGACCTCTGCATGCTGCATGCACAAAAATCACTAATGTGAAAATAAAATGAAAACAAAAACTACCTAAATAACTACAGTGGGTGATCGGTGGGCAAGAGTGGTGCATGGTGTTGGGGGTGGGGATTGAATTAGTATCTTCAGAGAGGACCTTGCTGAGGTGACCTTTGAGAAAGAGTTGAAAGAGATGAAGAAAGACCCACGCAGAGATTTGGGTTGAAGGTGTCTAGGGGAAGGAAGGAACAGCCAGAGCAATGGCTCTGGGGCAAGAACCAGCCTGGCATAATGCAAGAAATCACTAGCAGGCAAGACAAGGGGTCAGGGTGCTTGCCACCAAGCCTGAAGACCTGGATTCCGTCCCTAGATCCCACATGGTGGAAGGAGAAAATGGCATATTCATACACACACTGCACACATTTGCACAGGAATGTGCCCAAGAATGCATGCACACACATAACACACAAACACATTCTGTTACTTCTTCTATGTATTTTTTAATTTATGTTTGCCTGAATATATGTCTGTGTGAGGGTGTGTCTGATCCCACGAACTGGAGTTCAGACAGTTTTGAGCTGCCTTGTGGGTGCTGGGATTGAACCCCAGTCCTCTGGAAGAGCAGACTGCTGGGCCATATCTCCAGCCACACATACACATTTTTTTTTTTAAGAAGAGGGAGCCAGGCAATGGTTGCACACGCCTTTAATCTCAGTACTTGGGAGGCAGAGGCAGGCAGATTTCTGTTAGTTCAAGGCCAGCCTGGTCTACAAAGTGAGTCCAGAACCGCTTGAGGCTCTGTTACACAGGGAAACCCTGTCTGGAAAAAACAAAACAAACTAAACCAAAAAAAAAAAAAAAAAAAGTCCTATAGCCAGGCCAGCTAGGGCTATGGAGTGAGATCAAAACAAAACCAAATGAACAAAAAGCGAGCCAGTGTGTATGGCGTGAGTGTGTGTGTGTGTGTGTGTGTGTGTGTGTGCGCGCACGGGGGGGGGGCGGGGAGTGGAGCTGGGTACAAGAGGCTATGGAAATAACTTAAAAGGGATGCTACCAAGGTCCTGTGGGCTCTGAGGACGCCTGGGAGCAGGGAACCCGAGCTTCCAGAATTGGGAACTGATGCCCTCTTGTGGACATATGGGGAACAGTTGAACAGTAGCGTGCTGAGGTAGGGAGACTCAGAAGCCAGTTACAGATGGGACCAAACCGCAGCCAGTGTGGGAGGTGACAAGAGACAGATGTGGACTTTTTTCGAGATCAGGAAAATGCGATGTATGGTAGCTTGGCTATGAGACATGAAGGGCTGAGGCTCCAGCTCGGTTGGTAGGGTTGCCTAGAATGCCCAATGCCTTTGGGTTTGGCCCCCGGTGCCACATAAAACTGGGTATGGTGCATGCCTTTAATCCTACCACTCAGAAGGTGAAAAGAGAAAGATCAGAAATTCGAGGTGGTGCACAGCCTTAATCCCAGCACTGGGGAGTCAGGAAAGGGAAAGAAAAGGAAAAGGAAAGGGAAAAGGAAAGGAAAGGAGAAAGGAAAGGAAGAGAGAGAGAGAGAAGTTGATCATTCTCTGCCACATAGTTCCAGACAAGCTTGGGTTAAATGAGACCCTGTCTTGGAAAAATTAAGGAAGAAAGAAGGAAGGAAGGAAGGAGGGAAAGAAGGAAGAGGTAGAAGAAAGCACACTGAATCAAGCATGTTAATGGACATCTGTAATCCCAGCACTCAGGAGGCTAAGGCAGGAGGATGGAAAGTTCAAAGTCAACCCGGGCTAAACAGCCAGAATCTATCTCCTCTTCTCCCCTTTCAAATTAAAGATGGCCCACTATGCCAGAACATTTTGAAATGACTGATGTAAAGTTATTGCCCAACCATATTACAGGATTCAACCTTGGGACTGAACCCAGGACCACAGAGCTTGCTAAGCAAGCAGTCTACCACTGAACTACAACACACCCCCATCTCCTCTCTTGAGGTAAGGTCTGATGTAGCCCAGGCTGGCCTAGAACTCACTATATGGCCTAGCACTCCTGATCCTCCTGTCTCCTCCTCCTAAGTACGGGAATTATAGGCATGTAATACCATGTAACACACACACACATACAAGCAGGAGTTCTCTTCTTCATTCTGTGGGTCCTGGGGATTATCAGGCTTAGCAGCAAGTGCTTTTACCCACTAAGCAATGTCACTGGCCTTACAAAGATCTTATTTATATGGGTGTTTTGCTTGTGTGTATGTATGTGCACTGCTTGTGTGTACGGTACCTTCAGAGGCCAGAACAGGGCCTAGAGCCCTGGGAAATTGATTTACTGATCTTTGTGAGCTGCCTTGTGGGTGCTGGAAACCAAACCTAAGTCTACAAGAGCAGCCAGTGCTCTTAACCACTGAGCCATTCCTCCAGCTCCTCCCACAATTCTCGTTTATTTTTTTTGGTTTTTTTTTTTTTTTTTTTTGAGACAGAGTCTCATTTTATAGCCAAGGCTGGCCTCAAACTCATAGCAGTCCTTCTGGCTCAGCCTTCTAAGCACCAGCGTATCTTTCAGTAGCTTTTCCCGTGCAGCTCAGGGCACCCATGTACCGGGATCCTTCTGCCTTTGTCTCCCACGTGCTGGAATTAAAGGCGCACCGTACCCACCCTCTGTTAAAATTCTCCTACACTCTTATTACAAGCCAATAAGGATTAGGACATAACAGAAAACATTTAAAACACCAATTCCAGGTGGAGAGATGGCTCAGAGATTAAGAGCACTGGCTGTTCTTCCAAAGGTCCTGAGTTCAATTCCCAGCAACGACATGATGGCGCATAACCATCTATCGTGATATCTGGTGCTTTCTTCTGGCATGCAAGCATACATGCAGGAAGAATGCTGTGTAAATGTTAAATAAATAAATCTTAAAAAAAAATACCCACCAGTTCATAAGGATTCAACACTAAGCTTCTTAGTACTGTTTGTGTATACCACAGGATGGGTCACGGAGTCAGGTATGAACTATAATGACCTCGCGGAGTAACAACCAAAATCATGCTGAAGAGATTCAAGATTCCTCCATGCTAAGACTCAAGCTGATCAGACAATCCAGAGAATGGAGCAAGTCAGCAGAGCCAGCGAGGACAGGGTGGACAGCAGCAGCACTCGCAGCCCGCGCATA
>CM053747.1:3790063-3819206 GCA_028658305.1 Pachyuromys duprasi
ACGTTAAAGGCATAAAACCCTGTAAAACGAAGGCTGACGGGCGTGGCTCAGTGGTAGAGCCCCTGCCTAGAATCCCCCAGTGAGGGGCTGGGGTGTGGCTCAGTGGTAGAGCCCCTGCCTAGAATCCCCCAGTGAGGGGCTGGGGTGTGGCTCAGTGGTAGAGCCCCTGCCTAGAATCCCCCAGTGAGGGGCTGGGGGTGTGGCTCAGTGGTAGCCTAAAGCCATGCTTTTAGTCTTCACCACAAAATAAATAAAACACCAACCAGGCAATGCATCGCTACTGATCTTCAGGAAGTGCTACGGGATGAAGTGAGACACTACCTGGGAGGCATTTGTACACAGCCCCACTTCTGGTGCAACGACCATCCCTGTCTCCTAGAACAAAGACTCCCATGGTCCACTGGTTGTCAGCCAGGTTTCCCAATACCCTCTTGCCTGGCTGGCCAAGGCTCACTGTCTCCTCAGCTTTCCCCTTTACACAAAAGAAAGGCACCAGTTCCTAGCCATTTATGCAATTAGGGAGGGCCAGTTGGCCAAGTCCTAGCCACTTAGACTTGCCCAGAAATTTATAAGCACAAATGCTTAAATAAATATTTGCCATTGTTTATTCTGAGCACAGAACAGACCAGGTACTGTCCAGAGAACAGTACAGGTTATTAACTCTTTTGTGTTCTTTGAAGGAGCTGGTACCGCCCCCATTTTCTATGGAGAAAAACTGAGGCATAAGGAAGTTAAGTCTAATTTTGAGTACAGCACACAGCTGGGAAAGGGCAGTGCCAGTGCAGAGAACCAAGCTGTCTTGGAAGCTGTTCTTACCCACATTACCACCTTGATGATTCATCTTAGTGCTCTTACTGATCAAGACATAGTAGGGACAGGCATGCAGCTCAGTGGTAGAACCTAGAACCTCCCAGTGAGGGGCTGGGGTGTGGCTCAGCCAAAGACTACTTACTTAGCAGTCACTTGGCTCTGGGCCAGGTTCCCAGTGCCACACACACAAAGAGTGTGGGAGTGGACGCCTATATTTCCATCACTCAGGTGCAAGAGTGGAGGACTAAGTTTGAGGCAAGCTTGAGCTACATAGTCAAACCCCATTTCCAAAAATCTGCAACAAAAAGGCATGAGCAATGAGCATGGGAGTTGTTTGGTTTCGGAGACAGGAATTCTGTGTAGCCCTGGCTGACCTGGACTTGCTTTGTGGATCAGGCTGCCCTTGAACTCACAGAGGTCCCCCTGCCTCTGCCTCCTCCAGTGCTGAGATTACAGGTGTGCGCCACCACACCTGTTTTGCTTTGCTTAGCTTTGGGAAGTGTTGCCTCACTTGATTGGTACTGACTATTGGTCAACAGGCTGGACTTAAATCCACAAACATCTACCCTCTTGCCTCTGCCTCCCAAGAACTGAGATTAAAGGCATGTTCCACCATACCTGCCTAAAAATTTTCCCATTTTATTCTGTGTATGAGTGTTTTGCCTACATGTATATCTATTCATCATGTTCATCCCTGGGGCCCTGGAGTTATAAATGATTATGAGCCACCATGTGGGTGTTTGGAATCAAACCTAGATCCTCTGGAAGAGCACTGAATGCATAAGGTGCTTTTGCTTGTATGTCTGTGCAGTGCCCACACAGGCCAGAAGTGGGCAATAGTTCCCCTGGACCTGGAAGATGCTCTCAATGCTGGCTCACTGACCCAGGTCCTCTGGAAGCCACACCAGGGCTATTAACCACGGAGGCATCTCTCCAGCCCCAGGAAAATTCTGTATGTTGGAATCTGGAGAGCTCAAAAAAAAAAAAAAAAGTTTGGTTTGATTTGGTTTAAGCAGCCAGCTTGTCTTTTCAGGCCCAGGCAAGGTGGGTGGAGTTGATATGAGATCAGATGGACACGGAGGAAGCCAGAGGCCTCTGTGTGTGGTTCTCACTTTTATTTCCTGAAGTCGTTTAACAAAAACCAAAGGATGGTACACACGTCAGGAGCTGCTGACTAGTTTCCTAACTAGCCAGGCACAGGGATGGAGCACATGCCCCTGTGAGGCTAGCACTGTTTGGCTGCATGACAGGTACCCTGACCCCAAATAAACCTCTCCTGTGCTTTCGTGATTCACCTACTCTATGGCAACCGGGTATGGCAGGTACTATTCCAGATCTTCAATTCAAAACAAGCCATGTGATTACATTAAAAGCTATGGCATATCAGTTTGGTTGTCATCTATCACCTTCTAGTACAATAAAGAAGGCAAATGCATCAGTCCCGATGCCCATGGAATACCTGGATAGTTACCCTATATATATATGAGGAAACTGAGGCACAGGGAAGGCTCATCATTCACACAGCCAAGGAATGGTGGACACTAGATTTGAATGCAGACTCCTTTGGGCTCTGGGGAGCGCTTCTGTACCAGATACATGGCCACCCTCCATCCCCACCACCTACCACATAATCCAGGAGACCAGGACCATAGTGGCATCGTTGAAGGAGTTGAAGAAACGAATGAGTATTTCACCGTCGGGCCCCAGCTTCCTCAGAGCCACACCAAAGACGATAGAGAACACCACCAGGCCCAGGATGTTCATGCCCTCCTCCTCACACTCCACCTTTGGGGAAGAAACAGAGCAGGCAGACAGAGAGCATTAAACCATGGGTACAGCTACTGAGTACCTGTCCTCAGATGTCAAAGCCCAGGAAGCTAGATCAGGGCTCACCACAGGGAGCAGGGCTGGAACTAACCAGTCCTGCTTTTTATTTATTATTATTATTTTGGTCAGCTTTATACAAGTTAGGTTATCTTGGAAGAAGGAACAACCTCAGCTGAGTAGCCATCATATTGGCTGTAGGCAAATCTGTGCATCATTTTCTTGATTAATAACTGATGTGGGAGGACCCAGCCCACTGTGGTTAAGAGTGTTACTCCTGGGCAGGTGGATTCTGGATTCTATAAGCTGGCTGAGCAAGGCAGTAAGCAGTATTTCTCCTTGGCCCCTGCTTCAAATCCTGCTGCCAGGTCCCTACCCCGTGTTCCTTTGTGAGGGACTGTGGATACAGGTAAAGGTAAAACAAACCCTTTCACTGGGCATGATGGTGTACGCCTTTAATCCTGCACTCTGGGAGGCAGAGACAGGCGGATCACTGTGTAGGCCAGCCTGGTCCACAAAGCGAGTCCAAATAGCCAAGGCTAACAGAAACCCTATCTTGAAAAAAGCCAACCAACCAAACAGACAAACAAAAAACTTTCCTTTCCGAGCTGCTTTTGATCATAATGTTTCTTACAGCAATAAAAAGCAAACTAAGAGAGTACCCAAGCAAGGCAGGCACTGACAGGGGTTATCAGCTGGGAGTAGATGGGGCTGGAGTAGAATTTGGACCTCAGCATTCATGTATGTCACAACATGGCTGTCCTACCAATACCTCTAACCCCAGCTCCAAGGAATCAACTCCTTCTTTTGGCCTCCATGCATGAAAGCAACATGCATCTATCAATCAATCTTTTAAAAAGGTGGGGGGCGGGGGGCTGAGGGATGGGTATTGATATAGCTCAGCAGGTAAATGTACTTGCCACCAAGCCTGATCACCCAGATCTAACTCTAGGGAGCCCAACTTGGTGGGAGAGAACTGACTTCCACAAGTTGTCCTCTGACCTCTACATGTGTCCCTCCACACATACATTCACATGAGGATCTAGAGAGCAGAACCCAGAAATAAATATAAATTGAGCATTCAAAGAATGAGAAGAAACACACCCTGGCTAACAGGAAATGAACTAGGCAGACACAGTTACAAGAGGTGCCTGGGGGGCTGGCTTGGTATTGAGGGAACAGTTGATCCCAGAATCTTAGAAGATATTAAGGAACACACAATTTCATAAGGTCTCGTAACCCAGGCTGGCCTCTGAACTTCATAGGTATCCAGAGATAACCCTGAACTTTTGGATCCTCCTGCCTCTACAGTCCTAGTGTAGGATCACAGGCACACACTATCACTCCTGGTTCATATGGCACTAGGGACAGAACCCGGGCTTCATCCATGTTAAATAAACACTCCACCCAATGAGCTGCAGCCCCAGCTCCAAGGACTACAGACATGGTCCTGGCTGTCCTGGAATTCACTCTGTAGGCCAGGCTGGCCTCAGACTCAGAGATCAACCTGCCTCTGCCTCCCGAGGGTTGGGATTAAAGGTCTGTGCCACCACCATCTTAGACTGAAAACTCTAAATCAAATTTCACACTATACCTTCCCCCCCCCCCCCAAATGTCCTTGCCTGCACTGTCTGTGTGAGGGGTGTTGGATCCCCTGGAACTGGAGTTACAGACAGTTGTGAGCTGCTGTGTGGTGCTGGGAATTGAACCCGGGAAGAGCAGCCGGTACTCTTAACCACTGAGCCATTTCTCCAGCCCCCACACTATATGTTTTTTTGGGGGGGAAGGCTCAAACAGCAAAGGGTAGGAGGCAAACTGAAAAGCCCCAATGGGCCAGTGGTGTAGCTTCCTCAGCCCTGCTCACCTGGATCGTGGTTGCGTTGATCTCTCTCTTCAAACAGTTGGCAACTTGCTGCAGACAGGGTTGAAAGGATTAGTGCCAACTGTCATCACGGCTCCCCACTACCATGCTGGGAACAGCAATGCCCAAAACCTACTCCACCCTGGCCCCTCCCACCTTCCCACCCACTGCCTTCTGAAATAGTCTCTTTGTAACCCAGGCTGGCCTAGAATTCCCTATGCAGCCAAGGATGACCCTGAGCTTCTGAAATGTCTTTACTCCTACTTATTCCTGGAATCACAGGTGAGCCATTGTGCCTGGTGTATGCAGTGCTGGGGATGGTAAGTTCTCTGCCAACTGAGCTATAACCCCAGTCGCAAGGACTGCACACTAACCCCGAGTTTAAATATAAATTTACACTAAACTTTTGGGAGAGTCAAAAGACGAAGAGGGGGAAGAGAGGGCGCCTGGCAGCCAGGCGCTGTTGGACCTCCACCCTCAGCTCACCTGTAGTGCACATTCGTCATTTCTGGATACATACGAGACAGTATACTGCACATGGAGTGAGAAAAAAAAATTAGGTCAATTGTCACCAAAGCTGCCTCACACCAAAATGAGAACGAAGCCCCAAAGCAGTCCCAAGCATTCCTCATTCCTCCTTTCCTTTCCCTTTCTAAAGACAGGGTCTCTTGTAGCCCAGCCTGACTTCTAGCTTCCTATGTAGCCAAGGAGAACCTTGAACCCCTGATCCTTCCCATCAACTTCCCAAGTGCTGGGATTATAGGTAAGAGCCGTCATGCCCAGTTTCATTTATTGAGACACTATCTCCTTGGGTATCCTGAACTCTTAACTCAGCCTTTCTGAGCTAGAAGTACAGGCTCCACCAAGGCTCTCACATATTTTCATTTCTTTCTTTTTTAAAATTTAATTTAGTGTGTGTGTGTGTGTGTGTGTAAAGCCCGGAGGCCCCCTGGCAAGTGAATACATGCATTTTCCCTTTTCTGCCATTACCACCCGGCTCTCAGCACATCCCAGAGGACTCACAGATCGAAATGCGGCGGCAGACACCAGATTGGAGGGGAAAACATTCCTGCAGAAACAGACAGTGTTGTTAAGATGCTGCGATGGGACTGTGTGGGACGAATCAAACAGGAGGGGGACAGGGCTGGCCTCTCTTGGTTAAGAAAAGGGTCTCGTGTAGCCAGGCTGGCCTCAAACTCACTGTGTAGCTATGTAGCTGAAGGTGAGCTTAAACTTCTGACCCTCCTGCATCTACCTCCCAAGTGCTAGGATTACAACCATGTTCTTCATGACACACATATCCCACCTCCCAATTTTTCTTTGGTTAGTGTCTTGTCACGTAGCCCTGGCTGGCCTTGAACTCACAGGGATCCACCTGCCTCTGCCATTGTGCTGGGATTGAAGGCATGTACCACTATGGCTAGCCATAAACATTTATTTACTCACTGGGGAGCATGTGTTTGTCCCCATTTGAGTGCAGGAGCCAGTTTTCTCCATCTATTGTATGGTTTCAGAGATCAAACTCAGGTCTTCAGGCCTGGCAACAAAAGCCCTGAGCCACATCCACACCCCAGTCCTTTTTATTTTTATTTTTATTTTTTTGCCATAATAGAGGTTGAACCCTAGAACCTTGCCCACTCTACCACTGAACCACATCCTTGGTGCTCTTTTTATTTTTTGAAACAGGGTCTTGCTAAGTTATCCAGGCTGGCCTCAGATATGTGTGATCCTTCAGACTTCAGACTAGCTGGAGGTACACAGTCTAACACCACATAGCCAGCACACCTTTTCCAGGATGTGGGAGTTCCAACTGGCCTCTTCTGGCCCCAGGAATCTGGTATTTTCAGAACCAAGGGATTATGAGTTAGGAAAAAAAAATACCGGGCTTTTGAGAAGCAGCCAAGGGCAGGGTCATACCAGGCCTCAGCTCCGCCCCCAGCAACCATTTAATACCCTGGGCGTCTTGCATCAGCTGCTTCTACTTCCTGGAGGGCTCAGGTCAAGTTGATCCCTAAGGGACGGGCTGGTGGGTTGAGGGGTGAGGCCTGGGCTTGATGAATTGCGACAGTGAGCGGCTAAGGGCTGGTGACACAAGGGACGGCTGTTCTGGCTATGAATATTCATCTGTCCTTGTATGGCCACGTGTGTGGTGGTGGTGGGGTGTCCGCCATGTGCCACGTGGGGCAGCTACTGCTTTACACAGACAACTCTTTTAATGGAAGGGACTGCAGGTATATTGGTGCAGACATGGGGACTGCTGCAAAGACAAGGCTACACAGCATGACCCTGTCTCAAAAATCCACAAATAAAGAAAATACAAACAAAACAAAAACAAGGAAATTTGACACAGAAAGGCAAAAAACTAGCCCAAGGCAGTGAGAGTGCCCTTGCTCTCGGGGGAAAGGTTCTCATGGGGCACAGGCTGGCCTGGAACTCCTGGCCCTCTTGCCTCCATCACCAGTGCTGGGTCTTGGCACTGTGGGTCACCACCCTTTGGAGGACGGGCTTGAGCATTCACATGGCCAGCGGCATGATCGTAAGTGGCTCCATGCTGGGCAGTGGTGTCACGTGTCTTTAATCCCTGCGCGCAGGAGGCAGAGGCAGGTGGATCTCTGAGTTCCAGGACAGCCAAGGGCAACACAGAGAAACTCTGTCTCTAAAAAACACACGAAAACAAACAGTGTGGCTCCACTAAAAGGATGTTAGTGGGGGAGATGTGAGGTTCAGACGAGCTAGAAGACAAGATTACCAGCTTACATATGGCAGCTCTCAGCCACATCTAACTGCAGTGCCAGGAAATAGAACCGCCTTCTTTTGGCATCTATAGGCACCAGGCACACATTAGTACAAACATACACGTAGGCAAGACGCTCATACACATAAAATAATAGTGAGAATGTATAGGTGCCCAGTCCGGGGTGTCTCACTGCCAGTTTAAGGCCACGTGTGTTTGAGTGCCGGTGTGCACTTGCATGCCAGCTGGTTGTGAAGAATTCTGGCTAAGACTGAGGGTGGTCAGCCAGCCAAGTGTGAGTTCCAGCTGTTTTGAGGATGAGTGGGAGGAAAAACCACTGTTCATAAACAGCCTGAAGGAGGGTGTGCCTGTTTGCAGCCCAGGGCAGGGCCCAGGATACAGCTATCTCCACCAGCCAGAAGGTATATTCAACTCGGGCACCAAGGGCCCAGTGTGTGGCCCAGCAGCAGAGGATGCCGTTTTCTGACTCACCGTTTCCTCCCCAGTCTTCTCTTTTCCAGTCCCCAATCTGAACACACTGAATCAGAGGCCCTCATGGCAAGGCCACGTGGACTGGGAGTCTAGAGTCGTCCAAAGTGGAGAGTGTATAAGAGGGTTAACTATCACTCCCCGCTTGGGAGGAGGCACTGAAGGGCAGCAGAAAGGGGGAAATGAGATGGTAAGGCAAGGAGGGAGAAGGCCCCAGAAGGTGGGCTGCCCGGCGCAGCTGAACTAGAGAGGTTAGAGAGAGTAAGAAGCTGTGTCCGGGTGACCTTCAAGGACACTCTAATTACTGGGAATCAGGAAGTCCCTCACATCACCACTGGGCCTCCGGCGGCTCCCTGGATCCGAATCTTTATCCAGGAGCCCCATCTCTGCCCTTTGCCTCTCCATAGTTTGAACAGCTGTTTTTCTGGGGGGCATACTTTCTTTTTTCTTTGGGCGGGGTGGTGGGGGACTTGGCTCTGGCTCATTTCCTTAGGGCAGACCTTGTATCTCTTATGACACTCCCCTTACAAACCGAGAAAGGAGACTGAGGCGGGACTGCCAGGAGAGCAGCCTGAGCTGTTTGTGAACTACTTGTAGACTTGTTTTCAGAAAGGAAAACGATGCTCTGTCACCCCAGTCAATTGAGGCAGGAAGAACTCCTGTTCCAGGCAAGGCTTGGTTGTAGAGATCCTGTGTACTGTCTTCAAAAACAGAACAAGACTAGGGATGAATACTCTTCTTCCCCATTTCTAGACACACCCCCAAATTTAGGGAACTTCCGTAAAAGTTCACCCACCCGTCACCATTACCTCGTGTTTGCCTAGACTCTCTAGCAGGCATGTCTCACTCAGGAGGACCCAAAGTCCCATTCTTTGTCACTAGTGGTGGCACACACGTGTAATCCCTGCACCCGAGAGGGTAAAGCAGAAAGATTGTTCGCTTGCACCGGGCCCTTCCCACCCCAATGCCCGGCGGGTACACACCTTACAAGGTCCAGGAAGGAATCCAGCACCTCCTTGGTGGGTACATTGTGGACACTGGAGCATCCGACCGAGCCGTTGATGGCGGTAAAGGCGGCGCCCGGCTTCAGCGCCAAGGCCAAGGATACGCCGAGCGCGGACGCGAGCAGTGTGGTGACCAGGAAAAAGAGCAGCGCCCAGGCGCCCACACTGCCGACCGCGCTAGGGTCCAGGCTGGCCGCACCTCCGATCAGGCTGCACACCACGAGCGGCAGGATGATCATCTTCAGCAGACGCAGCAGCAGCTCTCCCGGGAAGTCGAAAGCAGCCAAGCGCGCGGGGCCCAGCGCTTCAGCTCCGCCTGCCGCCGAGACCCCCAGCCCTAGCACCACGCCGGCCACCACCGCCACCACTGTGAGCAGCACCAGCAGGTTGGCGCGAAGGCAGCGGCGCACCTGGCCCCAGGAACTGCAGCAGCCAGCTGCTGTCGAACCCTGGTCCTCTCTGGAGCCCAGCGCGGGGCCACCGTTCGCGGTGGGATCCACCACCACCACCCCTTTGGGGTCGGCCTTAGGGGGATCCACGGCCATGCTGAGCCGCAATTGCGGGTTCCTTGCGCGCCTGGAGACCGGGCAACGTCCTTAGGACGGAGAGCAGAAGCTAGAACTTTGCAGCGGTCCTTGAAGTTGGGCGTCCCCCCGCTCTCGGAGGATGGAGGGTCCTAAGCTCCTTGGGAGGCTGTGTGCCGAGAACCCTTTACTTTTCCCGGTAGTGTCGAATCTCCGAAAACTGGGATCTGAGAGCACCTGGGTTGCTTTTCTTTTTTGTTGGGGGGCGGGAAGGACAGTTCTTCAGGCCAGGGCGTGGGGTGAGGGGTGTCTTTGAGTCCGAGGATTGAGGACGCTCAGGTGGCCGAGATCTTCAAGAAGTTCAACCTAGGTGGCGTAGATCCGGGATGCCTGGCTCCGGGAGACCCGGATCCCAAGGCTAGGGCACCCGGCTCTCGGACACTTGGCTATTGGAGATGGAGGGGCTCCGGCCCTGGAGAGGAAGTCAGATTCCTGGATGCATAACAGGCAGCGGTCCAGGAGCGTAGAAAGTGGCGCCAACGAGCCAAGGAAACACCTCCCAGGCTGCGCCGTGTGCCTCTGAGAGCGCTAGACGGAAGCGACTAAGACTAAAGGTGGAGGGCGGGGCTTGAGAAGGCGGAGGCCAGCCCGCTAGCACTGATTGGTTACGGAGCGTTTGGCGCCAGGTGGCGAGCGAGGGGCGGGGCCAAGATCAAAGAGGGGCTGGTCACCCAACCAAGGCTGAATAATAATACCCAGCAATGGGCATGGCTAGAAAGGGGCGGGGCATTGGGAAGGTATGCAAACCACACCCATCCACGCGCACCCTATCCGGCCCAAAAGAATCTAGCTGTGGGTTGTATTTGATAAACCACAGCAGGACCTCTAGAAGGGGCATGTAGACGCTGAAAGGCTTTCATTTTTGTTGGTTTTGTTTTTATTTATACTTTTTGAGACAGGGTTTCACGTAGCCCAGGCTGACCTCAACCTTCCTAAATAGCCAAGTATAACCTTGAAATGTTCTTGCCTTCACCCCCTTAATCCTGGGTTTATAGGCCTGTATCTTCTCATTTGAAAAACTGCTTCAGGCGGATTAACCAAAAGTGGTGGTGGTACGCCTTTAATCGCATCTCTCGGGAGGCAGAGGCAGGCATCTCTGTGAGTTCAAGGCCAGACTGATCAACAGAGGGAGTTCCAGGACAATCAGGGATCCACAGAGAAACCCTGTCAGAGGCCAGAGGCGGGCATCAGGTGACGCCTCTGTTGCTCCTCCTTTTATGTTTTGAGACAGGGTCATTCACAGAACCTGAGCTCATCAATTTTTGGCTAGGGTTGGGGCCAGCAATCCCTTTGGACTTTCCAGTGTCTGCCAACATTGGAGTTAAAGCATTCACTACTGTAAGCTAGGCTTTTACATGAAGGCTGGGGATTCAAACTCAGGTCCTCAAGGCTGAGCAGCAAACCATCACCCTAGCCAGGCAAAATGACCCTTTTCAGTCTGTTTCCTCAGACAGTCACAGATTGGGTGCTCTCCTCAGGAACATGGCACATGCAACACACACATACAGAGAAATAAGTAAACAGATAACTAAATAAATGTAGCAAAATTTTTTTCAAAATAGCCTCAGGCCAATTTACCCCACAGTCTATTCCTAGAGTAGACACTCACTATCACCCTTGCAAGGGTAAGAATGTCAGACTTGGGAGAGAAGGAGGATGAGAGAGGCCTCCTGAACCCAGAATCTTGGGGACCTGTAGGGTGAGTCTGGGTCAGGAAAACGAGGTTGAAGTTTGTGGGTTAGGATGGACTGGAAGTGTTCTGCCCCACTGCCTGCCACAGAAAGAAGAAACACAAACTGGTTCCAGCCAGCTCTCTTCTTACTGGCCCAACCTCCTACCCGGATTCCTTTTGATTTCATCAGTGGGAGAAAGGCCTGGGGCTTCCCAAAGGGTGAAGAGGGGCAGTGAGAGGCTGAGCCAGGAGGAGCCAGGAGGCCCTGGCCTGGGCTCTGTTGGCCACCTGGGAAATGCCCTGAAGGGTGTCTTTCCTGGAAAGTCTGATATCTGACTGTAGGAGGGACAGAGGAGAGTACAGGGCTCAGTCTGTTCTACCAGCCTTCGGAACAGGACCTCACACACAGCTCTCGGGTCTGTAATCCTAGCTATGAAAGGATTCCAAGTTCATGACCAGCCTGGGCCACTAAGAGCAAAGATGGGCATGAGGTGCTGGAGGAAAGGGCTAGCTTGACAGAGGACAGAGAAGAACATCCACAACAGCCTTTTTTCAGTTTTTGTTTTTCAAGACAGGGTTTCTCATTGTAGCCCTGACTGTCCTGGATTCTCTCTGTAGGCCAATCTGGCCTCGAACTCACAGAGATATACCTGCCTCTGCCTCCAAAGTGCTGGGACTAAAGTCCTGCAGCAGTACTGGCCCCCTCCCCCATAGTGTCGTCTGAGTGGAATCCCAGCCCTCGAGAGGCTGAGGCAGGAGGATTGCTCTAACTCTGAAGATGCTACCCTGGGCTACCAGGCCAGTCTAGGCGACACTGTGACACCCTGTCTCAAACAAAAAAAGTATATGGAGAATGTATGTAGGTTTTAGGAAAATAGTACACCATCTTCTCATTATTAAAAAATGTTTTTAAATTACATTTCTTTTCTCTCTCTCTCTCTCTGTGTGTGTGCGCGCTCTCTCTCTGTGTGTGTGTGTGTGTGTGTGTGTGCGCTCTCTCTCTCTGTGTGTGTGTGTGTGTTTGTGCCCATGAATGTGTCGAAGCCAGGGGACATCGTGCATTATTAGTAGGTTCTCTCTTTCTGCCTTGTTGGTCTTGGCGATTGAACTCAGGTCTTTGGGTACGGCAGCAAGTACCTCTGCTCATTGAGCCTTTCTCTGCCACCCTGTTTCTGTATTGTCTTCCCAACAGCCATGTTTTCCTGGCTTAGTAAGAAAAGCAGCCCTCACGGCACACGGTCCTGTTCTGCCTTTGTTTCAGTTCCCACAGTTCATTAGATTAAACCCAAGTCCACCCACACATTTTATCTGCCAAAGGCACAGGAGCTGGGGGTTAACTACATAAATTATCCATTTCCTGCTGGCCTTTTGAGCCTGCAGCATTACTAGAAGGTGATTTTAGCAAGGTCAGATAGCCCCTGCCGGAAGGCAGGAAGCCCCTGTAGTCTCTGCAGGACCTGTAGGTGGCTTTGCATACAGACAAGACTTTTGAATTGTGCAATTGAGAAGCCAAGGAGGGAGAAATGAGGCTGGGATGTGGAATCAAAAGAGACCTATTTGTACCAATATTGAGCTTTTTAAGGAATTTAACTACACACATACTGTAAGAGAAAAAGACTAGGAAGCGGGAGAGAGACAGGGAAGGACGAAGGAGGAGGGAGGACAGAAGCAGGGCAAATCTACTAGAATCTGCACAGGTAACGCGAGTGAGCAATAAGCCTTTGTTTCTGTGTTTTATTGTATTGTATTATTTTCTATGTATGGGTGTTTCACCAGCATGTGTGTCTGTGTGCCACATGCGTGTCTGATGTCCTTAGAGGTCAGAAGAGAACGATGGATTTCCAGGCTCTGTAGTTACAGATTGGTTGTGAGCCACCATGTAGGTGCTGTGAATCAAAGCCGGGTCCCTCGAGAGAGCAGCCATTCTCCAGGTGTAAGCCTTTCTCTTTGTAACACAGAGGGAAGTCAGGACAGTGATTTTTGTACATCCTGTTCTGTCCCCACTGAAACAGCCTGATGAGGGAGGGAGAAATGATCTACTGTTCATTCTTTGGGGAGGATATTCTCTTTAATTTGTGTGTGTGTTCTCCATACATGTGTTCAAATGTACAGAAGTCAGAGGACAATGTAAAGGAATCATTTCTGTCCTCTGGCATGTGAGTGTTGGGGGATGAATTCAGATCTTGGTGACAAGTGCCTTTGCCCACTGAATCACTTCACTGGCCCCCTTTTTTCTTTCTCCATCTCTCTTAAAAAAAAATCAAACAAATAAACTGGCCGTGGTGGCACAGCCTGTCATCCCAGCACTTGGGAGGCAGAGGCAGTAGAGTCTACAAAGTGAGTTCCAGGACAGCCAGGGTTATACAAAGAAACTATGTTGTTGTTTGTTTGCTTTGGTTTTTCGAGACAGAGTTTCTCTGTGTAGCCATGGCTGTCCTGGAACTCACTTTGTAGCCCAGGCTGGCCTTGAATTCACAGAGATCTGCCTGCCTCTGTCTCCTGAGAGCTGGGATTAGAGGCTTGTACCACCGCTGCCCAGCAAAAACATGTTGTTTTACACAAAATCTCAAATGTTTGATTTTACCAATAAAGACTCAGGAGCCAGATGTTGAGGCGAAAGCCTACTAGCTCAGAAAGACAGAGGAAGAACCCCACTGACCTTCCTAATCATCCAATGTCCCAGAAGAAAAAAGCCCTCTCTCTTTAAGGTTGTCTTAAAAACCCTTTAAGACAAGGTGCTGTGGGGCATGCCTGTAATCCCAGCACCCAGGAGGCAGAGACAGGGAGACTCAAGGCCTGTGGTCTACAAGTGAGTCCACAACACTACAACAACCAGTCTACAGTAAACAGAAAGTTCTTGGATTAAAGGTATGTGCTAGGGCTGAGCCTTCAAACCGAATGTCCCTCCTTTCTACTTCCTGTGTGTCTCTCTATCTATCTTCTGGACTTCTTCTCACTCTTTATGGTTTTTTCCCTATGTTCATTTCCTGTCAGCTGGTTGATTGCTCTGCCTCTTGACATATAGTTGACTTTATTTAATCCTGTTTACAGAAAGTTTGTGTGCTAGGGCTGAGCCACATCACAACAACCAGTCTACAGTAAACAGAAAGTTCTTGGACTAAAGGTATGTGCTAGGGCTGAGCCACATCACAACTAGAAACACAGTCTGGGGTTCACATGTGATCAAATATCCTGTAGCACCCTGTCTTGAAAAAACAACCAACCAACAACAGCAGCAGCAACAAAAACCCATGGTCTTTCTATGTAGCTGGCCTGGAACTATATATAGAGGATGGCTTTGAACTTGCTATCATCCTGCTTTTGCCTCCTGACTGCTGAGATTACAGGTGTGTACCAGTTCTAAAGTTCAGCTGTGGACATGTCTGAACTGTGGTTACCAATGACCTCCTGACTCCAACTTGCGTGCCCCGAGCCGGAGCTACTGTGTCTCATCTTTTCCCTTGACACTAATCTACGCGTGTGTATTTTCAGCCTATAAAAATTACAAATAGGCATGGCTATAATCAAGCACGTGGAAGGCTGAGGTAAAAGGACTGACAGAGTCTAGCCTGGTGAGCCTCTGTTTAAAAAAAAAATAGTGTCCACAAGTATAGCTCAGTGATAGCCAAGGCCCTGGTATCATCCACATTACCAGCTAAATCAACAGCTAACAAAGAGCCTAAATAAAGAAAGAGGCTATTGTTTTAGACGAGGCTGCTGCCCTGGGCCCCAAAGACCGATGAAAGAAAAAGGAGTGTTAAGGCTGAAGAGATGGCTCCGTGGGTAAGATGCTTGCAGTGCCTTTGCGTGAGACCCTGAGTCTAATTCTCAGCGCCCAAATGGGGAAAATATGGGGCGGGGCTGGAGAGATGGCTCCTGGGATGTGTGACTTAGCAAAAGGAAGGCCAGGTGTGCTGGTTCAGAACTGTCACCCCAGGACTCTGGAGGCTGAGGCAGGAGTATTACTATGAATTCAAGGTCAGGCTGGGCTACACAGTAAGACCTTTTTTTTTTTTTTTTTCCTTCTAGCTGCTAGGTATTATGGTGACATTCTATTCTCGGCATTTGGGAGTTTAAAGCAGGAGAGCCAAGAGCTCAAGGCCAGCCTCAGTGACTCTGAATGCAGAATGTGTTACATGACAGTAGTAGAGTACTTGCTTAGTATGCGCAAAGCCCTGGCTTCTGCACACAACACCCCCAGTACTGTACTAGACTAGCATAGTGGTATACCCCTTTAACTCAGCACTTGGGAGGCAGAGGCAGGCGGATCTTTGTGAATTCGAGGCCAGCCTGGTCTACAAATCAAGTTCAGGACAGCCAAGGCTATACAGGGAAACCCTGAGTTGGGGGGGGGGGGAAGAATTCAAGGTCATCCTTGGCTGCATAACAAGTTGGAGGTCGTGAGAAGGGGAGAACAAAAGAAGAAAGGAGAATGAGTAAAGGAAGCAGGGGACCCTCGGTTTGCTTGAGTAGGTCCTTCCTGCCCCTGGTCTGGCTGGCCGCTGAGCCAGGAACAGGAGAAGGTCCCACCTGCCCTTCCTACTTACTTATTTACATGCTGGCTTGTAAATCGCCCTGCAGGTCTCTCCCAGCTGTAGCGTGCCAGGCCCTGAGGTTAGTAACACCACTCCTTTCTAGGCCTGGAGACCCAGCACCGTGATGCCAGGGGTTGCCCTCTCTCCTCTCCCCGTATCCAGCATAGACTGGGGTGGGGCATTTCCTCGGGCATTTGCCCTTGCCAGCAAACCATACCCAGGATTGGACCCCATGGGTCTCTCTGGGCTCAGATGACCTGGATAGAGAGGCATTTGATACTTCTGAGAGACAGGGCACAGTAACGGTAGAGGAGTGAGGATCAGAGAGAGGGATTGGCCCTAAGGCTCATTGGGGACCTTGGTTGAGAGGGGTACACTTGAGCCTAATGTCCTTATCTCTGTGTGACTCGGGAGGATGCAATACTTGCCCCACTCAGGAGGCTGAGGCAGGAGGATTGCTGGGAGTGTTAGAGTAGCTTAGTCTGTATTGACATGCTTTTGTCTCCTGGAGAGAAGGCTCAATGGTTATGAGGTTAACTACTGGCTGCTTTTCTAGAGTACCAGGATTCCATTCCCGGCCTTCACATGATGGCTCACAAACGGCCATAACTTCCAGTTCCATGGGATCTGATACTCTCTTGGGACCCTCGGGGGCACCAGATATCCAAGTGGTGCACAGACACACAAGTAAGCCAACACCCAAACCTAAAACATCAAATGAAAATGAAAATTAAATTAAAGCCCCAAACCCCAGAAAACCCAGGAAGCTAGAGAGCTGGCTGGGTGGTTTAAAGCTTGCAATGCTTTTTCAGAGGATCTGAGCTCAGTTTCCAGCACCCAGATCAGGCAGCTTACAAACCCCTGTAAGTCTAGCTCTGGGAGATCTGATGCCTCTACCTGCTATGGGCACCCATACTCGTGTGTATCTAACACCCCTATATACATAATTAAAAATGAAAATCTTTATAAAACAAAAAACAAGACAAAAATCATTACAAATCTCCCAGCCTTCAGACCTCAAGACACGGTTGAGGAGGTAAAGGGTTTGTTGCTAAGCCTGAGGACCAGAGTTTGATTCTCAGAACTGACTCCAGCAAGCTGTTATCTGATCTGACAGCTGGCACTGCGGCGCATGCGCACTGACAGACAGCCGCATCCCAACTAAATAAACAAAGGTTCAAGACCAGCTGAGCTCTTGCTTCGAGCACCTCACTCCAGCAATGTGTGATGCCGCCACCACGCCTTTGGCTAGAGATGTACTCCACCTATCATTGGAACAGGAAAGGAAAAAAAATTCAAGAGAAGAAACGGCTTGTTCAAAGTCCAAATGCCTACTTCGTGGATGTGAAATGGCCAGGTTGCTACAAGAGTGCCAGGGTTTTCAGCCATGCACAGACAGTGATTCTTTGGAGTAGGCTGTGCCAGCCCAGAGGAGGAAAAGCCAGGCTCCCCGAAGGCTGTTCTGGCAGCTCACAAACACCTAGAACTCTAGGTCCCGGGAATCTGATGCCTCTGGCCTCTGTGGGCACTTGCACTCAGAAAAAATATTGCAAAGCAACAATGATGATCTGTACAGGCCCCCGAATTTGTGCTTTCCCACAGAAAGCCTTATCAAGTTCAGCTACTCTATTGGTAAAGTATGATTACTGTTGAAGTCCCTAACTGCTGCAGGGCGTGGCTGCCATACCCTGCCTTCTCCCCCAGCGGCCCTTCACCCCCTTTCCCCTCCTGTGCTTTCTCCCTCATCCCCTCTTCCCCAGCACCCACTCCCCTTCCTGCCCCCTCTCTCAAGCTCCCATAAACCTGCATTTATAGAATATATCTTTATCTCTCCAGTTAGCTCCTTCTGTTTTATTTAATCAATCATTACGTTTGATTTTATAACACAAACAAACACAAATAAATAGTTGTAATGAAACTAACTTTTTTTCCACAAGGTTCAATAGTTTTTTGGTGAGGTGGATGTTGGCAAGGGAATGAACAGACATTTGAATTTATTTTAGCCTCGGTCGTGGCCCCACCCACTGGACACTGTTCGGAGAACAAACTGGAAAGCTGTGAAGAGGCTGAAGTTGCTACCTAACCCTCCCTTTAGAAAGCAGGGCATGGCAGAATGTGGTGACGCAGGCCTGTAATCCCAGAGCTCTGGAGGCAGCGGCAGGCAGGCAGATGTTTGTGAGTTTAAGGTCAGCCTGGTCTATAGAAAGGGCTGGCGGGCTAGTGCACGCCTGTGATCCCAGCACTCAGGGAGGCAGGGGCAGGCGGATCTCTGTGACTTTGAGGCTAGCCTGGTCTACAAAGTAAACCCAAGACAACCAAGGCTACACAGAGAGATAGAGGAAGAGAGAGGGAGAGAGAGGGAGGGAGAGGGAGGGAAAGGGAGGGAGAGAGAGGGAGAGGGAGGGAGAGAAGAGAGGGAGATTGAAAAAATAAAAATAAAACAACCAAGAACCATTTCCTTTAAGAAACAGTGACTGCTCTTGTAGAAGACCCAGGTTCATTCTCCAGCACCCACATGGCAGCTCACAACTGTCTGTAACTCCTGTTCCAGGGGATCCGACACCCTCACACAGACATACATTCAGGCAAACACCATTGTATATAAAATACAAATAAATAAATTATTAAAAAGAAAAAGAAGAAGACTTGTTCAGATACAGGTCAGGCCATACTCGAGGGACTCAGAGAAAGCGCAGCCTGATGTCAGCCCTGTGTTGGGTGATAGCTGAGGAGGAGGCTCTGTTCCTGGGGATTCTGAGGGAACACAGGTACCTGCCCTGAACCTTGTTAGTTCATTCAGAGAGCAGACACCAAACACATTCAAAGTAACTCTGTGAGTGTTTTCCCTGAGGGTGGCAGGCATGAAGAATCAGGACATTTTCTGTCTGGGAAACACTTGCCTCAAACTGCTGCAGGACCCCAGGGAAGATATAACTACTACTACCTCCCTCACCCACCTTCTCTCCCCCTTCCTCCCTCCCATCCTGCCCCTTTTCTTTCTTGTGTGTATGTGCGTAAGAGTGTCGTGTATGGGCCTGTGTGTATGTTGGGGTATGCTACATGTGCACAGGAGGAGGCTGGAGGGGGCATACTGTGTCCTTTTACTCCAAAGTTTTTCTCTTTGAGGCAGGGTCTCTCCTGAAACTGGAGTTCACATTTTTCTGGCTAGATTGGCAGCTAGCAAGCCCCAGCGATTTAGCTTTCTCTACTGCCTGCACACAGTGCTAGCGTTATAGAGGTGAATGAGACCACACCCGCCTTGCTATGTGGGTACTGGGGAAGAAACTCAAGTCTTCATGGTTGCTCAGCAAGTGCTTTTGTTTGTTTGCTTGTTTTCCAGATAGGGTTTCTCTGTGCAGTCATGGCTGTCCTGGACTCACTTTGTAGAGCAGGCTTGCCTTGAATTCACAGAGATCCACCTGCCTCTGCCTCCCAGAGTGCTGGAATTACAGGTGTGCACCATCCTGCCTGGCTTCAGCAAGCGCTTTTAACCACCAGGCCATCTCTGTTGACCTTTCTTTGCTTCTTTCTTTTCATTTATTTCCGGGAGAAGGCAAACAGGTCACAGCATACATATGGAGGTCAGAGGACAACTTGTGGGAATCAGTTTTCTCTCTTCACTGTTTGGGTCCCAGGGACTGAGCTTGGGTTGTCAGGCTTGGTGGTAAGCATCTTTACCTGCTAAACTGTCTCACATCTCACTGCACCCTCCCTCCCTCCTTCCTTACCTGCCTCTGTCCCTCCTTCCTCCCTCCCTCCCTTTCTTCCTTCTCTCTTTCCTCCTCAGCTGGCCTGGACCTTGCTATATAGATCAGGCTGGCCCAGAACTTTCAAAGATTGGTTTGTATCTGTCTCCTAAATGCTTAGATTAAAGGCATGAGCCACCATGCTCAGCCCTCCACTTCTTTTGAGATTTTTTTAAGTTGTATTTTTATGTTTGAACAAGAACGGCTCCCATTGGCTCATATATTTGAATGCTTGGTCATTACTTGTGGACTACTTGAGAGGGATTAGGAGGCATGGTCTTGTTGGAGGAATGGGATGGGCTTTGGGGTTTCAGAAGCCCAAGCCACATTCAGTATCTCTCTCCCTTCTGCCTGGGAATCAGGATGTAGAACCCTCAGTTCTCTCTCAGCACCATGTCTGCCTGCATGCTGCCACATTTCCCACTATGTCAGCAATGGAATAAACCTCTGAAACCATAGCCAGCCCCAAGTAAATGATTTCTTTTGTAGGAGTTGCCATGGGGAGTGCTTGCACATGTGCACCACGTGGATGCCAAGTCTCCTGGAACAGGAGTTACAGGCAGTTATGAGTTGCTGGACACGGAACCCTGGTCCTCTCAAAGGCAGCTGGTGCTCTTAACTACAGTATCCTCTCTCCTGCCTTCTCTCTGTTTTTTTTTTTTGTTTGTTTTGTTTTTTTTGAGACAAAGTTTCATGTAACCTAGACTGCCTTGTACCTTGAACTCTCTATGTAGCCAGATGATCTTGAAAGTGTGCATCACCACAGCTGGTGTGAGGACTGTTCTTGGTGGTCAATTTGACTATATCTGGAATTAACTGAAAATCCCAAAATGGAGGGCCCATCTCTGAGGGATTTTTGTTGGAAAATCCACTTCTAATCTGGATCTTTGAAGTAGGAAGACAGGCCTTTAACAAAGATCATTTGAGCTGGAAAAACGAACCTCTGATCTGGGCTACACCTTCTGCTGGAAGCATATTTAAAGATATTGAAGAAGGAAGCTTTTGCTCTTTGCCTGCTTGCTTGCCTCTTGGAGCAAGTCTATTCTTCACTGGCAGCCTACTTCTTTGGGATTCCGGCGCATGCTGAAGACCAGCTGAGACATCCAGCCTCCTGGACTGGGCAACTGCTGGATTCTCACGCAGCTGTTGTTGGGTCTGATGCCTATAGAGGGCAGATCACCTGGAACTAGAGTTACAGAAGATTATGACTTGACATGCGGGTGTTGGAAAGAGCAGCAAGGCTCTTAACCACTGAGCCTCAGTTTGAAATAACATCTTGCCAAGTTGCCCAGGTTGGCCTTAAACTCCTGGGCAGTAAAGTGATTCTCCCACACCAGCCTATCAAGTAGCTGCAACCACAGGTCTCTGACTATTGTATCCTATTGTGTTTTCTCTCTTTTTAAGATTATTATTATTATTTATTTGTTTATTAGTTGTGTGTGTGTGCATGTGCATTGGCAAACACACATGTATGATGGTCAGAGGGCAACTTTTGGGAATTGATGTTTTCACCTTCTACCAAGTAGGTTCCAGGGACTGAATTCAGGTTATTAGGCCCTCTCTCTTGGTGTGTGTGTGTGTGTTATATGTTCTTCTAGCACACACACAGGTACAGGTGCATATGAAGGCTAGAGGTCAGCATTGTCTTCCTCAATCACTCTCCATGGCCATCTTTGAGTCAGGGTCTCTCATGGAAGCTGAAGCTTACAGATTGGTTAGGCTGGCTGAGCAGAGAGCTTCAGGGACCAACACTTGGATTGCAGGTGCATGGAGCCAGCTTTTATGTGGGTACTGGTTTCCAAACTCAGGGTCTCACGCCTCAGTGGTAGCCACTTCACTCACTGAGTCATCTGCCCAGCTCTGTTTGATATTATGTTTAAAGGTATTTTGCTTATTACATGTCTGTGTGTCTATCTGTATGGGTTTGAACTTGCTATGTAGCCAAGGCCATCCTGAGCTTGTGCTCCTCCTGCCTTCCTCCTCCCTGGGCTGCTGGGATTACAGCACATTACCATGCCATTGCTGAGGTCCAGCTCAGGGCTTCTGCTTGCGAGGAAGGGCCTCTGGCACCCCGGCTACCTCCCCAGCCACGTGCCACTTTTGAGTGAGGTGAACAAGTCAATGCCAGAGTTCATTGGCCATAGTTACAACAGGGTTTTCAGCCACACAAACAGGTCCAAATAGGACAGGGTTAAATGGATTTAGCCAGCTGAGAGGTCATAGGAAGTAAGGCCTTGAGCCCCTCTGCCCCTGGGGAAAGGCATGAGCAGCCAGAGTTGTGGGGACACCACCCATCTCAGAACAGACGGCTGGTCTTTTCAGTCTGTCATGCGGAGTTTATAAGGAGTCGCGGTGAGGTCTTAATGTAACCTTGTAGGAGAAAGGGACAAGGTGAGACGGTGCAAACCTGCCCCAGGCTTTGCCCAGGGAACCATCAAAGGGTCTGGTCGGTGAAGTTGGCTTCAGTTGATGCCTGTGTCCTCTGACACACTTGCTGGTGGGCGTGGAAATGGGTACTGCCTCCTTGGACCGCTGAAGGCTGCCTGGCAGGCGTTCACAGCGGGACCTCCCACACCCTTTGACACAGCAGTTCTTTGGAGGATGCGTATTGCAGCTGTAGTCTGTTGTGTGAGCCGTTCCTCATGCCTCCTGCATGAGCAGAAGACTGGAAACAAGGGAAGTCAGGAAGGGACAAATTGCTGAGTATGGTGGCATACACCTGTAATCCTGCACTCGGGAAACGGAGACAGGAGGATGGTGAGCTCAAGGGACGCAGGCCATGGTGACTCATGCCTTTAATCCCAGCACTTAGGGAGGTGAATCTGTGTGTTTGCGGCCATCCTGGTAGTGAGTTCAGGCCCAACAGGACTACGTAATGAAATCCTGTCTCAAAAAGAAGAAGAAAAGAGAATGATGGAGAGATAGCTCAGGGGGTACAGGCAGTAGGATTGAAAGCTTGATGATCTGAGTTTGATTGCTGGACACCATGGGGGCTGAGGAGGAGGCTCAGTGGTAAAGGCTGTTGCCCACAAGCCTGAGGACTGGAGTTCAAATCCCCAGGAGCCCACATCACTGTCAGTGTGGGTGTGGTGGCCCACCAGCTTTAGAAAGCAGAGATGAGGATGCCAACAGCAAGATGACTAGTCGGACAAGCCACTGAAGCAATCTCTCTAGGGGAGAGTCTGCCTCAGTAAATGCAGCGGAAGGGCCAGCAAGGCTGATCCTCACCCACACACGTGTGCATGCATGTGCAAAAACATGCACTCAAAAGCACACACACACACACACACACACACACACACACACACGAAGATGGACACCTACATTACAGGATTCTTACTTCAAGGTGGGAGGCAGAAATAGGTGAATTGCCCAGAAGCTGGGGGAGGGTAGGGGCTTGGAGCACACAGAACAGCAGCAGCAACAAGAGGGACCCAACTTCAGCATAGTCGAGGCAAGAACCATCTTCCTCAGTTGTCCCCTGACCACGTGCATGCCGTGAAACAATGAAATGCCATAAAGCAAATAATACATTTTAGAAAATGTACTGAAGCCGCTTAATTGGAACCACTCCCTGCTGCCAGTTGAAAGCACTGTTGCAGAGAATCTGAGTGTGGTTCCCAGAAGCCGCGTCAGGCGGCTCACAGCTCCTGTAACTAGCTCCAGAGGGCCAGGGGTCTCTCCTGCACTCCCGTTCCCACCTTCCACACACGCACAAATAAAAATTAAGCAGTTTTCCTTTTTGACAGTTTCATACATGCACACTGAATCTGATCATATCTCCGCTCCTCTTTCCTCCTCGTCTTTGCCCGTGTCCTCTTAACATGCCGCACTCCAAATTCATAGCTTTCTTTTTTTAAAGTCCAGCTAGCGCTGTCCATATGGGCACGGGTGTGGGACCATTCATTGGAACATGGAACTCATACTAGTGACCATATCCTCAAAGAGGGATGATTCTCCCTTCCATTGACATGCTGTGGGTAAAGGTGCTTGCCTCCAAGCTTGACATGAGTTCAACTTCCCAGGACACACACACATACATATATACATACACACATACGGACACACATATACACACATACAGACATATACACACACACATACATAACTATACACATATATAGACATACACACATATACACATACACACGTATACAGACACACACACATACACACATATACACATATACATATATGCACATACAGATACACACAAACATGCATACACACATACACATATATATAGTGTATATATGTGTGTGTGTATATATATATACCCACTCACACACACACATATATATATATACACACACATGCACATATGTATACTCACAGAGTTGGATTTGAGGATCAGGAGACCAGAGGGTAGGTTTTTTTCTTTTCTTTATTTTTTTGACATCAGGGTCTCATGTAGTCTAGGCTGACTTTCATGCCTCCAGAATGCTGGGGTTACAGGTGTTTATCACATCTGGCTCAGGGCAGTGTGATTCAGAAGACAGAAGTTAGGGTGCAAATTTGAGGTGTTTTTTTTTTAATAAAATAAAGTTTAACCAATGGTGACATATGAACAAAGGCCACCAAGAAGAAAGTGAGCTATGGGGGTTATCAAGGTAAGGATGGGCACACAGCCCATAGACAGGTGCAAAGGCCCCAGGGCAGGAAAGGTCAGGAGCAGTGCATTGTGGGTGGGGAAGCATGACACAGTCCTCAGGCCACGTTAGCATTTGGTGTGGGGGATTGGGTGGTAGGAAAAAAAAATGCTTGCCTGGTTTGCACAAAACCCCACGTTTAATCCTCAGCTCCACAAACAAAACAAAGTTAAAATGGTTGGCATTTGCTTTCTCATCCTTGAGTTCTGTTGACCGGTGTCTTGACACGGGCTGGGCTCAGTCCTCAGTTCTCTAGAGTATATTGCTAAACTTACAGGAATTTCACAGGCCAGTGGGGTTTGTTTTTGTTTTGGCTTGTTTGTTTGGTTTCTGTTTTGTTTTTTCCTTCCTCTTGTTTTGTTATGTAGCTAGCCCTGGATGGAGTGAAACTTGCTATAGACCAGACTAGCTATGCACTTATGGCAATCCTCCTGCCTCTGCCAACTAGGTGCTGGGACTATAGGTGTGTAGCACAATGCTCATTTTTTTTCAAGCCAGTAGATAAACAAAGAACATTGTTGTTCCTGTTGTTCTGAGGCAGGTTCTCATGTGGCCCAGGGGCAGCTTAAAACTCCCTCTGTTGGCTTTGATCTCTGATGATTTTGCCTTCATCTCCACGTGCTGGGATAAAGGTTTGAGCCCAAGGCTATGTGAAGGCAAGGTAAACGTTCTATGAGGTCTGAGGACAACTTGTCAAAGTCAGGTCTCTCCTTTCAGCCTTTGGTCAGGGTGATCAGACAGCTCATCAAGCTTTGTATCTAAGCTATCTTACCAGCCCATATTGTGTGTGAGTTAGAAATTCAAGTAGCTGAGCCTGGCTTTGAATTTCAGCTTCTTCCTGCTTCAGCCTCCCAAATACTGGTAAAACAGATGTGTGCCACCATTCAACTGGAAAGCAGCTTTTTTACTTTATTTATGTGGTGGGGGTGCACACCTTTAATCCCAGCACTGTTGAGTTCGAGGCCAGCCTGCTTTACAGAGCTAGTTCCAGGACAGTCAGGGCTACACAGAGAACCCCTGTCTTGAAAAAAAAATCTTTATTTTGTGTAGGTGGATGTTTTGTTGAATCCCTGGAACTGGAATTACAGATAGATGGTTGTGAGCTGTTGTGTGGATGCTGGGAATTGAATCTAAGTCCTCTGCAAGAGCAGCGAGTGTTCATAACTGCTGAGCCATCTCTCTAGCCCACAAATCCACTCTTAGGTACAAAAACAGGAAGGCATAGGCCCTGTAAGTATCTTAAGCAGAACTTTCTCCTCTGTACTTACATGATGTCCACTTTGAGAGAAAACACATGGTGCTGAGGCCCTGGACTGGGGCTGGTCCAAGTGTGCAGGCTCTGCCCTTCCCCACTTTTGGCCCTCTGAGCATCCTGCAGGAGGGCCAGCCCGCTGGGCGCCTCTGATGTGGCTGCTTCAGAGTGTCCACCTCTAACTCACAGTCTATCCAGCTGGAGCCTGCAGTCCTCCCAGGAGCCTTTGAGGATGGGATGAAAGAGGCTGGGGTACCTCCCAGGAAGGGCCTCAGGGCATGGAAGAGGGGAGGGAGAGATAGGTGGGTTTTCACCATCTCTTCCTGTTCAGTGCATGCCATGTGCCTTCAATTATCAATTCCCACATTTAAAAAAAAGTGTTCTATAAAAAACACCAGCCTAAGGGGTTGTGTCAGAGAGCAGAGCAGGAAGAAGGAGGAGGGAGAGAGAGAGAGAGAGAGAGAGAGAGAGAGAGAGAGAGAGAGAGAGAGAGAGAGGCTGGCCCTGAAGAAGGCAGCTAGAGCAACGACCCAGCAGCAGGGACAGTGAGGCTGCCAAGTTTCCTCAACTTGTGCCAGAAGGTCCAGCAATGGAATGCTCTCCAAGCAGCCCATAGAAGGCTCTGGGAGTCTAGGGCTGTCCCTCAGGCTTGGCGTCTCTCAAAATGACACACAGACCCCCTCGATCCCAAAGTAAAAAGATCCCCTAACATTCCAGCTGCCTGCAAGTGTCCTGTGGTGGATGAGAGCTGTGCTGTGCTCCAGGCCGTGGGAGGAAGCCCTTGACCCACAGCCCCTCAGCTTCCCCAGCTCTACCCCTTCCCCCAGCACTTCCTTCTCCCTGTCTCCTGCCCTCCTTCTTCCATCTTCCCTTTTTCCCTCTCTCCCTTCTTCCTTCCCCCATTTTCTCTCTTTCTTTCTTAAATTTTTTTTTCAGGGTAGGAGGCAAAGGCAGATGGATCTTTGTGAGTATGAACCAGCCCAATCTCTGTATTGATTTCCAGGCCAGCCAGAGCTACATAATAAGACTTTTTAATTAAAATACTGTTACATATGTATTATAAACAACATAACATAAAATATGGTCTCCCTATGTAGCCTAAGCTAGCCTGAACTCACTATGCTGCCATGGATGACCTCCACTTGCTCATCTTTCCGACTCCATCTCCCCGGGGCTTGGGATATAGGCATGAGCCACCACAGCCATTTTATGAGCTGCTGGGGACGTCCCCAGCGGTATGCACATCAAACAACGCTCCACCAACTAAGCTACACCCCCAGCCCTTTTCAGAGAAAAGGTCTTGTAGCATCCAGGCTGGCCTCAGATTTGAAACCACCCTCCCACCCCAGCTTCCCAAGGGCTGGGCTAATAAACACCTCTACAAACCCAGATTCCTTCTCCTTGCCTGTTCCTTACCCTTCTGGAAACCAGACCTCCCTTCCCACCCGGGTAGGCTCCTGTCCTGAGCCTCCTCTCAGCACGCACTGTTCCCCCTGCCAGACATCCCTCCCCACCTGCTGTCGCTGCTGTGATCGCTCCTACACGTTCTGGCCTCTGTGGCCCGACATCTGCTCTCAGGCAGCTTGCCAAGGCTGAGCAGAGGGGAGACAGAGCCCACTTCCCACCGGCAAGGCTGGAAACAAAGGGATGGTTGAGAAAACCTTCCCCTGCAGGGCTCACTGTCTGTGCCCTGGTGAAGGCCCAGGGGCTGAGAGGGGAGAGGCAGGAGAGGCCGGAGGACCAGGAGTTCAAGGCCAGGCTCAACTGCATACAATGTTTGAGACCACCATGGCTTTCTACAAGCTACTCTGTCTCAAAAAACTATATATAGAGAGAGGTGAAAAGGTGGGTCACTAGGTTGGGAAGTATGAGGGACAGAGGGGACAGTGGTGTGTGTATGTATGTGTGTGTGTATGTGTGTGTGTAATGGAGGGGGGAATTGGAGTTGGGGCTCTGACTGCAGGAAGCCCGAACAGCAGGTGCTGGAGAGGGACGGCGGAACCTCCAGGCTAAAGGCTTAGTTCCTCTCTGCACTTCTATTTTTAGATCACATCATTTTAATGCTGCCCAATGGGCATCTGGCTGGTGCAGACCAAACTATCATGAGGATGTGGAGTCGTCATGGCAACCACGTGTTTATGCTTTCAGGCTGAATGGTGAAACCTGGCATCCATCTCCAAAGAACTGAGCAGACCTACATGGTAGACGGAGAGGTCTTCGTGTACATGAGGATTGCCATTTTTCTTTCTTTTTTGAGAATTATTTATTATGCGTACATATATTATGTGTATGTATGCACGTATATTATATATGTGTATAACAGTATTCTTCCTGAAGTGTGCCTGCACGCCAGAAGAGGGCACCAGATTCCATTACAGACAGTTGTGGGCCACCATGTGGTTGCTGGGAATTGAACTCAGGACCTTTGGAAGAACAGCTGTGCTCTTAACCTCTAAGCCATCTCTCCACCCCATTTTCTTTTCTTTCATTCTTTCCTTCTTTCTTCCTCCCTTTCTGCCCTTTCTCTCTCTCTCTTTCTTTCAGAGTGTGTATGAGGTGCATGTAGCTGTTCACAGGTGCATGTGGTGTATATTCAGTGTGTGCACCTGCTTGTGGAGGCTAGAGGTTAATATTGGGGATCTTCCAGAATCTCTGCCACCTTATTTTTCAATTAAAAATATTTATAAGAAAATAATAAAAAATTATTATGAGTATCTATGCCCATCATGTGTACATGGAGGTCAGAGGGCAACACTTGTCTGTCTGTCTGTCTGTCTGTCTGTCTGTCTGTCTGTCTATCTATCTATCTATCTATCTATTTTTGGTTTCTTGAGACAGGATTTCTCTGTGTAGGCTTGGCCATCTTGGAACTTGATCTGTAGACCAGGCTGGCCTCGAACTCACAAAGCTCTGCCTACCTCTGCTCTCCGAGTGCTGGGATTACAGGTGTGTGCCACCGCACCTGGCTCACTTACTTATTTTTAATTTAGTGTGTGTATGCATGCTCGAGTGCCATGGCGTGAGCATGGTGGTCAGGGGATAATGATAAGGAACTGGTTTTCCCTTTCCACCCTGAGGATTGAACTTATGTCATTAGGTTTGGATGCAAACACCTTCACCCGCTGATGGCCAGCTTTTACATGGGTGTTGGAGATTTGAAGTCCTGTCCTCAGGCATGCACAGCAGGTACTTTTCTGATTAAACCATCTCCCCAGCCCTGACAAACAAAAAACAAACCAAGTAAGACACCAAAGCATACGGCTGAGCTCTCTTTTTCTGAGGCTCCCGGGAAGATGGCTGACAATTCAGATGGAGCATGCCTACCAAGAGCAGCCTACAATTATTCAAAGCAAGGAGCATGTTTTGAAGCTGGGCATGGTGGCGCACACCTGCAATCCCAGCATTTGGGAGACAGAGGCAGGAGGATCTCTGTGAGTTCGAGGCCAGCATGGTCTACAAAGCAAGTCTGGGACAGCCAGAGCTACAGAGAGAAACCCTGTCTTAAAAAAACAAAACCAAAACCAAAACCCAAAACATGTTCGAGGTCAGCCTGGTCAACAGAGCTAGTTCCTATGCAGAGAAACCCTGTCTCAAAACAACACAAAACAACCCAGACAAGCAAATGAACAAAAAACAAAACAAAACAAAAAACAAAACAAACCAAACAACAGTAACAACAAAATCCCCCAATTATTCATTTATTTGTTTTGGGTTCTGCTGGGCATCAAGTATTGAATGCAAGCACTCTACCACTGAACTCCAATCCTAGGTTCACAACCAATATTTATAGAGGACTTCCTTTGTATCATGAACCATTCTAGTACTTGGGTACTATGGTAAACAAATGTAAAACAAAATCCCAGTTTTCTCCTAGCTTACATTTCTGACAGCTTAAGAGAAAAAGATGATACACCAGAGAAATGGATAGAAACTCATAGTGATGTACGTTACCCACAGAAACAGAATGAAAGAGAACTGGGTAT
>CM053747.1:3819306-3842697 GCA_028658305.1 Pachyuromys duprasi
TCCCCCAGTGAGGGGCTGGGGTGTAGCTCAGTGGTAGAGCCCCTGCCTAGAATCCCCCAGTGAGGGGCTGGGGGTGTGGCTCAGTGTAGAGCCCCTGCCTAGAATCCCCCAGTGAGGGGCTGGGGTGTGGCTCAGTGGTAAAGGCCCTGCCTAGAATCCTCCAGTGAGGGGCTGGGGGCATGGCTCACAAGTATACAACTTCAAAATAGCAACAAGAAAATGTAAGGAATGTAGATAAGTTTTATGCTTTATTTTGGCACTGGGGATGGAATACAGTGCTTGTGCATTCTGGGCATACACTGAGCTGCACTATTGCCCACATAGGTAATTTTAAAAAGATATGTTTTATTTTATTTTAGTTTTTTGGGCTTTTTGCTTTGGTTTTGGGATAGGGTTTCTCTATGTAGCCCCTGGCTGTCCTGGAACTCACTCTGTAGACCAGGCTGGCCTTGAACTAAGAGATCCACCTGGCTCTGCCTCCCTGAGTGCTGAGATTAAAGGCTCGCAGCACCACTGCCCGTCGATATGTTTTAATTTAATTATGTGTACACATGATCTTTGTGTGCGTATGAGCACATGAATGCTAGTACCTATGGAAGCCTGAAGAGGTCATCAGATTCCCTGGAGCTGGAGTCACAGGGGATTGTAGATCATCTGTTGTGGGTGCTGTGAATAAAATTTGGGGCCTCTGCAAGAGCAGTGTGATATTTCAAACTGTTGACACATTTCTCCAGGCCCCATGTAGGTAATTTTACATTTTGAATTCAAGAGTCATATTCAAAAGAAAGTGATTTTGATAGTACCTATTATAGAATTTAACTTTGGTAAGCAGAATAATGGCTGTGAAAAAGCCAGCTTACATGACAAGAGGAACTGTGAATGTGAGAAGATGCTTAGTGGGCGGTTGGCTTGAACCACTTTAGGGGGAGGGGCGTCATCTCACGACAGTGCAGCTCGGCTCCCTTATCCCACAGTGTGAAGACGTCATTTTCCACACAGGGACCTCCAATCAAGCCAAACTGGGACTCATAGCTTCAGCGAAGAAACGAATTTCAGAATGAAGACAATGAAGCAGAGATGGTGTTTGTGAGAGAGGATCAGTTGTGGTGGCACATGACCATAGGATATGATGAAGAATAGGGGGAAGGAGGATCAGGAGTTTGAAGCCATCCTGGGCTAAGCCTTTTCCTTCGGGGAAGGTGAGACGGATAAGGGCTGGAGTGCTCCTGCAGAGGACCTGAGTTTGGTTCCCAGCACTCAGGAAGCTCACAACGTCTGTAATTCCAGTTGCAGGGGACCTGACGCTCTTGCTGGCTTTCTTCTCCTAAGTTTGCCAGGCCTGGTGGTGTGCCGGCAGCTGTTGGCAGCTGGCTCGGAAGCACTAAGGAAGTGACGATATTAGTCCGGCAGGAGATGATGGTGTTGGAGTAGCGGCCGGGGCCTGGCCTCTGTGTTTCCAAGCTGAATCAACAGGATTTCCTGCAGGGCGGGATGTGGACTGCCTGCTGGAGTCAGGAGTGCCCTCAGACTCCAGGCTGAGCTCCAGGTAGGACGGTGGTTCCTCTGCAGCTCAGGAAGGCAGGCTCTGCCCGGCCCTGACTCTGCAGGCAGCGCAGGGAGAGCCTTACCTGTGCTCAATGCTGGTGGATATCGCAGCCAATCTGGGGGATTGCGTCATGGGTGGGTGCCCTCTGGCTGACTGTGGTTAACCCTGACGAGGCTCCAGCAGGTGCCAGGCCAGAAGCCAACCTTTTCTCCGGTCTCACATTCCCTCTTTGGGCTGGGCCTGATTTTTTCTTCCCAAGGCCAAAGAAAAGTAATCCTTTCCATTTTCATCTTAGATTCACTTTGTTTCATCGTAAAGGACTTGCGGGCCTTTCCTTAGGTCTGCTCTTTTGTTCTAGGAATGGCGCCCAGGCTTCTACATTGTAGACACTAGTGTTATTCCCAGCCCCACACTAGTGGGTTCTAGACAAACTTTCAACTAGACCCCTGCCTAGTGGGGGTGGTAGTGTAGCTCAGTGGTTAAGTCCACAGGCTGCTCTTCCAGAGAAATGTTCAATTCCCTGTGCCCACTGTTCTCATCAGTTCCAGGGGGGATCCCAACATGCCCTTTTCTGACCTCTGTGGGCACCAAGCATGGACATATATGCAAGCACAACACCCATACATAAAAATAAAATAATTAAAACAATTTAAATTAGTAATAAGGAAGTTCTTTCCCCTACACCTCCCTACCCCCAAACAGGGTTTCTCTGTGTAGCCCTGGCTGTCCTTGAACTCGTATTATAGACCAGGCTGGCTCTGAACTCTGAGATTCACGTCTCTGCCTCCCAAGTGCTGGGAGTAAAGGCATGTGCCATCACTGCCTAGCTAAAATAAAATTTTTAAAATGATTTATTTATTTTTATTCCATGTGTATTGGTATTGGTGTTTTGACTGTATGTGTCTGTGTGAGGGCATTGGATCCCCTAGAACTAGAGTTACAAATAGTTGTGAGCTGGGAATTGAACCCATGTCCTCTGGAAGAATAGTCAGTGCTCTTAACTGCTGAGCCATCTCTCCAGCCTCTAAAATAAAGTCTTAAAAATTTATTTACATAAATGTACACATATATGTATATATACATACATATATACACACACATATGTATGTCTATATATATCAATATGTCTTGCATACAGGCTAGATCTCTGAGAAGTTAAAAGCATGGTGGAAGGAGATAACTCCTAAAAGTTGTCCTGTGACCTCCACATGATGCTGTGATACACATCCACACTCACACACATGCATTATGCATAGTGTACAGTCACACATAATAATAATAAAAATTACAATTAAAAAGAGGCTGGAGCTGAATGTGGTGCCCCTCACCTTTAATCCCAGCACATGGGAGGCAGAGGCAGGAGGCCTCTGTGAGTTCAGGGGCAGCCTGGTCTAAAGAGTGATTTGCAAGATAGCCAGGACTACACAGAGAAACCCTATCTCAACAACAAAAAACCCAAATAAACAAATGAACAGAGAGAGACAGAGACAGAGAAAGAGACATAGGGAGAGAGGAGAGAGAGATTATAGTGACAGCTCAGGGTTAATTGCTGGATGTAGCCAGGCATCATGGCACATGCCTTTAATCTCAACACTCAGGAAGTTGAGGCAGGCTGATCTCTGCAAGTTTGAGGCCAGCCTGGTTTACAGAGTGAGTTCCAGGACAGCCAGGGCTACACAGAGAAACCCTTTCTCCAAAAAGAAAAAGACAAAACCCACCCAACAGCAAGAAAAAGATTTTGTTTTGACTGTGCGTGTGTTCAGGTGCTCGCCTCCTACAATGCCATGCAAACACCATGTTCTCCTGGTTACTAAGACTGGACCGTAATTTCTGGTTGGGCAATCTGTCTCCTATTTGGCCATAAGATGATGGTGCCTTTCCTTGAAGCTTAGATTTCCCATGGGTCTCTGTTTCCTGAGATTTCTGTAACAGTTCCCAGAAACATGTGGCTTTGACAATAGGAACTTGTGAGACCTCCCTCCGCCCGGACGAATCCTGTAAGGCAGATGTGGTGGGTCAGGCTCATAATCCCAGGATTCAGAAAGCTGAGGCGCAAGAATGTTGAATTTGGCATGCGCCACCACTGCTCAGCTAAAATCTTTTTATTGTTTTTGGAGATAGGGTTTCTCTGTGTAGCCTTGGCTGTCTTGGATTCACTTTGTAGACCAGGCTGGCCTCTAACTCACAGAGATCCGCCTGCCTCTGCCTCCTGAGTGCTGAGATTACAGGCGTGTGCCACCGCTCCCAGCTCCAAAATCTTTTCTTAAATGATTTACTTGTTTTTATTTTATATGCATTAATGTTTTGCTTGCATGTGTACGTGTCTGCGTGCGGGTGTCCCCGCTGCCACTGGAGTGACCGACAGTTGTGAGCAGCCATGCGGGTGCTGGGATGTGAACTACAGCAAGGGCTGCACCTGGTGGTGCAGGCCTACCCTCTCTGCACTTGAGAGGTCGAGGCATAAAGATCACAAATTCAGGGCCAACCAGGACTACAAGGTGAGCTGTTGGCTGGTCTGGATATTTAGTGAAACTTGTCTCTAAAAATAAAGGAAAAAAATGAAAGGGCTGGGTATATAGCTTACTTTAGAACATCTGCCGGAAATCTCCCAGCGAGGCGCTGGGGGACTCTGTGAAGCTCACTCAGAAGGTATTATCAGTGGTAAAGCCTTTACTTAGTCCACACAGGGCTGTGTAAAATCTCTATTAACACACACACACACACACACACACACACAAAGCCCTGTGCATTAAGTAGCTTCCATGTTAATGGATTTTTCTCTTCTGGACATTTGGACATTTCATACAATTGGAGCAGCCTTCCATGGCCTATTTCTTGATTTATTTGGAGACAGGTTCTCGTGCAGCTAAGGATGACCTGGCCTCACCTTCCTGACCCCACTCACACCTGCCTTTGGTGGGCTTTTGTCTTTCTCCCCTCCTGTCAGATGCCGTGTCCATGCTGTGTCAAAGCTTCATTTCATTTTATGGCCGGATGGCTTCTGCTTGTGTGGTTGATATTTTCCTTTGCTGATGGACTGGCATCCGGGTTGGCTTCTGTAAGTGTGGCTGCCATGGACACGTGTCCACAAGTGTGTGGACAGAAGTTTTTTTTATTTTATTTTAAATTCTTGGGTAAATCAATGGAACAGTTGATTCACGGGGTGTGTGTTTACCTTGGTGAGGAGCTGCTTGGCTGCCTGCCAGCTTGCCAGCCTGCCTGTTCAGTTCCTCACACCCGCCTGCAAGGCACAAGGGGGCAAGATGCTCAGTCCATGTGAGGTCACTGGGTTCGTTGCTGATGTGTGTATGTGTGTGTTATATGTATATGTACGTGTGTATTTGCCCACGTGGAGGTCAGAGATGTGCTTTTGGGAGTCTGCTGGCTCCTTCTACCATGTTGAGGCAGCGCTCTTCTTGTCTCGCTTTGTGCTCTGGGCCCGCTGCCCTATGAGCTTCCTGGAGATTCTCCTGTCTCTGACTCCCACCCCGCCATAAAAGTTATAGATGCAAGCCTACAGCATCAGACTTTTTGTTGTTTTTGTTGTAGGGATCCAGCTCAAACTTACTTACAGTACTTTAACTGACTGTGCCATCTGGCTGGCCTGGTTTTGTTTCAGTTGTTGGAACAGGTTTATGGTAATCTCAGCATTTCTGAAAATGCTTTGATTTCTAAGCAGTTACATACCCCAGGCTGGTCTTGAATCTTCCATGTGGAGCGTGAGCTCTTGACCCTCCTGATTTGTTGGGATTACAGCTGTCCACTTTCTGTGGTGCTGGGAGTTGAACCCGGGGTTTTGTGTATACTAGGCACGCACTCTGCCAACTGAGCTACAGCTCCACTCTACTTGTCTTTATAGCGACCTCTGTGGTCTCGGTAATGTCCAGCCCACCGCAGCCACTTAACGTCTAGGGAATAAATGAGTGTTTACTCATAGATTAGTTAATGGGGCATTCACACAGACACAGATGAGGAGAAACTGTTATCACCAGCTGAGCACTGGGGAAGCTGAGGCAGGGGAATGGTAATGAACTCCAGGTCAGCTTGGGTTACATAGTTGAGACTTTGGCTCAAAACACAAAATCAAAACAAACTGTCATCAGTACACTTTCCAGATGAAGAGTCTGAGGCAAGGCAGACCAATTTTCCTGAAGGCCATGCTGGGGTGCACCTGCTTCTTGCAGTGGTTAAGTTTGAAAGCAAGCAGCATGACATGCCAGAGCTGTTCCCTGCTTGCCTATGGTGCCAGTCAGAGGTGGGCATGAGGGCCATTGTACTCACTTCTCAGAAGACATAATGCTAAGAGGCTAAAAGCACACAGGGGCCTGTTTCTTCTCTATGCCTTTAAGCACATTTTCTACTTACTTATTGGGTGGGGACTGGGCAGGGTACATGTGCCACAGTATGCTTGCGCAAGTCAGAGGACAACTTGTGGGTGTTGGTTCTTTCTACCATGTGGGGCTGGAGATTACACTTGGGCCATTGGGATTGGTGGCGAGCATCTTTACCTGCTGAGCCATCTCACTTGCTCTTTCCCCATTTACTCCCTTCCTCTTTACATTGAGAATTGAACTCAAGGCCTCGCATATACTTGGCAAACAATCTACCACTGATCCATGCTCCTAGGCTCACTGGGGGATTCTAGGCAGGGGCTCTACCACTGAGCCACAACCAACCATTTTTGCCTTTTGAGATTGGGTCTCCCTTATTTGCTTGGACTGGACTTGAACACTCTGTAGCACAGACAAGCCTTGAATTTGTGATCCTCCTACCTTAGCCTCTTAAGTATCTGGCATTAGTCATGTGGTCCGCAGGCCCGGTTCAGGGCCATCCTCTATTGTCACACTGGCCAGAGGGTCTACTGTGATACTCAGTGGGTAGAAGCTAGAGTCTGCCCAGGCTAAGGATAGTCACAGCAGGAACTGCCCCAGCCCTCTTGGTAACAAGGCTGTTGATGAGAAGCTGAACATCTGCATTCCTTGAGGTCTACTAGTAGAAACAAGGATTTGGAGCCCCCTTCCAGGCCTCCAAAGTAGCTCCATACCACCCTAATGCAAGCAACGGCTGTGGTGAGTCTTGCCGCCCTCCTGGGCTCAACCATCTCTCGCGGAAAAAGGAACAATTAGGGTTCCTTCCTCAAAATCCTGTATAGACGAAGTCGTTTCTCAGAAACTGGATGTGGTCAGACATTGCGCTCCCTGATCTCAGGGGCTGAAGGCAGACTGCTCTCAACAATCCAGGGGCTGAGCTGAGCCCAGTGCTCGTGCCTTAACCTCTGTTCTTAGGAGGGAGGGTTAGGTGAGTTCCAGGCTGAGCAATGCTACGTTGTAGGGATAATCTTTTTGTGCACTATGTGAAGATTATCCTTTTATCTTCAAATGCTGATTTCTGTTCTCCACAGGGATCTGACTATGGTCCAGACTTTGGCATTGATATTATTATAAAACATCTCCTGTCTTAGTATGTTGTAAACACTGTTCTCCATCATGTTCTGATTGGTTAATTAAAGAGCTGCACAACCAATAGCTGGGCTATTGGAGAGGATAAGGACTTCGAAGCCCAGGGAGAAAGCATCCCAGGTGGGGGCCAGGGAGAGGCAGAGGTCACCACCTAGCCAGGGATGGAAGAGCAGCCAGGGCAAAACTAACATGGCTGGTAATAGGCCATGTGGCTGAAAAGTAGATCAGGCCACTATTGCTGGGTTAGAATAGCTGAGTCTCTGCCCAGCTATAGTGCCTTTTAATAAATATAAAGGTCTCGAAGTCATTATTCAGAGTAAGGGCAGGGATAGGAACACTTCACATTTTATACTAAATAGTAAGGCCATCTCCCAAAACAAAGCAGAATCCAGGGCTGGGAATGTATGTTGGCAACTGTATGCAGATTCTCAATGCTGTTTGGATTTTAGAACATGTGTTTTATGTCCAGACCTGTTATTCCTGTGTCGGGGGCCCTTTGTGGGTAGAAGCATGTCTGAAGTATGTTTAGGTCTCTCTGCTTTTCTTAGACCAATGCGATCTGTTGTTGACTGATTCACTGAAAAACCAAGTACAAGGCTTTCCAAGGGTCTATGGTTCCTAGGGAAGACAAAGGTCCAGAGACAGCTGGGCCAGGCAGGACCATAGGTTTATTGGGGGTGCACACATACACACACACACACACACACACACTCACAGCATCACGCGACAGTAGCACAGTTACTCAGGACATCAAGGTGGCCTCTGCCGTCAAAGTAGGGCCCAGAGGCAGCGGGTTGTGACCTCCTCCCATGCAGCCTAGACCCTACTGGGTCCTTTCTCCGGGGCAGCTGAGGAAGGGAGGGGGCTCTGGGGTGCACCTCGGGCCTGGCAAGGGGTGAGCAGGCAGGTTGGTCCAGCAGGCCGGGCTGGGCGGAGGCCACCTCACTCCAGGGACTGCAGCATCAGCAGCTGCTTCAGCACCTTCGTCTGGCTGGTCTCTCGGATTTCACCTGCCAGGAACATCTCATCTACCACTGTGTAAACCTGAGCAAGGGAGGGAGGCAGGGAAAAGCTGGAGTCAGGGAAGGCTGGGCCAGCTGCTGCAGTAGCCAGCCCTTGGGAACCAAGTGGTTCCATCCTGAGTAGGAGACAGCCTCAGGGGCAGGCAGATCGCTGGCGGCTCTGGCCACACCTCTATAGCTCCTCCTGCCCACTTCCCCAAGAGCCTACCTTGTAGAAATTGAACACCAGGTCCAGTTCACAGACATTGTGGAAATATTCATTTAACACCTGAGGGAGGAAGATGAAGATTAGTGATAAGAGACAGGCACAGGCAGGGCTAGCGAGACTGCTCTACGGCTAACAGTGCTGTGCAAACCTCAGTTTGCACCCTGTACTTCATGGTGGGAGGAGGGAACCAAGTCCCAAAGCTGTCCTCTGACTTCCATGTATGAGCTGTGGCACACGTGTGCCTGCATGCAAACACACACTGCAAACATTGTATACATATGATGATAAAAAGTAAAATATGAAACAAGAGATGGACAGGCAGGCCTGGGATGTGGCTCAGTGTTGTCCAGCATTCACTGAGGTCTGGGATGCATCTCTAGCCCTGCAGAAACCCTGCATGGTGGCCCACGTGGGTAATCCTAGCGTGTGTGAAGTAGAGGAGGACTAGGGATTCAAGTCACCCCTGGCTACAAAGCATGTTCAAGGCCAGCTGGGGCCAGACGGGACCTGTCTGGAAAAAGCGGGCATTTGCAACTGGAGAGACAGCTCAGTGTTTAAGGGCACAGGCTGCTCTTTCAGAGGGCTCAAGTTTGGTTTCCAGCACCCACATCGGTGGCTCACAACAGCCTGTAACTCCAACACCAGGGGACCAATGCCTTCTGGGCCTTTGGGCACCGGCACACAGGTCATACTCGTGCACACACACGTGTACACACCCACCCACCCAAACTGCAATGGGTGGAGAAAGAGACAACAATGCAGTTGTGTTGCCTGTCATCAAATATGGGGAAAACTAAATTGAAGATCCCAGGCTGTCCAATTGGAACTACATGGTAAGACATTGTCTCACACAAAGAACCACTTATCAAGAGACCAGACAGACAGAAATAGTGACAGAAGCAATGAGGCCAGGTCGGCTGGGTGACAGACAAGACAAATGAAGACAGCCGGGAAGAGGGCTCGGCTGGTGAAGGTGCTGCCAAGCCCGCTGACCTGAGTTCAGGCCCTGGAGCTGACCTGGAGCTGACCTGAGTTCAGGCCCTGGAGCTGACCTGGAGCTGACCTGGCTGGAAGGACAGCACCAAGTCCATGCTGTCTTCTGAGCTCCTAACGCGCACCACTGTACAGGCACACTCACCCCATGACTAGAGTCAAAGGCAGAGCTGGGGAGCAGACGGGCGAATGGGAGACAGCTGGCTGGAGCGAGTGGGAGATGCCAGGAGCGTCAGATTGGAAAGACAGACCCACACACAGAAGGAGGCTGAGGGGCCAAGTGACCAGCCCAACACCCCAGGGCCTCCTGGGTCAGTACTTGACTCACTTCTACGAAGTTGTGGATGGCCTCGAGGTAGGCCAGGTTGTTGTCATTGACGTCCACACAGATGCAGAAGTAGAGGCCAGCGTAGCGTCGGTAGATGATCTTGAAGTTCCGGAACTGTGGGCAGAAAGGAGTCAGGCCTGAGCCTGGCAGAGGGGGCCAGACGCCAGCTGTTCCTGTGTGTGTGACTCCAGGCATGGCTGCTCCTGACTTGGCAGGGGGAGGGCAGTAGAGACAGCCAGCTTTGGCTCATGGTCCAGCAGAGGGTCACTCACCCAGGCAGCCGGCTGGAAAACTCCAGGGTTGGCAGGATTGGATTTTGGGGGGTTTCAGGATGGGGCCCTAATTCCTTTTCATCCTGGGGGTCGGGGAGGCTTCTTGACCTCTGGAGGGGACTGTGAGTTGAGAGCTGGAAGATAGTCAGGGGAATTCCAGGCACAGGAAACAGGCTGTGAAGGAGCCAGGGCAGGGACTGCGACTAGGCCTGGCAGCTGTGATCTCAGCCTTGGGGTGAGGGTGCTGAAGCAGGAGGATCACATGTTTGAAGAAAGTCTGGGCTATATACTGGGCCCTATCTCAATACAAAACAAAAATGAAGTTTCAGGGTTTTTGCTTGCTTGTTTTTGTTTTTGTTGTTTTAAAACAGGATCTACCATGTAGCCCAGGCCTTGAAATGGCTATGTAGCTCAGAATGGCCTTGAACTCTTGATTGGCTTGTCTCTACTTCCCACATGCTGGAAATATAGAAGTGTAACACTACACCTGGCTCAAAGTTTCAGATTTTGAACTGTGTGTAGTCCTTAAGTCCTAGCTACTCAAGACGGTGAAAGAAAAAAGCATTATCTCAGCCAGGCATTTCAGACCAGCCTGGGCCACAGAAGCGAACAAAACACGAAAGGTTCTTATTTTGGGCCATTTTGGAGTTTAGAGTTCCAGGTAATGGAAATTCAACTGACACATGTAAATATTAGGATAATGCTTACACAGCTCATAAACTAGATACCTGTGCTAGGTGTAGGCTTGATTCTATGTGCAGGTACATTAAATAAAGACAGAGGTGAAGAGGAGCTGGGGGCTGTGGCTCAGAGGTAGACCCCTGCCTAGAGTCCCCCAGTGAGGGGTTGGGGTGTGGCTCAGAGGTAGAGCCCCTGCCTAGAATCCCCAGTGAGGGGCTGGGGTGTGGCTCAGTGATGGATTCCCTGCATAGTATGCAAGAGATCCTGTGTTCTGGACTCAGCACAATGAACAAACAAAAGGTGCTCCTTTTGAGTGCACAGTTGACACAGATGTAGACGTCACAGATGTAGACGTGCATATTGGGATACAGCTGGTGGTTAGTCAAATCCTAGTTCTCTGAGATGTATATAGGGCACCCCCTGGTGGTAACTGTGAGTACCTACATATTTTGTGGGTCCTGGAATTTTTATTCTTTTCAGCTCAGCTCATTCTTTTTATTATTTTGCTTATTATTTATTTATTATTTGTAGAGACAGGATTTATCTCTGTAACTCTGGTTTGTAACTACAAATACAGACTGGGCCAGCTTCAAAATTTTTCTGATCTTTCTTCCTCTGCTTCCCCAGTGTGGTGTGAAAACAGTCACCTCAGAGGAAAAGACAGGATTGTAGTCAGGGGCTAGAGTGAGACTATATCTAAAGCAGGGAAAAGCCAGATGTGATGGCTCATGCCTTTAATCTCAGCACTCAGGAGGCAGAGGCAGGTGGATCTCTGAGTTTGAGGCCAGCCTGGTTTACAATGTGAGTTCTAGGACAGCCAAGGCTACACAGAGAAACCCTGTCTCAAACACAAACAAACAAACAAAAAATGAAAGAGAAAGGAAGGAAGGAAGGAAGGAAGGAAGGAAGGAAGGAAGGAAGGAAGGAACAAAAAAGTGGGAATGGTGGCGTGCTTTAACCCCAGTGCTGGGGAATCTCAGACAGGTGCTCACTGGAGTGTTCTGGCTTGTCAGAATAGACTAATCAGTGAGCACCAGGCCTCAACCAGAGATCCTGTCTCAAAACACAAGGCAGTCAGCTCCTGAAGAATGGCACTCAACATTGACCTCTGGCCTCTGCACCCTGCCCTCCCAGGCACAAACTTAAAAACACACAGGAATGCAGCACTTGTGTTACAGGCATGCAATGAAGTGTTAGAGTCGCAGGCATGCACCGCAGTGCTAGGGTTGCAGGCATGCACTTCCCCCCCTTGAGACAGTGTCTATGGAGCTGAGGAACCTTCCTGCCACTGCTTTTCAAGTGCTAGGATTAGAGGCACATATTACCGTACCATGCTATGTGGTTCTGGCTCTGAGGGCTGCACTTCATGCATTCTAGGCAAGCACTTTACTGATTGAACTACATCTTCAGCCTTTCAGGAACCTTTTTTTTTCTTCTGGCTGGCCAGGAACTCTCTATGTAAACCAGGCTAGCCTTGAACTCACAGAGATCTACCTGTTTCTGCCTCCTCAGTGCTGGGATTAAGGGAATGAGTCACTAGTCTTAGCACCTACCCAGTTTCTTAAAATTAGTGGCAATGAAGAATGCCCCATGGAAACCCAGATGTATGCATCCCAGAAGCCCACAAAGGACTTTCCACCAGGGGAGAACAGTGATGATCCTGGCAGTGAGGAGTAGCCCAATCCCAGGTGACTCCATAAGGCTTGGATTTCAGTGACCTGGTTCCCCAGGGACCACATCACCACAGGCTAGTCAAGGGGCTTGGCTTTCCTCTGCTCTGGGTGTCTCCCTCCTCCCTTCCCATCGATGGCTTGCCCTTACTCACCTATGCAACCCACTACTCTCTGTCTGTGTTTGGACACCACAGGTGGCCCACTTTTTGTGGGAGGACAGTGCTATTTCCTGCCAGATCAAAATGAGGCTGATTAAAGTTGAGTTGTGACAGGTTAAAAAAAAAATTATTGGCAATGTCCCCTTTGCCGTGTAGTGTCACATATCCATGCTGGAATCAGCACATGGTTGACTTCAAGTGGCATTGGGTTCAGTGTTAGCTCAGCTCAAGCGGCACCAGGGACACCTTGGGACATGCTCAGCTTCTCTAACAGGCTCAAATGCAACGGGAGTCCTGGGCTGTCTCTAGACAGTAAGGACCTGGAATGAGATGGAGCGTACTTAGTCTGTGCTTTTTCACTGTCCCAGTGAGTTCTCAAGCCTGGGTACTCCCAATGTGCTGAAACTTCATTCCATTCTCCTCCCCAGCCTCTCCCTCATTGGTGACTGTCACTCTCTCCCAACACCTCTCTGGAATGAGAGCAGTCACCTCCCTCCTGCTTCTCATCCCCAACCTGCTCTTTTGGGGGGTGTAGGAGGGCTGTCCAGCTAGAAGCTCAAACCAGAGCCCCGCCCCAGCTGCGACGCTGGCCTCATCACCAGCATCCTCCTGCTGCCATCCCGCTGGTACCAGCGAGGGTCTTCTGCTTCTGTTCTTCCTCCCGAAGGGGGATCCTAGCCAAGGGTGGTGGTACAGTCTTGTAATCCCAGGACCAAGGAGGCTAAGGCTGGACAAGCATGAGTTTGAAGTCAGCCTGGAAATGGAATAGATCTGTGCTCCCTGCACCCTGGTGCCTGAGGAGGATGACTGCTTCAAGTTCAACACAAGCCTGGACTACACAGTGAGCTTCAGGCTAGCCTGGGTTACAGAGTGAGACCCTGTCTCAAAAAGGCGAAACCAAGGTAATCCAAACATTTGGATAACAGAGGAAGCAGAATCAGAAATCAGAAAGGCTTTTCTCAGCTAAATAGTCTGAGGCAGGCTGGAGGCACACAAGACAGAACTGAAAAACACACAGAAAACCAACAAAAAGTCAAACTAAAACTAAAACTATGGCCAGTAGGTAAACGCCCTTTGCAAGATGGGGATGGTCCTGAGGTCCCTCCCCGGAGAGTCCACCCAAAGGTAGGAGATGACACCACAAAGTTGTCCTCTGACTTCCATACACATACACACTGTGGCATGCATTCTCTCTTGGAAGCTTATGCCAACCCATGTCTAATGCTTGAAACGTCTCTGTGGCTCCAGCCACTGAGCGTTCCAGAAGACCTGAGATCTCAGCTATGCTGATTGTCCTTGCCTGGAACTCTGCACCTGTGCTTCTGCCTCAGGGCCTTTGCACCGACTGATTCCCCGAGGGCTTGGAATGTTCACTGCTCTGAAAACATCTCGGCCTACTCCCTTAGGTTTCCAGATCTTGGCTGAAAAGGCACCTGAACAAACAAGGTTTGTGGGCCTGTTGAAGAAGATCCGAACTCAGCTCCTTATGCTTGCATGAGAAGCACTTTACACATGAGCCCTACCCCCAAGCTCTGAAAATGAAAAAGAGCTAAAAGCACGTGGGCTGAGTAGCGGAGAAGAGGTTATGGGCCTTGCTGCCATTAGAGACCCGCAGGAGGCAGAGGAGCCAGGGAAGTGGGGGCTGAGAGGCATGTGAGGGCGTCAGTCACCTCTACGAAGTTGGTGTGCTTGGCGTCCCTGACGGTGACCACGGCGTGCACTTCCTCAATCAGCTTCTGCTTCTCATCATCATCAAACTGCATGTACCACTTGGCTAGGCGCGTCTTGCCTGCCCGGTTCTGGATGAGGATGAAGCGGATCTAGAGCAAGCGGGGGAGGAAGTGAGAGTGGCAGGGACTCGGCTCAGGGACGGGCCCCAGGGTCTCCCTGCGGGAAGCTACGGCTGCCTCTCTGGGCCCTGAGACCCCTCTCTCACCGAGTGACTGTCCAAGCCACAGGTTTCAGTTCATCTTATATCATCTCAGAAGCCACTCCTTCACCCTCAAATCATGCTTCCCAAGATGCCACAGCTTATGAGAGACGGGGGGTTGTGTACAGTGCTGGGGAAGCTTCCAAGGACCTGTGCAAGCCAGGCAGGAACTCCACTGCTGAGCTGCATCTCCAGCCCCTCACTGGGTGAGGGCAGGCACTACCAAGCAACAAGTTAGTAACCAAGCTCAATGTTGGCTAATAGGCACCCAGGGAATGCTTATATTTAGACATTTTGTGTCTGAGTTCCTACTACATATGCAGCCCAGGCTGGCTTCAAACTTACCATACAGCCACGTAGGCCTTGAACTCCTGCTCCTCTTGCTTCCACTTCCCAAGTGCTGGGATTCCAGGCATGTAACAGAGCTCAGCTGTTTTTTTGTTATTTGTGTTCATATGTGCACTTGCGTGCAGGTGCCCATAGAGACCAGAAGCATCAGATCCCTTGAAGCTGGTATTACATGTGGGTGCTGGGAGCCAAACGTGGGTCCTCTGCAAGAGCGACAGGTGCTCTTAACTGCTGAGCCACCTTTCCAGCCCTTGCTTTTCTGTTTAAGACAGGGTCTCCCAGTCAGGTATTGGTGGCACAGACTTTTAATCCCAGCATTCGGGAGGCAGATGGATTTCTGAGTTTGAGGTCAGCCTGGTCTACACAGCAAGTTCTAGGAGAGCCAAAGCTTACACACACCCACACACAAAAACCTGTCTCAAAAAAAAAAAAACCAAAAAACAAACAACAACACAAAAAGGGGTTTTCTTATGCAGCTAGGTTGGCTTAGAACTTAGGGCAATCCTCCTGTCTCAGCCTCTCAAAGTTCTGCAATTATACATGTGGGCCATCATGACTGGGTTTGCTGGTGCTTGATGGAATCCCAACAACCTGGAGGCAAGAGGCAGGAGAATTACTCTAAGTATGTGGCGAGCTTGGTTTACATACTGAGTTCCAGACTAGCCAAGGATACATATCAAGACCCGGTCTCAAAAAACAAACCAAACCAAAATCAGATACCCAAACTTCAGCCCTTCAAATGTTCTAGGGGTAATTTAGGATGATCCCTTCACCTGCCCAGCATTGTACAACCATCACCACTATTCTAGTGTGCAATTCCCTCTTCTCATTTTGCCAAGAGTAGCCTGGACATCTCCGTTACCCAGGCAAACCTGGAACTTATGCTCCTCCCGCCTCTTGCTGAAAGCACTGCGATTTCAGGCCCACCCAACCCGCTTCCACACTGCACTATCCAGTCTTCAGCCGATGGACAACTGCCTTAGTTCCATTTTTGGGCTACCATGAGATATGTTATACAAGCTGCTGTGTGAGTATTCCTTTTTTTTTTTTTTTTTTTTTGGCTACATCCCTAGAAGCAGAATTGTTGGGCTGTACGGAATCCTTTCTAGGAAGTGTTAAGCTGCTTCCTCGCATCTGGCATTTTTTTTTTTTTTGTTATTGTTGTTTCTTTGTGTGGAGGTCAGAGGATTTTGAGAATGGCCATTCGCCCCTTCCACCTTGGGTTCCTGGTTTTAAATTTAGGTTGTCTGGTCTGTGTGGCAAGTGCTTTTACCCTCTGAGCCATTTCAGCTCATGTTTGTTTTGTTGAATCCTAGGATAGAACCTGGGGCCTCATGCCTGCTAGGCAGAGCAGTCAGCTTTGATACTTAATGTCCGTACTGCTTGGGGTCCCAGTGTACTGTGAGCAGTGAACCATGTATGAGAACCACCTGACTGGGTCCAGCTCAGACCACATACTCTGTGTCAGTCAGTCTTACTGTCTTCTGTCTGGCTCAGAAGAAGGTGACAAAACCTCAAATAATCAGGTCACCTGTCTGAAACACTAGGACAAATTCTGAAAGCTGAGTAAGTCAGGTGGACTTGCTGGCACAGACTTGTCATCCCAGCTATTTTGGGAAGCTGAGACAAGAGGATCACAGGTTCGAGGCTTGCCTAGGCAACCTGGTGAGACCCCATCTGAAAATAAAGGGGATGAATCACAGTGAGCATGCTTAGCATGCTCAAGGCCTGGGGCCCAATACCACAGGAAACAAAGCAACTGAATGAGTTAAAGCCGTAAGTGCTTAGCAGAGTGCTCAGTAAACTAGCCATCATGATAACCTAACGCAGTGGTTCTCAACCTTCCTAATGCTGCAACCCTTAAACATAGTTCCTCATGTTATGGTGACCCCCAACTGTCAAATTCTTTTGTGATTACTTCATACCTGTAATTTTGCTGCTGACATGAACCATAATGTAAAATTTGTTTTCTGATGGTCTTAGGCAACCCCTGTGAAAGAGTCATTTGACCCCCAAGAGGGATTGTGACCTAAAGGTTGAGAACTTGCATTCAGTCAAGCAGCTAAGAGCACACACTCCTGAGCTAGAAAACATTCTAGTACTATCAGGCAGTGGCTGTATGTTCATGGGCAGATCACTTCACCTCTGTGGGCCTCAGCTACCCCTTCTGTGTAATGGGATTTCCTCCTTTGTTAGCCAGCCAGTGATGTACATCTGTAACAGCAGTTGTGAAGGCTAAGATAGGGAGGTTGGGAGTTCAAAGGTAGCCGGCAAGACCCTGTCTCAAAATGAAAAAGGAGCTGATGAGATGGTTCAGTGAGTATAGGTTGCGAAGTCTGAAGTCCTGAGACCCACATGGGGGAACAACAGAACCAAGTCCTGCAAGCTGCTCCTGACCGCCACACACATAATGTAAAAGAAATAAAACACAAGAAAGGGCTGAGATGTAGCTCAGCAGCAGGAAACCTGCCTACCATGTATAGGCCCTGGTTTCATCCTCAATATAAAAAAATTTAAAAAAAGGAAGGAAAGGAGAGGGAAAGAGAGGGTCACGGACACACACACACAGAACACAGAGGGGGTGGAGGAGAGAAAGAAAGGAGAGGGAAACCACAGGGCTGGAAATTCAGCTTAACGAAAAGTACTTATGCAGCAGCCCAAGACCCTAGGATCAATGCTCTATTGGGGTTCAATCCTAGGTACTGATGAAAAAAAGATAAAAATCATGGCTCAAAGTTTCTGGCTAGGAAGCCTGGCTTTGAGTCCTGTCTGAGAAGGTAGCCTCCTGCTATTTTACAGATGATAAAGCTAAGGCCCAGGGAGAGCAGTTATCACAACAGACAGCAGAGCTAGCTGCTCAAAGTCTTTATTTACCCCGAGCCCTAGATTCTTTGAGGGCTTCCACTGTCATCCCTAAGCCTTATTCTTCACTCATCTATCTGCCTCATTCAACCCAAGCAGAGAAACGGGAACAGGATGTTACACGCTCTTTCCAAGAACTCCTGCTGAGCCAGGGAAACCCAATTCTGGGCAGCCCAGGAAGGAAAGGGGTGGGTGGATCGGGCAGGCTAGGACAGAGCTAGGCACAGAAGCATAAGGGAAGAAGAGCTAAAAGCAGGGCTGAGTTAAGCCCTCTGTCTCCTACCCACCTCTCCCAGAGAGAATCGTTCCACCCCTGGGAACACATCTGGGAAGCCCCTTTTCCCTGTATCCATCCTCTGCTGTCCCCTCAGGGAGCCTCCCAAACATCTCTCCTAATGTTTAGTTGTAACCTCCATTCCCTCACCTTTGGCCCCTCTCCTGAAGCTTTTTCCAGCCTTCGGTACAGGCATCCCTTCTCCCTTACTGAGGCTGACCTCCCTTGTTACAAAGGTCATGAGGCGAAGACTCCTCTCCTGTTGACAGGCCCCTCCCATTCATCTTCTCTCCTAAGTCTCTATCCAAAGAACTCTTAGTTCCAAAAGCCCCATCTTGGAGGTGGAGTGCTCAGCCTTTGCTCCCAGGGCTTCCCCCTCAAATGTCACGACTTCAAACCTACTCTGCACCCCAGATCTCTCCTCTGAAGAAAGTCCTGTTCAGCTGTCCCCTTCTCTTCTAGAATCCATTTCCTATTTCTAGAGCACTCTCAGCTTTTGCAGCAACCTAACCCTAAACCTACAGGGGCAGACTTCCGGTCTCCAGGGTCCTCTTCCTCCCCCGGAGAGTCTCTTCCCCAGACACAGCCAACTTGTCCCAACACTCGCTGTCCTTAAAGCCAGCTCCTTCCCACCTTCTCATAAGGCACCCTCCCAATCCCGTCTGTAGAGTCTCTGGTTCTTCTCCATCACCCCTTCCTTATCTCCAATGTCTTCTGCCTCTGCGGTTTCAGAATCCTCCCCAAGTATTTCCCACCAGGGCGGCTTCTCCCCTGGACACTCCTCTCCCTCCATATCCTTTAGCTTGGAACCCGAAGCACACCCCGCGGCGCAGCATGGAGGCCCTGATCCCCCTTCCCTGCTCCAATCCCGAGAACCTGCGCCCGGCCGGATCATCTGCGGCAGAAGCAAGCTTGTCAGCTCCACACCGAAACTCCACGATCTGTGCGCAGACCCTCCCTCTACCCGTCCCCGGTACGACGCTCCCACCGTTACCATGGCGACCCCTGTCCGGACCCCAGCGGCCCGGGTCCCCGCTGTAACTGTGCGGCTCCGGCTTGGCCTGCAGTTGTGGGGCCCAGGGTTAGAGCTGACTTCCGGCAGGAGAACCCGCCTTCCTCCTCATGCACGGCCCTCTGGGAGTTGTAGTTTAAACGCATGCGTTGGCAAGTAAGGCTGGCCCTGTCGGGACGCATACCCAGTATGCTCTGCGGTTGTCCTTTTCCTATCAAGAAAGCTAGCCACCAAATGCATGCTGGACGTTGTAGATTAAGGTCTCTGTATAACGACAATTCCCATAGGTTAAAGCAGGGAAAGTGAGCTTTGTATTTCGGGAAATGTGGTTCTAGTGCTCCTCCAACCCAAATAGCCCATCCAAGGGCATGCTGGAAATAGTAGTTTTTTTTCTTTCTTTTTAAAAAATTTATAATTTCATAATATATAATGTACTTTGATAGCATTCCTTAATTACCATTGCCTTTCTTCGTTCTCCTCCATCAAAAACCTTTCTTCCCCAAAGTTCTCCTATTTTTCATGTCTTTTTTTTTCTTGGGGAGAGGGTGACCTACGGAATTTATCTAGGGTTGCGGCTGGGGGCGATACTTAATTGAGCAAGGACAACTTTTAACTGAATACACTACTGGGAATATGAATCCTTCACCCGCTGTGACTGGTTTTTGTTTGTTTGTTTATTTGTTTGTTTGTTTTTTGGAGACAGGGTTTGTCTGTGTAACCTTGGCTGTTCTGGACTCACTTTGTAGACCCAGGAGGCCTTGAACTCACAGAGATCCGCCTGTCTCTGCCTCCCCGAGTGCTGGGATTACAGGCATGCACCACCACTCCTGGCTTAATTTATTATTATTATTTTCATCATTCATTATTGGGTTTTCGAGACAGGGTTTCTCTGTGTAGCCCTGGCTGTCCCAGACCTGATTTGTAGACCAGCTGGCCTGAGCACACAGATCCACCTGTTTCTGCCTCTGGAGTGTTGGGATTAAAGGCAAGCCCGGCCACCCGGCTGCCGCTGGTTTTTCCATTTTCACTTGTTGTATGTATGTGAGTTGAGTGTGTGTGTGTGTGTGTGTGTGTGTGTGAGAGAGAGAGAGAGAGAGAGAGAGAGAGAGAGAGGTGGACAGAGTTCACTTATCGTATGTGTATGGGTTCTTTTGTGTGTGTGTGTATGTTACTACCTGCATGTGTGTAAGTGTACAATATGTGTGTAATGCCCAAAGAGGTAGAAGAGAGCATGCGAACCCAGAAACTGGAGTTATGGAAGACTGTAAGCTGCCATGTAGGTACTGGGAGCCAAATATGGAAGAGCGTCAAGAGCTCTTAAATACCGAGGCGTCTTTCCCTCACCACCGCATCAACTGTTTCTCAGGGAGGGTACAGCCTTTGAGCTCTCCCCACTCTGTGATGAAATGTTGACGGGCCAGTCTTCTACAGGTCTTGAGCAGTAACCACAGCTTCTGTGAGTTATGGAGTTATCCCTGTCATGTCCAGAAGGCAAGTTTCACCCTTCCCTCCAGTGACTTTTTTTTTTTTTTAAAGAGAGGGTCTTATGTAGCCCAGACCAGCATAGAACTAGCCTTGTAGGGGAGGATCCCTTGGAGTGCTGATCCTCCTGCTTTTGCTTCTGAAGGGGTTGCATTATAGACAGTCACCACACCAGTCTCAGGAAGAGGACGGTTTTGTTTTTGTTTTTTGAGACAGGGTTTCTCTATGTAGCCCTGGCTGTCCTGGAACTCACTTGGCAGACCAGGCTGGCCTTGAACCCAGAGATCTGCCTGCTTCTGCCTCCTCAGTGCTGGGATTAAAGGTGTGCACCACCACTGCCCGGCAGAAATAATAGTTTTAAATAAGAAATGACACTGTGGATCTAAAAACATAGCTGTCTTTCTATTCTCGTTCTGTGTTCTATTTAAAATAGTTGAGGTTAGGAGCATAGCTTTGACACACAACCTTTCTCCTAAATGTAAACACAAATATACATGAAATAAAATAAAGATAAGAATTGGGCCAGACACAGTGGTGTGTGTCTGTAATTCCACTGTAGTGTATTGCTGTGGATTTGAGGCTATCCTGAGTCATACGGTGACTCTCTGGCTAGCCTGGACTATAGACTCAGACTTTGTTTCAAAAACCTGAAACAGTGCCAGGGAGATGGGTCAGTGGGTAAAGACACCTGCTACCAAGCTGACAGTCTGCGTTTACCCTTCAGGACGCATGTGGAGGAAGGAGAGAAATGACTTCCTCCAGCTGTCCTCTGACTTACACACACACACTGCATGTGTGTATACACACACACACACGTGTGCACAAACACACAAAATGGACAAATTTAAAAGAAGTAAAGAGAAAAGTAAGAAAAGAAATCTTTTGTGTGGGGCTCTTTCTGGAGTAAGGACTCCGACCCCGATGAGAGTGGAAGAGAGGAGGCGTCACTGGTTGAGGCCAGCGCAGTTCCTGGAAGGCTCCAGTCCCCAGCCAGCTTGTATTCCCGTTCTACACTCTAAAACCACTAGGTGGCGCAAGCCCGTTGCGGCTTCAGTGGCAAGACAACAAACTCACTGTTTCTTTCTCTAGGTCATTCTGTGAGAACACACACATAAGCAGCACAAACAGGGCTGTACGCAAAACACGAAACAAACCAACAAATCTCTATCTAGCAATTGGTCTTTTCTTTTTTTCCTACCTTATTCTACTTCATTCTCTCTTTGCCTTCCTAACACCTTATGAATCTATCCTGAAGAAAATGGGTTAGCATTCCTTGTGTATCATCTGCGGTTTTATTGCTTTCGTTCTAGTTCTGAGGAACCTGGACAGGGTGTTTAAGATGCAGAGTCCTAACAGAGATTTTAGCATTACCGCTATGAGAAGTCCCATAGTGGAGCCAGCGGGGACCCGTGTTGTCCATATTATCCTCTCAGCCTTTCTAATAACATAACTTTTGCTTTCTTCTCATACTTTTCTTGATTAGCACACCATTCAAACCATAGATATGCTTCCCTTTTTGGTGGTAATCAAACCTAATCCTCTTTGGCTTTGGAGGAACAGTGCTGCCAATGAATCTATCTGATTCTGGAGAGTGACTATGCTTTCCTAAATCACAGATAATTTTTGGTCTGAGTAAGGAGCTGGCACTTGTTGGATGCCTAATGCAGAGGCTCTGGTCTCCATGGACCCTGCCAGGGTCATTCCAAGCAAGACTGGTAAAAGTACAGGAGCTCTCCTATCTAGTTGTTGGCGGTGCCAAGCATCTCGAAGGCACTGTTTGACAACCTGGACTGACCCTTCGCTGCCCTTGGTAGAAATTTGCTATACAACTTTTGCTTGTATTTATATCCCCTACTGTTAAAGGCTTCTCACCAAAAGCCAGAGCTGGGACAATGTAACAAGAGCTGGTGTCAGTAAGAATAAAACTAATGGGAAAAACAGCTATGCTGGAAATTGAGTCTTTCATAGAACCCATTATTTAGACACATAGATTTAGATTATTTGTGATATTAGCAAACATAAAACTCAATTTTTGAGAAAAAACATTAAAGAAGAAAAGCTTAGGGAAATTCTAGAAGCTGACAAACTATAACTGAATCTGCAGCTTCAGAAACATGGAATTACTATGGACCGAAGTAGATTTTGAGTATTCAAGTAATGACAAACCTTGGTACCTTCCTGAAGGCAAAGCAAGCAGTTTTAGGAATCCTGATATTCTTCTATCCTTTACAGGATTGTAATAAAGATAGGGATCGTATTGAAATGAGGGATTATGACAAAGACACAGTGGAACATTTTGGCCGAGTGAACTGTCTGCCTTCCTGAGCAGACTTGTGAGATCAGGACTTTTCTGATATTGAAGAACAACAAAAAGCAGACTGCTTTTATTAAGCAACGTTTGTGTGCTGCTAGAAAGGTTGCACAGTATTTTAAGAATCAAAGGAAAGGGTCTGGAGAGATGGCTCAGTGAATAAGCACCATCTCCTTCTCCAGAGGTCCTGAGATCAGTTCCCAGCAACCACAAGGAGGCTCACAACCATCTCTACTGGGATCTGATGCCCTCTTCTGGCATGCAGGTGCACATACAGATAGAACACTCAAACATAAAAGAAATAAATAAAATCTTAAAAAAGGAATCAAAGGAAAGAACGGTGGTCTTATATCAAATATAAAAGAAAAATAGAAGAGGAAAAGGGAGAATTAAACTAGGGACTGAGAGGTTGGGCTTCTGTAGAAAGGTAAGTTTAATATAACAGGTAGTAGGAAATAACTTCTGATCTAAACTCTGTGCAAAACTTAAACAGAATCAAACTCAGATAGAGTCACCCCGTCTAGCATTTCCGAAGCAGCAAGGCTTTACCACACTGATCTTAAGGAAAAGACATTGAGTTAAAACTGACTTTATCATAAAGTCCATTTTTAGTTCTCATGAAATTTGCTGTTTGCTCACCTTGTTTCTTTTAGTTCAGTATACTTATCTAATCAATGAAGGTTTTAGAAAACAAACAAACATTTCCAGGTCCCACCATTTGCCTGCGAATTTCATGATTTCCTCCTTTTTAATTGCTGAATAGTATTCCATTGTGTAAAAGTACCACAATTTCTGTATCCATTCCTCAACTGAGGGACATCTGGGTTGTTTC
>CM053747.1:3843197-3861942 GCA_028658305.1 Pachyuromys duprasi
GTAGCCAAGTGTATAGATAACCAAGTATGAGTTATGACACTATTGAATCATAAGGTCAGCTATGAACAACAGCTTCCAGGAAACAAAGTTGAAAAGTTTAAAAATTTTGAACTTAATTTCACCTTAGAAACAAAATGGACGCCAAATACAAAGATGGCTGCAAGTTTGTCTCAAAAAGCAAGCTACAGCAGACACCCACTTTAAAAAAATGGATTTTATATTTATTTTTAGCGTCTCCTTGGACCTCACGTATATTTTCCCAGTTCTTGCTAATTAATTGTTGTGAATTGTCCATTTCATAATTTTCTTTATATGTCATTTACAGTGTGATGAAAGCAGGCTGCCTATTTGTTACTTCTATATATTTTAATTGCCAGTGACTGTTAGCTAATTGCACTAAATCAACCAATTTAGAGATAGCCAATGGCACATTGAGAAAAATGTCACTTTTACTTAGATTTTTCTATTGTTTGCTTTATATATCCAGTATCCCCTATCTTCTTTTAAAAGCTCCTTACCCTACAAACACCTCTCTTTCTCCTTACGCTCTTCCCACAATGTCCTCTTGCCTAAAGACCCCAAGTGACCTCGATGTGATGCACAGCCTCAAAGTCCTGAGCCCCCTTCCACACCCTTGACTGACCCCAATCCACAAAGCCTGCACCATCCATTTGCAGTCCTTGTGTGTACCCTGCCTCCACCAATCTCTGGTAGAAATTTCCTCCCTCCCCCCCCCACCCCGATGGTCACCCCTGCCTGGACCCCAGAGTCCACTACCGAGGGAATGGTGACTCCGTTTGAACAAAGTGTAACCCGGCTGCCCTCCGTAACACTTCCTGCTCCCTGAAGCTTCCAGCTGCACAACCTCTGTTCCTCCCTGTGTCCTCTCCCCTCAGGATTCAGGCAAAAAGTGAACCTCCTCTCAGGGCCTCTTCCCCCGCTGGGGTCCCCTCCTCAGCCACTCTCAGGGCTTGTCTCTCCTGTTCTTATCTGTAGTCCTCATGTTTTCATTTCCGGGCGTGAGGGTTGCGTGGGGGTGGAACTTCACCTCGCAGCCCTGGCCAGTTAGGTCTCACTAAGTAGACCAAACTATTCTCAAGTCTTAGGTACCTGCCTATACTTGCTTGATTTCCATCGCTGTGCAAAACACCGTGACTGAAACCTACTTAGTAGAGGAAAGGGTTTATTTCAGCTTACAGTTTACCGCCCATCCAGGGAAGACAAGGCAGGAACTCAGGCGGAAACCAGAAATCAGGAAGTGAAATAGAGCCTATGAAGGAATTATACTTACTGGCTTACTTCCAAGTTCACGTTCAGGAATATTTCTTGGACAGTCTAGGCCACTGGTCCTTAACCTTCCTAGTGCTTTGACTCTTTAATACAGTTTCTCTTGTTGCTACTTCATAACTCTGATGTCGCTGCTGTTAGGAGTTGTAATGTAGATATCTGATATGCAGGATATCTACTGTATAACCCCTGTGAAATGATCATTTGACCCCCAAAGGGGTAGAAACCCAGAGGTTAAGAACTGCTGGTCAAGGCTCAATTGTCTATGGATAATAAGTTTACAGTTAGCTGGGCCCTCTCACATCAATCATTAATCAAGAACATGTGTAGACTTAGATTTTTTTTTTACCAAACCTACTTTATTTAGGGTTCTTAAACACCTTTCCCTCCCTTCCAACTCCCAACCTTAGGTATATTAGTAGGGAAAAGGGTTATAGACCTTTTTTATATACTTCCTGCTGATTAGGGTCAATGGGTCTTTAGAGGATTACCAAACTCAGTCATCAGGATACCACCAGTCCAGTCCAAAGGCCAACACCAAGCAGCAACATGAAGTCAGTGAAAGCTGCAAGACTCAGATTCCGTTGGATTGCACCAAGAAGTTCTCTGGAAGTTTTCTCTCTGTGAAGTCAAGTGTTGAAGCACGAAGATCAGTGCAGCGATGTCTATCCAAAAAGCAATGTCTCACTGTGCATGGGCCTCTATGTATCTCCTCTCCTCAGAGTCCACCCATGGATGTTCTCAGCTGGCCAAAGTCACGCCTCTCAAATGTGAGGGCTCACAGCAAAACATCACATGCCCTCTCACAAGCAAAACCACAGCAAAACATCAGATGACAAAACTGAGTTTTCAAAGAAACCAGAAACTCCGACTTCAAATATGCTCCACAGGCTAACTGTTAAAAACAGTTAATGAGATGAGATTCCAACCAAGTATGGTGGTACATGCCCGTAATCCCGCCACTCAGGGAGGCAGAAGCAGATGGATCTCTGTGAGTTTGAGGCCAGCTTGGTCTACAGAGTGAGTCTAGAACAGCCAAGGTTACACAGAGAAATCCTATCTCAAAAAACTGAGAGAGAAAGAGACAGAGAGAAGAGAGAGAAGGTTCCTTCTTCCTTGGGCTATGAAGCTAACCATCTCAAGTCCATGTTTTTTCAGCTCAACACACAAACATATCACTACTAAATCATAACCTTTCCTCTCTTGTTTCCCCCAGGTCATATTAATATTATCACACTATTCAATACAGTTTTAGAGATACCACATTCTTTACAAATGTTGTCCCTTGAAAGTTCAATGTCACTTTTCAATAACCAGTATCTTAACTGTGGGCTCTTTTAGGATAAAAAAAAAAACAAGTTATTAATTCTACTCCAAGAAAAAGAACCAAGACACAGAAACAACCACACTTAAGCAAAAGCACAATCTGGCAGTGTAGCTCAAATCCTATAGCTCATTGGTTTTCATCTGAGACTCACTCATGATTTTCTGGGTGCCATAGAGCATGAGCAATCCATATTTCCAGCTTTGCCTACTGCAATCCACACAGCTTGTGTCACTGGCTCAGGCTAGATCCTTTCTACACCTGCTGTTCTTGGTGTTTATCCCCTGGTCCTGACATCTCTAAAACACCTGAGTATCCGCTGCAACTGAGACTTCACCTTCACCAGTGGCCTCCTGGCCTCTCTTCTAGGAAACTGACCAAAATGAACTTGGGGAAGTAAAGACTCTATTTCACTTTACAGCGCACACTCCATCATTGAGGGAAACCATGGCAGAAACTCAAGGTGGGAAAATGTCTTGATAAGTGATTTTAGATGTGCTCACATTTCCTTTATGAAGTCGGGTACTCTTGTATTTGATGCATAAATGTCTGCATTTGTTATATCTTTTTGATGGATTTTTCCCTTTAATGAGTAGATACCCTTGCCTATATTTTCTGATTGATGTTGGTCTGAAGTCAATTTTGACGGATATTAAAATAGATACAGATTGTGCTGGTCAAACTGTATATCTTACATCTCTTTAGCATGCCTCATTAGGGATGATATCTAGTCCAGGAGAATGACCTAAAAGGCAGAAAGACAGCAACACTGAGAGCAGAGCGTGGAGCTTGCAAGCAGGGCTGAGCCTGAAGCTGTTCTCCACCGAGGGGTACAGAGGAGGCAGCAGGACCCAGCCCCTCCCAGGTGCTCAGCTTAGAGGAGGCTGCCACTATCCCCCCCCCCGCTAAGTTTTTTTTAATGTGTTCAAACTTCTTAATTTATAAATGATGATTAAATGCCCACAGATAGTAAAATAAGTCATGACTGGATGTCATCTAACCTCACTCTGTTCCCAGACCCCATTCAAACCTACCATTCTGATTGTCCTGGGTCTCTAGCTCCTGGGCTTACCCCACTGTTGGTACAACGTTCTTGTGGAATGTGTACAATTTTCCCTTGTTCATTCAGATGCTGATTTCTCTACCCCACTATCTGGTTTCAATCTGGACAATGCATTGTGATGTTTATTCTAAGCACCACTTGTCTCAAATTTGTGTAAACATGCCACCATTTGTTCTCTGTAATTTCAATTAAACAACCAGCCAGTGCTGTGCAATGGAGAGAAGAGGGTGAGGCATTCTGGTCCAGAGGGGAGGAGAAGGAAGCAAGTGGGGAGAGGAAGAGAACAGAGGATCAGCAGGAACCATAAGGATAGATGAACCAGACCTAAGATATGATGAAAAGCAGGTATAATGTGGGAAATCTGAATGGGAGAAAACTATGCCAGCTTGGAGGTTTAGGATGGAGTAACTATTGCCCAGTATTGTGCTCTAGGTTAATTTAAAAAATCATAGTCTCTGTGTGGTGGTTTGGGTATACGGCTGGTTTACGAATAACTGCTGTTTAATTAAAAGATAAGTCAATAATAAATATTAATATCTTACAACACCCCACTTTCCCTCATTCTGATGTCCTGGAGTGCCTGCCTTTCTGTGCAGCTTTTGAACATGGACATGACCCCTGGTCAGGAAGAGAACCCTGGCCAGCTGGATCCATAGGGCAGCTCTCCTACTCCAAAACACAATGCTCTCACTATCTGTGATGAAAATGACCCAGCACCTCAAGATGTTCTGCAAATGTATTGTTTGTTTATTTTATTTGTTTATTCATTTTTAATTTTTTTACACGCTGTACATCTCTCTGATTGACACCCAGACCTCAAGCCCCACATGTCACTCCAGCTCTGGTTGGTGTGACCTCTGGCTGTGCAGGCCTCCAGGGACACACTGGGAAATCTTGGTGGAGGTTCAAGCCAGCAGTCCCCACTTCTTCGTGTGTGATTTGTCAGCTGCACATCCATTTGTCCTGTAGTGGATTGTGTCCAAGTGTGAAGATAGGGTGGGGATAAGAAGATGGCTATCAACTCACATTCTTAAGCACTGGAAAGCGTCTGCAGGGCAGGGAAAGCCCTGCTCAGTTTCTTTCACCCACAAAAACAAAATGCAACACAGCAACGCAAAGCACCCCTAACCTCCTGAGCCCTGCCTTGTTCCCTGATCCATGATGGGAACACTGGTGGTGACTACAGGTGTCCTGGCCTGCCTGCTCTTATACCATGAGAGAGAAAAACTCACCAAGAGACAGAGAAGAGTCAGGGGAGCCCGGGGCTGTACAAGCCTACAAGGGGACATCTGACTCAGCCTGGTGGACATCTCAAAGAAGAATTGGAAAAGACAGCAGTTAGGGAGTAGACAAGAACTTTGCCTTTTGGCTACCATGTGAGATCTAGTCCCAATTATCCCATTGCTTTACCACTGAATTAATTATTCATTCACATTTATTTAAATTTACTTTTCACTGTCTGTTGAGCCTAGTTAGGCTGGAACTCATCACGTGTTCCCTTCACACTTGTCTCCAAAAGAATCCTGACTCAGCCCCCTGAATGTAGAGACCATACACATGCAAAACTGATGTATTTAAACATCACTTACTAGCTGTAAGGTCGGTGTCACAACTATTTAACTAACTCTGTCTAATATGCTTTAATAAAATAAAAATTAAAAAAACCTTCTCCTGTGCTTTAAAATGTTCCCAACTACAATATTTGTGCTTTTTTCCTTCTTCATATCTTTTTCCTTTTTCTTTTTCTCTTGCTTGTTTGAGTCATGGTCCTGGGCACCTGTAATGATCATAGATAAATCCCTCCAACAATCACGATCCAGTTACTCACTTCCTAGCCTTGGGAGACACCTCTGTGAATTGCATGTTTAGGACCCTCCGGATGCTCTGCTCAGTTTCTGAATCACAAAGGTCATGTAGAGAGGAGGGTGGTTCCCTCTCTGGTAACGACAGGCCCAGGCTAGTTTTCAGCAGAGCCCATTCTGGGGGCTTCATGGTCTCTGCCTCCTCCTCGGTACCCTCCTCTGTGGAGACTGGCTTCGGGTACAGCCCTGCCCCCATGCTGGACGCTCTGCCTCTTCCTCCTTCTGAGCTCAGCCTCCTCGCAGGCAGCAGCACCTTCCAGAATCACACAGACCGTGGATGGGTCTGTGACCATGACACTGCTCTGTGCCCTCCCCTCTCAGTGCCACCTCCCACCCCTCCCTGCTTCTCTATGTTTCAGTCCTCCACACGGCTCAGTGAACAGCAAGGCTGTCGTGCTCTGTACCCCTAGAGAACAGCAGCCCACCCCAGGGATGACCTCTGCTGTATCCTGGCCCCGGGTCTGTCAGGGCCAGAGAGAATCGATGGCCTCTCTGTATGATGGCTGTGGCACAGAAACCCACATGGTCATTCAGATGCCCTGAAGGGAGAATTTCCACCCAGCAGGGACGTGACAGAGATGTCTCCCAGTGCTAGGAAGTGAGTAGCTAGATCATGATTGTTGAAGGAAAACTTATCTATGATCACTCCTGTTACCAATCAGAGTTCTGTTCCAGGACAGGTGCCCAGGAGCAACTGTGTCAGGAGGATGACATCCTGTGTGCGCAGGAGGAAGTGGCTGTAATCCTGAAAAGAGGATGTGGCTGCATCTTCCTGTGGAAGGTTCAGAGAGACCTTGTGCCGCTGGGCTGTGCCTGGGTCTCTAACGGAAGTCCTCGCTGGGCTAAGGATGCTGTGCAGCAGGCAGAGGGATGGCCTAGCACACCTGGGTCAGACCCCAGCACCGGAGCATCCGGGAGTGCCGCAGCTCCCTATCGTCCTAGCCCTGAGGAGCTGGAGGCAGCAGGACCAGGAGCCAAGTCAACCTCAGCTGCTCATGATCCCAGGCCAGAATGGGCAGCGGGAAAGCCTGTCTCAAGCAAACAAAAACAAAGGATAAATATTGTATTTGGGCTCATTCTAAAGAACTTAAGACTTTTTATTTTATTTTATTTTATTTTATGAGACAGTTTCGCTATGTAAATCAGGATGGCCTTGAACTCGCAGAAGTCTGCCTGTTACTGCCTCCCAAGTGCTGGGATTAAAGGCATGTGCCACTATGCCTGCTTTTTTTTTATGCATATTAGACAGAGTAAGCTAAATATTCCTGACAATTTATTCTAAGTACAGCCATTTCATTTTCAGACTCCATTTAATCACACTAAGTTCAAAGTCCCAGGCCCTAGGGGTACTGGAAACTTCTCAATAGCTGAACAACTTCTGTTGTAAGGAAACAGTTGTCTGAATCCAGCCATCTCAAGGACAACTGCTCCATCTTGGTGGCACGGGCAAACCAGTTCATATTACCAGGCCCAGGAACCAACTCCAATCCTGACTGGTAGAAAAATGTAACAATAACTTGGCACAGATGTTTGTGGTTTGCAAGCTGAAACATTCTGTGATATTCTAGCTTGGGATTGCAGTTCAGCTCCTGAGTCTGTTTGTGGCCCTGATGGATCAGTAGAAGTAATAAATCTGCATTGACCAGCTGTTCCAGTTATATCGGATCTAGGCGTACCTTATAACATTTGGTAGGTTGATTGGGAAACCCCGGGTCCTTGGTTTGTAATCATCCTCATTTGAGGACTTCATTTTCAGTAAGCCTGTCTTCTGTTTTCAGGTTGGTGCGTGTCTGGGACCCAAGAAAGGAAAAATTGGATGCAGTATTGTTTCTAGAATCAGAGGAGGTTGGGAGACATCTTGATTTCTCCCAGGTTCCCACTAGGGAAACTGGTTCTTATTCTGGGTGTCAGTGGTGGGACATCTGGTTCTCCTTCATCTCCTCCTCAACTTTATTTGTTGTCCTTGGCGTACCAGTCTGTCGGTATCCGTCATTTTGTGTCTGTAATTTCATTTAGTTGCTTGATTGTTGCTCTGTGTTTCATATTCAGAGAAATGAGGCAAACCTCATCTGCCAGCCGTTCACCCCTTGACTTAGTTCTAACTCACTTCAAAGATTTCCAGAAAAAAAGAGGCTGGATTGGGACAACAAAAACTGATAAACTGGTGTTGCCCTTGGAGCACTGCACCCTTGGCTAGCAGCCCAGGATGGATGCTACATCTTTGATTCTGACTGCTCTTAAACGTATGAGTTTACTATGTTCTGTATGTCTTGGTTATAGATTATTTCTGATAAACTGTTAGGCATGGTTCAAAATCTATAACATCTATAACCAAAAGTTAGCTTAAAACTCATAATTCAGTGTTAGAGCCATTCTGGGCAGCAACAAAGGCATCAATTGACCAAGGAAACAGGTCTCCAAAAGTACTTTTAAATTGGAATAAGATTTTTATATAATTACCGTCATGTCTTTAAAAAAAGAAAAAACAAGTTTACAAAAGATAGGATTTAGAACAATGATTGTTTAATGAGATGTTAAAACTGCAAATCTGTGCACGTGTATACAAGAACATTTCTTGCTGGCAGCCAAACTTTATAACAACAGAGTAATCTACTTGACAATGATTTTAGAGATGCTAAACTGTTTACATTGTTAAAACTTGGTTTTGTCTTCTAAAAATTATGGTTACACTCTCTGTCTTCACTCTTCTTTAAAGATACTTTATTTTAATATTGCAAAAAGACACAATTGAGAGATTTTAAACCTCTTTAAAGAAAATTTTAGAGTTTTATAGAAAATTAGAAACTGGACTTTTAAAAAACAGCTTTTTAAAAAAGATTTATTTATTTTATATATATGAGTGTTCTATCTGCATTTACACCTGCATCCCAGAAGAGAGACTCACTTCACATTATAGATGGTTGTAAGCCACCATGTGGTCACAGGGAATTGAACTCATGAGCAGACAGTGCTCTTAACCACTGAGCCATCTTTCCAGCTCTTTAAAAATGCTTACGTTTATAAGGCTATGAGACATTTTAAAGTTTATCAGGTATTTTATTATAATGTCTTTTTAAATATATAATCTTGATAAATAGGTAAATTTAAAAAAATTAGGGCCACAGCTAAACATCAGAGACTAAAGAATTCCTTTCTTATGATGCAATAAGACCTTGGGCAGTTTGATAAAGAACTTGGAAGAGTTTCTCAGCCTATATTTGGCAACCCTTTGTGGGTCAAAAGACCTTTTTATATGGGTAGACTAGGATTGCCTGTAAATCGTGTGGTTATTTTACAATTGGTGTCACCACAACAATAAAAAATACAGAAAAAAATGAGAATCACTGGCGTAAAAATATGTCTCTCCAGCTAGGTGGTGGTGGTGCACACTTTTAATACCAGCACTTAGGAGGCAGAAGCAGGTGGATCTCTGTGGGTTCAAGGTAAGCCTGTTCTATAGAGCGAGTTCCAGGACATCTAGGGCTACACAAAAAAGCCCTGTCTTGAAGAAAAAAAAAATGTCTTTCTTTACATAAGGTCTATTCAGGCTAATAGAGACAGATTTAAAGATATATGTCTAATATCTTGTTTTTACTGGCATTATAAAGATGTAGCTGTGTTTTGTAAACTGAGACAGACAAGGAACTGTTATGTTCTATAATGGTATGATGTAATGATCAAGAAATCAAAATCTTGATTCTGAAAGAGATTGAATTCAGAAATGTTCATTTTTCCTTTAAACTGTTTAGTATTTTAAAATACAAATTAATAGTCACCTTATAAGTGATCAGATTCTTTAAGATGTTCAGAACTGTATTTGTAGTCATGCTAAATACTAATGTAATTAATTACAGGAACAAGTCTTATTTATTCTCCTGTTTTATGTTTTCAAGGTATAATCTAAAGCAATTAACTAAAAACAGACAAGGATTGTTTAACTCAGATATGCTTAGTAGATACTGGTCCTCAAACCTCTCAGATATCTGTTAAATGTGGCGTTCAAGATATTTAAACTTAGGACCTGGAGGTGACCGGAGCTCCACAAGAAGACCAACAGGGCCAACTAACCAGGGCCCAAAGGAGCTTGCAGAGACTGTAGCATCAACCAAGGACCATGCATAGACTGGATCTAGGCCACCTACACAGATGTAGCATATGGACAGCTTAGGCTTCATGTGGGTCCTCTAGTAAGGGAAGGGAGGACTACATGGGACACAGACTGACTTGAAAGCTTTTTGATGACTTTCCTCTGGTGAGAATGCCTTGCCAGGCCACAGGGGAAAAGGACATGCTCAGTCCTGATGCAACTTGATGAGCTGGGGTGGATGGGAAAGAGAGCTCCTCTTTTCTGATGAAGGGTTGAGGGAGAAAGGAGAGGGAGAGAGGTTGGAACTGGAAGGGGAGGAGGAACAGGGCTACAGCCAGAATGTAAAGTGAATAAAAAATAAATAAATTTTTAAAAATATATTTAAACTTAATATGAAAGAGACTCTCAGATCCTAGCAATAAGCCCCAACGTCTCCAAAAAGATAATGGACATAGCAGCAAAGGACTCCACCTGGATTATGGTAACCACTGATGAAGACTGCCCCAATGCCTTGCCCACTGCTAGGGCCTGGCCAACTGTCTACAAGCCAGACACTAAAGAGTTGGTTGCTGCACTTTGCCTAGACACAGTAAGGTCGGTCTCTCCCATGTTCCTCCTCCACCACCTCTCAGATTTGTTGGGCATGGCAGCTGAATACTAATACCACCCTGAGAACTATCGCTACCGCAGGAACCTGACGGGATGGCCATCTCAGTAATGGGTAAGCCTTTGTCATTTTACTTGATATGTACACCATTTAGATTATACCTCCTGCTACAATTTATTCCTCTCAGATCGCTGATGGCTTTGGCAGCTGGGCTAACTGTAGGGGTGTCCACTTGGCAGCAGTGGGCAACCAGCTCCTACCCAAAAGGTTGTACCCACCTTATGAGCCCATTTCATATGTAAAAACCAAGCCGTGCTTTTTCTGCATCAACTAGGTCTCTTGTTAAAGAAAGGCAGGCAGGTTTGCCTTGCTAACAGGCTTCATATTAAAATGTGAACGAGTTTCAGATATAACTTTTTACTGTTTTCTTTATTTAAAAGAACTTGCTTTGCAATGACCGCTCTCTCAGTAATAAATAGATAAATGATTAGATGGAAAGAAAAGGGTTTAAAAATATGCACAAGTTCTAAAAGTCTAAGTAAATATTCCAGGGATGGAGAGAGGGCTCGGTGGCACTGACTGCTCTTCCAGAGGACCAGACTTCAATTCCCAGCACCCACGAGGCAATTCACAACTGTCTGTAACTCATGTTCTAGGGGATCCAACACCCTCACACAGACATACATCCAGTCAAAACACAAATGCACATAAAATAAAAATAAGTTTTTTAAAAAACTGCTTTTAAAAAAAGAAAATGTTCTAAAATGTGTAAAGGTCTGAGGATATGAAAGCTTACGTACATTCTGAGCATCTAAGAAAATGATTTAGGATGTATAAATTCAAGTTATAGAGATACAAGAAGATTTAAGATATATAAATGTAATGGAAGTTTTGGTTTCTTTAAAAACTCAGTCTTGGCCGCCATGGGGAGAACAGTAGCCATGTCCCTGCGCTACCTCATGGCCATTGGCCTCAACAAGGGTCATGGTGACAAAGAACGTCAGCAAGACAAGGCACAGTTAGCCCCATGGGTGCCTCCAAGTACACCAAGTTCATGGGGGACATGGTCAGGGAAGTGTGCAGCTTCGTGTCCATGAGCACAAGTGCTCCGTGGAGCTGCTCAAGGTGGCTAAGGACAAGCGTGCTCAAGTTCATCAAGAAGAGGATGCAGGAGGACCTGAGCAGTGTGCTGGCAGCTGAGGAAGGCAGCGGCCGAGAAGGACTGATGTCCCTCCCCCAACAAACGTTGTGCCGCATGGGGGGGGGGGGAGGAACTTCAGTTACGTTGCGTAAACAGGTTTTTATTTTAGCCCCAAGTGTGGGAAATGGGACTACCTTAGTTTATCCACAGCTGATGACAGCCTCCTGCAGCTGGGAGAGGGCATGGTCTTTGCCAGCTGCAGTTAGTTTAATCCTGAGGACTCTGAGAGGGTATAATACCAGAGCCCTGAGGGAGGAAGGGGGTTTCGAGGAGATGGATGGAGGGAAAAGAAGGCTGCTTGTTTGTCCTGCTACATTTGCTGTTTGCTATTGCTCGGTTGCTAGATGTCCTGACGACTGAGATTGGTATTTTCCCAAAGGACTCAATGACCCTAACCAGCTAGAACTAAGTCTAAAGAGCTCTACATCCCCTGTCTCTTCTAACCTTCTTTCTCTCCAGCTAGGGTTAGAGTGCTGGAAGGGAGGCAGAGGCATTAAGATAACCCAAATAAAACAGAGTTAGAAATAGCTCCAACATATAAAAATGGAAAATGTTTCGTATTTATTTCCCCCTTCTATGCTGTTGTTATACTGAGATTTTAGAAATTCGTATCTTTAGCATCGGTCATGAAAGGGTTAAATTAGCATAACTAACCCTTTGTTGATTCTCAGACTCCATCCAAGGTTAGCTTGTCCCTGGAGTACCTTGGTTCCCACCCTTGAGTTCTGAAAAAAAGAAAAAAACCCACAGAATATCCTTGGCAGATGCAGTAAGACATAGCAACTGAGGCAGAACAACAAAGACAGGGACAGTTAAGAAAAACATAAGTTGTTCCCAAAGTTGCAGCACTCCTCTTGTCAGGCTGTTCTGTGTGTTTTGGCCAGGTGCCATTAACCAACTAGGTCAAAGCGCATTCCATTCCTTTACCTTTTGTCCAATCATGTAATGCTAAGGCTTGTAATGCGGTTTTTCCCCTTTAAAAACCCTGTTCCCTTGGAGCTGGCTGTGTCGGGAGGGATTGCGACCCAAGCTTGAGCTTGTAAGTAAAAAGATTCTCTTGTGCTTGCATAGGTCTCGAGTTCCGAGTGGTCTCGGGGATCTAACAATCTGGGCACAACAGTCAATGGAATTCTGGTAAGCTGGTGGAACACTGACTGTTTACTACTCACTCACAAGCTCAGGATTCTGAATTTTCTTTGGTTTTCTCCTAGATATAACTTAAAGATGGTTTTTATTGGACCAAAACATTTCTTTCCAATCTATATTCCTTGCTTTCTGAATAAAAAACAAAATCGCAGCTATATTTTTTTTGCAAGAACTCAAAGGCATGAATATTCTCCTGTTGTTTTACAGACACCTGTTGGGTGCTTTTTCTACAATATGGATTGCTGATATTCTAAACTTTTAACTTCTTTTGTAAGCTAAAAATTCACATAAGCTTCAGAGAATTAAAAAAAAAGTTACAAGTCTTGGATCCATCTTCCACAAGTCAAATGGAATCCAGCTAAATACAGCCTAAGTTTCTGCACCTGTTTGCTTCTAAGAATGGGAGTTTCCCCTGGTCTTGGGATTCCTTTCCTTCCCTAACTACTAGGAATTTTAAACTTCTGCCCCTAGTCTATTTGTCTCAGAAGATTCATACTTATCTGACAGACTTCATCCAGGGAGCACCTTTGGACTACAAACTGCTGAGCTCTGGACTTGCTAAAAGCTGATATAAACCAGTCCATCCAATGTGATTGCTCCCTGTCTCTTCAGCTGGATCAACTAATCAGATGCTTTTAGAAATGTCCATCACCCAGCCTTTGACCAACATTTCAGCCTTCCTATGTCCTGGCAACTGATGCCCCAACTTCACTTGTTAGTAATTACAGAAGAGAGTCCATCGTCCCTGCCCCCTTAGGCTGAAATGCTAAGTCACAAATAAATTACCTTTGGGGGAAACCTGTTTGTATGCCATTCATTTAGGAAAAGTCCAAAATGCTTTAAGAAGAATAAAACAAAACCTATTAGATAGAGAGGAACAAGGGAAACAGGCCAATAGCTAGTTCCAGAATCTCTTTGAGTCATCCCCTTGGCTAACCACTTGCTCACTGTGTTAACATAATCACTGGCCCTCCTTTTCCTCCTGTTCCTTATAGGGACTTGCATTCTCAATGCTTTATTTAAATTTGTTCATTCAAGAATTAACTCATAGCCAGGCATAGTGTTGCTGTAATCTGAGCAGTCTAAAGTGCAGAGGCAGTCAGATCTGTGAGTTCGAGGCCAGCCCAATCTACAAATCAAGTCCAGGACATCCAAGGCTGCACAGAGAAGCCCTGATCAAGGATTTGAATAAGGTACAAAGACAGGGGGGAATACGGGGAACAAGCAAAAGAAACTGTAAAATAATATAAGAAATGTTTTTTTTTCTATTCCCATTCTAGCTCCTAAATAATGACATGGAGACCTGTTACATTTATTAATAAGCTTTAAAGCACCACAGGGGGAAGGTATTGATCTATTATTCTAACCTATCTATACTAGCCTGGCTTCTTCCCAGCCACATGCCCCAGGTTATTTGCCATTTCAGTCTTGCCTTAGCTGCTTCTGCTTCGTTTTTGTCCTCATGGCGAACTCCTCATGCTGAGTTCTTCTTTCTCTCTCCCTCTTCTTCTTCTCTGGTCCCTACCTGAGACCCCCTGACTGGGATCAGGACTCCTGCCTCCTGACCTCTCTGCCCAGCTATAGGCTGATCAGCTTCTTTATTAACCAATCAGAGAGATGAAGAACAATTTTTACACAACATTGAGACAGAAGAGTCTTCACAGAAATGGCAATGCCCGGGTCTGTGGTTCTGCATCTCCCAGAAGGGCCATCCGGACACCACCTGAAATGTGCACTTCTCTGCTGGAAGAGAGCTGCCAGTCACTGGGCAGAAAAGGATGAAACACAGGGTCCGGGTCCTGGGTGAGCACTGAATAAAGTCAGTGTCCCAAGATATCTGGTCCAGCCAGGGGTGCAGGAAAAGGAGATTTTTCCCTGCAATAAGTGCTACCTCTCTTTTAGCTGGGCTGCCAGTGCCAAACCAGGTGGTCGTGGGAAGCTCAAGGCTCCCAGACCAAGTCAGATGGCCAGGAGGGCCCAGCCTGACTTGGATGACTTGGGCAGCTGAGCTGCTTCAGGAACAGCTACCGGGCTTGCTCCTGCAGATTGGAAGAGAACAACAGCAGAAACTCACAGCTGCCAGGCAAGCTCTAGTGGTGACCATGGTGGTTCTGCAGTGACTGCCTGCCCAAGAGTTGAATCTGGGGGACTAACGATGAACTCTTCAGGGAGAAGGGGAGCCTGTGTTATAGCTCTGAATAAACAGCCAGTCTCATATGTCCTTCAATGAAGAAGATGATGCTCACAGTTTTATTTCATGCAAAACAGGGACTTATAAACCTTGGGCAGTGGGGAGGGGCTTTGAGGATGAATGAGTCTCATTGACTAGGACTTAGGACACTGGCAATGCTCTATTTACATGGGTAAAGATAGCAGGTAACAAGCTCATGTGTCTGACCACCTGTAGCCACCTGGGGTTGCGTCATGTGACCCGGAGGCAGGCACAGAAACAGGAGAGAACTTTGTCCCACACCTCTCATTCTCAGGATGATATTTTAAATCTCAAATTTGAGATTTTTGGTATTTGAACATGCTCCATCACGCTAGTCCCATGCCGATTCTCCTGGAGGCATGGTCCACGGGGCCCACACACATCAGGACTGCAACCAGATCTCAGTGCACAAAAACCAGCTTCTGAATACACAGTGTACAGTATCATCCCCTGACGAGAGAATATCTTGTGTATTATATGACTGCATCCCCTGTCAACCTGTGGCCTTTAGGACAGGTACAATAGAAGGTGGGACATCCAACAGGAAAAAAGGATTCTGGGATAGAGTCGGGCATGGAGAGATTCACCCAGGAAGATGTGAGGAGGACAGACTTTTGGTACATGAGCAGAGGTAATCAGCCATGTGGCAGAATGTAGATTAGAACAAATTGGTTATTTTAAGTCATGAGCTAGTCAGAGTAGGAGCCTAGCTACATGGCCTAGGTATTTGTAAATATGATTTGAGTCTCATGAGTCTTTTTTCCAGGAGCTTGGGGTTAGGAGGAGAAACCTTGCAACAATGCCCCAACAAGAAAATTGTTCTAAATACTGCCATTTTGGTTTTAGGCTCCATTAAATCATAAGGGGAAACTAACTTCAAGGTCCCAGGCCCTAGGAGAGCTAGGAACTTCTCAATAGATGAACAACTTCTGTTGTAAGGTGACAGTTGGTTGATTACAGACATCTCAAGGACAACTTCTCCATCTTGCGGGCAAGGTCAAACAAGTTCATGCTCCCAAGAACAGAAACCAACTCCTATCCTGATTGGTGAGAAAATGTAACACTAACTTGACACAGATGTTTGTGTTTTGCAAGCTTAAATCTTCTGTGATATTCTGGCTCAAGGTTGCAGTTCAGCTCCCGAGGCTGTTCTGTGGTCCTGATTGATCAGTAGTGACAATAAATATTTGTCATTTGTGCTGATATAGTGTTTGAGTTATGTTGTGAAAGACTCCCGCTAGAGCCTCTCTGGACGGGGAGACCCCGCTTCCCAAGGAACAGCGAGACCAGTCTTCGGATGCAAGCCGCAAGAGGTTTATTTCGATACACAGGTACCCGAGGCGACAAAGCCTTTCAGAGGATTTACGCGCCTCTCGGTTGGGGTGACGGGTTTTTATAGGGCTTGGGAGCAAGAAGCACTGTTACAGAAGCGAGAAGCATAGTTACAGGGATCTGATTGGGCGGTTTGAACAAAGCCATAGTTAGGTCATGTACCCGGAACAGGGAAGGCGGGAAGGCAGATGTGAGCCGAGTCACGTACCCGGTTCTTATCTCGGGTACCCACGGTGCTTTTCTCAGGGACTTTACGTTTCCCCTCATAGGTCAGGTGCCCAACCGCAGATATCCTGTTGTTGGACATCTGTCCTGCCTTGCTTCTGACCCTGCACTGCTCCAGTCTTGTAAAATAGTGTTGCCAGCGTTATGCTAGGGTTTTATTCTTTCAGTTGGATCTAAGAAGACCCAGTAACAAATGACCTTAGAAGTTCTGTAAGTCAACGCTACACAGCTAGTAAGTTGCATCTTTGATATTCAAATACACGTAGTTTGGTTTTTATTTTTGTGGGGGTTTTTTATTTTTTGTTTTTTTGAGACAGAGTGTCTTTCTCTAGCCTTGGCTGTCCTAGAACTAGCTCTGTAGACCAGGCTGGGTTCGGACTCACAAAATCTACCTGCCTCTGCCTCCCAAGTGCTGTGATTAAAGGCATGGACAACCACTGCCTAACCTGTACTCTTAGTTTTGCATGCATATAGTCTCTGCACTTAGGAGGCTGAAGCAGGAGGATTCTTCTGTTGAGGGCCAGTGTAATGGGAATATATAATGACTTCCAAACTTACTAAGCTCAACCACCAGTAAAAAGTAAGTGTAAATTAATACATGTGAATGAATAATTAACTCAGTGGCAAACCAAAGTGATATTTGAGATTAAAATCTCATGGTAGCCCTAATAGAAAATTCCTGTCTACCCATGAACTGCTGTCCTTTCAGATTCTACCTTCAGATGTCCATAAGGCTGAGTCAAATGTCCCCTTCTAGGCTCTTACAGACCCCTGGCTACACAGACTCTTGTCTCTTAGTAAGTTACCTCATGGCCTAAAGGCATGGCCAGGACTCAGAGTCACCATCAATGTCCTTATCATAGCTCAGATACAAGAGAGGGTCTCAGTAAGTTCTGGGAGTATTTGTTTATTTGTTTTGTGGGGATGGGAAATGAAAGTACCTTTGGGCAGGTCATTCCAGCCTCTGCAACTCTTTCCAGTGTTTAATGTTAAGTCCCAAAGAAACTTAGAACAAATGGCTAGCTGTGGTGCCTACGGAACACACCAAAGCCCAGGGAGCAGGGACTGGTTCCTCTCAGCCCTTCTCAGCCCACCCCTCCCCTAACCCTCTCCAGTCCCTGAGCTTGGCTTCCCTTCCCCAGCTTCTGATGCCCATATAACGGAGACATTTTGGCCACTCTTTGCTCGCTTCACCCTCTTGGTTCCCTTGGCCTTCTCCCCTCTCTTTTCCTCTCTCTCTCCTCCATGGCCAGGTTCAGTAAAAATCTCAACATACCTTGGAGGGGTCATGTCCTCATTTTTAGTCACTCAAGATGAATGGTAGCTGCAGAAGCCAAAGCCAGGAAGCAGGCTTCTTTGGGGCAGCCATCTTCCATCCCTCACATCCGCCCCTCACCTGCTCCAGGACAAATGAAGGTGCAGCTGAACAACTATCATGTGGGAGGAAGTGGAGGCTGCCCCCTTAACCTCTGCCAAGAAATCCAGTGTGACAATGGGGGCCTGCACAGCCAGAGGTCACATCAACCAGAGCCCTAGGAACCAGGTGGGGCTTTAGGTCTGGGTGCCAATCAGAGAGATGCACAGGCTGCAAATAAACAAATAAATAACTAAATAAAACCACAATAATTGTGCAGAGTGTGTTGGAATGCTGGGACGCTTTGCCCTCTCCTGTGTCACAGGTGGTGAGAACAGTGGGTTTGGAATAGGAGAGCATCCCAAGGGGCCCAGATGGCTCACTGCCTGACCAAAGTGATCATGACCGTGTGCAAACGCTTCAGAGAAATGTGGAGGTTACTCCAGAACTTCAGAAGTGGGGCAAGTGGCAGGCTATGTGCTCCCAGACTATGGAGACCCAGTACAATCAAAATGGTGGGATTCAAATAGGGTCAGAGAGGAGGGTAGAGAAAGATCACATCCAATCATGGCTTCTCTTACTATGTGGGGGCCTTCAACCATTATTTATAAAGTAAGAATTTTGAATGCATTAAAAAAAATAAATCTTAAAGGATGGCTGCTTGAGACAGGTGGGGTGGGGGAGGAGAAAGCAGGCAAGGGATAATCCACAGCAAGAAGAGGAGTTGACACAGGATGGCCTTGAGCAGAGACCCTGCCACATGGAACTCTGGGAGATGCCCCTGGGGCTAAGGACAGTTGAAATAAGAGGGAAGGACCAGCAGGGCCAACATCAGGACAGCACAGTGGGAGCAGACACCATGGAGCCCCCTTCTCTGCTTCTCTGCAAAGGGCTCCTGCTCACAGGTGAGACTGGTCCTGGATTGGTGTGGAGAGGGCGCTGTGACAGGAAGGGACCTGGGGAGACCCTCTTTCTGCTTCATCTGAGAGAGAGGACAGAGGAGGGACAGAGGCTGCTCAGCTGGGTGCTCTCAGGAGTGTTAAGA
>CM053747.1:3862442-3895671 GCA_028658305.1 Pachyuromys duprasi
CCCTCATCTCCTCCCCGCCCCCTCCAAGTCCACCAATGGGGGAGGACCTCCTCCCCTTCCATCCAACCCCAGCTCATCCTGTCTCCTCATGGCTGGCTGCAATGTCCTCCCCTGGGATCTAGCCAGTCTGTCACTCCCTGGCATGTATGGGGGAGGGTCAAAGAGTCAGCCATCAAGTTCATGACTGAAACAGTCCCTGTTTCCCTCACTAGGGTCTTGAGTCCAACACCGAGCTATCATGGGCCACATCTGTGCGGGGGGTTCCAGGCCACATCCACACATGGTCCTTGGTTGTAGAAACAGTCTCATACAAGACCCCTGTGCCCTGCTCAGTTTCATACCCCCATTTTTAATTGGATTACTTGATTTGTTGCTTTTTAACTTCTTGAGTTCTTTATACTGGGTATTAGCCCTCTGTCAGATGTAGGATTGGTAAAGATCCTTTCCCAGTCTGTAGGCTGTCGTTTTGTTTTGATGACAGTGTCTTTCGCTTTACAGAAGATTTTCAGTTTCAAGAGGTCCATTTATTAATTGTTGATCTTAAAGCCTGTGCTGCTGGTGTTCTCTTCAGGAAGTAGTCTCCTGTGCCAATGAATTCTAGGCTCTTCCCCACTTTTTCTTCTAACCGGTTTAGTGCATCTGGTTTTGTGTTGAGGCCTTTGATCCACTTGGACTTTAGTCTTGTGCAGGGTGATAAGTATAGATCTATTTTCATTTTTCTGCATGTAGATATCCTGTTGGACCAGCACCATTTGTTGAAGATGCTGTCTCTTTTCCATTGAATGGCACGGCAGAAGGACGTTGAATCTGAAACCAGCTTGAGCTACAATGGTGAGTTCAAGGGCAGTCTTGAGATCTACAATGAGCCACTGCTCAACAATAAACAAATTTAATGCTTAGTTTTAAGTAAATTAATGCATTTATACTATACTGGTTCCTCTGGATCTTGTTATTTCATTAAATAATTTCTTTTAAAAATATATAGATATGGATACATGCACATGAGTGCATATGCCTTTGGGTCTTAGTTAACTCTTCTATTGATATGAAGAGACACCATGACTACAGAAACTCTTATAAAGGAAAATATTTAACTAAGGGCTTGCTTATAGTGTTAGAGGTTTAATCCATTGCCATCATGGCAGAGAGATTGGCAGCATGGATGGTGTTAGCGTAGTAGCTCAGAGGTACATCCTCATCTGCAGAGAGATGAGACAGAAAGAGATAGGGGGGAGGGAAAGAGAGCGTTATCTGCACTTAACATGGACTTTGAAACCTCAAAGCCCATCCCCACTGACTTACTTCCTTCAACAAGGCCACGTTTCCTAATCCTTCCAAATTGGGCCACTCTCTGGTGGCCAAGCTCTCGAATTTATGAGCCTCTGGGGGCTATTCTCAAACAACCACACCGCGAAACCAGAAAAGGGCGCGAGATGACTTAAAACTGAATCATATTCCAGGTCCTCTCATTATAGGATTCCGGAGGACAGGATGTGCTCCATTTAAAATTATAGTGACCACAGAGCAGCAGCAGAAGTGTGTTCTATCCTTTAGATGCGCAATGAATTCTTAGGGATAAAATTTCGCCATCTGAAAAAGAAATAATGTTTTGTTATATATTTTGATAAATTAATTTTTACAATTTATTTTTGGCAATAGAAGCTGACTATACATGTAATATTTTCAAAGTTAAATCGGCTCAAAATCAAGCTGACAGTAACATTTGCCAAAATAAATCTACTTAAAAGCAAGCAAGGTCATTCAGCCTTTCCATGACCACCTCATCCCTTGACAATTAAATGCATTCACTAGAGGCACCACAGATCTGCTGTCTCATAGCTTAATGGATCTTTGTTTGATTACTGTATTGATTTATTTTGAAAAGCAAATATTAGCAGTTTACTTGCTGAAATGTATTTTATTAAAGGGACCACAATTTAGTTGTTCCTTCCTCTTTGCAAAGTCTTGGTTTCTTTTTTTTTGTAAATTAAAATTAAAACATTTTAATATTAATTACAGTTTATTCACTTTGTTCCCAGCTGTAGCCCTCTCCCACATTCCCTCCCAATCCCATCCTCCCTCCCTCATCTCCTCCCATATCCTTCCCAGGCCATTGTTAGGGGATGTCCTCCTTCTGTTCTCTCTGACCCTAGCCTATCAGGTCTCATCAGGACTGGCTGCATTGTCTTTCTCTATGGCCTGGTATGGCTGCTCCCCACTCAAGAGGAGGTGATCAAAGAGCCAGACACTGAGTTCATGTCAGAGACAGTCCCTGTTCCCATTACTAGGGAACCACTTGGAGATTGAGCTGCCATGGGCTACATCTGTGCAGGGGTTCTAGGTTATATCCATACATGGTCTTTGTTTGCAGTATCAGTCTCAGAAAAGACCCCCGGGCCCAGAACTTTTTGGTTCTGTTGCTTTCCTTGTGGAGCTCCAGTCCCCTCTTGGTATTTCTATCTCCCCCACCTTTCATAAGATTCCCTGCACTCTGCCAAAAATTTGACTATGAGCTTCAGCATCTGCTTTGATACACTGCTGGGTACAGTCTTTCAGAGGCCCTCTGTGGTAGGCTCCTGTCCTGTTCCCTATTTTCTTCCTCTTCCAATGTTTGCCTTTCTTAGAGAGGATTGATCACCTTACACAGGGTCCTCCTTCTTGCTTAGCTTCTTTAGGTGTACAGATGTTTGTAGAGAGCTGCGTGTACGGCGTTTCTGCCTTCCGCCATCCCGATGGCAGTGCGCTTGCGGACAGCTCCTTATTTGGTGCTCTTGCTGGACAGCTCCTTATTTGGCTGTGCTGTGTCTGAGGATCCGCCTTCTCTTGTGTGTACCTATCCACACTTCCCACGTGGCTACCCGGGGTTGGCTGGCTCAGGGGTACTTATTCCTGGGATGGGCTCTCGTCGAAGAAGAGGAGAAGGAGGAGGAGGAAGAGGAGGAGGAGGAGGAGGAAGAGAAGGAGGAGGAGGAGGAGGAAGAAGAGGCTGAAGCAGAAGCTTGTTCAAAACTCCTGAATAAACTGCTTGAAGAAGAGCTCGTGTGCCGTGTCTTTCCTTGCTGGTCGAGGTGGACGCGACAGATGTTAAAGTCTTGGTTTCTTTAACTACATTAGAAATGCAAAACAAAGAAGAAAACTCTTCTACTGGCTGAACCGAAAGAGCCAGATGAACGGTCGTGGACTGAAGCAGGATTCAAGAGTCACCATATCAAGTAGAAAGGAACCTTGTATAGAAAAGGAGGGCCACAGAAAGCTTGCACTTTGGGGAAGAGCACCTCTGCCTCGAGCCAGCAGAGTAAGAGGAAGGAAAGTGACGCTGATAACAGTGATTACAATCAACAAGGCTGATATTCGTGGCTCAGACAGTGTGGTAGCTAGTGCTGCCCCCAAGATATTTATTGGAGCAATAGTCTCCAATGCAGCATGAGGAAGAATGATTGTTAACTTTATCTCCATTTTTTACTTAACCTTCATAACTCAAAATATAAAGATGTAAGCTGCATTTTTAAGCTCACAACAAGCACACTGAAGTTAAATGGAGACATACCTTGTCTAAGGGACACACAACTATGAAAGAAGTAGAAGATGAAATACAATCTGTAATAATTTTCATTCCACCTCGCTGCCTTTCTTTGGATGTTGCTATAAATCTGGCTACCAAACTCATAACATTCAATTACAGAAAACCCATATCAGGGAAACAGTAGTTCTGGAAGTTTATTTGGTCAATATATTTTATTTCATTCTTGGAAGACATACCATTTAGCCTTTGTTCAACATTAATCAAGTCATCATCCGTGGACATTATTATTGAAATGTGAGCCCTGCTTTCATTAACTACACTGCCTTCAAGTTTAAGGAAGATTGAACTGCATTATTGATCAAGTCGAAGAGAAGAGAGGTAGCAGGGTTGAAGGGAGGTGAGGAGGGAGGAGAAACTGTGGTCAAGATGTAGTCTGTGAGAGAATCTATTTTCAAAAATAAAACTAGGGTCTTATCTGACTATAAATTAAAACATGCTTGTTCTGTAGAAATGAAAACACACAGCCAGGACACTTTTGCTGCCTTTGACTTTTTTCTTTGTTTTCCTGTCATTTGGGAAGGGGAGGGTGTTGACTTCTATTTTCTCAAATCTTAGACAAGAAACTACGAGTCATAGAAACCCTCCAGGGGTTGTGATTTGTTCAGAAGTTTGGAAAATAAATTTGAGAAAATAAAACTATAAGAATCTTTCTCATCACATGGCAATAAAATGTAAAATATATTTGGGAAAAAAATGGTAGCGTGGCTGGAGGGATGGCTCAGCAGTTAAGAGCTCTGTCTGCGTTCCCAAAGGTCCTGAGTTCAGTCCCCAGTAACTACATCGTGGCTCACAATCATCTGTACTGGGATCTTGATGCCCTCTTCTGGCGTGCAGATGTACATGCAGACAGAGCACTCATACACATAAAATAAATAAATAAATCTAAAAACATGGTAGCAATTGTTTAAAATTTTGATATTAGAATAATATATAGAGGTTATTTTGCTTTTAACAAAAGACGTATCTAAATTGAAAGCAACTTCAAAGTCTATAGAGGACATCCAATGACTTGACTCAACTATCCATGCTTGTATAGAACAATCATTAGGAATTAAAAACATAATAACGACATTTACAACATGAGCATAGCAGACATAGATACTTTTTCGAAAGTAACAGTTCCTTGCCTTCACTGCACTTTCCCTTAGGTATCTTTTGAACCCTTACTACATTTAAAATTTTTATTTATGTTGTGTGAGTGGGTAGATAGATGTTGGCACGTGCAGATCACAGTGCTGGTATGGAGGTCACAGGACAACCTACAGTATTCTGATTTCTCCATTCACCATGTGGTTCCTGTCACTAGAACTCAGTTATCGTGCTTGGCAACAAGTCATCTCTGTGGACATGTCTCCACACATCTCCTTGTGTTTCATCTCTGTGGACATCTCCCCACACATCTCCCTGTGTATCGTTTTTCAATACCACAGCAAACACACAAAGTCTTTGTAGCTAGGCAAAGGCTACTATCAACATTTGGTAGAGATGAATGTCAAACATCATCACTTGATTACTAAAGGATGGAATTGAATCAGAAAACTTGTTTTATCTGCTAATTTTTAGAAATACATAGACTGAGAGATGGCTCAGTCATTAAAGGCAAGGCTCACACCAAAAGTAGATGAAAAACATTATAAATGCAATAGTTTAGAGTTACCATTGTGCCTCTGCCTTTTTACCCTGGAGATCAAGAATTCCAGAATGCATTGGCTGTTCAGTTCTAACTTACGGTGTTTTGACTGATATAAAGGGTGATGATTCAGTTAATTTATTGATATCAGGTCTTCTCCTCTAGGATCTCTTGACAACATGTGGGTATCTATTGGCTGGAATTATCATGGTTGCGTATAAAAAGATACAGAAATGGAAACCAGTAAATATTTGTATCTACATTTGTATTTATAATTTTTATAGGCTTGGATTATTATTGTTAGGATTTTTTTGTTACTTTGTTAATTTTTTCAGACTTTTAGCCTCTCTAATTGTATTGTTTTGTTTTCCTCTTTGGTCAAGGTGATCACAATATATGTTTAGAGTCAAGAAGGAGAAATGGACTTCTTTTAATGTAAAGGAGAATGTTGAGGATATGGAAGTGACCCTGCAGTTATCCTTGCAACGTGATCTAGAACTCAGATCTCTCTGTTCCTGTATTCAAACTTGCTGTGCAGCTGAGGATGAATCTGACTGCTTGATTCTCCTGCCTGCTTCTGAGATCACAGCTTAGATTACACCCATACATCATCATGGTCAGCTCATAGAGTAGAACCCAGGTCTTCTAGTGTGCTAGAGAAGCCCTCTTCCAGCTGGGCTACATTCCAGTTTCTGTGTGTTTCATTTTAAACTTAGGAACAACGATTAAAATAAATCCATGTGGCTAAATTTCTAATTCAACCATGATTTTAGAATATTTGCAATTCTTGTCAAAGTTGATTACATTTATCAAGGGATAAAGCATTCCTTTATACCTTGACATCATTACATGGCCACCATGTGATAGACACGGTGTAAGCGCCAGTGTGTTATGGTCACTGTGTGATGATAAATGTGTTATGACCACTGACTGATAACCAATATGTGATTATCCAAGAGTGATAGTCACTTTGTGATGGATACTTGTAGAGATTGTGTGAAGCTTAATTTGTGATAGGCACTGTTTTAAGTCAATATGTAAGATAAAATCTTTTTACATCATCTCTACTGTAATTGTTTGTGTTCGTATGACACTGGAAGCTATCTGTAAACTACCTGTGACTGACTACCAACCATCTCTCCCCTTCTGCTTGTTTTTTCCTCCACCAATTCCCACAGAAACTCCTCTTGAGATGTCCCTTGAGACAGTGAACACTGATCAGTGTGTTTCTACTGATCTGCTCAATTTTCTTTCAAACTCACTATACTTGTTTGCATAAAGCACTCTAACTCCTCTTGCTATGGTGCAAATCTGTGCTCTTCCGCTCATCACACTACATTACAACTTGAAATCCCGTAGACAGCCCCTCTTCTGTTTTAGCAAACAATGAAGAGATCAGCAGATGAATAAAATCTTTGATATGAAGGACAAGCAGAAGATAAAGAGCTAAACGACAAGAGCGCAAAATTTCAGTTACCATTTGAAGAGTAAGAACATGCAGAGAAGAGGCTGGTATAAAGAAGCACAACAGGACACAGAAGTAGAGAAAGCGCGGAACAGGTTGAGATCTTGGTTGAGTTAAATATGACCAATTGGAGCACATTTCTTATAGGTAAAACCTGTCAAGAAAGTAGGATGATGAATTTTTTTTTAACATGGAAAAAAAGAATATCAAAGACTGACTAGATTTGTGAATGAGAGAAAGAAAATGAATCATCAAAATGGTGGGCAGCTGGAAGAAACTCCTTACAGACTGCTTTATGTTGGATTAAGTGACTCTAGTCACTTCAGTCACCCGGGGAAAGAAGTCTTCAGGCTTTAAAAAAGTGGCAGCTTGGTCTTCATGAGGGTCTCCTAGCACTTAAAGTGGGGGCTGTTTCTGACATGGACTCTGTTGCCTGCTTTTGGATCACTTTCCCCTAGCTGGGCTGCCTTGTAGAGCCTCAGTGGAAGAGGATTTTCTTAGTCCCGATGAGACCTGATGTTCCAGGGCAGGGTGGTGGAGAGGCTCCCGCTTTTGAAGGAGAAGGGCGGGGGCAGGGGAGAGGGAAAAGAATGAGAGGGTAGAACCAGAAGGAAAGGAGGGAGGAAGCAGTGATTGGGATGTAAAGTGAATAAATAAGTTAATGAGAAAAAACAAAAATCAAAAGTCTCAAGAAAGTGGTTTGAAATAAATTATGACCTCAGTCAACTGTGTAACAAAATTAATTTTGTTCTCCACGTAAAACAAAGAACGTATACACCTTTCTTCATGATTTAATTTAAAATAATGTCCAAAGACCAGAGACAGGAGTGCGAACAAGCATAATAAAATGGCAGGCAGAAAAAAAAACCAGGCAATGTTCTCCTTAATAGAAGCTTTAGCAGAGTGCTGCCGTCATTTCGGCAGTCAATGGCAGAGCAATGTTCCTTTTCTACACTTGTGCCCAGTGTTGTCTCCTTTTTCTTCACGGTTAAAGTGAAGGCCATTATCTTTTAGTTTTGTTTTTGCTTTTGAGTCTGGTTCCTGGCAGCTTTGTAGCCCCTATATACCTCCGCTTTTCTACACGGTTCTTGCCCCTGTTACATTCTGAAAGCACCTTTAAATATCTTACGGTGTACAAAGCGTAAAAGTCACTATTGTTTTACAGTAAACATCTTTAAAAGGAAATCTGTTTGTGCAGGTTTTATACATATCATTTAATCACAAATTATTCACCACTTCTGGTCCTTACCCTAAACCACAAAAAAAGGAAAGAAAACCATCAAGACATTAAATATTATAAAATAATGAGACAATGACAAGAAGTAAACCAAAAGATAATTGCTGTAAGAGACGGTCAGTTGAGACTCTGTACCTACGTTACTAGGAGTCCTCGCTAGGGTCATCCTCAGAGACCCCAGAAAGTTCCCTCTGCACTAGGTTTCCATACCGCCCCAAGTGTCCCCCAGTTCTAGCCATCTCTCCCTGCACTGTCTGCTTCCCTCCCTTCCCCCCCCAACACCTGATCCCTTACCCTCTAAGCCCAGTGCCTGAAGTCCAACTGCAAAATCTATTCAGTTTCCTTTCCCCAGGGAGAACCATATCTCTCCCTAACGCCCCACCTCCTCCTTACCTAACCTTGATGGGTCCGTGGACTGTAGCTTGATTGTTATTTACTTAACTGCTAATATCCACTTATATGTTGAATACATATCATATTTGTCGTTCTGGTTCTGGTTTACCGCATTCTGGTTGCATCCATTTGCCCATAAATCATGATGGCATTTTTTTTTTCTTAACAACCGAGTAATACTCCATTTTGTTTATCCATTCTTCTATTGAGTAATATGGTTGTTTCCAGCCTCTGGCTATTATAAACAGAGCTGTAGTGAGTATGGCCGAGGAAGTGTCTTTGTCGTAAGGTGGAGTGTTCTTTGCTGGGTAGGTGTTGTTCCTTGGTTTCTGTTTCCTCTGGATTTTCTGAGAGTGTGATGTTTAAATGTTGCCCGTTTTACTTGCCTGCTCTGCTGGTGAGTTCCTAGGGGATGCCTACTGGTATTGGAGGAGGGGATAAAGCAATGAGTTGGGGAAGGGAGGACAGGAGGGAATGGTCCATGGGATCCACAGGAGAGAGGTGGACAGGATGGAAGGGAGGCCACAGCAGGGTGAGGCCACAGTGAGGAACCCGAGGGACTGGAGGACAGAGAGAGTGGAGAAGGTCCACAGGCAGCCTCCCTTGTTTTCTGTCATGGGCAGGGGAGGGGGACACAGCTGTTGTTCTGTTGCAGTCCTAGGGAGAGCCTGAGAGATGGGGTCTGGGGGAGCAGAGAGGGTTTCCTCCTTTCATATGGCAGAATTGCCTCTATTCAGAGGCTCAGGAAAAGTGGCTTCAAATGTCATGCAACAGAAGTGCAGACGTGTTTTAAATGCTGTGCTTCAATTTGCCTGACTGTAAATAAGAAAAATGGAATGTTCCTAAGTGGAACAAAGCTGAAGTTTTCTATTTCCTTTAAAAGTTTTTTTAAATTAAAAAAATTTTTTTTGTGTGAATCATATAAGGTTATTTTCTTTAAATAATGGACAGTGAAACAAATAGCTTTCGTCTCTTGAAGAGTTTTTCTTTTAAAAATAATTTTGAATTTTCTCTTACTTTTGAGTATTCCTGTAGATGAGAGCATTAGAGAAACTGACCAGAAATGAACAGTAAATATATTTGTTAAAGAAACTGATTGTTACTATGGTAACATTGAATTTATTTGACATTTAGTGGTTTCATTGTTCTCTGTCGCTATGGTAACGAAACCTTAGATTCTGACAGTATTCCAAATTCTATTAAAATAAAGCCCTTCTTATTCCCAAGAAGAATGAAGGACTGGAGTTACCAAATGTGCATGATATACTGGAATACTGTCTACGATAAAAGTATAGAATATGACATCCATGTTGCAATATTTTAATCAAACTGAAAAATGTGCTTAAAAATAAACAGACTTTTAAAAAATTCATAAAATAGAGTAAAAGTATTTTTACCATAAAAATTTGCTTTCGCTTTAAACAAATGTGAAATACCTTCAAGTTATAAATTTAAAATAATAAAAATTTAATATCTATCACTAATATACACAATAAAATTTTTTTATTTTGTTTTGGGATAAACAGTAAAATATGGGAAAATAAGAGCCACAAACACTAATAAAAAATATCACTTGAGGGTTTTCAGGGACTTTTAATATTTGTTTAAGAAAAATTTCATAACTTCCTTATCTGCTTTCAAACTCATGATTGGGAACAAGAGTAATTTTTATACTTTGACTATATATGTTCAATAATGTGGAAAAGTAGGAAGAAATTAGATTGTAAAGTGAGGGACGGGCATAAGAATGCAATATCGAACAAGAATGAAGGCACTAAGGCGGACAAGGCATTGGGAGCAAGAAAAAATGTAATAATACAGTCTACTTGGCTGTATGCCTTTTGTCTTTCGGAAGTCTAACATAAATCAAATGGTTCCACATAGAAGCGTAGAGTGAAGCGACAGAAGAGCCTTCCAGAAGAGAGCACAGCGCAGTGGAGAAAGTTGTCTGCAGACTCGAGGGAACCACATGGCTGCTGACTAACAGACAAGCCGAAAGCCGTCATTAATGAGTCCTCCCTGAGAACAGGAACTAAAAGAGTAGATGTGAAAGTATTGTTCATAGCGAGTATGATAATAAAATAATCTCTAATATCTTTTTATGATCTTCGATTTTTTTTTTCAAAATCGCAGACTTCCCCACATTGGACTTTTGTTAGCCGTGATTTAGATTTCAGATTTTAGTATCTTGAACTTGTATGTACAAACAGTGGTTTAGTCCATGTAGCCTGTACACACACATACACAAGACACTAAGTGGCTTTATCAGCCAATACCTATTTAGCAAAATGACAGAGGCTGGGAAGTCCAGGGCCAGTGTGCTTGCACATACTATGCTTGTGAACTGTGTAGATGGCTGTCTTCTAACTATGTCCCCACATGGCAGAGAGGGGAAAGAAGCAGATCAGATCATCTTCTATAGGAGAACTAATTCCACTTAAGAGTCCACTCTCCTGACACAATCACCTCCAAAGCCCTCATTTCCAAACATCCAGGATTAAGATATCACAATACAAATATGGAAGGAAGGGACCTGAATGGTCCACAACAAACAATATAATATGTGAAGCAGTGGAAAGACATGTTCGGGTGCCTGAGGGGATAGATAAAAATTAATACCTATTTATAAATAGGTAGCACAGTGCTTTTCTTCCTACCTTTCTTCTGTGTCTTTCTACAGGAAAAAGAAATTCACCTCATTGCCTCTATAGTTGAGCAAATCAAAGAATCTTCTGAGCAGTCATGTCTTTCACCTTTACCCTTACCGTCTCTTACGGGTTAAACAGGTTAAGTAGACAGGTGAACTTTCTAGGTAAACTGGGACCTTGCCGACATTTGTATTGTGTGTACTGATCACAACCGCTTTTACTTCCTAATGACAAAGAGCTTGGGTAAAATACAAATCAGTAACTTAACTTATAGATGTAGTATTTCTAAGACTGCCATGGACAACCAGTAAAGAGGTGTAGCAAAGGCAATGGACATTTAGGATAATGTAGCATTTGCTAACCTGTCAAAAAAGAGAGGTCACTCACTACAGTGAATTTTGGGGTGGGGACTTTTGTCCCTGCTTTACAGAATAGAAGTTTTTGGCCAGGTGGTTTTGGTGGTCCTGAGGCAGAAGGATTGTGAAGTTCCAGGAGAGCTTGTTCTACACAAGACAATTCTGTTTCAAAAATTTCAAAAACCAAAGTGTCTGTATCTTTCCCAAAATGATGAAAGTCAATTTTGTTTTTTTTAAGGCAAAATTACAATAAATATGACTTAAAAAAAAGATAGCCATAAGTAAAATCTTTAAACTGATCATTGATCTTCAAAGAACATATTTCATAACTACTTTCTAGTTTAAGGAGGAATTCTTCTAGAAATAACCGTTAAGGACTTGTCATATACAAGATTTTATCAGGTATTTATACCTTTTTATGAAATGCCTATTATATTCTAGAAGGTCTGCTACACGAAGAAAGAGCTGTAGGGGGTAAGATATAGGTTGTGATGGGACGGACCTCACTTGAGCAGAGTTGTCAGAATCAACAAGTAAATGTCACACTGAAATTATTAAAATTTTACTTGGTATCTTTTCTTATCTGGCAAACCTAATGCAGAAGGATAAATTGAAGTAGCAACGAAGTAACTGGAAAGGGTTAGGGTTAGTTATGAAAATGATTTCCAGAATGAATTCTGAACATGGGAAAGCCTGGGAAAAGCCTTCCTGTGTGGAAACACAGCGAGGCGGAGTAGTCCCTGAGACACTGAAGAGTCCGGAAGGTCAGAGCAATAAAGAGCTGTGGGAAATAAAAAGGCAGACCATGTTGAGAAAGTCTGAGAGAAAAGGAGGATTAAGATTTTTTTTAAAAGCCTTCTAAGGAGTTTGCACTTCATATTAAAATTAAAAAGATGTCCCCCACCCTTTCCCTAAGTAACTGCAAGCTTCTCAGTTTGACTCTGATTTGAAGGGTGGGCTACAGGAGGGCTGGGTATTTGTATTTATTCAGGGAGAACGTGAAGATGCCTACATTGGAGGCAGTGGGAAGCCAAGTTCAATAACAATGCTAATGGACAGTAGGCCCCAGACTCTAAGGGATGAGGGGATGGAGAAGATGGAAAACACTGAAGAAACCGTCCACAAGCCCAACGCTTCGTTTGAAGTCAAGAGTAAGAAACGGTTCTAAGATTTAAGAAGGAAAACGCAATGTCAGAGGTCGAGGTCAGTGGCGGTCGCAGCTGGGTGAGGATGACCCAAGGGTCTTCATTTTTCTTTGCCCTTGTAACGTGTCGAGGGTCAAGGACAGCGGTGGAGTTTGGCGAGAGAGCTGCGGGTGCCCTAATAAGGCGGAGCAGCGAGGCAAGCCTATCGCCAAGACCCAATCCTCTGCTGGAGCACGCTCGATTGACAGGGCCATGTTACAAAGAGTGAGCGTGGAGCAGGAGGCGAATCACTGCGGGGCGGTGTCCAGGGCACTAACCCGGAACCGGTTTGGGACTCGATTCCCATTGTGAGGCCTGGCCTGGGGCGGGCTTTCAGGCAGAGTGGCAATCCCCCCTGGACAAATGGATTAGCAGCAACCCATGAGCTGCAGCCATCTCAGCCAATAGGGCCAGGCAGAAGTTGGTGGGCGGGGACTCCGTGAAGCATCTCTTTTCCAGCACCCTTAGGGGCGATCCTACGATGGTGTCGCCGGGTCGCAGGTGAGTGTTGGGGTGTAGCGGAGTAATGAGGGCTGGGGAATTCTAGGGACCAGGGGAGACCCCGCAGAGGGGAGTCTCCGTGGGGCGTCGCCGCTGTGGGCTTTGGCCTTAGCTTTGCAGAGCACGGGATTCTGAGGCTGGGAGAAAAGTCCCATGCACAGCCTGACCAGGGAAAAGAAGAAACCCTTGGTTTCTGCAAAAGTCAGGGAGACCTAGGTCTAGGTGGGGCTATTGCTGACAGTTCGAAGAGGAAGAGTAACCATCCAAGTTGCTTGGACTCCAGTTGGGCGCAGCAGCATCCTGAGTCAGATGCTAACCCCTCCCCCAACGCAAACTGGGATCCCTATGCTCTTAGCGGCCTGGACTGCACCTCCCCACTGTAGTATACTGTAGCAGGAGACCCTTAAGCAAACTTCAGTTGTGTTTACCACCTCAAGTTTTAGAGGAAGAAAAGTAATTGTCCTGCAAGGATACTGAGGAAAGGCAAGTCACTCTTGAAATGAGATTGAGGTGGGATTGGGGTGGAAGCAAGTTTGTAGATCTGGAATACTTTCCCTCTCAACTGCTTAGTGAATTTAATTGCTCCCTCCCTCCTTCCGTCCCTCCCTCTGTCTCTCTATCTAGCTCTTTCTTTCTTTTACCTAGATTGTACTGCCTGTTTTTTGTTTTTTGTTTTTGTTTTTCTTCAGATCTCTTAGTTCTATGTTAGGCAAAACCTAGAAAGTTCATTTAGTCCTTAGCGGGGCATATGTCCAGTTATAACTCACAGTAGCCATTGGTGGTTATGTGAGTGCCAAGCACATTTCGTGGGATGAAAGCCCAGGAAAACAGCTGTTGTCTATGATGTGGACGTCGGGGGTCTGAGATTTAGAGATTGTGACTGTTAGGTTTCTTGCTGTAAGAACGGGATGAAACAGAGGGGAGAGTGCTGGACATCAGAAATGTCTTAATTATACCTGTTATGACCTGTTATATCCTTAACACCATGAAGTAGTGCCTCAAAAGTAGGAACTTAGTCAATATTTTTTGAGGATCTTATTTGGGAGTTTGTGACAAAACCCCAAACTTCTCATACATGGTACCAAGAACACAAGAGTGAATGGGACAGAAAGACAGACACATTCATAAAAAAGCTTTTGTTTTTGTAAACGCAGCTAACCAATTTTACCTCAGGCTGTGCTGATGCCCCAACATGCAATACGTCATAGCTTCAGGTAAAGGTTTTCCCTGGATTAAGCCAAGACTGACCAGAAATCTGAGATGGGTTATGTTTTAGCAAGGGCTCTCTAGAGTAACAGAGCGTCTAGAATGAATCTTTATCAGTACATATAGAAAGGGGGGACTTATTAGAATGACTTACAGGCCATGGTCTAGCTAATCCAACAGTGGCTGGCTATGAGTGGAAGATCCAAGTCCACGAGGCTGTGTGCCTCAGCTGGTCTTTAGTGGACACTAGACTCCTTGAGAAGTAGGCTCTAATATCAGTGAAAGAGTGGACTTGCTCGCTAGGTGAGGGCAAGCAAAGAGCAAAAGCTCCCATCTTACCTGAGCTTCCAGTGGAAGATGTGGCCAGGTTAGAGGTGGGTTTTCCCAGCTCAAGTGACCTGGGTTAAAGGTGTGTCTTACTACCTTAACGTAGACCTTCCTACTTCAGATTAAGCAAAAATCTCTCACAGGTGTGTCCTTCATTTTTGGGTTTTAGTTAGTTCCAGATGTCGTCAAGTTGACAACAAGAATAGCCATCACAGGTTCTAATATCAAGTCCCCTGAGGTTAAAAATGCAGTGAAGTGCATTTTATCAACGAAATAGTTCATTAGCTCAGCATAGGTCCGCTGGAGACAAAGGGATGTCACTTTGTAAACTCCACATGTAGGCATAAGGACTGTTGGGGTTGGGCAGGAAAGACTATGCAGTTGGCAGCAACTACTGAGGAGTTTTTAAAACACATGGATTCTGGCAGGTTAAAGGGCTGCTTTTTTTTTTTTTGCCATTTAACAATGCCATTAGAACAGTCCAGTTAGTAAAGTGGTCTTGGATTTCGAGAGCAGCAAAATCAGAAGGTGGGTACTGCCTAACATTCTGTTGTTAACAGCAGTCACTATTTTATTAAGGACTGTTATCTTCTTATAAATCATTTCAGCAATGGTGCCACCATATAGGAGGAAAGTCCCTGTTTGGAAAAAAAGTGTGACCTTTTACAGTTAAATGTGTTTCTCTTTCAATACAATTTCTCAGGAAGTATAGGGTCTTACTAAGCCAACATTAAATAGTAGTTGGAATTAGGCCTCAATTAAGTTTTCCTGCTTTGATTCCTGGCATGACTCCCTTTGAGTTCTATTCCTCATTAAGCCTTTTGTTGTATATGACCCAAATTGCTATTTCCTTCTCAAAATCTTTTATGGATCCTATTAAAGATTTCTGAGTCTTGAGACCCAATATAGTTTGGTAGTTTCTAATAATCATCATGTGTTGGAATTAATCATCCAGTAAAAAAAAAGTTATCGTGTCCAGTTCTGAACTATGACATAAGGATGGTGGTTGGTACTTGTGGGCTTATTGTATCTTAGTCATTATAAGGTTAATTGGGTTGTTACTTCTAGTCCTTAAGTGCCCTGAGTGTTGTCCTAGTCTCATTTATGAAGGCTACACAGTGAGAGCTGGCTCACAAGCCTGGGCGGTAAAACTGTCTGTTCACAACCTTCAGCTTCTGGACTCTAGTCTCACTACTGCCTCTGCTTCCCTAGTGCTGGGATTACAGGTGCTCCACCATGGCTGGTTAAAGACACTGATGGTTTTGTTGTTCTTGTTTTTTTTTTGTTTTTTTTTTTTTTTTGAGACAGGGTTTCCTGTATTTACTTTGTAGACTAACTTGGCCTGGAACTCATTCCTCCTGTCTCTTCCCCCGGGTGCTAAGATTAAAGGTGTGTGCCACCATGTCTTTTTTTTTTTTATGTCTCTGTTTCACTAGGATATAAGCTACTTGATAGAAGGAGTAATATATTCATTTTTGATTTTTCATGTCCTTAACAAAATAATTGATTATAACACTGGCAGGTAGAGAATGATGGAAGAAGACAGTCAACATTCAGGCCCCCCATGCCTGGTGTGTGCACATATACACATGCTCAGATATCAGATTTTGGGGTGAAGCTTTCTGATGATAAATTTGATTGGCAAGACAGACGGGCAGATAAGCATGGGTGTTGGGAAGACACACCAGTGCTAAGACAGGGACTGTGAGAACAGGGGCTGTGCTGTTCAGCACAGGAGCATCTAGTCATGTGTTACTATTGAGCATAAAAATGATTAGTCAAGGGGAGGTCTAAAATACCAAATATATCCTGGGTTTAGACTGAGGTACAACCTGATGATAGGAAACTTGGTTTTCATGCATGCGGGACTAAGGGTTTAATTCCCAGCGCTGGATTTGGATAGTACTGGTTTGAGATAATTTATTTATATAGAAATAATATAATGTGGGCTGGAGAGATGGCTCAGTGGTTAAGAGCACTGTATATGCTCTACCAACAGACCCGGGTTCAGTTCCCAGCACCCACATGGCAGCTCACCACTGTTAATGCTGATTCCAAGGGATCTGACACCTTCACAGTAATGCACATAAAATAAAATTAAATAAATTATTAAAAAATAATGTAATGTACCTCGCTAACTTAAATTAGTTATGTATTGAAACAGTATTTGAGGCATACTGAGGTAAACTATAATTCATTTTTCCTTGTTTTCTTTTCTGAAATGGCTCTCAGGAAGTTTAAAACTAAACCTAACTCTTGCATTTCTGTGCTGCCTTAGGGTTTAGAGCAATCTCACAGTGAATGTGTTATGCTTGTGTGCATGTGTTCACATACATGTTTGTTGGAGGGTGAGCAAAAATAATGAAGTGCAGGCAGGGCTCTGGAACAGGGTGGGGTCAGCTTATCTCTGAGGTGTTTTAGAAGGCCTTCTCTGGCAGTGTTTTAAGCAGTTAGTCAGTTAGTTTATACGTTTTCACTCAGTCTGACAATGGCTATCCCAGCCTTCTTTTCTAGTCAGAGTTCTAATAGAGGTAGGCATAATTGTCTAAATCCATTGTAAAAGCATGATTCTCAAAATAGTTATTTTTTTTAAATCTGAATTAGCTTAGCTTGCATTTGATGAGTTTCCAGCAGATAAGACTCTCAAGAGTTGCTTCTTAAAAGTAGATATGATCTCTTAGTATCGTCTATATCATTCTGTTAGGCATTTTTCTCCCCTAAAGTAAATTGACTTTTCTGGACTGTAAGCCCTTTGTGATAGCAGATCCATTTCTTTTTTCTTTTTTAATTTTTTAATAAATTTATTTATTTTTATATCAATCACAGGTTAGGTTTTTTGCATCCCATGCGTAGCCCCCTCCCTCATTCCCTCCCACCCTCCCCAACCCTCCCTCACCTCCTCCCCGCCCCCTCCAAGTCCACCAACGGGGGAGGATCTCCTCCCCTTCCATCTGACCCCAGATCATCTTGTCTCCTCAGGGATGGCTGCAATGCCCTCCCCTGGGAGCAGATCCATTTCTTAATGATCTCTGAAAGGAAATTGCTTAGCATATATCTATTACCTGCATGCCTTGATTTCTCTACACATTTCTTTCTTTCCTTCTTTCTCTCTCTTTCTTTCCTTCTCTGTCTTTTTTTGCCTGTTTTTGTCCTTGAGATGGGATTTTATTCTGTAGCCCAGGATGGCCTTGAACTCTTGGGCTTAAGTGATCCTTCTTCCTCAGGCTCTTAAGTGGTGTTTTATTGATGTTGATATACTATAGATTTATATGCCTCATTTATTAGCCTCCTAATACATGCCTGTTCAGTTTGTGAAAAGCAGTGAGTACAAAATAAGATTCCATGGAAATTGGAAACTGGTCATGGTGACTCATGCTTGCAATTCCAGGACTTAGGCCAGCCTGGGCTATATACAAAGCAAGACCTTCGCCAAAATAATGATGATTAATGGTGGTGATGACAACTGTTTTAAATACTGAGTTAAGAAAAGAAGTACTTTTATTATAATTTTTATGTTGATGACATTTACAGTGACTATTAAGTATATAGGTTCACATATTGTCTTAGTCAGAGTTTCTTTTACTGTGAAGAAACACCATGACCGAAAAGCAAGTTAGGGAGGAATGGGTTTCTTCAGCTTACACTTCCAGATCATAGTCCATCACTGGAGGAAGTCAGGACAGGAACTCAAGCAGGGCAGGAACCTGGAGGCAGGCGCTGATGCAGAGGCTGTGGAGGGGTGCTGCTTATTGGCTTGCTCCCCATGGCTTGCTCAGCCTGCTTATAGCACCCAGGACCACCAGCCCAGGGATAGCCCCACCCACAATGGGCTACCCCCCCCCCCACTGATTATTAATTATAGCTGGAGCTCATGGAGGCGTTTCCTCAACTGAGGCACCTTTCTCTCTGATGACTCTAGCTTGTGTCAAGTTGACACACAAAAGCAGCCAGTACACCTGTAAGTTGTTAAAATTTCATCTCAAATTTTCACTTTAACTACTAGGAAATTTTAAACTACACGTGGGTCTCCTTGTGTACATATTGGACATGTACCGCTGCAGCATGTCAGTATACGAAGGTATAGTCCAAGAATGATAGACTTAGAAAATGAAGTTTTGGGTATTAAAAAATACTTCATAACTTGGTTTCTGACATCATTTTAACCACCCGATAGTGAAATAAAATGTGCTCTGGGCTTAAGAACAGTTTTGTGGCTGCAGCAGAAATGCCTTATTCATCAGTCTTAGAGCTAGCAATGGAGCTGAGCAGAGCTGCTGAGTTTGGAGGAAGTAGCACATTTTGTGTTGACGCATGCTCACAGTTGAGCCTTGGGATGTGCGCGAAGGGACATCTGCATTTCCTCTTCCACTTTATTTTTTTAAATTTTCTTTGCTAATGTGTGTGTCCGTGCAGGCTGTGCTGCACATGGATTAGAGCGGGTCAGGAGATTGCTTACTGGATTCAGCTCTCTCCACCATCATGAAGGTGTCAGCGGTCAAACTTAAGTCGTATTCATGCAGCAAGTGCTTTTGACCACTGGGTCATCTGGCTGGCCCGTTCTTTTGCAGATTTGTTCCCCTGTGTTCACATTAGTATCGAGAGTTCTAAGAAAAACCTTACATGTGAATATGGCAATTACTGCATGTGGCTTGGTGTTCCCTGTTAGTATTTGTGTTTCAGATCATGCTTTTACCTTAAAACTGACAAGTGTTGTTTGACCCATAGCCAAACTTTGGGCAGAGTACAGGGAATTTTATGAAAGAAGGGGGGATAGAAAGATGTGGAAGGGGACAGGCGCTCCATAAGGAGGGCAACAGAACAAAAATTCTGGGCCCAGGGGTCTTTTCTGAGACTGATACTTCAGCCAAGGACCATTCATGGAGATGGCCTAGAACCCCTACAGAGATGTAGCCCGCGGCAGCTCAATCTCCAAGTAGGTACCCTAGTAACAGGAACAGAGATTGTCTCTGACATGAACTCAGTGGCCGGCTCTTTGATCACCTCCCCCTGCTGGGGGGTGGGCAGTGTTACCGGGCCACAGAGGAAGACCATGTAGGCAGTCCTGATGAGACCTGATAAGCTAAGGTCAGAGGGAAGGGGAAGAGGACCTCCCCTATTAGTGTCCTGGGGGAGGGGCATGGGAATAAAAGAGGGAGGGAGAGTGGGATAGGAAGGGGAAAAGGAAGGGGGCTACAGCTGAGATAAAAAGTGAATAAACTGTAATAAATAAAATATAAATAAACAAGAGAAAAAAAACTGACAAGTGTTTTGCTCTGTGTTTTTAATGCTGTCTCCCCCTCCCCCATGCAGCTAAGTGATGTGGGAACAGTTACCATTACAGCCTTGTACGTGATTAATGTCAGTTCAGTTCTCACTCTTGTAAGACTGTCTGATTTCTGGTTCTAGCGTTTTAAAGTGTCCCTGATGACTTAATTGTTAGTAGAATCTGCCTGAGGGTAGTGGAGCCTGTTTGCTGAAGAGGCATTCCCCCACCCCAGAATTTTGTCAAAGTTCTTAAATGTTGCCCTCACTCAGCCACAGCCACTTTGTGACTGTGTTGTCTTGGGTCCTCTTTTTCTTAGAGATATGTGCTTTATGAGCACAGAACCTTCATTTTCCTCATTCCTTGAATTCTCTTTTCTGTTTTCCCTTTCCCATCTACCGATAACTTTTAATTTTATACTGTTTTAACCTCTTACTTGTTAGACACAATACCGTGAGTTGGAGACATTGTCTTTGGGAGGAGATGCGCTTTCTTCTACTTCCTTAGTGGCGGGACAAGCGACAGAGAAGGAAAACGCAAAAGTGTTGACTCCTTCACTCATTCTTTCAAGTATCCGACAGTAAAACATACTAAAAAGTACTATAGTGAGGTTGGTTTAATGACATATAAATCACTTTGTTTCTGTATTTTACATAGCAGATGAGTGTCCTATGGTTGGGAATGTAGTTCACTTGTTAGAGGACTTAGGAAAACGTAAGAGGCCCTGGGTTTGATTTCACACACTACATAAAACAAGCCTGTGATCCCAAGGCATCAGAGGTAGAGGCAGAAGGATCCAAAGTTCAAAACCATCCTCAGTTATGTAGCTAATTTGAGGCTAGCTGGGCTGTAGGAGACTCTGTCTCAATAAAATAAAATAAAATAAAATAAAATAATGTATTAAATTGTGCCCTAAACATGCTTATAGTAGATGTTAAAATAGTCAATTAAAAATTCTTCCTAGAAATTATTTGATGCATACGGAAATAATGTCAGCCTTATTGTTCTAGTTGACTAGCCACATGTACACGTAGTCCTAATCTGTGGGCTCCCTACTATAGTTTCCAGTTCTTTTGGCTCGTCCCTAGCTCCCACCGCGATACCTCAGACAGTGGAGCTGAGGCCATGCATGTTTAACACTTTTGAGGTAAATACACCTACACACCTGTTGCTCAAATCTAGAACAATACCAGCATTATTATGACTTTGCTGTCCTGTTTCCAAAGTTATTTCAATTCTTCTTTGATGTAGCAGCAAACAGTTCACATTATTTATTGTGTTCAGGTCTAGTCTAAATTGTGTATGGGCTGTCTCTCTGCTAAGCAACATTATCATTTTGTAAGTGAAATCATACACGGGGAAGTTAAGTGATGTAAGCCTCAGTTAGGCAGTCTCAGATTCACTTTCGTTCCCTCTCTCCTGTCCTCATCTTCCTCTCCCCTACCCCTGTTCACCAGCCCCTCAGTACTGAGGTAGAGCCCAGGGCCGTGGGCCTTGCACATGCTAGAGCATGCTCCGCCACTGAACTGTGTCTTCCCTGCTTCACTGTGCATCCAGGCTGAACTTTGGACTCTTCCTGCCCACCTCGGAGTCTGAAGCCAGGCCTTGCCTCCCATCCGTGTCATAGATTTAGTGTTCTGGCCCAGCAAGTCTAACACCAGAATCTGCTCATAACCACAGTATACGTTGTCTTTCAACAGGGTTTTAATTTGTACTTTTCTTAAATCTTACTCACAAAAGGCTTGCCTGTAGAGATACTATGAGCATGCTGGCCTTGATTACACTTTCTGATTCACTGTGCTTCAGTTTATCAGGAAATATCTTTAGAAATGTTGCAAGTGTATTTTAGAAATAGTTTGTTTGCAGTCCTCTTGGATTTGTAAACTTGGTTCTTTTTCTGTATACTTACGAAGCAGACAGATTTTTTTGGTCATCTCTCGCCTCTTTCTTCAGACAGTAGGTATTTGGAAGACATTCTACACGAATGGGCAGAAACGGAAAGATATGTTGGGCATATTTTTGGTGATGTTATTAAATGTGCACAGTTGGCTGAATAGAGACCGTGGGAGCTAGGAAAAATACTGAATAAAAGTCTATAAATGGAAACAAAATGCTTTGTTGTTAAACATTAAAAACGGGAATTAGCATATACTTGTAGTTCTGTGCGTGGGCTCAGACGGTGGCAGACATGCACGCTTCCTGATTCACGTTAGCCTTGTACCACGTGCTTTATTTTGTTCAGAAGGACATATTCTGCATTGCTGCAGAAATCTTTTCACATGAGTAAGGCCAAATTGTGATACTTAAAAGACGTGTTCAGGTAAACTGAGGGAAAATCAAATTCTAGAGTTTATGAGAGCCATGGAACTTAGCCAGTGGGATCGAGCTGCCTTTAGACGGTTTGGTTTTCTTTTGTTAGTAGGACAGCATTGGTTGCAATATGTTGTGTAAGTTATAGGTTGATTGATTTTTTTTTTTTTAACCTTTCTCCTTTAGGTATCTAACCCACCTCCACCACTGGATGAACCGAAACTTTCCTCAGTAATTTGAACTGAGAGGCAACAAGGTGTTGTCCTTGGGTTTTGAGTCTTATAGCACGCCCTTCACATAACTTTGTACAGCTCCTTTTTTTTTGCCATTAAAACCTGCATTGAATTTTTAAAGATGAAGCAGTTGAAAAGGAAAAGGAAAAGCAATTTTAGTGTTCAGGAGACTCAGACCCTTTTGAAGGAAATCACCAAAAGGAAAGAAGTCATTTTTTCCAAGCAGCTCAACACAACGATAAACGTGATGAAGCGAATGGCCTGGGAGGAGATTGCGCAGTGCGTCAACGCCGTAGGGGAAGGAGAGCAGAGGACGGGCACCGAGGTGAAGAGACGGTACCTGGACTGGCGAGCGCTCATGAAGAGGAAGAGGATGAAGGCCAACATGAAGCTGGTCGGCTCCGGGTTTCCTCTGCCCACGTCCGATTTAGATGACTCTCTCACTGAAGAGATAGATGAAAAAATTGCGTTCCGAAATGATGCAAATTTTGACTGGCAGAATGTGGCAGATTTCCGGGATGCAGGCGGGTCCCTAACAGAGGTCAAAGTGGAAGAGGAAGAAAGGGATCCGCAGAGCCCAGAAGTAAGTATTGAGCTCGGACACGTTTTCTTTTATCAGCGATCCACATGAGCTGAGAAAGCTAACAGGCAGTAGATAACAATCCTTCTGTTTTCTCCTAGAGTACTTAATGTCTGTCTTCCCACCTCAGAGATACGTATTAGTGATAGCGGGTAATTTAATGCTAGTAGCTCAGATTAAGTATTTTTTTTTGTTGTTGTTGTTCTCAGAGAGCATAGAAAGCCATCAGGAAAGATTGATGCGGGTCTGGGAGATGGCTCGAGGGTAGATGGCAAGCCCGTGAACACTGCATGCTGTGGAATACACCTGTAACCCCCACACTCCCCTGGCAGAGCCGGGAGAGTAGACCTGAAGCTTTCAGCGTGCTAGCCTCATGGTAAACAAGAAAGACCCTGTTTCAGCCTAGCGGAAGGGGAAAGCAGACTCCAGAAAAACCGTTGTTCTCTGACCTCCACACATGTGCTGTGGCCAGCATCCACCCGCACCTACTCATACATGTACACAAACACGTCATGAATGAAATAAATGATCATCAAAAAGACCAACAGTGGAGCCAACTGACAATGACAAGAGTAAAAGCAAATACTAATTTAGCCTTTTCTCTTTTCCCTTAGTTTGAGATTGAGGAGGAGGAAGAAATGTTGTCATCAGTTATACCAGATTCCAGGAGGGAAAGTGAGCTCCCCGACTTCCCTCACATTGACGAATTTTTCACCCTCAATTCCACGCCGTCCAGAGCCGCGTATGATGAGCCCCATCTGCTCATGAACATAGAGAAACAGAAGCTGGAGCTGGAAAAGCGCCGGCTGGATATCGAGGCGGAGCGTCTGCAGGTGGAGAAGGAGCGTCTGCAGGTGGAGAAGGAGCGGCTGCGGCACCTGGACCTGGAGCAGGAGCGCCTGCAGCTGGCGAAGGAGCGGCTGCAGATCGAGAGGGAGAGGTGGAGGCTGCAGCTGGCCAGCACCGAGAAACCCGCCCCGGAGAGCGAACTCGGCCAGGGGGAGAAGCCCATGCTGCCGCCGCAGGACATAGAGGCGGAGAAGTTGAAACTGGAACGGGAGCGCCTGCAGCTGGAGAAAGATCGGCTGCAGTTTCTGAAGTTCGAATCCGAGAAGCTGCAGATTGAGAAGGAGCGCTTGCAGGTGGAGAAGGAGAGACTGCGGATCCAGAAAGAAGGGCATTTGCCTTGATTGTGCTTGGTCCTCTGCTTACCAAACTGTAGCTTTTCCCATCACTTCGTGTAAAGGGAGGTTGCTGGATTAGCTACCGCAGTACCACCCCTGTTTAATGTAGGAAAAAGATAGGACCCTATCGGTAGCAGTGTGCTTCAGTAGGCTATTACATAAACGCTCTGCCCGGAGTAAACAGAATAGCAGAGGATCTGCTGGTCTCCTTCACATTAGTAATACTGCGTAGAGTCCTGTCTTATTTGTGTACCCCAAGTTTACAGTGTTGTCTACGGTAAAGTTCCCATCCGTGGTTCTCAAGTGGAGTTTGGGCTCCCAGAAGACATTTGGGATTGTGTGGAGATACTTCTGTTGGTCAAAGTAGATGGGTGTAGGCTGCTGCTGGCATCTGATGGGTAGAGGCTACAGGTCCTGCTAAACACCACGTCACTAGTGCCAGGTTTGAGAAGCCTTGCCCTGGCCTAACTGTGCACCTCTTTAGTGTGTTTTACAGTTTCAGAATATTAAAACTTCAGATATTTATGTGAGTAGATACTGAAATGGCCAAAAGCATTTTAACTGTGAGACATTACTGTGTAGTATATTGACTGTAAAGAGTGATGGAGATTGTAGGTACTTTATTCCCATGGTGTTGTCCGTCAGTAGTCTGAGACTCAGAAGTCCTGGGACCATCTGAGATTGTTCTGCTTTGAAAGACAGTCCCCCTCAAGAATCAACACGCGACTGGGAAGCTTTAGTTACCAATTCTTTCAAGTCTTAGTTTGAATACGGATCGTACCATTTCAATCATGTATACTGAAACATGTAAGAGAATGTCAGAAGCTACTAGAAACGGTACCAGTGTCAAAATGGTGACAGTTGTTGATGATGTTGAACCCAGTGAATTGTTGGTTGATTTTTAAAATGAAGAATATTCATTTGAGACTGAGAGATGGGGGAAATGTCCTCTGCATCAGTAACAGTGGTGTGGACTTGATGGTAGTAACAGTGCCAGGGGTAGGGGAAACCCTTGTTTAACTTAAAATCTACAGGAGTCTGCGGAAAGGTATCTTCTTACGCCAGAATCTGAAGTGCAGAGAAATCCTGCAGCAACTCAGAGGCTGTACTTCACACAGCCGTGTGTCTTTGTCTTTACGCCTTCAGGATGACAAAACTTGGGAATTCCGAAAGCAAAGGACTGACTTTGTCCGATGCTGGTTTACCACAGTGAGGTACTTTCTGATGCACAATGCCGTTGGAAATGGTTGCACAAGTTCTCTTTCTGTTGTCTGTTTTCTGTGGCTGATAGCTTCAATACACCACTTCTGCTGACACACTACCTTGATTCTGTATTTGTTTTTTGTTAATTTAAGAATGGCTAGAAATCATGTTTGAATATGGGTATGTGAAGAGAAAATATACCCGTGATTACTTAACTGATTTTGAAAGTTATTTTTTTATAATTCTATTAAATGCTTCTACCTTAGAAATAAATTTTCCTGTCTGCGAGTTTATCATTCAAGGGTACACGTTACTCAGCATGGGAGGAAACCCTATTGGGAGAGGGTTAGGGAACCTAACATATGTGCTAGACTTTGAACTACATACCAGACATATTATTTATATCTACTTTCCTCTTTTTAAATTAAAAAATACTCTTTTATACAGTATATTTTGGTTTCTCCTCTGTCATCTCTCAGATGCTCCCCGCTTCCCCACCCATTCAGTACTATACCTTCCCTAAAAAATGAACAGACCAATACAGAGACAAACCAGAATTAAAAAAAAAAAAAGCAAATAGAAGAAAAAGCACACCAGTAAACACATATACATATAGAGAGATATACACACACGTATATAAAACCCTTAAAAATCAGACCATAATAGATAAAAGAAGGTAAGGGGGAAATCCCAAGTAAAGCACTGTGAGAGAAAACGTCTCCAACAATATTACTCCTTTTGTGTTGGAATCTTACTGCTGGGTTTGTATTCCCAGCGGGACTCTGTTGGAGAAGACCGTTTATTCCCAATGATCAGTTAGAGATAGCTTCTTAGGGATGAGGTCATGCGCCTGTTTCACCTCTCAGCACTGGACCCCTACTTGGGTTGGACCCTGTGTAGACCCTTTACATGCTGCCTCAGTCTCTGAATTCCCAAGTACGTAGGGGAGGGGTTTGATGGAGGCCTCCCATTTAGGACTGAGTTTTCCAAGCTCTCTCAGTCTCTGGACATTTTCCAGCTGTGTGTCTCTGTATTTGTTCCCATCTGCTGCAGGGGAAAGGATCTCTTGATGGCTGAGCAAGGCACTGATCTCTTGAGTATAGCAGAAAGTCAATTAGGAGTCATTTTATTGCTACATTCCTTTAGCATAGTGGTTCTCAACCTTCCTAATATTGTGACCCTTTAATACATTTCCTTATGTTGTGGTAACCCCCAACCATAAAATTATTTTTGTTGGTACTTCATAATTAATAATTTTGCTAGATTATTAATTGTAAAGATTTTTGGAGATAGAGGTTTGTCAAAGGAGTCATGCGGTTTGAGAACCACTGCTTTCACAGAACAATAGTATTTGGTCTTTCTTGAGGTCCAAGGTCTGTCTAGCCTCAGCTTCTTGGCTATCTGTGCAATGTCAGTCATGTGTTCCATCCTATGGACTAGGCCTATAATCCAACCAGATGGTGCTTAGTTATCCCACAACTCTTGTGCCGCCATTGCACCAACATATGCAGACGGCACCACCGCAGATCATGGACTTTGGAGCTGGGTTGGTGATTAGCTTTGTCTGGTAGTGTGCAGGGTACCAGTTCTACTTTTCCAAGTTCAGTGAGATACGTAGTGTAGGTGTCATCAGCAATGGGGCCTAATTGTCAGGTTGTGGAGAGCTAGCAGTAGCCTTGACATTAGCTTGAATTGCTTGGGGCTTTCCATGGGGACTCTTTGGTCAACAACTCAATTATTTGTAACTAATTCCTGGCACTAGAGGTTTAATTTGGTGGCAAGAGAGGTCCAGTTGGGGCTTTGTTTACCCTGTTAATTGGCGATTCCATTAGATTTCTTTCATGGATGTATATATTTTAAGAAGTATCGGTATGACCCTTCATATGGCCCTTAGTGGTAGCTGTCCTTCCCTGTCTTCTCTGAATCCTAACCTTCCTCTCCTTTCAATCCTTCAATTCCAGCTGCTTCCCCTCATCTCTCCATGATTGTATATTTACTTCCTCAGGAAATCCTTCCCTCCTCCTAGTCCCTTAATCTATACCTCACCTCTGTGGTTATACAGATCATGATGTGCCTATAACACACTTAAAAGCTATCATCCACATATTAGCAAATACATATTGTATTTGTCTTGTGGGGTCTGGGTTATCTCAGGGTGTGATTTCACTTTCTAACAGCTGAAAAATACTATGTTGGTTTAATGAATCGCATTTTCATTATCCATCTGTTGATGACGTAGGCTGTTTCCACTTTCTGGTTATTATGAATACAGCAGCATTGAACATGGTGTCTCTGTGGTAGGATGAAGCATCTTTTGGATATATGCCCAAGAGTGGTATAGTTGGATCTTAACGTAGATCAATTCTCATCTTCCTGAAGAGCCACCACACTGGCTATGAGTTCGCACTTCTGAGAGCAATGTCTGAGCATTCCTCTTACTCCACATCCTTGCTAACACAAGTTATTACTTGTTTTTTTTTTATTTTAGCCCTTATGAAAGGTGTAAGATAAAATCTCAAAGTCATTTTGATTTGCTTTCCTGTGATAGCTAAGGATGTTGAACATTTCTTTGTTTCTCAGCCATTTGTGTTTTCTTTACTGAAAATTCAGTTTAGGTCTGTACCCCATCTAGTTTTTGAGTTCTTTATATATTTTGGGTATTATCCCTCTATCAGATATGGATTGGTGAAAATCTTTTTCCATCCTGTATCCTACTGCTTTGTTGAAATGATGGTCTCTTGCCATGCAGGAGCTTCTCAGTTCATGAGGGCTCATTTCTTAATTGTTGATTTTAGTGCTAACTATGTTCTGTTCAGAAAGCCAATGAACCCAACGTAGCTATTTCCTACATTCTCCTCTATCAGGTTCAGAGTATCTGGCCATTTGTTGAGACTTTTGATCCATTTGGGGTTAAGTTTTGTACAGGGTGATAAATACGGATCTATTTGGATTCTTCTACAGGAAGACATCCCGTTTGACCATCACCATTTGTTGAAGATGCCGACTTTTTTCCAGTGTATATTTCTGGCTTCTTTATTAAAAATAGGTTTCCATAGGTATGTGAATTCATGTCCGAATCTTCAGTGTGATTCCATTGATCAACATGTCTGCTTTTGTGCCATTACAATGCTGGTTTTATTGCTATAGCTTTATAGTGTAACTTGAAATCCAGGTTGGTCAAACCTGCAGCAGTTCTTTTATTATTCAGGAATGTTTTAGCTATCCTGGATCTTTTGTGTTTCCATATGAAGCTGAAAATAGTTTTTTCAAGATCTGTGAAGAATTGTGTTCAAGATCTGTGAAGAATTTTCATGGGAATTGCAATGAATCCATACATTGATTTTGGTAGATTTGACATTTTTACTGTATTAATCCCACTGACCTATGAGCATGGGAGATCCTTCCATCTTCTGATATCTTCTTCAGTTTCTTTCTTCAATGACTTGAAGTTTTTATTATACAAGTTTTTCACTTGCTTGGAAATAGATACCACAAGATATTTTATATTATTTGAGGCTATTGTGAAAGGTGTTGTTTCTCTTATTTTTTTCTCAGACCATTTGCATATAAGAGGGCTGCTGATTTTTGTGAGTTAATTTTGTATCCATCTACTTTGCTGAAGATGTTTATCAGGTGTAGGCATTTCCTGTTTTTTTCCTTTTTGGTTCATTTATGTATACGAACATATCATCTGCAAATAATGATACTTTTAATTTTTTTTTTAATTTGTATCCATCCCCTTGATGAAGTTTCTGTTTTCTTTGAGGACTCAGTTTTGTCATGTGATGCTTTACTGCAGGCTGGGCATGTGATGCTTTGCTGGAGGCTGTCTAATGAGAGGGCATGTGATGTTTTGCTGTGAGCTCTCTCATGCTAGGGGCACGATTTTGGCCAACTGAGAACATCTTTGGGTAGATTCAGAGGAGAGGAGATATATAGAGGCCTACCCACAGCGACACATCACTTTTTAGATAGACATCTCTATGCTGATCTTCGTGCTTCAACACTTGATTTCGTAGAGAGAAGCATTCCAGAGAAATTCTTGGGCAATCCAACTGAGTCTTGCGTCCTTCACTGACTTGTGCTCATTTCTGTTGCTGCTTGGTGTTGGCCTTTGGACTGGACTGCTGGTATCCTGACACCGAGTTTGCTAAAGGCCCATTAGCCCTAATCAGCAGGAAGTAAATAAAAGAAATCTACAGCCCTTTCCCCTACTAATCTTCTATCTAAGGTCGGGGGTGGGAGGAGGTATTGGAAGGGAGGTGAAGGTGTTTGAGAACCCTAAATCAAGTAGGTTTGGTGAAAAATCTAAGCCTACACCTTGATATCTTTTAGTTGTCTTATTTTTCTAGCTAAGACTTTTTGTATTATATTGAATAGGTTTGGAGACCATGGACAACCTTGTCTTGCTCCTGATTTTAGTGAAGTTGCTTTGAGTTTATCTCCATTTAAGTTGATGTTGGCTATGTTTCCTGTACATTGCCTTTATTATGTTGAGGTATATCCCTTGCATCCCTAATCTCTCTAGGACTTTAATCATGAAGTTCCATTAGCTGGTGAGAAGTAGTTATATTCTTTTGTGTTTGGGTGAAATGTTCTGTAAATATCTATTAGACCCATTTGGATTATAAGTTTAGTTAGTTCCCACATTTCTGTTTAGTTGTTGTCTGGATGACCTGTCTATTGGCTAGTGTGAAGTGTTGAAGTCTGCCACTATGAATGTGTGAGGGTCAGTATGTGATATAAGCTGTAGTAATGTTGGAGTTTTCCTTCTAAAGCTTTTGTATATCTATGTTTTTAAAGGATATTGGTCTGTAATTCTTTTTCATTGTTGGGTCTTTATGTGGTTTGGGTTTTAGGGTAATAATGGCCTTGTAAAATTAATTAGGCAATGTTATTTCTGTTTCTAGTCTATGGAATAATGAAGGAAATGATATTAACTCTTCTTTGAAAGTCTGGTAGAATTCTGTGTTAAAACCATTGGACCCTGGGTCTTTTTTTGGTAGGGAGAATAATGACTGTTTCTATTTCACTAGGGTTATAGGTCTTATTAAATTGCTTATGTGATCTTGATTTAATTTTGGTAAGTGGACTATATCAAGAATATTATCCATTTTCTTTAAGTTTTCCAGTTTAGTGGAGTGTCATATGTTCTTAGGATTTTCTGGATTTCCTCATTACCTGTTGTTATGTCCTCTTTTCTTCTTCTTTTTTTTCTAAATTTACTAATTTGAATAGTCTTTCTCCACCTTATAGTTAATTTGCATATGGGTTTGTCAATCTTACTGATTTTCTCAAAGAACCACCTTTTGGTTTCTTTGATTCTTTATATTGTTTGTTTTTATTGATTTCAGCCCTGAATTTGATTGTTTCTTGCTATTTACTTTCTTTTGGCTGTGCTTACTTCTTTTTATTCCAGAGCTCTCAGGTGTTCTGTTAAGTTGCTACTATGAGATCCCTCCAAAATTTTTATATAGGCACTAAGTGCTATGAACTTGCCTCTTAGAATGGCCTTCATTGTGTCCTGCTGTTTCTCAATGCCTTTTGTTTGAAAACGTTTTGATATATTGATTTCCACAATGCTACTTAAAATCTAATGAGGATCTCTGACAGTCTGCCCTTAGGATTTTGTCTCAGTTACTTTTAACTGTTTCTGTAACAAAATACCTGACCATAGGAACTAGGAGAGAAAAGGTTTGGTTTGGGAGGCGGGGAAGGGGAGGGAGGTGAGGCAGCTGCTCATATTGTATCCATAGGAAAGGAAAAGGGTTAATGCTTATGTTCTATTAGCTTTCTCCTTTTTATACAGTTCAGAACTCATGCCGAGGCCATGGTGACACCCAGTTTTAGGGCTGTCCTCCCACCTCAGTTCAGTTAATTAAGAAAATTTCTCACCAGCCTGCCTGGATGTATCACCTAGGAGACCCTAGATAATTCTAAAGCCTTTCAAACTGATAATATTTGCCATCATACATGGAATGGGAGTTAGCCTTTGTGTAGCGGAAGTCAAGGTGTGCTAGTTGCATAAATCTCAGCTTAGTTGACTAATGTAGATAGAAGTGCTGAGACTCTCGTGTTCAAATTAAGAGTAGCATGAACTACAAGATTAATTTTGAATTTTTAGTTGACTGTAATAGATAGAAATGCTGATACTCTGGTGTTCAAATTGAGAGTAGCATGTAGTACAAAGTAAAATTTGAATTTTGAAATATTTTGAGACATTAAGACTTTTTAAACAATTCACAGCAGGGACTATCCTTTATTATTTACCATTTATCTTTCTAAGTGAGGTAATTAAATTTATTTAAAAATGTAATAATATTAATTCTTCGTAATTCAGTTCTTAGATCCAACCTTTGGACTGAACTGAAAACTTTCATTCCAGTTGTTATAAGCATCTCATACTGTATACTACTTGGCTGTTTTATTCTGTGGTGATTTAAAATAAATGGCCCACATATTTGCAGGTGTCTAAATTGGTCCTCAGTTGGTGAGATTGTTTGGGGAAGGTTTAGGAGGTGTGGCCTTGCTGAAGGAAGTGTGTCACTGGGGGTGGGTTTTGAGGTGTAGAGCCTCAGCAGTGATTCCCAGAGTGTTCTGTTTCATGTGGGAGGTTCAAGTCCTCAGCTTCCTGCTCCAGCCACCGTCCCTGGCACCTGTTGCCTTCACTCTGCTGTCATGGACTCTTAACTTCCTAGAACTGTAAGCCCAACTTATTTTTTTCTAGAAGTTGCTCTGCTCATGATGTTTCATCATAGCAGTAGAAAAATAACTAATAAACCTCTTCTTTCATTAAACCTTTACTGTTTCCAGTTGTCCCTTTGTACTGGTGTGTGTGTGTGTGTGTGTGTGTGTGTGTGTTTCAATGTGTAGGTGTATCTTTGAAGCCTTTGACTTCATTTACCTGTATGGTTGACACAGTTCTGTGGTGCCTCATATCTACCCTTCTCCAGCTTACAGGTGGCCATGGCCTAAGGGGATCTGTATGGAGGAGATAGATGCTCTAGTTTGTAATGTGCTTGCTGGGCAATTATGAGGACATGAGTCTGGATTTTGAGCACCCATGTGAAAATCCAGGGCATGGTATTGCATCTTTAACTACAAGTCAGGAAAGTGGAGATATGGAGATCCTTAGAATTCACTGCATTGCTGAGTTGATACAGGTTCAGTGAAAGACTTTGCTTTAAAACATGAAGGTAGAGAGTGACTGAAAACACCCCAAGTGTTGACATCTAACATCACATGCATGCACACACATATCCATGTGAACATTACATTCACACACACACACAAACACAAGTGTATATTATCACAAACACACACACTGTCTTCCAAATTTTTCTTCAAGAACTTTTAAGTAAAAATGTCAAAGGAAACACTAGACTCTTTAGTTTTTTTTTAATAAATTTATTTATTTTTATATCAATCACAGGTTAGGTACTTTGCATTCCAGGCATAGCCCCCCTACCTCATTCCCTCCTACCCTCCCACTCCCTCCCTCATCTCCCTCCTCCCCGCTCCCTCCAAGTCCACCGACGGGGGAGGACCTCCTCCCCTTCCATCCAACCCCAGCTCATCCTGTCTCCTCAGGGATGGCTGCAATGTCCTCCCCTGGGATCTAGCCAGTCTGTTACTCCCCGGCATGAATGGGGGAGGGTCAAAGAGTCAGCCATCAAGTTCATGACTGAAACAGTCCCTGTTTCCCTCACTAGGGTCTTCAGTCCGACACCGAGCTATCATGGGCCCCAACTGAGCGGGGGTTCCAGGCCACATCCACACATGGTCCTTGATTGTAGAAATCGTCTCACACAAGACCCCTGTGTCCTGCTCAGTTTAGTCTTTGTGGAGCTCTTGTTCTCCCCAAGTCTCACCAACCTCCCCCATTTCTATCATCACTTCTCACCCTCTGCCAAAGGCTTGATCGCC
>CM053747.1:3896171-3953099 GCA_028658305.1 Pachyuromys duprasi
GGAGTGGGAGGGTGGGAGGGAATGAGGGAGGGGGCTACACCTGGGATGCAAAGTACCTAACCTGTGATTGATATAAAAATAAATAAATTAAAAAAAAAAGAGTGCTTCCTGCTCTTCCAGAGGGCCAGAGCTCAACTCTCAGCTCCTCCTGCGATGCCCTCTTCTGGCCTCCTGGGGTACTGCAGTGACATGTGTATGTCCCCACACAAGCAAAACGAAATGTAGAAATAAAATCTTTAAAGGAAAAAAAAAGTGCCGTTGGTCACTTGGGGAAATGTTCTTTTTTTTTTTTTTATCCAACCCCCTCCAGTTTAGTGTTTATCTCATCCTTCATTAGATTTTGGGTTTTCTTCCACTTTCCAAGAAACGAAATCAAAGTAAAACAAATGAGAAAACAGGTTTGTCTTATTTCGCAAAGCAGTTTTGTTTTCTGTTAATCTGAAGTATAATTTCTATCTCTTATCTCTCCTTATGATATCATAATTATTGCATAAAATAACTCCTGAAAAAGGCTCATTTGCTTAGGGAATATGTAAGTATTCAATTTGCCTTTGATTTTACAAATAATAAGACTGTAATTTCCATGACTGTCTGAAAACAAAACCCTCTTGGAGAGCTATTATTTAAAAAACAAACAAACAAACAAACAAACCACTAAGCAGATCAAACCAATTTGTCTCTCAGATTAGTCAGGGTATAGCTTTCAGTTTGGGTTTTGTTCCTGTTATTACTACCTTGGCAATATAAGTTGATGTACTCTGTTTTCTGAGAAAAAAAAACAAACAACAAACCTTTTCATTGACTGTGACTTAATATATATGGTTATGCTTAAGCACTGACAAATAAATATTGAACGCCTACTGTGCCTTAGGAAACAGACTGAATAGCTGTTACATAGGTGGGAAAGCCGAGCGGCACATAGCGAACACAGGCAGCAACTTGAACTAGAGTAGCACTCTTGAGACGTGTGTCTTCAGCGCGCTGTGGGGCTTAGTGTAGCAAGGCAGGTCTGTACCTCCCCCACAGTGGTCACTGCTTATTGGTTACCTTCTTCATGCAGCTTCTAAGCTTGAAATAATTAGTTTCACTAACTAACGAGCTTTCTTTTTTAGTACCTGGGTTCTTCCACTTTGTGGATTCGTGTATTTCAAGCTTTAAGTTTTTTGTGTCGTGGTTGTGTGTGTGTAGTTGTGTGTGTAGTTGTGTGTGTGGCTGCATGCACACCACAGTGCCTGTGTGGAGGTCAGAGGTCGACTCTGTGGGGCTAGCTTTCCTTCCAGCTTCATGTGGGTGGTCTTCAGGCGTGCACAGCAAGCACTTTTACCCACCAGCCTTAACTTTCAGATGCTTTAAAATCACACCTCCAAGTTTAATAACAGTTCAGCCACCCCAGAGAGGTGTCAAAATCATTCTTTTCATTTTTTCCCCAAAATTCAGAAAAAAACCCTCTTAACACAAAACAAATCCACTCCAAGCTTAAATGAAAGCTATTTTTAAAAGTTTCTCTAAACACCAAGCTTAATCCTTGTTCTGAATTCTGAATTTTCTTTACAATATTCTGGCTAAGTAAATTCTGCCACAGAGTTATAGTCAAACAGGGAGCCTGCCCATCTAATTAGAGGGCGTGTTGAATCACTGCCGAAGCATTACCAGCAGGCCCAGCGCCCCTCACGATATGCCAAATGCAATTGTCTTTGCTTCTGCGTGGTCTTTTAAAACAATTATTATGTGTGTTTCTTTTCAGCTATTTTCCTCAGTGTAACTGCAAATATTGGTCAACTTTTCGTTTCATTTTAACCCACTCTACACCTAACTTACACCCCACGGACTGTTAAGGAGAAAATACTTTTTTTCTGCTTCAACTTAATTAAATCAATTCAATTCATTCTTTCATTCAACAAATATTTATTAAGCACCTACAATATGCCAGGCACTGTGCTGGGTGCTGGGGGTACAACTGTGAATAAGAAAGACACAGTCCCTGCCCTCAAGGGGCTGACAGTCTAGTGGTTTACAGACACGTACACAGGCAATTACAATGCAGTGTGGTGAGTGCCATGATGGGTAAGAAACATTAAGAATGGCATGTGACTCGGTGTCATGGGCAGGGGTGGCGGGCGGTCATGGCAATCTTCACAGTACGATTCAAATTCGATTTGAGTGCTGCAGGATGGCTGACGGTCAGGAAAAGACAGAGAGGATCTATGGACTGAAGAAAAACGGAAGATGCCAGGCTCCGTGTGCTGTGGAGGTCTAATTGCTGGCTGAGAAGTCGGATTGCGGTGAGAGAAGAGGAAGACATCGGGGAGGGCCCGGACTGTGAGATGAATCGTTTGCTCAACAACAGAGAATTGACCCTTCCTGAGGGACAGCACATACATCTGTCATAAGGATCACATTGTAGTGACCCACGGATGCCGAATGGGGATTATAAGTGCTGAAGGAAGGAAATCAGCCCTCCGTTTTCTTCCAGCAGAGCGTCATGCCCATGCCCTCACCAGTGACAGCAGGATGAGTGTCTTGGCGTGCTGCTCACCCACAGACTCTTACCTCCACCTCCTTCCACTCATCCTTCAGGGCCACGCTCTGGGAATCATCCTAGCTTGTGCTTTCTGCAAAGATCCCTCAATCCACGATTTGGATCCGTATCATTGAACTCATTCCAAACGAAGCAGACTCTTTGAACGATAAGGGCTCTGTTTTCTTAAAAATGAACACAGCACGATTTTATTCACAGTTTCTGGGTAAAAATAAGGATTGAGATTTTTCAACTGTGATTTACCCTAAACTGTTATCAGTGCCTTCAAGAATTTAAATGGAAGTTTGGGAATGAGGGGAATGCCCAAGAGGCACTGAATTTTATGCAGCAAAATAGAGCTGTAAAGTTTCCACGTTGGTGTCAGGACAGTGGTTCATTCCCAGACTCAAAGATTCCATCTTTGACAACCTAATCTGTTAACAAATGGGCCAAGATATAAACAAGGGGAAGCATAGTATGGAGAAATAATAAAGGAAGCTACATTTTCTTATATGGCCTATCCCCTGACTTCCATAGTCCCTCACAGAGTCTTACAGTTCATCAAATAACTTGTATAAGTATAGGGGAAAAAAATTTAAGCTCTGTAGATCAATACTGTAAGAAAAATTGTTTTATTCTTTTGGGTGGGTACAAAAACCACGACTTTGTACACAGAACAGGATTATAAATTATACTGCTAACATGAGTGACCCGTAGTCTTTTTAATTCTACATTGCAGATAGATGACTTCATGTCAATATTTTCTTCACTTGTTTTTTTTTTTCTTTTTGTTCCTGTTAGACAAACACAATCTATGAGCCAACTTGTGTGACAGAGTGAAGGTTACAGGAAACAAAGTGACCAACAACTTTTACATTAAAAAAAGACTCTAAAGTTTATTACAGTGATGACATTATTATCAATTATTGCAATGTATTGTTCCCTAAGATGGTTAGAAAAAAACAATTTTGTTGTCCTCTACTGTATTTACTTCAGTTAAAAAGCAAGCATGTTTCAGTATTGTTTTATTTCCAAAGTAACTGTAAATACTTTCTTTAAATTTTGCTGTTTTTTTCCCACAGGATTTACATGTTTATTATTTTCTTATCACATCTTAGTGACTGCTTGTCTCAGCTGCAGCTTATTCCATCGACTACATGGGTGTTCTGGAGACACGGGTAGCAGGTTCCTCTATTAACTGTTGAATCCCTTGCTGTGGTGACCAAGACCTTTCTGGGAAAGAGCTTCACAGTTTAATGCGCTAACTGGCCAGTCTGATTAGTTTTTAAGTGCGCTCAAGTGAAATTTGTTGCTGTTAATACACCCATCCTCGAGGCCCCCACCCACTCCCCCCACCCCGAAAAAAAAAACTAAATAGTGAATTTTCCTGATATAAAATCCGAGTCTGCATTTCCGTGCTGAACTCATGCACTGGTTTTGTCCGGCGCTCAGTATGTCCTTCCTGCTCTCAGCCAAAGGATGGGTTTAGCCAAGGTACATGTTGGACCTGTCCCTCGGGGCTGCGTTTCCATCAGTCACCAACACAGTTTAATTAAGGCACTCAATTATTTTTTTGGTTTTTATGGTAGGTCCGATGCAATGACAGCCAATCCCGAACTTTGTCTAATTGCAGTTCCTGTGTGTACGGCCTTGGGGCAGTCGGGGGTCAGCACGCGGCCGTTTTCTCCCACGCTCCCAGTGATGGATAACCTGGCTTTGTTTCTGATGGCTTCGGAAAAAGTCAGCTGGGTTGCATGAAAAGGAAACAGAGAGGGTGCTGGGTGTTATGATATTTCTGTTGCTTCAACAAAGCGTGGCACATCAAACACCAATATATATATATATGTAATTAGACATCTGCATTTTTTCCATGTGCTTTTTGGTCATAGGTAAATTGCTTATGAGGGAAAGGAAAATCTTAGGTACAGTAGATTAATTATTTGGCCTAGAGTTTTAGGTCCTATATATTTAAAAGATATTTGTGAAATCATAAAATCTGGGTGTTTTTCTTTTTTCTTTTTTTTTTTTAAAGCAAATCTGGCTAGAACGTATCTTGTCACTAGCTGATTCTACACCCTAGTACTTTCAAAGAAGCTTAAAAGCTCTCCTGTGTTTGATGGACATTCTATAAATCAGTATTTTCATGTTAAAGTTGTTTTTCTTATGGTGCAAGGAATGGTTTCTTAAATCATGGCAAATAGCTAAAACACACACACACACACACACAGGCACACACACACACTTCTTGTTTTCCCTCACACAGATCTATCCACACACTTTCATTCATTCACATGAGTTATAGACATGACTCAGAACAGCACAGTTAGTGACATATAGCTCAGCGTATGCCTGTTAGGAGTCAAGGCTCACTTGAAGGCAGGCATATTTGATAATGCATGGAATGGAATGGCCACAGAGGGTCTTCTTGTGCAGAAGGAATGGTGCTGGCCTGTGAACACTGATTAAATCCTTATCTTCTGACTTGTCACGTAGCAAAACAAAACAAAACAAAACAAAACAAAAAAAACAACCAAAACACTATGTAGAGCAGAAGCAGGCTCTGTGTTCACATATATCTAACTGCTGTGCATTTGCTGCCTCCACATTCTTCCTAGCAAATAACTCCCAGTGTTAAGAAGAGGACAGTAAGGTAGAGGAGATGTCCCCTAAGCTTTGAGGGGACCAGGGCCTCCGCTTTCTTGCAGCTCATAACGTATTTGTTTATTGTGAACTAAATTTTATCTAATTCCTTAGGAAATTCCATTCCAGGGTTGAAGATGCTCTGGAAATTAAATGTTAGGCTGGTTACATACTAATAAAATTCATTATTTCATCAGAAGCTGTTGGAATGAAAATGCTTACAGTCATTCATCTTGCTGACAACAAAAAGCCTGAACTAAAATTGTGTGTAGTTACTTAACTATGATTAAAACAAAGGGTGAATCTAACAGTAGTCAAAATGACTGCAGTAAAGTGTAAATAATGAGTCCTTAGGAGGGGACTCTACAGAAACATCAATAGCTTTCATCTTCAGGATAATGTGGCATATAATGAGGACTTTAGGGAAAACGACACTATTACCTGGTTAGCTTCCATTAGTCCCTTAAAATAAAAATTTCATTTTAAAAATTACCTTGATTTATTATTAATCGTGTGGGTGTGTGAGTGCATGTGCCTGTGTGCGTGTGCATGCATGCACACATGTGCCACAGCCTGTGTGTGGAGGTCAGAGAACAACTTGTAGAAGTTGCTTCTCTCTTTTTTTCATCATGTGGGTCCTGGGGATTGAACTTGAGTCATCAGGCTTTGGGGCATTTACTCTCTAAGTCATCTTCGTGGCTCAGAACTTCAACTTTTCTCTGGGACCTGAATAGGCACTCAGCACATATTTTGTCCAGTGGCTAAATATCCAGACATGGGATACAGGGAACAGTCAGAATAAAATTCCAAATAAATTTTAGTTTGCTGAGAGTTGGGTTTGGGCAGGCGAGGGGGTAAGAAGGATCTGGGAGGGAAACCATGATCAGAATATATTGTATGGAAAAAAAATCTAATTTCAATAAAAATTAAAATGATAAAAAAACCTGCAGAACTACAGACAGAAGGGTGCATTTTACTTATTGTAAATAGTTTATGATAAATAATAAGTGAACATATTGCGCATTATTTTAAAACTGAAATTCAGAATACCAGCAAAGAAGCTGGAACCGGGGAAACAGCTCCGTGCAAGCCTGAGAAAGGATCCCTCCATCATGGCTGTGTCTGAGTCTCACCCTCGCACTCAGAAGAGGACTGGGCTACAGTCATCTTGCTTTTACAAGGAAGATTCTTAGAAAGTGAGTGCTTTAGTATGGTTGTAACCAAACGATACCAACAAAACAGTATTCTTTGCATTGGGAAGATGTAAGAAAAACAATTTATTGAAGAAATTTGGGATTAGAGTTGTTGGAAACCTTTCTCTCCTTCCTTTCATGGTTACGTGTTCTTAGTGGGTTTTAGAAATCGGTTAGCAGATACCTAGCTGTTTGGAACACAGTAGCTTTTAGAGAAAATATTTTGGAACAGATTTGGGCAGCTTAGATTGAATTAATTCAGGTGCTGAGAAAAGCAAGATATAAGACTGTGCACTCCATCCTGATGCGACCTGATGTGCTGGGATGGGTGGGTGGCTCCCCTTTTCTGAGGGGTAGGGAAGGAGGGGTAGGGGTAAGAGGGAGAGTGGGACCAGGAGAAGAGGAGAGAAGGGGCTGTGATTGAGATATAAAGTGAATAAATAAATTAACAAAAAAGATGTAAGACTGTGAGTTCAAACACGTCAACATGCTTGTGTGCATGTGTATCTGTGTTTACTGTGAGTATGTATGTATGTCTGTGTCTCAGTGTGTGCGTCTCTGTGAGTGTATGTATCTCTGTTTATACCTGTGAGTGTGCTTATGTCTATGTTTGTCTGTTTTTGCCTGTGTGTATGTGTCTGTGTGTGTCCACAGAAGCCAGAACACATATCAGATGCTCTGAAACTTGGGTAATAGATGACCGTGAGCTAGCTGATGTAGGTGCTGGGAACTGAATGTTGATGTTTCTACATTGCCTTGGTACCTAGCCACACTTCCAAGTAGATCTTGTATGTAGTAAAGGTTCCAGATTTGATTTTGGAGATTTTCTTAATTTAGATCTTATCTAAAATAATAACAAATAAACAAATTATTAATTATAGTTGATAAATGTTCTTTTTTTTCCTTCTTTCCTTTCCTTTTCTTTTTTTTTTCCTGTAAGACAGTCTCTGTCCATAGTCCAGGGGAGCCTACAGGTTATTATAGTGTCCAGGCTAGCCAAAATTTTGCAGCAATTCTCTTATGTCACCCTCTCAAATGCTAGTGTTCTAGCCGTGAATAGCCATGTCAGTCTCTACACACTTTTTAAAAGGAGGAAGAACATAACAGTCTGGATGCAAAATAAAAATTGTTTACTCTCATCTTTTCTACAGGTTCAGACTGACTGTAGTTACTTTGAATGCCACTGTCTTTAAACTAAAAATTAGGTCACTATGGATGCTCTGTCTATATTTAAGACGAAAATTTAAAAAGCTCAAATGCCAGGCTTCAACTCAAAAAACATGGTGATGTAAAAGTTCTGTGTACCTAAACTGAGAATGTTTAACTCTTTTCTTTAGCAATTTGCCAGACTTTTATAATACATGGCATTCATTGATATTCTTTGTAAAATTCCAAATACTGCTTCTCCATCTTGGATTTGTACAGGGATTGGAATGAATAAGAAGTGCATTTTTAGTAACACAAAAATAAGATATGTTATGAAATTGATGGCAGAATTCATTTCAAATAACACAGATCAGATATTTTCCCTCCATTTTGGAACACAGAAAAATTAAGGTGAAAACATTAAGGATAATGGCTAATAAGTTTGACACAGTCTCAGTTTGAATATTTCCATGATCTTCTAAATGATTTCACTCAAAGCTGCTAATGCTTAGTGTTTTCATTTTTCTCACAATTGAGAAATAGCCCTCTGGACATTCTTTGTGCAAGTGTGGTCAGCCATGGCTTTCTACGCATAGAGAAGCAGTTAGGCCTAGATTACAAGGGATAGCTTCATCTTTTCCTTTCAGAAAATAACATGCACTTCAGAAAATTTTTATGCCAATAAATATTAAATCAATTGTTTTTCTCAGACAACCACAGATATAATTTAATAATATGTATATTAAATTATATCTGTTATATTGACTTTTAGCTGCCTCAAACATTTGCTGTCTCTTTAAGGTTCAAAGTCTAATTTATTATGTAATCAGAAAAAAACAGCTGATTCACTAGGCTAGTCTATGTAATTTTAGAAAACAGTTTTGTTCGAGTTCTGATTGTGGAAAAGTAAAACCAAATCCATTAAGGTCTTACATTAAAACTATGTTTGATCATTAGATTCTGAAAACGGTAACTTCTTTCTGAACTCCCCTGAATGCATATCATTTCTATTGTGACAAGAAGGAAATGTGTAAGTATGGCTGATATGGATCCAAAATGGAAAAATGCACCATAACTCATTCACTGTGATGTTTCCATCCTAATGTGTGTGTGTGTGTGTGTGTGTGTACAACATCTTGGAAGGAGAAGTGCTGAATTGTCTAGAATGCCTCAGTGATAAGTGACTTTTACAACTTGAATCTCATCTAATAAATGTGTATCATAGTGAGAATTCTGCCCATCATTTCTATCTACTGGGCTGGCTTGAAGACTACTGTTAGAAGAATGAACAACATGGATTAATGGTTTTAGTGAATGGCCAATGAAATACAAGGTAAATGGAAGCTAAAATTCATGCATACTTTACTACGTGTTTGATCCTTTGTATTGTGCTTTTAGAAAACATTGTTACCTTTTCAAAACAGGCAACTCTCTAAGTTTTTGATCATTTAAAATGTTTTGCTCTTTTATTCTTTGCATTTGTGAGTTGTCATAGCAATTTAGCTGGTCTCTGTTTAGGAAAGCTTAGATCTGATTTCAATTTCCCTTAATTTTCTGGAAATCATGTTGTCTACATCATTTTTGTGGAGCAATTCTAATTTGTTTTCATGTTTCTGACCATTGCAATGCAGATATCTATGAGCAACATAAAGTTTCAAACAGAACACCTGCAGCCAACAAAAACGGAACCACTGTGCACTGAAAATGTCAAAAATAGAAAGCTCTAATCAGAAGCAAGCAATACCACCACTAGACAGACAGGTCACAACACTGCAGTTCACAGGATGCAGCCCCCGCTCACTGGCATAGGCCCTAAGTCCTACCCCTAAATTTTAATACATTCGGTTCCATATACGTTGTAACCTTCTCTATAGGTTGCTAAATTGTGGGTATTCTGCGAGGAAGTTGGGTTAAAAGTCTGTGCACTCTTTGCCACCTTCATTCTCTTCGCCTCTGCCCTGGACTTGTAACAGAACTCAATCAAAGCCACCAGCATTGCCAAGCCCAAGCCGCCAACCAGAATGTAGAAGACGCCTGCTACGTTGCTCAGGCTCAAGGCACTCGTCTTGTCCTATAGAAGATAAAGACATTTCAGTTAACTATGGGAATGTCACATCTGAAAGGTAAAGGCACACATAAAATCCAAATAGCTAATTAAGGTAAATGCTTAATTTAGCTAGGAGTTATTTACAGGTTTAAGTTACTAATATAGGTTTATAGATGTAGACATAAAGCTTATAGCTCTTGGGAGAAGAAAATTATAATAATACCAATAAATTACGTAAAACTACATTCAGTAAAATTCAAACATTCTTAATATTCAAACATTACTTAATATTACTTAATATTCATTGAAAAGCATTTTACTTAACCATATGTAAGCATTCATATATTTACATAAGGAGACAGAAGAGTACTTATTTTAGACTTTGAAAATGTCATGCTCAGAATATGGGAAAGAGAATCTTTGGGCTATATGTCCTTTAAAAGGTAACTTTAGTGCTTAATATTTCTCTTGAATAGTTATCATTCTATAGTTGCTAATTTTACCAAACTAGAGGTCTTTAGGCTATCAGTGTCATACTGTATTCATCATTAATTTATCAAGTATATCTAATTAATAAGGCACTAGGGCATGCATCACTTATTCTTCAAGTGTGTCCATAACACACTGAGCAATATTAATTGTGATCTTTATATACACTCAAAATAGTATATGTCATATACTATTGTATATGCAACATACAATAATACACAATAATTATATACTACTTAGCAATATGCATAATGTTATAAACTTTAAAATTTTAATTCAATTTAATGTTTCTTTTTTTTTTAGACAGGATCTCATGTAGCCTAGGTTGGCTCACTATGCAGCTGAGGCTAGCTTTGATTCCTGATCCTGATGCCTCCATCTCTCATGTTCTAGTATTACAGATATATGTTACCACTTTTGGCTTTTTAAAGATAGTTTTTAATAAAATACATCCAAATTTAGAAACAAAGTATTTATGTATGGTTAGATTTATAATTATTCTTTTGGATTGAAAATTACAATTCCATGTAATTAAATGTTCCAATTAAAATGTTTAATAGTTAATATTTTAGGCATATTATATTTCAGAACCTCACTATAGTATTCACTAACTTCTAGATTTGGAAATGAGCAGATTATTAGAAGATATGAAATTGTGACAATAACTAAAAAGAATTGCCATTAATGTATTATCATATAGCATTATTGTAAAAAGATTTAGGAGAGCAACCTAAATAGTGTTCTGTGGCCCATATATCCCACAATACCTTCCTTGCAAATTGTGGTTCAAGTTCTTCAGTAGCTATATTAGATTATTTAATTCAAATGATGCATCTCTCTCTTTACATATGCCTTTGTCTGCTTGGTCATGTTATTTTAAGGTAACTTGGTTTTAATTATGTGTCTTTATCTTGCTTTACAACAGGACATAAAGTGAGAGTTTCTTTCTATGGCCAAGCATGTCTCACTCCACTCTGGTTCAAAGGCAGACACAAATGATTAAATAGGTGTAAGTTCTGAAAAGTGACCTGTAGCCTGACTTTGTTTCCTAAAATTAATAGAAACTCTACATATGTTAATCAGTCACTCATTTCAATGTCTTAGAATAACCACTAACTTGTTTTCTTTATAGAATGATATAAAAAAATTCAAAAAAAGATTTAAAAAAATCTTCAAATATGGCATAGCAGCCATATTTGAAGCACACACACACACACACACACACACACACACGCACTCCTTCTGAGTGCTGGGATTAAAGGTGTGCATCTGGCCTCTCTTAAATATATTCTATCAGTATGTACAGGTATGCTGAATCAGTGATAAACTTGATGTTTTCTAAATTATAATAAACATGTAATGTTGCATTTTGCAGGCTCATACATATGTTTCTGCATTTCTTTATCAAGAATTCATGAGCAGGGATTGGTCAGGGGTTAGAGCACTTTCCAGGGGACCTGGCTTTTATTTCCAGTACACACATGGCAGCGAACAATTGTTTGCAACTCCAGGCCCGGGGGATCCAATGCCCTCTTCTGGCCTCTGAGAATGCAGAAACATACTACAAATAAGCATGCACAGAAAATAAAAAGAAGCAAATCCGTAAAGATGAATTTGTGAGCAAAAGATCTTAGAACTGGTGGATATGCACTGTTCATACTGATTTTTGAAATAATTTCTATTGAGAGAATAGAGCTCATTTTACTGATCTGTCAGACCAGAAATGTGACAGGCCTCTTTGAACTAAAGCAGAATGCTTGGCAGTGTAGTGAGATGACCCTGAACTTTATTTAATATATTTATTTATTTATTTTTCTGGATAACTCCTGATCAATTTCCTATTTCTTGGTTTGGGAACCAACTTTTAAAATACACATTTTTATGGTCTCTATTCAAAACCGAACCCTGACTGATAAACATTAGTGGTAAATAAGTTTGAAACGAATATAGATAAAATGGTTATTATATATATAGATTTTAGTTAATCTTAATTTATTTTAAATCTTTACTACTGGGAAGCAGTTTTATTGCCTATGGACAGTCTCCGTGCCTGAAATTTATGGCGTTAGGTTATAATTTAGGCAATGGCTATGTAAACAGAGAAGTTCAGTGTTTCATAAGCTTTGGAAAATTGCTCCCGGTTACGGTTTGTCTCGCGCACAAGAAGAGGCCCCAGACGGCAGCGACTGACCTTGCTTCCCGAGTCCTTGGCTCCACATTCCCCTTTATCGTACCACCATTTGTTTTTCAGCTTGTCTAAGACGCCTGCCTCACTGAGTTTCAAAACGGCAAGGTTTACAGGAGTTCTTCACGTGGAAAATAACATAAATAACATTACATATGTTATTTTATGTTATTCAAGTAAAACCACATTAGAATCGCATGGCAAAGTGACAGAGCAAAGGCCACAGTCGGCTCTATGTCTTGAACTGTAGGCCCAGGTTTAGCGTCAGACATACAACTGGGACCTGCTCCATCGCTTTATGTAACAGGCACATACTGCTAGGGAGGAATTTTAAATAAGAATATATGCAATTACTGTGAATCCAAAACTATTGGCCTGGTTAGATTTCATGAACAGTTGTAATTCCCCCCCCCCCCCCCGCATAACACGTGGCAAGCGATCGGAATCCAGAAATGGCTTTTCTTCTTTATAATGAATAGAGACGGTATCCAGCTAAGTAGACGCTACAGCTGTATATTATGATTTAGCTAGTGAGCCTTTACTTACTTGATGGATACATGGGTGGTATCCATCAGTAAATTGACACCGTAGTAAGTTTCATATAAGGAGAAGGGTGCCAAGGGCCAGTTCAGGTAGTGGAAAGTGTTTACAAGATAAATATGCAAATGGCTATTTTAAAGTACAAGCTTTCACTTGTATTTTCCCTTCTGAATTGCAGCACTAAGTCTACATGACCTTACCATAAGCAATCATCTGCCTTTAGTCTATCATACTAATATAAAGTACATAGTTAAGTGTCTAAAATTTTAAATTATTACAAATAAATTAATAATAATAAAGAGTGTAAGACAGAAAGGACTTAACTCTGGATTTGTATTGCCTGGGAGAGGAGTCTTTAACATGTGGGCAACTCTTCTGCACCAGCCTCACCACTCTACTGATCTTACAAAATGTTCAGGCCCACAGGTTACCTTTCCAATGCCTAAAAAATACCCAATACATGATAGACAAATTATGTTAGACTACAAGCATTTCTTGAATGGGTTGAACGTAGAAAAGGAGGGATTAGACATGGAAAAAATAAATAAGCAAATAGATGAGGGATATGGAAGCAAATCAACATTTGTAGACTAAATGGGGACTACGTGTCCCTACTCCATTCTCCATGTGAAGCTTCCCTCCGTTCCCTTTCCCTTGCTCTCACCTTGTCTCCTGCTGTTCACTCCAATAGCTTAGTTTTAGACAATGAGGTGACATTGGCAATCCAGACATGAGATATTTTTTGTTAGCTATGATTAACATCCAGCCAGAGGAAGCACACACATTAAGTAGGAAGTGTGGTAATAGGAGAGCTCTTTCCAAGAGATGGGTGTATAGTTTTCTTCTCTGTATCAGTTTCTCTGCTTCTGATTAAGGTTTTTCTATGCAAACCTCTTAGTCTTGTGTTCATTTCCATGGTGTTAGTATCAGGGAACAAGTGTCTGATAAGTATAACATTTATTAAAATCAGGTATCAACTGCATTTACCAAATGTCAAATCAAACATCAGAAATTATGTGCTGGAATATGCTTTCCAGGAATGTATAACTTAAGGATTACACTTACTAAGTGATTTTTATGAACATTCACATTCATGTGTATAGATATATCTGCATGTAGGAGAATAAGGAACAAAATAGGAAACCATGTTCATGGTCTAGCTGTTATTAGTATATAATGATGAGTATAGGCATTACCAAAAATCTCAAAGTCAAGATTTAAAACCTCATACAGATATTGGCTTGTAATAAACTAAGCCTTAGTAGTTTTATACATTGTAATCCATATTTTCTTCCTTCCTTTCTTTCTTTCCTTTCTTTCCTTTCCTTTCCTTTCCTTTCCCTTCCTTCTTTCCTTTCTCTTTCTTTCTGAGACAGGGTTTCTCTGTGTAGCCTTGGCTGTCCTGCACAGGCTTTGTAGACCAGGCTGGCCTCAAACTCACAGTGATTCACCTGCCTCTGCCTCCCTGAATGCTGGGATTAAAGGTGTCAATAAATTCATTCGTTATTTCACTCACAAGTATGAGCATAAATTGGAAAAATAATTTTACAATAATATTAGTACTAGCAACGAATTTTTAAACTAGTGATTTTGTTTGAATATGATTTTTCTTCTGTTTTTCCTGGAAGATAAAAATCCTTTCTCTCACAACTCTGGTTAAATTTTTATGGCTGAAGCTTCCTATGATCAGGACTTCAGTGCTGGGAATGACTGTCAGGCACTGACTTCTGTGTAGCCATCGTGTCTGGGAGCCAAGCTGTCACAGCGGCTCTGAGTAGTCCTGTTGTGGACGGTCTTCAACTGTAAGTTCCCTGAAGGAAAAGGCAGTGGATACTTCTCTTTTTCTCTTCAGGGGCTGACACCCTGTCCAAGTGAACCAGAACTGTGATGTTTTCCAACTGTCTGGAAGCGGGGGGTGTAAATTACTCATGCCCCATCTAGTTATAATTCTGCAGAAGATGGCAGATCAATTCTTTCCTTTTAGGAACCTTTCCATGCGTGACACAGGCTTTGGTTATGACCCCTTCATGTCATTGGCCAAGACTCGTATCTCAAAGTCAAATGAGCCAGATTTTGGATGGCTTGTGTGGAGGCCTCTGCGGATTTGTTTGCTTGTTTGTTTTTGTTGATTTTTTAAAAATATCTGCAGTTTATACCCTTAACCAATGTTTTGGAGCCCTACTGTCTTACTCCATTTAGCATGTTTACCCCCTTTTAAATCTCTTTTGAGGAAGATTAAGCAGAATGGTAGAGAAGAGTAAGTTTAAAAAGAACATTAGTCATCTGAAGAAGATACAACGTGAATTTGAAAAGTATAAGCACTTCCTGGTAATTTGCTCTTACCTAAGTTATGTCAAGGGTATTTAAATATTACTGTTTTACCATGAATTCATAGTAGGGCATTTATTAACATTGAGACCGCAACAACCTTATTCTTTTGGTGACGAATCTTGCATGTATATGGAAAATGGAAAATACTGTAATTTCATTTTAAGTGAGAATTTTATGTTAAGTTTTACAACACTTTAGAAAGCTTTCTGTGAAGACCTAAAATAATGGTTTAGAGAATAATTTTTGTGAAAACTATGATAATATACATCAAAAGAATAGAAAATTTGCTTTTAGGAATAAAAAAAGACACATACCTATCCTCAGACCACAGATGTTTACTCAGGTCTGTGATATGCCAGTTTCTTAAACTCAAGATGTGCAAAACTCACCCCTTTGTTGAAATCGTCATTTAATTACATCATAATGATATATTTTTTGTATGTAGATTTTCCCAACATACACAGATTTCTGTTTTGCTTGTTTTTCTCTGGACAATCTTTCTTGGACCCTAAAATAGGACTGATATTCATATTTGTAGGAAAATTAATCCATAGAGCATTGCTCTACTGTTCGAAGGCTTGTTCTCAGAAAATCCTCCAACAGTAATTTTCTGACTACGTATCATATACATTTAAAAAGAGCTTATTTTTTTTTATGTGCACTGATGTTCTGCCTGCATGTGTGTGTGAGCATGCCAAAGCCTCTGGAACTGGAGTTACAGACAGTTGTGAGCTGCCATGTGCGTGCTGGGAATCGAACCCAGGAACTCTGGAAGAGCAGCCGGTGCTCTTAACCACTGAGCCACCTCTCCAGCCTCAACATATATATTTTAAGTTTTCTGGTGCCAGTATAGTACATTTTCTGACATTTATAGTTTTCACTGAGGAATACTTTTGTCCCCACACAGAAATATGTGTATATGTTTGTGGAAACCATTAGAAAATTTTAGGGAAGTTGAAGTTCAAAATATAAAATTCATTAATTCACCATACTTTAAACTAATGTTATGATATACATGTGGTTTGCTCCCCCGCACTCAGTCGAGGCTTAATCCCTCAATGTGACTGCACTGAGGTGGCAGGTGCTTTAAGAGGTCTGTGTAGTTACGGGCTCTGAGCCTTAATGTCTTGATGATTTTTGTTGAGAGACTATGTTAGCCTTCTGGAGACTACATTAGGTTTTGAGGGGTTGGATTGGTTCTCTCAAGAGCAGGCTGTTACTTAGAAAGCTACCCTGACTTCTCACTGTTCTCTTCTCACTATCTGATCTCCTTGGCCTGGTTTTTACCTTCTCAGTCTCTTACCCTCTCCTTTGCCACATGATGCTGTTATGAAGTGTTATCTGTTGTTATGCAGTGTTCAGAGTTCTTGCCCAGGCTGTTTAGACTTTGTGCTTTCTTTATCAATTATTTAGGATCAGGCACTCTGTTATAGAAACAGAGGGCGGGGGAAAGAGAGAAAAAGGGAGAGAGAGGGGGAGAAAGAAAAAGAGGGACAAAGAGAGGATTGAGAGAAATAGTGCCTGGAATCATGGCAAAATATTTATTTTTCTCTTCCTACAGAAGGGCTGGTTATTATAAGAAAATATTAATGAACTCAGTTTTAGAGGCTTTTAGACTGGAGTCTGGGGGCTGTTAGCAGCAGATATCTTAACAGGTACCTCCTGAAAACACAGATCCTACCGACGTTTAGGTGGTCCATGAGAATATTTATAGTCCAGCCAGGAACCTGAAGACAAGTAGGTTTTTTTTTTCTTTTGGTTCAGGGGTGGGAGGAGGAAGTATTTTTATTTTTTTTCTAGATTAAGTAATATCTATGATTTTAAAGGTATAAAGTTTTAATTGTTTTTTATGAGGTGAAGGTAGTTTCTCAGTGAAAAATTTCCTATGTAGCTTATTGTTTTCTTTTTAAGATAGGATATGGGTTTAGGTACAGAGAGAGACAGAAATAGATAGATAGAAATAAAGTATAGGTAGAAAGAGAGATCAGTATGTATCAATACATACATATACACATATATATGTAGAGAGAGAGAGAGAGATACAGAGAGTGATTCTTTTGGATCACTAGTTAGAATAACTCCAAATTATGTACCTTCTTAATTTTTGAAGAAATTAATTAAAAATGAGAAAAAATGATGAGGCAGGAATTATGATATGAATGAAGTAAAGACAAAGATGAGTTAGTATTACTTTGTAGTCTTATTATTTTCTGATTCATCCATTAATGGAAAACAAACAATTGTATAAACCACACACTGTCTTTTCATTGTTTCATTGTAATACTCTGGGAAAAGCTTTCTGAACAAGTCAGCTTCACCCTTTTCTCTTCTCCTTACTGTTTCAGAGACTTTCTTCTTTCTAAAACCAGTCCCGCCAGCCCCACTTTCTTAAAGCCAGAGCTTCCCACATTGACTGTGTTTGAGGTTGTGCGCGTGTCACCAAATGAAAGCAGCTGCGAATATTTTTGCGTTGACAGTAATTGCATACAGAGTTTGTGAAGGGGTGTGAGTGGCAAACCACGCACGGGCAAGTTCACGGGCAAGTCTCCCAGCAGATGCACCTATTACTTGACACACTGTTACCCGCTCCTGGTGACACTGAGGCTGACCTTGGAGTCACCTCCCCCGCTGCCACATTCTCCTTTGTCGTACCACCATTTGTTTTTCAATTTGTCCAAGAGGCCTTGTTCATTCAGTTTTAAAACTGCGAGGTTAACAGCATTTCTTGAAACGATAAAACATATTTTGTAAGAAACTGTAGCGCTGTTAAGGTGTTAGAAGGAATGAGGGCTGAGCCCTTTTGTAAGCTTCCCCCAGATGCTAAATAAACCTCTCATTTTGCTGTCTGGTAGCTCCTTCTTACACAGCAGCCCAAACTGGAAGGCAACTGCGAGTCACTCAAATGCATTTAACCTGCAGTACTTGCTGCTGCGCATTGACTCAGTTTGCTTATTGTTTTTTGTTTTTTTTTTTTTTTTTTGTAAAACTGTAACAAACTTGTATTTACTAGTAATGGTGAGATAATTACACCCTGAATTTCTTTGCTCCTAAAAATGTCAATGACCCAAAAGAGACTGAAATGAAAATTCATTCCCTGAAGGAAAACAAAATGTCGTTAAAAACAACAAGAACAAAACAGCAGCAACAACAAACCAGCTACTAATCCTGTGTATTCAGTTCCTGATCCAAAGAGAGTGGCTTCATGGTTACTCCCTTTGTTATTCAGTGCTTTGAATTCTTTCAGAATTGCAGATTTCCAGACAATAATGGCTCTTGGCTCTTCTTATGTAAAACTTTATGTTTGTTCTTAGCCACTAGATTCAATTTAGAAATCGGGATCACAAATCCATTTTGACTGTTTCAATTAAGCAGTTAAGCTTCAGGCCATTCCGCTGAACCTTTACCAAAACTACTCCAGATTAGATTTTCTCTAGTTTCTTTGTGGGGGAATAGTAGCAGTGTATTCTATTCTGATTATTCTCCAAATGCCGTAAAAAAAAGGGTCATAAGATTTTGACTTTCATGTATTTGGTATGTCCCGCTTTCGTAGGAGAGTTTGTAAATGACCCATTAATTTTTTCAAGAGGACTTTCCAGTATTTAACGAGAATTGTTAACTCCTAGGAGTGGCTTATCTACTGTGGAAACGTGGGCACAAATGTTCTGTCTGTGCTGTTTGGGCAGCACTGAGTTTGGACATTTCTTAAAGCCAAATGAATTACCAGTCAAATAAAACAAACATATACATGGTTAGTGTGATTTGCCAGTAAGATATCATTTAGCTGCCCAACAATAGGTTTTGGTCATTTAACATTGAACTGTCTGTTCATGTGTTTATTCTCTTAAAATGTGTTCCTGGCATTTCAGGTAAATGATCTGCTTTTCTGGATGGGATGAACCATTTGGCAAGTGTACACTGGCCCTAAGGAAACTGCACCTGGGTTCAAGAGTTAGAATGCCATTTACTAAATGCTAATTAAATCATTAGCTGTTCTACATTCAGAAGAAAGTGCTACATTAGTGAAGTAAAATTATCGGCATATTTTCTAAATTAAACATTATATAGTCAATTTTATCACCAATAAGACCAAATTAAAATTCATACATGCATTTGGTGAAGATAAGTAACATCTAATTAGAAAAAAATCTATTGTGAAGACAAAAAAATTACTTAAATTTGTTTTGGTTCAACCCCACAGAAATCAGAAAATTTGACTTTAGTGAATGAAAACTATTAGTCTTCTATCTGGAACTTTTTCTTACTATATGCATTAGCTTTGACAATTCATATTACTTTGACGTTTTAAAAATGCAGCAGTATCCCAATTTTTTCATAAGGTGGCTCACATATTCCTTTGATTAAAAGTAAAACCATTTCATGAGAGGGTTATTTAACAGGGTTGTAAGTCATACCCAAAGACTTTACAGCACAATAGAAAAGAAACAAACAAAAAAAACAAAACAAAGGAATGAGTAAGAAAAAGAAATCTGTATGTTGAGAAGATTATTTAAATCAAGCTCTCTGCAACATTATTCTCAGATATTGTCTTTCTAATACCATCAAATAGGCCATGTAAAAACAATTTAGTTTCACACTGCTATCCATCCATACAAATATATCTATGTTTGATAAGATATAAACGCCTGACCAGTAGTTAAACAACTGCCCAGTTCACAATTAGTCTTCACATTTCCCTTGTAGAAGCCTGAGGTCCTCTGTGTATGCTTAATACTATCATGTATATTAACTTACTTTTCTTCAATAATACAGTGTGGAAGGCATGAAAGCACCTTAATATTTAGAGATTGTACACATTATACCAACATTTTTTCCATGTTAATTTACAACTACGTGACAAAAGAAGTTACTTTGTTTGTAGTAGATTTGGGCTGTCTCGAAGCTCCTTGGATTGCTACTTGAACTGTAGTGAAAACCACCTGTGAATGTGTCGTTTGAATCTGATGTCTTAAGAAGTGAATTACTTTTATATAGTGGTAGGAGTAACAATCATCAGATGGCTTAAAATATGTAACACTTCTTCACTAATTTTACTAGAAGATTTAAAAAGTAGTTTGTTCAGCTGAGGTGGAAAAGGAACCCCTAAGGAAAGTTGGCTAGCATGACTACAGAAGTCATAAAGCACCAGGTCAATCAGGAACACACAAAGCACATCCCTGCTGCCAAAGACTTTATTACTGCTTTAGAAACTCATTCATACATTTCAGTCATTGTCTTCAAAACCAATATCGGAAGCACTTACTGGTTGTCAGGGATATTCTTGCCTAATCAAGCATCAAAAAAGCTATAATGGCTGCTGGAACAGACGAAGGAGAGTAGACATTGAGGTCTATTTCTTGCATGAATGATCTCTTTTGTGTTAAATGCAACTTAAAGTCAACTTGAAAACAACTGATTTCTTTTAAAAGGGGAGGGCATGGTAGTGGTGGTGATGGTAGAAAAGCAATGTTAGGCACATCCTTGCTAGGTGTAAGGACTTCATCTAAGAAACCAGGTTTGTAGACAATGAATTTTGTGGGCTGAAATAGGACCTAGGTAATTCACTTACTTGCCTTGCATTTTATGCCTCAGGGGAAGTTTAAGTAAGAAAAACTATCCAATCACCTTCAGTTAGCAAGGAGTCCTGTTAGAGGGGAATGTTAGCCTTGGAATGAGGGATTCAGCTGTGTAAATCCCAGGACTTCTGAAAGTGCTGAGGGTTTTTTTTTTTTTTTTTTTTTTTTTTTATTCTTGGACCTACTTTTCCAATTTGAGATTTTGAAAATTCATCTCATTGCCCTAAACTTTCAAAGAGTTCAATAATTCCTAACAGATCCTTTTGTTCTTACTAGAAAAGTCACATAAATCCAAGTGCAGAATGGGAACTAAGAAATGGAAGCATTTGCACTTATTCACTTTAGGGAGTCTAAAGAAAATAAGCTTTTTCTAGTAAAAAGACGCGTCTATCCCAGGGTCTTTCACGTTTTTTTCTCGTGCCTCCACTAGTGACTTCTCATCAGTTTCTATTAATTCGGGTATACGTGCTCTTGTAGTTACGGCATCCCTCATGCCTGAGGCTTATTTGTAATCAATTTATCTTACAATGTAATTTATTTCCCTGTTGGGGAGGTATTAAAGTGTACATGTACATCTGGCTCCATGTCTAATGAAATAAATGAGGCAAATTTACAATGCTTATGGATGGTAAAGTGTTGTTTTGGGGGTGGGGGTAGTGTGCATGTTCACGAGCTTGCTCACTGGTACCTGGATGTCAGGACTTCTCAGCTTTATTTCTTTGAGAGGGGATTTTCACTGAATCTAGTAAGCTAGTAGGTCGCCGGGCAACAAAACCCCAGCTCTTCCATTGTCTCCAGACGCCACAATGGTAGAGTTAATGAAGGCACATAGTCATACCTTTTTTTTTTTTTTTACGGATGCTGGAATTTGAATTGAAGCACTCAGGTTTGCCTATCTTCTAGTACCCTTACCCATTTATGCAGGCCTCAATAATATGATTTTAAAATTCAAACTAGAAATAGCGTTACTGTAATAATACAAAAAAACTGAATGTAAAATGAAACAGACCCTTAAATTTAGTAACTGTCTTTCAATGGAAAGTTGGGGCCACATATTGTTTGTGGATGAATAATTTGCAATGATTTCTTTACTCTGGCTGAAATGAATTCAGTCCTGTTTCACTAACTGAACAAACATTTCAGTCTAAGGTGCCATAACCTATGCACCAGATGGAATTTTCTGTCCTGACTGCTACAAGTTGGTACTACTCCTTTTTTATCCAGATGTGGATGCTTCACTGAATACAAAAATAGAGCATCCCTCCTCAGCTTTAAGCCTACGATGTCTTTGCTGGAGAGTTTTTCTATACTACATCCTGATACACTTTAAATAACTAGTATTACAATGCCTACATCTACTTAAATGTGGCTGCATATTTTCTTCAAAGATTTTCCAGGAAATCCTAACATACTTGCTTTTAAACACCATCAAAATCAAATGAGCTAATAAGAAATTGTCTGACAAGTAAAATTCCTTCATAACTAGCAAGTATGTTTTAAGCAGAGGTAATTTTAAGCAGTTTCTGCCAGAAAAAAAAATACAAAGCATAGAAAAGTAATACAACATTACTTAAAACTAACCTGGTGAGTTAAAACAATATAAATTCATTAAAAAATTCATACTGAAAGATAAAAATAAACATGATGCTAAGAATAGTCAAAGATTTAATAATATGGGCAATTTAATGTACTTAGAATAGAATTAAAAGCTAAAAAGAAAACAAATTATTATATATTTTTAATATAAGAACTTTAAGATGGTTCCCTTTAGAGAACCAATCCTCACAAAGTAGGTAAAAATGTTAGAAGAACACCTTATAACCAATCCAGTAGTATGTCTATTTGTCAAAAGATAGAAGGAAATCTATAATTCTTGAATAACAGTTAAGTTAGTTTGGGTTCACCCTCTTATAGAAGCTTGATTTACGTACTGGAAAACACATGTGTAGATTCACATGCTTGGATTCAACCCTGCTCCATAAAATTCCTCTAAATTAATGTCACTGCATTCTATACAGCTACATAGGTATTAGTATTGAAAACATTAATAATCCACACAACTTTGCTTTATAGTCATTAAAATCAACAATAAGGTAAACTAGTATATGGCACAATCCCAAAAAGACAAACTAGATTTGTAGATTTTTTTTGTGATCTCAGCGTGAAAATAAACTATCCATGCTTTCAATGCTACCAAAAAATACAACAAGTTACTTTCTGGGTAAGGGGTTTTAAAATTATTTTAGTTACTTTCTATGCTTCCTTTCTTACTCACAATTCTCTGAATGGGTCTCATTAATAAAATCCAACTACGTTAAAAAAAAACCAAATGAAAAATAAACAACAGCAAACCCCCAACACACTGTCAAGTGTTTTCTATGACTCAGTGATGGTTTGAACTGTCAACTTGAAATAACCTAGAATCATCTGGGAAGTGAGCCTCATTGGGGATTGGCCCCATCAGGTTGGCTTTGGACATGTCTTGATTGAGGTAGGAAAACATAGACTGAAAATGGTCGACACCGTTCCTGGGTTTGGGGCCTTGCACTTTACGAGACTGAAGAAAGCTTGCAGGGCATGCATACGCTCAGTTCTTCCTGCCCTCGATGGCAGGTGTGATGCGACAAGCTCCTGTGAGTTCCATTGCTCTTGGGAATTTACTGGGGACTCACTCCACTTCCTCCCTGATTTCACTACTATGTTGGGCTATAACCTAGAATTGTGAACTGAAAGAAACCTTTTCTCTTGTAAATTGCTTTTTTTTTTGTCAGAGAATTTTATCACAGCAACAGAGACAAAACTCTAACAGACACACAGAAGTGTCCTGTTCAGGCCAAACTTTCTAACTACTTTGTATCAACTCTAAAGAACCAGAACCTAGGATTTTTTGTCAAGGAGCTCAGGAAACACTAGTTGGCCTGCAGTATGTCATTGACTTTGGTGTACTTGGTTTTGTCTCTTGAGTCAGGGGCTGGAAGCCACTTGGTTTAGATGGTATGCAAGAGACTAAGCATAACTAATTTCTTAGGGAGACCTTCATATTTTATGCTTCAACTAAGTCCTGGAGAGCTGAACAAATGCATAGATACTGGACTCTAGCTTCCAGCAATGTTTGTTTTTGTTTGTTTGTTTGTTCTTTGGAATTTGCATGCCTAATTCTATTTAAGAAGTCTGAAAAAGGTTACTGTGATTACTGTAAGGCTGTTGGCCAGGCATTCATTTAGTTATACATTGTGACATGAAAATTTTAATTACTGTGTGTGTGAGAGAGAGAACAGATGGGGACGTCTGTACCTGCAGAGCCTAGAGGAAACCATTGCTTGTTTTTTTTTTTTTTCTCTCAATTTTCTTCCTGATTCCTTGAGACAAGGTTACTTTCTGAGCCTGGATCTAGGCTGGCTCCAACAAGCACTAGTGAACCTCCTGTCCCTGGCCCCCAGGGGACAGGACTGTGGAAGTTAGAGGTGACCATGCCCAAATATATATATTTCAGGTCCTTGTGTTTGAGCAGCAAGCATTCTAAACTACTGAACCATCTTCTCAGCCTCTTAATTATGTTAATGTTGAATATTTTAAGGTTAATCTTCATCAGTATAGTATAGTTCATCATTTAGTATAGTTTCATACCGTTAATTTTAGATCATAGATTATAATTTGTAACCTACATTCAGTCATGGGTCTCTTTGATGAAAGCTTGATTTTTTTCCTCAATAAAAATGCATGAAGGTGTACACATTTAACTGGTATGTGATTACAGGTGACTCCTAGACTTTAGAAAGTTGGGAATGCATATGGACTTAAATATCTGCACTACACTCTAGCAACACTTGTTTTAAAATTGTGAATTCTCTCATGCATGCAGGAGATATAAAAACAAACTGAGATCATGCTGGTTTCACAACTTCAGTAGAGAAGTTTTGGATCTGTCATTTGTCTAGAAGCAATTTCCAAGGTTCTACATCAATTTGTGGTCATTAAGTAAACATATCATAAAAGAGATTAAAAAAATAACTTCATGGTAAAATGATGAGAAAAATTTAAAAATTGTTGAAAGATATTTTCAGTTACATTTAAGCAAATGAAGAAAATACCAAGGAATCTCTCTTAAATACTGTTAATTTTATTTTATTAGTGGGTCCTCTTTGCGGCTTTAAGGAGTCTACATTGTCTTCTCTACATCATTGTTTCTGCTGTCCTTTTGCAAGTGTTAGTTACAAAGAGGAGTTTTGCATGAGGCCACGACCAGATGCATTGTAAAATGTGAGGCACTTTGTGTTTTCTAGAAACAGAACTTAATTTCAAGCTAAGGTCATCATTAGTCTAAAGTGCAGTTCAGACAACTAAAAACTGGTTGCTGTCAGTCACTGCGTGTGGGGTGTTCTACGACATGGTAGCACATGCCTCAGCCTTGCTGGCTTGGGGGAAAGTGGTGCAGGCTCTGATGTGTTCTAGACTTTGGATTCTTCTACCTTCTAGATTTTTCTTCTTCTCCTCCTAACATGATTCTAGAATTCTGATCCAGTCCATGAAGTACAGACGTTACTTTCTTTTATAGCCTTGCCTGCTTTCTAAAAACTTTCAAGGAGTGCTTTGAAGACTTCAAATCTTGAGAATATATTTTGAGTCAATGTGTGGGTTAGAGGTTCTTTGTTCCTTTCTCACTTCACAGATGTAATCATTGGGGCCTAATGTAAGTTAGGTGACTTGTCCAGCAAAGCCCAGCTGGCTAGGAGTCATCTGCCTTCTTATCCAGTGCTCTTTCTTGACTCTCTGCTCCTTGTCAAAGTTCTTTCCTGTGTCTTAATGCTATTTCCATCCTGCTATATTTCTCTGAGGAACTTGTCCTTTTCCTTAGAAGTTTCCCAGGCTTGGTAAGGATTTTCCCTGATTAAGCTGTGGAGGGCATTTGACTTATATCTACCCTGCATGAGTAAGTGGTATCTCTAATGTTGCTGACTATTATACTCAAATAAAACCTGAAAGGTGGGTTGTCAATTCAACACTTATTTCATAACTATGGACAGAACAGGTGCAGATAATCTTTTTTAAAAAGAAGTGATGTCAATAAACTTTATGTTGGTGATTTAACTACACATTAACACAGACTTTTTTTTTTCAAAGGTTGGGGAATAAGGTACATATTTGAATACATACAATGGTCTTAGTGATCTAATCTTTAAGTTTTGGATCCCTAATAATGTCATCACAAAGAAACCTGAAGATTCACTTAGAAGAAATAGTATAAAAACATACATAAAGTAACAAGACCCAACCACAAAACTGCAATCTAATATTTGATTTTCACTTCCCTTCCTTTTGTATAGTCAACCACCTTTACAAATTGTTATTCTGAAAAGTTCCTCTGAATTAGTATTCTCTTTCTGCTGTACTGGGCCTCATCACCTAGCACCAGGTCCACTGGCTGTTTCACTCCCTCAGTATCCAGAGCCAGAATAAACTCTATTCTTTGCAGTGATGTAGCACATTGACAAACACCTTCCATGATCTGTAATCACTTCAAGATATTATTGCAACTTTTCTGAAATTCAAAATCTATATTTTTATTTATTTATTTTTAAAAAAATTTATATATATATTTTTACATGAGTGCTCTATCTGCATGTCCACCTGCATGCCAGAAGGGAGCATCAGATTGCAGAATAGGTGGTTGTGAGCCATCATGTGGTTGCTGAGAATTGAACTCAGGACCTCTGGAAGAACAGACAATGCTCTTAACCACTGAGCCATCTCTCCAGCCCACAAAATCTATATTTTTAAAGTATAATGTTTTTATTATATGATAATACTGACTCTATTAAACAAATGAGAAAAGAGGGGTCTAAAGTTGAAGGCTCCTCACCGGCAATATCTACTTGAGCTCAAATCTAATTTACTCAACATTCTAGTCCTTTGTGCACACCCTGGCTTCTAGCCAGGGTGGTTTCCTGACAGGTCCAATGGAACTTTTCTGAGAATTAACTCCAAATTCAATAGACCCTTTATCAGTAATTTCTTTCTGTCCTCTCATATTTTCTACATCTTCTATTTGCTCATAATCACTTACTGACATATTCAACCAGTATTTACTGCTTATCTGTTTGGACTCTCTGTATAAGGTTTCCCTTAGACACTTCAGATTGTGTAAAAATAACATTTTCTATGGCTCCATCACAGGCTTGTTTATAACATAATATGTGTTTGGGTTCTGCTTGCTCAGAGAGCAGCAGCTGTATCTTAGATGTAAAACAAGGCATAGATGTGATACTCAATAAATAGTACCCCACAGAATTACCTTTTCTGAGTATCTGAAAACTTTCTATCAAATGTTTGCAAGAAAGACACTGAAATATTATCACCATCTGCAAAAGTAATGCCAGATAATTTGTGCCACAAAATCATCTAGGAAGCTGCTTCTTTGGCATCATCGCTAAAGGGGTCATTTATGAACTTCGTTTCTCCAGTAGGAAAGAATACTGATAAGATAAAGCTGACATTTTAATGTCAAGGGGAATATAACATTACTATCTATTTTTTAAAAGTGCATATAAGGTGCTTTTGCAAATCAACTTCAGTCTGACTACATTTATCCTATAAAACACCTTTAAATAAGACTTCTGTTACTAGAGCTTTACCTGCCTTCTTGAGGCCTGCTGGGCTCATCTAGGTTATAACTCTTCACCCCAATCCCCTGCCTGTGGGTCTAACTGGGATATAACCAGGAGAAAAAAGCCTTAAAGAAACACAGGAAAATACAATCAATCACATAGAGGTTTTAAAAGAAGAAATGAATAAATCCCTTAAAGAAATGCAGAAAAATACAAACAGGTGAAGGAAATGAATAAAAATCATTCAAGACCTGAAAATTGAAATAGAAGCAATAAAGAAAACACAAAGTGAGGAAATCCTGGAGATGAAAAACTTAGGGAAGAGAACAGGAACTATATACATAAGCATTATTAAACGAATACAAGAGATGGAAGAGAGAATCTCTGCTGTAGAACATACAATTGAAGAAATAGATATGTTTGTCAAAGAAAATGTTAAATCTAAAAAGTTCCTGATACAAAACATCCAAGAAATCAGGAACACTGTAAAAAGACTACTATACCCAGCAAAACATTCAATCACTACAGAGGGAGAAAACAAGACGTTCAATGACAAAATCAAATTTAAACAATATATATGCACAAACCCAGCCCTACAGAAGATATTAGAAGAAAATGCCAACACAATAAGGTTAATTACACCCAAGAAAACACAGGAAATGAATAAGCCCACTGCAGCAAAACCAAAAGAAGAGATGCACACACACACACACATACACACACTACCACCACCAACATCAAAATAACAGAAACTAACAATTATTGGTCAGTAATATCTTTTAACATCAATGGACTCAATATCTCAATAAAAAGACTCAGGCTAACAGAACGGATGGGCAAATAGAATCCATCATTCTGTTGCATACACGAAACACACATCAGCAACAAAGATATTACCTCAGAGTAAAGGGCTGGAAAATGTTTTCCAAGCAAACATACCCAAGAAACAAGCTGGAGTATGTATCTAATAAAATATAAAATACAATATTTAATAAAATAGAGTTTCAACCAAAATTAATCAAAAGATATGGGGAAGGACAGATACTTCACTTATCAAAGGAAAAGTCCACCAAGATGACATCTCAATTCAGAACGTCTATGTCAAAAATACAAGGATACTCCCATTTGTAAAATAAACATTATTAAAGCTTAAATAATGAAACTAATAGATGCCATGAATTGAATGGATCTAACAGATATCTATACAACTTTTCATCCAAACAAAAAGAATATACCTTCTTCTCAGAACCAAATGGGATCATCTCCAAAATTGACCATATAGTCAGTTACAAAGCCAGCCTCAACCAATACAAGAAAATTGAAGAAAACCCTTGTATCTTATCAGATAACTATGGATTAAAGCTGGACATCAACAACAGAAAACCTACAAACTCATGGAAATTGAACAAGTATATACTCAATCACCACTGGGTCAGGGAGGAAATAAAGAAAGAAATTAAAGATGTCCTAGAATTTAATGAAAATGAAGGTACAACATACCCCAAATTATGGGACCCAATGAAAGCAATACTAAGAGAAATGTTCATAGCATTAAGGCATCTCTTTCTTTAGATTCCTCTTGAAACCAAATGAAAAGGGTTTATTGCAGCAGACCCTGAGAAAATCCAAAGAATCATTAGGTTGTACTTTAAAAGCCTGTACAAGACAACATTGAAAAATCTAAAGGAAATAATCGATGATTTTCTTGACAGATTTTACTTACCAAAGTTAAATGAAGATCAGGCAAACAATTTAAATATACCTACAATCCCTAAGGAAATACAAGCAGTCATTAAAAACTACCCAACTGAAAAAAAGCTCAGGGCCAGATGGTTTCAGTAAGGAATTCTACCAGTCTTTCAAAGAAGAGCTAATACAGAGACTCCTCAAAATATTCCACAAATTAGAAACAGAAGGAACATTGACAAACTCATTCTATGAAGCCACAGTCACCCTGTTACTGAGATCACATGAAGACCCAACAAAGAAAAGAATTTCAGACCGATCTCCTTTACGAATAGTGATACAAAAGCACTTAATAAAACACTCACAAACTGAATCCAAGAACACATCAAATACATCATCCACCATGATCAAGCAGGTTTCATCTCAAGGATGCAGGGGTGGTTCAATAAATGAAAATCCATCAGTGCAATCCACCATATAAACAAGCTGAAAGAAAAAGACCACATGATCAACTCATTAGATGCTGGAAAAACCTTTGACAAAAATCTAACAATTCTTCATGTTAAAAGCCTTGAAAAGATCAGGGGCAATACCTAAAAATAATAAAGGCACTATACAGAAAGTCTATAGCCAACATCAAATTAAACAGAGAGAAACTTAGAGCAATTCCACTAAAATCAGGGATAAGACAAGGCTGCCCACTCTCTCTGTATCTCTTAAATATAGTACACGCAGTCTTAGCTGGAACAATACAACTAAAAGAGATCACAGGGATACAAATTGGAAAGGAAGAAGTCAAAGTATTACTATTTTTTTTAACTTCTTGAGTTCTTTATATATTCTGGATATTAGCCCTCTGTCAGTTAAAAAATGGGGTACAGAGCTAAACAGAGAATTCTCAGTTGCAGAGAAAGAGATGCTCAACGTCCTTAGTCATCAGGGAAATGCAAACCCAAATGACCCTGAGATTTCACATTACACCTATCAGAATGGCTAAGATCAAAAACTCAGGTGACAATAAATGTTGGAGAGGATGTGGAGAAAGAGGAACCCTACTCTATTGGTGGTGGCAATGTAAACTTGTACAACCACTTTGGAAATCAGTCTGATGTTTTCTCAATTAGGAATAGCGCTTCCTCAAGGTACAGCTATACCACTCCTAGGCATATATCCAAAATATGCTCAAGTACACAACAAGGACATTTGCTCAATCATGTTCAAAGCAGCTTTATTCATAATAGACAGAACCTGGAAACAACCCAGATGTCCCTCAACTGAGGAATGTATACAGAAATTGTGGTATATTTACACAATGGAATACTACTCAGCAATTAAAAACAAGGAAATCATGAAATTTCTAGGGAAATGGGGGGACCTAGAAAAGATCATCCTGAGTGAGGTATCCCAGGAGCAGGAAGACACACATGGTATACACTCACTTATAAGTGGATATTTGACATATAATACAGGATAAACATACTAAAATATGTACACCTAAAGAAGGTAAACAAGAAGGAGGACCCTGGGTAAGATGATCAATCCTTACTCAGAAAGACAAATGGGATGGACATTGGAAGAAGGAGAAAACGAAACAGGAGAGGAGCCTACCACAGAGGGCTGTGGAAGACTCTACCCAGCAGGGTATCAAAGCATATGCTGAGACTCATAACCAAACTTTGGGCAGAGTGCAGGGAATGTTATGAAAGAAGGGGGAGATAGTATGACCTGGAGGGGACAGGAGCTCCACAAGGAGAGCAACAGAACCAACAAATTGGCACAGGCATGTTTTCTGAGGCTGATACTCCAACCAAGGACCATTCACAGATATAACCTAGAACCCCTGCTCAGATATAGCTCATGGCAGCTTAGTATCCAAGTGGGTGCCCCAGTAAAGAGAACAGGGACTGTCTCTGACATGAATTCCGTAGCTGGCTCTTTGATCACCTCCCACTGATGGGGGAGCAGCCTTACCAGGGCACAGAGGAGGACAATGCAGCCAGTCCTGATGAGACCTGATAGGCTAGGGTCAGATGGAAGGGGAGGAGGACCTCCCCTACCATGGACTAGGGGAGGGACATGGGAGGAGACAAGGGAGGGAGGGTGGGATAGGGAGGGAATGAAGAAGGGGGCTACAAAGTGAATAAACTGTAATTCATACAAAAACTAAAAATAAAAAATGAAAAAGTATCACTATTTGCAGATGCTATAACAGTATATGTAAGTGACCCCTCAAATTCTACCAGAGAACTCCTTCAGCAGATAAACACCTTCAGCAAAGTGGCTGGATACAAAATTAACTAAAAAAATCAGTAGCCCTTTTGTTTACAAATGACAAATGGGCTGAAAAAGAAATTAGGGAAGCCACACTCTTCACAATTGCCACGAATAATATAAGACATCTTGGAGTAACTGTAACCAAGGAAGTGAAAGTCTTGTTTAATGAGAACTTCAAGTCTCTGAAGAAAGAAACGGAGGAAGATATATGAAGATGGAAAGATCTCCCATGCTCATGGATCAGTAAGATTGACATAGTAAAAGCGGCCATCTTACCAAAACCAATCTACAGATTCAGTGCAATTCCCATTGAAATACCAACACAATTCCTTACAGACCTTGAAAGAGCAAATCTCAACTTCATATGGAAAAACAAACAAACAAACAAACAAACAAAAAACTAGAATAACGAAAACAATCCTGTATAATAAAAGATTTCCTAGAGGTATCACAATTTCTGATCACAAACTGTACTACAGAGCAATAATAAAAATGTGTGGTGAGGTAAGATGGGGGCATCCAGTGTGTACCACATCTATGGAGCAGAAGACCAGAGTCTGTGAAACAGGGGAGTAAACAGGTGGTGAGATCCAAAACACCAACGCTGGTGTTTTCTGTACCTGAGTGGACATCCAGGGATTTGGGAACAATTGGATCCAGACCCTTATGGGTGTCTAGGAGACACAAATTGTGACTGCCCCCTACCCCCCGTGCCCTTTCTGCATACTCAGCAAGTGCAGACCTCCAGGCCCAGCTGCTCCAGCAGCCAAACACCAGGTCCCTTGTACTTCCCCAAGTGCAGTACCTAGATTCCTGGGACAGCATACCAACCTCCAAACCAAGGTCCTACTGGTTCCCCTGTGGAGACCAGGTCGACAGTAAAATCACATGGATCCTGGATCCAAGGTGGAAGAGCCCAGATGCATTTGTGTCCCAGGAGTGCAGGCCTGTAAGCTGCAGCTTAGCTGCCTTCTGAGGCACTGGATGCCACAAGATTGCCACCTGAGCTGTATAACCACCTCGTAGTCACCACCTGAGATGCCTGAGCCCGCCTCCTCAAAGCACTGCACCAACACCCCAGCCGTTCAAGGAACCTGCACCCTGCCTTCAGAAACACCCACCACCGTAGCGTGGCTGCATCTGAAACACCAGCAGCAATTTGTGTTCCCCGGGACCTCTCTCGTCATCCTGAAGACCACTCCAGACACAAGATGAGCAGATCCAGTCTTTGGTGCAGGTTCAAAGAACCAACAGCCAAGGCTACGGACAACTAGATGGCTAAAGATCAGCATAAGAACACAATCAACAAAACCGAAGACATCATGGCTCCACCAGAGGCACCCCCAAAATGGATATTGTAGTGCAGCTGAAACACAGCTCTGTGCTAATTGTCCCCTGAAAAACTTTAGTCAGCTCATGGATATCAAATGATATCAGAAACTGAGTTTCCATTCAGCCCCTAGATTGTTGCAGTCAGAAAGAAATTAGACCCTAGAGAAAGTACTGGACTCATACTAATTTCCTGGTCATATGGACATGACTCCTTGGGATAAAACAGGGAGATTACAAAAGCTTTATATAGTTTATGAGGAAGGGGCTAGAGACCCTCTGAAAGATCACCCCTATTATAAAAAGATGTTCAGGAAAAGCTCAGGGAAAAAAACTTGCTCAGCTACAAATAGCAGCTGAGAATTAAGAATTGTCTAGTTTTTTTATCACCTTGTTCTTATGCCACTTTTTGTAACTACAAAATTTTGCCCAGATGACCTATGATGTAGAGGTTTGTCTGAGAAAAGCACGGGTTAATAATTAAATCTGCTTGCTTGATTGCAACATAATCACTGTACTGTGTATGTAGAGTACAGCTTGCTATACTCTGTTCTCTAAATTTTTGGGTACAATCACTGTACCATGTATGTAGAGTGCAGCTTGCTATAGTCTGTTTATTCTTATCTGTGGGTCTTTGGGGGAAGAGCCAATATTCTGAGGAAATATAAAATGCTTTTTGATCATGTAGAAAAAATGAATAAGGAAATGATTTAACAATAAAAGGTTAGGATTGACTCTCTGCTCCAAGGAGAGAAAGGAAAGAAGGAAAAAAAAAGCAGACACCAGAGAGACTGCCTCCCAAGAAGAGTTTCTTGAAATAAGTCACTCATCAGCTTGTACCTGTCCCGTGTGAAGTGATTTTCTCTTGCTCCGACCCATTCCTCCCAATCTTGAGACCCACAATTGGCTGAGCCTTGTCCCTGGCAAGAATTCAGTGAAAATGAAGGCACAACATACCCAAACTTATGGGACACGATGAAAGCAGTGATAAGAGGAAAGTTCATAGAACTAATTGCCTTCATAAAGAGATTGGAGACATCTCATACAAGCAGCTTAAAGGCTCACCTGAAAGTCCTAGAAAAAAAAGAAGCAGACACACCTAAGAGGATTAGATAGCTAGAAATAATCAAACCCAGTGTTAAAATTAATAAATTAGAACAATTTAAAGAATCAATGAAATCAAGAGTTGGTTCTTTGAGAAAATCAACAAGATAGGCAAACATTTAGACTAACTAAAAGACAGAGGGACACAAGGGGAACATAAGGACAGACACTGAGGAAACCCAAACAATAATTAGGTTTTACTTCAAAAGCCTATTCTTCACAAAATTTGAAAACCTAAATGAAATGGACAATTTTCTTGATAGATTCCACTTACCAAGGCTAAATGAAGATCAGATAAATAAATTAAATAGTCCTATATCCCCTAAGAAAATAGAAGCGGTCATCAAAAGTCTCCCTTCCAAAAAAAGCCCAGGTCCAGATAGTTTCACACAGAATTCTACCTGACCTTCAAAGAAAAGTTAATACCAATACTCTTTAAACTATTTCACAAAATAGAAACAGAAGGAACATTACTAAACTCATTCTAAGAGGCCACAGTCACCTTGATACCTAAACTTCACAAAGACCTAACAAAGAAAGAGAATTTCAGACCAATTTTCCTTATGAACATCGACACAGAAAATACTCATTTAAAAACTTGCAAATGGAATCCAAGAGCACATCAAAGATATCATCCACCATGACCAAGTAGGCTTCATCCCAGGTAGGGGATGGTTCGATATATGGAAATCCATCAATATAATCAACGATATAAACAAACTGAAAGAAAAAAAAAACCATATGATCATCTCCTTAGAGGCCAAAAAAACATTTGATGAAATCCAACACCCGTTCATGTTTAAAGTCTTGGAAAGATCAGGGATTCAAGGCACATACCTACATATACTAAGCAATATACACCAAACCTATAGCCAACATCAAACTAAACTAAGAGAAAATTAGATCAATTTTACTGAAATCAGGGACAAGGCAAGGCTGCCCATCTCTTCAACGTACTTGAAGTCTCAGATAGAGCAATAAGACAACTAAAGTAGATCAAGGGGATACAAATTGGAAAAGAAGTCAAAGTATCACTATTTGCAGATATAGTATACACCAGTGAAACCCAAAATTCTACCAGGGAACTCCTACAGCTGAAAAGACACCTTCAACAAAGTGGCTGGATACAAAATTAACTAAAAAAATCAGTAGCCCTTCTGCATACAAAAGACAGATGGGCTGAGAAAGGAATTAGGGAAACACTCTTCACAATAGCTACAAAAAAATCTTGTACCTCTAACCAATCAAGTGAAAGACTTGTATGAAAAAACTTTGCATCTGTGAAGAAAGAAATTGAAGAAGATATCAGAAGATGGAAAGCTCTCTCATGCTCATGGCTCAGTAGGATTAACATAGTAAAAATGACCATCTTACCAAATACAATGTACACATTCAATGGAATTCTCATCAAAATACCAACACAATTATTTACAGACCTTGAAAGAAAAATTCTCAACTTCATATGGAATAACAACAACAAAAAATCCAGAATAGCTAAAACAATCCTCTGCAATAAAATATCTTTTGGAGGTATCTCCATCCCTGATCTCAAGCTGTACTATAGAGCAACAGTCATAAAAACTGCATGGTACTGCATAGAAACAGACTAGTGGATCAATGGAATCAAAACGAAGACCAGAAATAAATGCACATACCTATGAACATCTGATTTTTGACAAAGATGCCAAAACCATACAATGGAAGAAGGATGACATCTTCAACAAATGGTGCTGGTATAACTGGATGTCCACATGTAGGAAAAATACAAATAAATCCATATCTATCACCCTGCATAAAATTAAATTCCAAGTGGATCAGAGACTTCAAAAATCAGATACACTAAAACTTTTGGAAGAAACAGTGGGTAAAAGCCTTGAACTCATTGACATAGGAGATAACTTCCTCAACAGAACACCAACAGCTTAGGATCTAAGATCAACAATTAATAAATGGGACCTCATGAAACTGAGAATCCTCTGTAAAGCAAAAGACAACAGAACAAAACAACTAGGAAAAGATCTTCATCAACCCTACATCTGACAGAGGGATAATATCCATAATATATACAGAACTCAAAAAATTAAACACCAACAAACCAAACAATCCAATTAAAAATGGGGTATAGAGCTAAACAGAGAATTTTTAACAGAGGAATGTTGAATGGTGGATAAACACTTAAAAACTGTCCAACATCCTTACTAATCAGGGAAATGGAAATCAAAATGAATCTGAGATTTCATCTTAAACCCATCAAATGGCTAAGATCTAAATCTTAAGTGACAACACATGCTGGAGAGGATGTGGAGAAAGGTGAACACTCCTCCATTCCTGGTTGGAATGCAGACTTGTACAACCACTTTGGAAATCAATCTGGCACTTTCTCAGAAAACTGGGAATACTACTAGCTCATGATCCAGCTATATCACTCCTGGCCATATACCCAAAAGACTCTCTAGCATTCAACAAGGACATTTACTCAGCTATGTTCATAGCAGCTGTATTAATGATATCCAGAATTTCAAAGCATTGAGATATCCCTCAATGGAAGAATGGTTACAGAAACTGTGGCCCATTAACACAATGGAATACTATCCAACTATTAAAAACAAGAAAATCATGAAATTTTCAGGCAAATGGATGGAACTAGAAAAGACCACTTTCTTAGGAGCCATTCTGTTAAAGGAGAACTCACTAGGAAGGTGGGCTTTCTGGAAGGTATTTTACAGGGTCTGTACCATGACAGATCCCAGAATTGCTTCCAGTCTCTGATACTCATTCTTTGTGTACTGCTGCATCTCTCTATAATATGGTATGGTGTGAATCATCATTTTCTGGGTATTTATACACTCTGATTGAACAAACTTCCTATGGGATCTTATTTAAGATGTACTGCTACTCAGATGAATTAATTCCTGATTATGGAATTCCTGACTTGATTCAAACAATTTTAAAAGTTAAATTGTTTTAGAACTTTTTAAATACCTTTAGAAAGTTTATGACTGCAATAAATACCTTTGTGGACCTCCAGGTGCTTCACTAGGAGACAGGCTTAAGGCAGATTTGTAGCCTCAGATAGCTTTCACTCACAAATCTTCGTATACACCATAAATACAGGCAAGTTGGTTTAAACTCCCATGAACCCAAATTATAATGGGACTACCAAGCAATGTCTAATTAAGTACAAACCTTGATGTCATTATATAAAAACTGTTCTGTTGTAATTCTTTGTACCTTGTCATCTTATGGCATTATATACTGTCATTTTTAAATTACTTTGTTGAAATGAAAGACAAACAAAATTATCATCCCAAAGATAGCTGAAAATGTGCAGCCTGGTCAGTCCTAATTGAAAAGATACATATTCTTGTAACTTTTAGACCCTGTTAACCTTTAGGCCTTGTTGATCTTTGTCACTCTGAACTCACTATGAACTTATGTAATGGAAACATAAATTAATGTTTAGTTTTAAAACATGTAACCTGTAGTATTTTAGAATTCAGATGTTTCTGTCATTAATTAATTGCCTTCTTTGACTATGAGGTAATTCCTTTTCTGAGTATAAATACTGTAACCAAACAATAAATGAGCTTGAAGTTAAAGTTCTTAACTTACTCTACCTTTTTCCTTGAGCTTGTGTGCGTGAATGTTCTTTGTTTATTTTCTCCTCCTTTTTCTTTTCCTTACCAACTTACAAATAATTTAACAGCAATTCAGGATCTAACCAGCAGCCTAAGATAAGCAGGAAAATGTTTACTCTAGGCTGTGAAGTCCTCATGAACAGCCTGCTCCTGTCCAGGACCTAATCTCAGATCAAAGAGCCCTTTTTTTTAACAACCTCTTGAAGTTTTGACTAGAAGCCATTTTACAGTTCTGGCTGTAGCAAAAATGGTGACCAGTTAAAGTTTTCCTCCTTAGCAGCAGTGTAGCCAGTCCCTAGACCTAGAAAAGAATTCCTGGGCTCCTTCCTCTTTCTTTTTCTTTCAGTCATCTTTGGTGATCGGTTGCCTGGTCAGCAACCCAAGAGCTAAAGCTAAAGGGGGACTCCACATTCTGTCCCAGATCCTACTCTACAGCCTGAAATCTTGCCAAAGCAGGGAAAGACTGGCAATCGGACCCTAGAAGAACTTAACATCATCCTGAGTGAGGTAACCCAGAAGCAGAAAAACATGCATGGTATAACTCACTTATAAGCGGACATTACCCATATAATATAGGAACAATATACTAAAATCTATAGACCTAAAGAAGCTAAACAACCCTAGGGATAATTCTTAAATCTTATTGAGAATGGCAAACAGGATAGACAACAGAAGCAGTGAAACAGAGGGAACAGGACAGGAGCCTACCATACAGGTCCTCTGAAGAGCTCCACCCAAGAGGGGATCAAAGCAGATGCAGAGCCTCACAGCCAAACTTTGGGCAGAAGGCAGGGAGTCTTATGGAAGAAGATGGGGATAGGATTCTCTGGAGGTGACAGGACCTCTTCAGGGAGACCAACCAGCCAACCAACAAAAAAATCTGTGCCTGGAGGGTGGGGGGAGCTGCAGAGACTGATGCACCAACCAAGGTCCATGCATGGAGAGGACCTAGATCTCCTGCTCAGATATAACCAATAGGCACCTCAGTCTCCATGTAGGATCCCAAGTAAGGGGAACAAAGGTTGCCTCTGTCTTGAACTCAGTTGCCTGCTCTTTGTTGCTCCCCCTTCCCCAAAATGTGGCCCTGCTAGGCCATAGAGGAAGAGGATCAAGGCAGTACTGATGAGCCTTGATAAGCTAGGGTCAGATGTCAGGGGAGGACTCTCCTTTTCAGTGGACTAGGGGAGGGGATAGGGGGAAGAGGAAGGCGGGTGGGACTGAGATGAGATGAGGGAGGGGGCTACAACTGGGATATAAAATGAATAAATTATAAAAAATAAAAATGAAAAACCACATTGCTCTTTGTCAGTTTACCATGGATTAAAGCTAGGCCTCAACAACAGAAATAACAAAAAGCATACACACTCATGGAAACTGAACAACTCCTGCTCAATGATCACTGGGTGAGGGAAAAATAAAGAAGCAAATTAAAGACTTCCTAGAGTTCAATGAAAATGAGGGCACAACTTACCCAAACTTATGGGACACAATGAAAGCAGTGCTAAGACAAAAGTTCATGTCTTCATAAAGAAATTGGAGAGATCCCATATTAGCAACTCAACAGATTGCCTGAAAGCTTTAGAAAAAAGGAAGCAAACACACCCAAGAGGAGCAGAGGACTCAGGGAGGAAATCAATAAATTGGAAACAAAGAGAGCAATACAAAGAATCAACAAAACCAAGAGCTGGTTCTTTGAGAAAATCAACAAGAAAGAAACCCTTAGCCAACCTAACTAAAAGACAAGACACAGTACCCAAATTAACAAAATCAGAAATGAAAAGGGGGACATAACAGATACTGAGGAAATCCAAAGAATCAGTAGGTCTTACTTCAAAAGCCTGTATTCCACAAAATGTAAAGGAACATCTAAAGGAAATGGAAGATTTTCTTGATAGATTTCACCTACCAAATTAAATCATGAGCAGGTAAACAGTTTAAACAGCCCTATAACTCCTAAGGAAATAGAAGTAGCCATCCACAGTCTTCTAACCAAACAAAAACAAAACAAAAACCCTCAGGACTAGATGGTTTTAGAGTGGAATTCTACTAGACTTTCAAAGAAGAGCTAAGGGGAACAGGGATGGTTCAACATACAAAAATTCATCATCATAATATATCATATAAAGAAACTGAAAGAGAAAAATTACATGATCATCTCATTAGATGCAGAAAAAGCCTTTGACAATAGTCAATAGTGCTTCATGATAAAAGTCTTGAAGAGATCAGGAATATAAGGCTCATACCTAAACATAATAAAGGCTATGTACAGCAAGCCGATAGGCAACATCAAACTAAATGGAGAGAAACTCAAAGCAATCTCACTAAAATCAGGGACAAGACAAGGTTACCCACTCTTCCCATACCTCTTCAATGTATATTAGAAGTTCTAGCTATAGCAATAAGACAACTAAAGGAGATCAAAGGGATACACATTGGAAAGGAAGAAGTTAAAGTTTTGCTAATCACAGATGATATGATAGTATACATAAGTGACCCCTAAAATTCCACCAGAGAACTCCTGCAGCTGGTAAAATCCTTCAGCAAAGTGGCTGGATACAGATTAATTAAAAAAATCAGTAGCCCTCCTATATACAATTGAGAAACAGGCTAAGAAAGAAATTAGGATAACCACACCCTTCACAATAGCCCCAAATAATATATATAGGAATAACTCTAACCAAGAAAGTCAAAGACCTATATGACAAGAACTTCAAGTCTCTGAAGAGAGAAATTGAAGAAGATATCAGAAATTGGAAAGATTTCACATGCTCGTGGATTGGTAGGATTAACAAAGTAAAAATGGCCATCTTAAACAAGGCAATCTATAGATTCAAAGCAGTCCCCATCAAAATACCAATACAATTTTTTTACATACCTTGAAAGAACAATTCTAAACTTCATATGGAAAAACAAAAACTCAGAATAGCTAAAATAATTCTGTACAATAATAGAATTTCTAGAAGTATCTCCATACCTGACATCAAGCTGTGCTACAAAGAATAGTAATAAAAGCTGCATGGTACTGGCATAGAAATAGGCTGGTTGATCAATGGAATTGAATCAAAAACTCAGAAATAAACCCATACACATATGTACACCTGATTTTTGACAAAGGAGCCAAAACCATACAATGGAAAAAAGACAGCATTTTCAACAATTGGTGCGGGTTTAACTGGAAGTCTACATGTAGAAAAATGCAAATAGATCCATATTTATCACCCTGTACAAAATTCAAGTCCAAGTGGATCAAAGACCTCAAAGTAAAACCAGACAGATTAAATCTACGAGAGAAGAAAGTGATTATGAGCTTTGAGCTTATTGGCACAGGAGGCAACTTCCTGAACAGAACACCAACAGCTCAGGCTCTAAGATATACAATTAATAAATGGGACCTCTTGAAACTAAAAAGCTTCTGTAAAGCAAAGGATACTATTAATAGAACTAAATGGTAGCCTACAGATTGGGAAAAGATCTTCACCAATCCTACATCTTACAAAGGGCCAATATCCAGAATATGTAAAGAACTCAAGAAAGTAAACATCAACAATCCAAATAAACCTGTTAAAAAATGGTACACAGAGCTAAACAGATAATTCTCAACAGAGGAATGGTGGAGAAGCATTTAAAGAAATGCTCAACATCCTTAGTCATCAAGGAAATGCAAATCAAAATGACTCTGAGATTCCATCCTAACCTGTCAGAATGCCCAAGACAAAAAAACTCAAGTGACAATACATGCTGGTGAGGATGTGGAGAAAGGGGAACACTCTTCCTTTGCTGGTGGCAGTGCAAACTTGTTCAACCACTTTGGGCATCAATCTGGTGCTTTCTCAGAAAACTGGGAATAGCCCTTCCTCAAGACCCAGCTATGCTACTCTTGGGCATTCACCTGAAAGATGCTTCACAATAGTACAAGGACATTTTCTCAACTATGTTCAAAGAAGCTTTATTCCTAACTGCAGAAAACTGGAAACAACCTAGATATTCCTCAACTGAAGAATGGATAAAGGAACTGTAGTACATTTACATAATGAAATACTGCTCAGCCATTAAAAACAAGGAAATTTTGAAATTACAGGCAAATGGATGGAACTAGAAAAGATCATCTTGAGTGAGGTAACAAGGACCCAGAAAGACACACACAGTCTACACTCACTTATAAGCAGATTTTAGTCATCTAGTGCAGGATAGACATACTACAATGCACAGACCCCAAGATGATAAGTCCGATGGGCATCTTAGGCTTCAGGTTGGCCCACTAGTTAGGCAAATGGGGGATATCTCTGACACAGACTATGTTGCCTGTTTTCTGGTTACTTCCCTACAAGGCCACAGGGGAGCAAGATGAGCTCGTTCATCATGTGAGTAGATGAGTTGGGGGATAGGAGGGCTCCCTTAATCTGAGGAATAGGAGAGGGGGTTTGGGAGGGAGGATGGGACTTGGAAGAGAGGAGAAATGGGCCTATCACTGACATGTAAACTGAGATAATTAATAAAAATGCATGGTTTTGTCATAAAAACATACAGATAGATCAATGGAATCAAATCTAAGATCCAGAAATAAACACACACACCTATGAACACCTGGTTTTTTTTTTGTTTTTGTTTTTTTACAAAGAACCCAAAGCCATACAATTAAAAAAGGAAGCATCTTCAACAAATTGTGCTGGTCTAACTGGAAGCCTGCATGTAGAAGAATGCAAATAGGTCCATATCTGTCACCCTGCACAAAACTTAAGTCCAACTAGATTAAAGACCTCAACATAAAACTGGATACACTAAATCTAATAGAAGAGAACATGAGGAATAGCCTTGAACTCATTGGTATAGAAGACTGCTTTCTGAACAGCACACCAACAGCTCAGGTACTTAGATCAACAACTAATAAATGGGACCTCATGAAATTGAAAAGCTTCTGCAAGGCAAAAGACACTGTCAGTAGGAAATACCCACAATCTACAGATTGGAAAAAGTTCTTCACCAACCCTTCATCTGACAGAAGGCTAATATCCACAGTTTATGAAGAACTCATGAAATTAAATACCAACAAACCCAATCAAACAATTGAAAAATGGAGTACAGAGCTAAACAGAGAATTCTTAAGCAGAGGATTCTCTAATGACAGAGAAACACTTAAAGAAATGCTCAATGTCCTTAGCTATCAGGAAAATGCAAATCAAAATTCCATCTTATATATGTCAGGATGGCTAAGATAAATAACTCAAGTGACAGCATATGCTGGTGAGGATGTGGAGCAAGAGGAACACTCCTTCTTTGCTGGTAGGAGAGCAAACTTGTACAACCACTGTGGAAATCAGTCTGGAGGTTTTTCAGAAAATTGAGAATAGTTCTATCTCAAGATCTAGCTGTTTGACTCCTGGGAATATATCCAAAAAATGCTCCACCATACCACAAGGACACTTGCTCAACTATGTTTATAGCAGCTTGATTTATAACACCCAGAAACTTGAAACAACCTAAATGCCCCTCAACCGAAGAATTAGGATATAGAAAATGTGGTACATTTACACAATGGAATAGTACTCAGCTACTAAAAACCAAGCCATCATGCAATTTGCAGGCAAATGACAGGACTAGACAATATCATTCTGAGTGTGGTAACGCAGACCCAGAAAGTCAAGCATGGCATATACTCACTTATAAATAGACATTGGCCACAAAGTACAGAACAACCGTCCTACAATCCACAGGCCCAAGGAAGCCAAGGAGGGCGCAAGGAAATATGCTTGAATGTCTCTCAGAAGTGGCAATAAAATAGACATCTAAAATAGATGGAGGGAGGGACAAGAGCCTAGCAGAACTTTCTTCGGAGAGGCTTCATTCGGCAGCTGATGGAGACAGATGCAGAGACCCACAGCCAAACAATAGGCTGGGTTCAGGGAGTCTTGTGGAAGAGGGGGAGGAAGGATAGAGGGAGCCAGAGGGGTCAAGGACACCACAAGAAGACCTACAGAGTCAACTAAGGTGGGCTCATAGGGGCTCACAGAAAGTGAACCACCAACCAAAGCTCATGCATGGGCTGGATCTAGACCCCTTACATATTTGTAGCAGATATGCAGTGTGGTCAACATGTGGGTCTCCTAACAGTGAGAGCGGGGGCTGTCTTTGCCTCTGTTGGCTGCCTTTTTTTCTTTTTCGCCCAGCCGGGCTGCCTTGTCTGGTTTCAGTGGGAGAAGATGGGCTTAGTCATGCTGCTCCTTGAGGTGCCAGGGTGGGTGGGTACTCCTCGGGGGCCTTCCCTTCTCTAAGAAGAGGGACGGCAGGGAGTGGGGGTGTGGTGAGAGGGAGACTGGGGGGGGGGAGGAAAGGGGGGGCTGGCATCAGGCTGTGAAGAGATTAAACAAATTAATTAATTTAAAAAGACTTCTGTGACTAAATTTACTAGTTGGAGTAGTTAATCCAGTGCACTTGGGAAACTAAGTGCCGTATCGATCATCAATAGAGACCAAACGGCAGCTACATGTTTAGTCTGATTTCACTATATACTGTATAGAAATATTTAGCTCTCTAAATATGCTTAGCTCACTTTCAGTTTTAAGTATTTCAGAAGTTTTGGGTGAGAAGCATTTCACCTTTTCTTTCTGGTTTGAGATCTTAGGTTCCACGCCAGTAGACAAATATTTGGAGCTTTTTATACAAAATAATATTTGTGTTAATAGATTTTTTTTCTTGTTTTCTTTTTTTCCTTATTGGCTTTCGGTTAGGTGGGAGAATAATAAAAATAGAAATCAGAATTTGAGTGATAAAACTACTGTTTATGACACAAAGGATAAGCTAAAGAAAGGAAAGTGTCTGATTTTCCAGTGTTCAGGGCTATGTAGTAGGCTCAGAAAAAAAAGAACATGAGGATTTCTGTTTTGTAGTTCTCAAAGGTACCAAGTTTACACTTTTCTACATAAAGACAATAATCTGCTTATCTTACCTTTTTATTTAAAAATATCTTTTGCCACTGTGTGATGTTTGTGTATATATTCACATGTAAATACATGTCTGTATTACATGTGAACACATGTCTGTAGTAGTGCAGGGTATAGGGGCTAGAGGGAAAACTTAGTTGGTCAACCTCTTCCTCCACCAAGTTTGAAACGGTCTTTTGTTGTCTACACCTGTGAAAGCAAGGCTGGCTGGCCCATGAACCTCAGGAGACTCTGCTGTCTCAGCCTTTCATTTCCCTATAGGAGAGCCAGGGTTATGCATTTACCTCTTTCCTCAGGTTCTGAGAATCTGAACTCAGGTTATCAGGCCTGCATGACATGAAAATGGGGTATAAATTAACCCATTTTCTTTCTGGTTCCTTAACTGTTTATCTTTGAGACAACAGTTTTCACAATACAAACGTGTTCCAATACTCATTAATTATTCAATTAAAAATGGCAAAGCTCAAGTTCTATTTCTTTCTTTATTATTATTATTATTAGTGTGTGTGTGTGTGCACGCACACATGCGTATGTGTGCATAATATGTGTTGGGGGCATGTGTGCCATAGCATGCATGTGAAGGTCAGAAAACAATTTTGTATCTTTCCTTGGGGACGTTTGTATGAAAAAACAAGGTGAACAAGACACCAAAGGCAGGGAATATTGATGACTTCAAAGGCCATAATAAGGAAGTTGAACATACTGTGGAAATAACTCAAGTTCAACCTCAAGAGGCCTGAGGGGGAGTGTGAATCAGCACCTAGAAATAGTGCTCAAGAAAATATTTTCCTTTCCTATTATTTTCCCTACAGTGCATTAAAAATTGTACTTAGTTTATATTACTTCAGCTTGAAATTTTAGCCTGATTTTATTTCAAAATTAGACATCATCAAATTTATAACCTTACCTTTTTATTAAAATTTTGCTTAATAGCAATATTAAGAGACATTTCAAAGTTTAGTTTAATATTTTTGTATTTTCTTACCCATTATGGTATGAGGGATAATAAATGTGAGTATTCCACACACAGAAAAATGAACAGCTAAAGAATTTAAATCTCAATGGAGCACTGGTTCTGATATTTAATGAGGATGGAAAACATGAATGCGGTAGCATTCAACTGTTAAGACTTGTGTAAAGGTTTTTCTTTTTTCCTGTTATAAAATTTGTAAGTGGATGTTGAAATAACTGTTATGCATAGGTAGCAAGCTGGTTTCCTAATGCTGGTAGGTTGAAAAATATAAATGTATAAATAAAAAGGGATTAACAAATAGTGGGGGAGGGGTTTCCTTCAAATGGATGGAACCCATTCTTTTGAAAGAAAACTCCCCTCTTACCTTGGTCCTGGAGCTGGTTAGTTCTCCTCTGTCCTCCTCCTAGGGGAGAAATACCCAAAGTTAAACAATAATAGAACATGGTCTTGTATTAAAGTCAAGTTCAGTTCTGGCCAACCCCTTCCTCAAGTCTCACACGATACTACCAACTGTCTGATATGATGGGGCTTCCACAGAATCCAATTAAAACTAATTTTAAGTATTAAGCCAAAGGGAATGGACAATAGCAGTGGAAGAGCAAAATAAGATATCTCTTGATGAATTATTCTAACTTGTCAGAGAAACCTAATAAATTTCAGCCTGGCTTAGAGCAGGAAAATTCAAGGAATGCCACTGCTTGGGCAACTGATCACCAGGAGTGATAGGGTAAGGCACATCAAGAGACCCCACAGAGAAGTAGGTTCTGGCATTCTTCTTGTGTTTGGGAATGAAATTATAGTGCTATGAGCAACAATGTGTGTGGAGCTCCACTCAATCTGATCCAATATAAGTAATAATTATTATAAAATTTAAAATAACATGTTAAGGAGACATTAGATGGGGAGATTATGAAAAAGTCTCATCAGAAACAACAAATGACAGGTGAGATTTAAAAAAAAAGCCACGTTTTCTTTCATTTACCAACAAGCCTTGGGTTTTAGTTCAAGCAAGTTCAAGGCGTTATAGCCATTATTAGATTGAGTTTTTCTTCTTTAAAGTATCTGTGATTAATAGGACTCCTGGTGAATTGGAAAGACAGATAACATAGTGAAAGAAGCAAAGTGTGAGTATTCAGTAAGAATGGCTCCAAGAGCTCCTCTGTCACCCATTAGCTAGAAGACATGTGTTTCCACGGAGCCATGTGTTTGGATGAATATAACATCAACTATACTCAGTTGTTGGATTTGAGAATGCATTCATTTACATGGGCTTTGTCTATGACAGAGATTATTAAATCTTTATTTACTTATTATATAGTCTCTGACTTTTTTCACATTTGAGTTATCATCTCTGTTGAGGGCATTGCCTAGTTAACTGATTTTTAAAGTCAGTGTGTAGTTATCCTTTGGCATAATTTCAGAAAGGGCGGCTGATTGGCTCCCATATAAAATCAATACCAGACAATTGATTGAATTCCATGAGACGTGAAGAAGAGTAGAGACCAAGAATGAGCCTGAACCCATACAAGATCATGTGCTATTGTTATTTAACTTTGGGTAACTTATTTAAAAACTTCATCAAGTAAAATGACATCAGATGAGCAGATGGGATGCATGCTGGAACCTCAGTTTGTCCCAGGATGTTACAAAGACAGCAAAATGGGGGACATTGTCTGCATTCCCCTGATGGCCATTATGAAGATGTGCAGGAAGGAAAAACAATATGGAAAACTGTGTGTTACATCAGCAAATCTTCTCCCTCTGCCACTCCATCTGGTTTGTGCTTGTGTCACCCTATAAATGTCGATGACCTTAAAGTTTCATGACATAAACATGATGTAATAAAAGTTTTCTAGTTGCAACGTAATGTCCTTCTTTATTATCGGTAAATACACTAAAAATGGCTGCCCTGATCCTACTTGCCCCCTCCAAACATTATAAAATCATCATGCTGCTTTTTTTTTTCCTGAAACAAACACAACCAAAAATTGTAAACCATGCTCAAAATTTAAAAAGGTACATTTTGCCTAACAAAACACCTATATCATCCATGGTTGTTAGTTTTTAACTAAAATCTTTGTGTTTAAAAATAATATAGGAATCAACCAAAGAAAACAGCTGTGGATATGTTGCTGGGACCGGGTGAAATTAGAATGACCTTGTAGCATCTACATTTTGGTGGTAAGGGGTGGCTCCTTGAGAGAAAGAGGAAAACGAAAGGGAAATTAATATTATTAACATCGCTAAGGTTACTATAATGTCCCTGAAAATATCTTCTCAAATATTTTATATTGAAAGTTCACATTAGGTGGGGAAAATTATTTTTTAATCACATCTGTATATAAAAAGATATGATTTGTTATCAGTAACATTCACATAGATCCTGCCCTGCACTCTCACGTTCATTCTACCTTCTGTGTATTCCTGTGGGTTTTCTTACACGTGCGCCTCGTTCAAAGTGTGACGTCAGCATTCGTTTTCAATCTCCGTTCACACAGGTGTGTAAGACTGGCATATCTATCTACCTGAGAAATACCTTTAAAATCACTTCTCTATTCCACAATATAACAGACCACAACCAAAGAAGCGTTGTTTCATTTCTAATCCATCTGTGGCTCTGTCCCCATGAGACTGACTTTCTCCCTGTCTTACAACTCAGAAGAGGTCCAGTTGGTTCTGAGACAGCCACGACGTGCTCCTCCCCAGCTGCAACCTTTTGAGGGAGCTGGTTCCCACCACTTGGTACTCTGGAAGAGGCTGAGAATCTCTTGTATTTTTTTCTTGATTGAACAAGTCAGATATTGAAGATTAGAAATCAGTCCACATCTACATCCTTGTGAGAACCAGCTCCAACCATGGCAAAGTCTTTTCTGGATTTGTTACCTACCTCTGTGCAATTTCCTCAGCTAAACAGGAATTTATCTTACTTTCTATCTAAATTTACATTTATGTGCAAACTAGTCATAAATGGATATTTTTCATACACCTTGGCATTATCTGTGTTGATAAAACTGAGACAAGGGAAGAATTTAGAAATCCTCTGTATTTTTCAGAGTAAACTGTGTTCATATTAAAGAAATCTTTTTTTAAAAAAAATCTTTTCCCATAAGAGCACTGGAGAAAGGAGTCAGGAGACACAGTTCTAGCCTCATCTGGGGACTCTGGGAGAGCCACTTAACCCTTATTTATAGTGTTGTTCCTACAGATGAGAGTTAGAAGGAGTTCATTTGAAAAGAGTAACATCATATTGTTGTTCTGAGCATCTCATTTTAGGAAGACACTGGGCAAGGACTTTTAGTGTTTTTAAATGAGCCAAACTTAAACACCTTTTTAAAGTGAGTAAATTAAACAGAAAATTAGATGAACAGATTACTTTAGTCAATGTAATATTGTCATTATTATATTATTTAATAGACTGTAACTGCTATGGGAGACAGTGTAAGGTCAGCACCTCTTGCATGCTGCTTTTTCCTGACTAGCATCAGATGTAAAGCAGGTACTGTCGAGTAGTCAAGAATAAAAAAAGAAATGTAACCTAAACTAAATCTAGCTTATTTCCTTATAATAGCTATATGACTTTGTGTGGCCAGTCAGATTTTAAAACCAAATTTCTCTAATATCTCAGTATTGTAGACTTTGCAAGACAATATTGAAGTGGAAATGATGGCTTCTTGTTTTCAGTTTTCCTTTATTGTTGAGATTTGTGCTATGAAAGGCTTATGTTGAAATGATGCCAAAAAGTTTTGGAAGTGAATTTCATTCTTTGTTCCTAGCTTCCTAGATTTTAGATTCCCAGAAACTGTGATATCTGTCCATGTGAAAGAAGTGATGTTCAATTATAAAAAAGCATAAAAGAACGGCATTCAAATATTTTGCTAGCCTACTCATCTTTTATTAAAATCTTTTAATCAGTAGACTGCTTGCTTCTCAGAAGGCACATCTGAAGGTGTGGAAGGAAAGATGGCTTTCTTGTTAGGTGTCTCTATGCTTGTGATACTATAGGTCTGTAACAAAGGCATCTCAGATTCTGTTTCTTCCTTCTGAAACCAACAGCTGTAATTCTATTTTGGGGTGAGGCAACAGCTTTAAAGTAAATGAACCTCAGTTTTCTTATTGTAAATTAAAGCACAATATAATTTTAAGTCAGAATAATCACTATTTTCTATACTGTTCTGTAACAGGCCAAACTCTTTCATCTTCCCTTTCTTAAATATAAAAGCATAAAACTCATTCTGTTGGCTGATACTATTTTCAGACAAAAGAAGTTGTTCCCACGTAGAGTGGTGGATGGACGCTTTCTCATATACTCTGGTGAAGTATATAGTGAAGTAGATTTTTCATGTTTGCAGAAAACCAGTATTTACCTATGATCTTTTAAGTAGATGATTATCATCAGCATATAACTACATTAAAACATCATGGTGGAGATTTTTACACCAAGGAATAGATTACATTTTTACAATATAGTAAACTTTGAGGCAGTGGTTTTCAGCCTGTGGGCTGTGACCTTTTGGGGGGCAGAATGGTGTGTTCACAGGAGTCACCTAAGACTCCTTTGGAAAACATGGACATTTACATTGCAACCTATAACAGTGGAAAAGGACAGTTAAGTAGCAGCAAAAATAATTTAGTGGCTGGGGGAGGGGTTACCACAACATGAAGAACTATATTAAAGGGTCACAGCATTAGGAAAATTGAGAACCATTGCTTAATGGCATCTTATGATATTATATTAATGTTCACTTTACTATGTATTCCTTCAAAGCTTTAAATGATATGTGGCATATGGGCAAGATATTATTTTTTTGTGTTTGTTTTCTTTTTTTATATTTTTTATTTTTTAATATTAATCACAGGTTATTTACTTTGTATCCCAGCTGTAGTCCCCTCCCTCACTCCCTCCCAATCCCACCCTCCCTTCCTTATCTCCTCCTTGCCCCTTTCCAAGTCCACTGATAGGGGAGGTCCTCCTCCCCTTCCTCTGACCCTAGCTTATCAGGTATCTTCAGGACTGGTGTTGTCCTGTATTGTCCTCCTCTGTGGCCTAGCAAGCCTGCTCCTCCCTTGGGGTCAAGGGGGAGGTCAAAGAGCTAGCCATTGAGTTCATGTCAGAAATAGTCCTTGTTCCTCTTATTAGGGTACCCACTTGGATATTGAGCTACCATGGGCTACCCCTGCTTCTAGGTTATATCCATAAATGGTCCTTGGTTGGAGAAACAGTTTTATAGAAGACCCCTGTGCCCAGATATATTTGGTCCTTGTGGAGCTCCTGTCCTCTTCAGGTCATACTAACTCTCCCTTCTTTCATATGATTCCCTACACTCTGCCGAAGGTTTAGTTATGAGTCTTAGTATCTGCTTTGATACACTGCTAGGTAGAGTCTTTCAGAGGCCCTCTGTGGTAGGCTCCTGTCATGTTACTTGTTTTCTCCTACATCCAATGTCCATCCCATTTATCTTTCTAAGTGAGGATGCATCATCTTACCTCGGGTCATCTTTCTTGTTTGTCTTCCGATATTCTTTATCTTCCTAATTATTGCATAGGTAAGAGCTTTATTCCACCTTTTCTTCAATTTCTCCCTAATCTGTCTCTATTCTCTCAGGTAAGAGTGTTCTGGGGCCATAAGGGGCAGGGATCTACTGCAGCAGGATTAGAAGGCTCCTCTTTATTTTCCCCTCTAGATTTGTAAGCACTATTGAAGAAATGTGATCCTGAGAAGCTTGATCTAAAGGGTCCAGTGCTCTTAATTGCTGGACTATCTTTCCAGCCCAGAGAGAACTGCTTGTTATTGAAATACAGTTTTCTGATTATAAATGCCAAGTGGGTTTGTCATCTATAGAAGTCATAGTCATATGCACTGAGTTGCTATATGTAGGAAATTTTCCTGACAGTCTCTTCATCAAAGAGTTTTTTTTTTAAAGCTATATTTACTTATTATTTATATAGTATTCTGCCAGCATGTATGCCTACAAACCAGAAGAGGGCAGCAGATCTCACTACAGATGGTTATGAACCACCATGTGGTTGCTGGTAAGTGAACTCAGAACCTTTGGAAGAACAGCCAGTGCTCTTAACCTCTGAGTCATCTCTCCAGCCCAAAGAGTTATTTTTTTAAGGCTTTAAAAAAAGTCTTTATGAACTACTTTGTAGGCACTGTGAAAATCTATGTTATAGAGAATAAAAAAACAAAATCTTACACTGGAAAAATTAAACCTTGGTCTAGAGAATGTTGAGTATGAATTCAATTCAATACTAAAGGAACAAATGGAAACATGACTGTGTTTCACTCAACCTTGTCTTGTCCATTTGAAAGTGGAAGAGTACAATGTTCTCACACAGTAACCCCAGGCACACATTAACCTTTGCCTCTGATATTAGTACCTCTTCATGATGCTGTCACAGTGGCCCTTCCTGTGTTGGGGGTATAGTCATTTTACGCATGTACACTCTGATTCACTCTGGCCAGGTACACTTGAGGAAGCTGGAAGCTTCAGATGGCTAAGTTTTCTGGTTCAGGGTGCTTGTTCTCTAGCTGAGACTTAAATGAGAGAAACTTGTCCATTTATTTGGTCCAGATTAGCAAACCCAGTTCAACACAAAAGCAGAAGCAACAGGCCCAGGCCCACTGGTATCTGCTGTTCATTTGTCTACCTTCTACTGTATTGGCTTCATATCTTTCTTCACCTATCCTTCTGTTAGGAGATTTGTTTTTTGATGCTGTGCTTTATCTAGCTGGCTTTTACTTTCTTATTTGAGTGTCTACCTTGTGCTATTTTCTAGGTTTTAGCTTTCCAAAACTCTCTGAGGGAATACTTTCATTCCAGTCCCATTGTGAAGACTTGTAAAAAAACCCCCTCACTTCTGGCTTTTGTCTACATTGATAGGAAGAGGTGATTCAGACTCATAGAAGCCACCACACACTTACTTTGCTCTTCTGAATGCTTAAAAATTTCACTTTAGTTATTCTTATTGATTTTTTTTATGAGTCAGGATCTCATATATTCCAGGCTGGCCTTGTACTCCCTATTTTCTGGGAATGACTTTGAACTCTTGATCTTCCTGTTTCCACCTTCCATTTTTGGAATTATAGTTAAGCATTATCATGGCTGATTTTATTTTCTGTGAGACAAGTGAATGAATGGAAAGTCCAATAGTTTGAAATTTCCTTGAATATCAGAGCTGGGGTCTAGCCTATGTTTTCTTATCAAATCAAGCTGCAAAAGCTTAGACTCTACAACTTTTATTGCAGAAATTTCACTTTGTTAAAGATATCTTTCTTGAGGTAGTAGAAACTAAAATAACCACAAAAATCCATACCCCCCAAAGTCACTAAAATATAACTTGTAAGTGTACATATAAAAATGAAAAAAAGAAAACCAAACTAAACTCTAAATTTAGCAGCCTTTCAACTTTGTACTGAGTACTCAGGTGTCTGCAATGTGTCCCCAGAGTGAAAAACTTACAAATCAGCTGGAAAAAACTCAGTTGGAAGCCAGTATCCATTTATAGAGTTTCAGAGGATTTGGATCAAATGAGAAGAAAAGTAAAAATGTGTCATACATGGTGTATTGTCCAGAAAGAGGGTTTGTTTCCTCTTCAGGGGAGCTAATATTTTTAGCCATTTTGAATTATAGAGAAGCTAAATTAAAAACTTTATGTTTCTGATAGTTGCAGAAACTTCCATGGTTTCTACAGTGCTTAAACATCTGGATAACATCTGAAATAGGAGTATATGGGTCCTACCAGGCCATCATTTTCCCCATGTAACATCAATGTGTTTACCATGTGCTGTGTCAGTTTATGAATGTAAAATAGTTGGTACTTACAGTAAATACCAGCATCACTATAGAAAACTGGGGAGCCTTTAAGTATGTCTGTACTGGAGGGATTTGCCTTTTCCTGTGTGTCTGTGAATGCTGAAAGGTACAGCCGATTTTTGTTCTGTTCCTCTAATCCTTAGCCGGATAACTTTATTCTATTCAAAACACAATGGGACCACAATAGCCTACTCTGTGGGTGCATTTGTTCAAATGTCAACAAGGAATATGGAGAATATTCACAAGCATCTTTTGCTATAATGCTTAATATAAAATTGTATACTTAAAGATAAAGCCAATGAAAATTTTAACATGATGAGAAAGGGCCTCTTGAAACCCCACTCTTAGCTCAGGGGCTATACTGGCAGTTGACAGTAGCTGGAGGAGGAAGAAGAATTTTTCTTTGGGCATGTGGCCACTGCTTCAGTAGATGGCTACACACCTATGCTCATACGGTCAGCACTAACAGGACTCAGCAGGAGGTACTTATATACAAGAGAACATTAATTTGAAAGGGAGGCATGCTGGGAGGAATTGTGGAAAATGCAAAGTGGATCTCAAAATACATTGTATACATGTATGAAATTCTGAAAAAAATTAAGAAAATATTGAATTAAATTGTATAATTGTATAAGAATCTACTACATCTCATTTCCGGAAAACTTATTAACATTTATTCATTTATGGCCAACTGAAACTCAGTAATGTTCATACCCATTATCACATTTCTATATTTTGAAGTTTTTATATTAAATACTAAAAGTTGACTTGTTTCTGACATAAAAAAGAAATTTGATTCTCTCACACAGCATGCTGCAAACTCCATTTCTCCAATCTTTTAAAAATGTATCCAAACTTATAATAAAGTATGCTTTACTAACTTTACATTGTAAAGTGGTTTTATAGAATAACCCATCTTTCACATACAAATTAAGATATTATTTTTCACAAATCTGCCCTGGGAAGAATGTGAAAGAAATGTAATTTGGTCCAGACATCCCAAGAGGCCAGTGGCTCTTGTACACACTGAAAGAGAAAGTCTAATAAAAAAATGGGGTTTTCTATTTCCCTTTTTAGTACTCTGACCCCAGCCTCTCACTGTGCTGTGCTGCACCTAGGAGGCTCTGAGTGCCTATTCTACAGGAACCATGAAACGCCTGTTTTCCAAGGACTGGCTTCTGTTGCCATCAGTCATGTAGCTGAGCATCTCAAAGTCCAACCAGGCTTTAATTTTTCCAAATTCACATACTGACCCAAGCTCCCTCAGAGCTATTCTCTTTCGAAACATCCTCTCCTTCCTTTGGTGTCTGAAAAAAAATAACTATTTTAGACAAAGTTCTGCAAACATCTTCAGAGAAGATAAATTTTATGTGGGAATTATTATGGTTAATAAAAGCATTGGAAAGTATAGGATTTTAATTTGTCTTCAGACATTTGGACCAAGATGTAAGGGTCAGAAGAAAACTGCATGTGAGACTCATTGGCTTATTTCTTGGTGGTATGTGAAGATGCTGGATAATATGAGTATTTTAAAAGAAATGTTCTCACCTAAAAGCTACATAATAGTTCATAGAAGATTTCTATGAACCAAATCGACCTAAACAACTTTTATCATATTTATCACATGGTAAAGTTGATAGCATAGTAATTAAAATAGTATAGAGAATGTAGTAAAGTTGATGGCATTTTCAAAATAAAACATATAACTTTATTACAGTATAAATAATTATGGCCAATTGGTATAAAAGGTATCTGAACCATGATAAATTTGATGGTATTGACATTAAAGTTAAAATAAACAAACTTCATCTTTCATCTAAACTTTCTATTTCATTATAATGCTTCCTGAAATATTGCTAATCAGAGAAAAGTTTTCATAGTGAATTTGGGTACTGAAAAATGGATGTGGAGGATGCCATGGAATCCAGAGAACCTTAAACAGGAATGTGCATGAAACATCACTCTATCTTGCCCTGTTGTAGAATTGGAAAATCTATGTTAAAATACAGTAATAGTTTCAGAGCTGTATAACTGAAAGTTTAATGTTTTAAGATTTGCATACATGTCCGGTGAACAATATTCTGAAATAAAATCTTTCTGAGCAGTAATGGTCTGTTTACCACTGTCTGCCACTTGTACCAGGTGGTCTGATTATTTTCATTACCTGGGTTGGCACTTAGGGGCTGCTGCTTGCAATTCAAGCTCTCAGCTGTTGAGATTACACCACAGCCCTGTGGTGACATTTTTTTAGACTAGTCACAGATGTACCCTCTGCAATGATCTTGCTTGTATTTGTTTTAAAGTTCATAGTAAAGAACAAAGTCATGACTGTCTATTCTGACTATATGACACTCTATTCCTCTCTTATTTGCGACATTTATTCTTTAGCATTTTGAACAAATAGTAAGATATGGAAGCTTAAAACTCTAGATGAAAAGAATACAGCCAGCCACTCGCTAGCTTTATCTGGTTATGCTTACACAGAAGGAAAGATTACTGTTTTATTTTTTCTAAAGATTCACATTGATTAGTGAATCAGAATTTTGAGGAAGGCACATTTAATAACAATGACATTCACATGTCTTACCAGAAGTAGAGGAATTACCAGATTAAAAAATATAGTGTCTATGGAAAAACAGACTTAAGTTTCTGCTGAATGACTAATATATGTTTCATGGACACCTAATGATGGTGTGTCTCCTGGATTTTGCTTTTCAAGAATGCCTTTAACATGAATTTGTTTCTACAAATTAAACAGTGTATGCAAAAATGCTTAATAGTTCAACACTGTATTGGTTTGTCTCTTGAAATAGAAGTCTTCTAAGAGAAGTAGAATAAGATATTCAATTTAATAAACCTCTCTTGAGTACATGGCTGGGGATGTGGGAGTGGAGATAGAGGAAAAGGTGAAAACTTTTAGCCTTCAGTATCTTTCCAGTGCTCTCAAAGATGTGGACAAAATGGCTGTGGTTTTGGCCTGCAGGGGCCAGCTCTCTCAGGAAATTGTGGCATACAGAAAACAAAATGCATAAACAAACTCCCCCTTCCAGGAAGCTGAGCTTAACAATTGCCTCATTAACAAGATCTAGGCAAGGGCAGGAAAAGAGGGGGAAGCCAATCACTCATTATTATACAGTTCTAGACAGATGAAGCCCTTCAGCATTGCCCCAAACAATGCCTGTAGTGTCGATTTGACAAAGTGGCACATTTAAGAGGAAATTCTCTAGCCATCAATGGGAGGCAGACGCACCCGTATCTTAGGGCCAAATTCAGTTCCCGAAGCTTGACTTTATCAGAAGACACAAGACAGAGGACAAGGCAGCTATATCCACGGAGAATTAATTAAGAGGGACAGCCAGCGAATGTAATCAATAGCCTGACCGCAGATCTATATACCAACTGCAGTTCCTCTCACCTCTTCTATTCCTTGTAAGTTCTTTACACTAAAGTGTTCTTGTACTGCTACCTCTCAGAAGTTTACCTGATACCTGAATAGAAAGTATATACTTTTTATAACACATCATACAAGAGATGTCAAGAGAGTCTAAACATCCTGGTGGCACTTTAAGTTTCTAAATGGATGAAATCTTTTTAGTTAGGCTTCCTTCGTGGGTAATTTATTAGTGTGATGCTTTCCCTGATTATTTTTCTAGGTTTATATGGGATGTTTGTTCAAATAAACCAGACATCAGAACTGCCAGAATCCATACTCAAATTTATCTTTACTGACTACTTTTTGTAACTATTTCCTTTGAAAAGTTTCCCATTCACAGAATACTCTCCCCCCACATCACTGAGTTAACACATCCCTTCCCAGTACCCGTACTTGTTTCTCAAATGGTTATCTCAACCCTTGCCCAACCCAACATACCCAAGTACATTGCCAATGAAAACAATTACAG
>CM053747.1:3953599-4010229 GCA_028658305.1 Pachyuromys duprasi
ATATAGGGTTGGTGAAGATCCTTTCCCAGTCTGTAGGCTGTCATTTTGTTTTGATGACAGTGTCTTTTGCTTTATAGAAGCTTTTCAGTTTCATGAGGTCCCATTTATTTATTGTTGTTCTTAGAGCCTGTGCTGTTGGTGTTCTGTTCAGGAAGTAGTCTCCTGTGCCAATGAGTTCTAGGATCTTTCCCACTTTTTCTTCTAACCGATTTAATGTGTCTGGTGTTATGTTGAGGTCTTTGTCTCCATATCTCTTCAACACAGTACTTGAAGTCCTAGTTAGAGCAATAAGACAACTAAAGGAGATCAAGGGGATACAAATCGGAAAGGAAGAGGTCAAAGTATCCCTATTTGCTGATGATATGTTAGTATACATGAGCAACCCCAAAAATTCAACCAGACAACTCCTTCAACTGATAAACAACTTCAGCAAAGTGACTGGATACAAAATCAACTCAAAAAATCAGAAGCCCTCCTGTACACTAAAGACGAAAGGGACGAGAAAGAAATTAGAGAAACAACACCCTTCACAATAGCCACTAATAACATAAAGTACCTTGGGGTGACTCTAACCAAGCAAGTGAAAGATCTGTTTGAGAAAAACTTTAAGGCACTGAAAAAACAAATTGAAGAAGATATCAGAAAATGGAAAGCTGGTTGCTTTATGGTGCAAACCATTTTTCCGTGTCTGCTGAATTGGACACTGTGTTTTAGCAACTGAATTGCACTCTGTGAAAAATGTTTCTCATGTCATAGTTTGAAAATTGGAGGGTCTGAAGATATGGCTCAGTGGACAAGAGCACTGTCTGCTGCTCCAGGGGTCCTGAGTTCAATTCCCAGTGCCCACCTGGTGGCTCACAACCATCTATACTGACATCTGATGCCCTTTTCTGGCATGCAGGCACCCATGCAGATAGAGCACTCAGACATAAAGTAAATAAATAAAATCTTTTTTAAGAAAGAAAGAAAATTGGGATGAAGTCAAATCTCTTCCCTCAGAGGTCAGGAAACGCCATGGAAGAGAAGCTCAAAAGAGTGTAAGAGCCAGAATGCATGGAAGACACCAAGAGAACAAGTCCCTGTAAATCAACTGAGCAAACTCTCCTAAGAACTCACAGAGACCTAGGCAGCAATCATAGGGCCTACAGCGCTCTCTACCAGATCCTCCGTGTATTTATTACAGCTATTAGCTTGGTATTTTTTAATTAAATTTTTATTTTTAATATTAATTACATTTTATTTACTCTGTATCCCAGCTGTAGCGTCCTCCCTTATTCCCTCCCAGTCCCACCTTCCCTCTCTCAACTCCTCCATGCCCCTCTTTAAGTCCATTGATAAGGGAGGTCCTCCTTCCTTTCCATCTGACCCTAGCTTATCAGGTCTCATCAGGACTGGCTGCAATATCCTCCTCTGTGGCCTGGCAAGGCTGCTCCTCCCTCGGGGCGGGTGTGTGTGTGTCAAAGAACCAGCCATTGAGTTCATGTCAGAGACAGTCCCTGTTCTTCTTACTAGGAAACCCACTTGAATATTGAACTGCCATGGGCTACATCCGAGCAGGGGTTCTAGGTTATCTCCATGAATGGTCCTTGGTTGGAGAATCAGTCTCAGAAAAGACCCCTGTGCCCAGATATTTTGGTTCTGTTGCTCTCCTTGTGGAGCTCCTGTCCTCTCCAGGTCTTACTAACTCCTTCTTCTTTTATAAGGTTCCCTGGACTCTGCCCAATGTTTGGTTATGAGTCTCAGCATCTGCTTTGATACACTGCTAGGTAGAGTCTTTCAGAGGCCCTCTAAAAGAAGCTAAACAAGAAGGAGGACCCAAGGTAAGATGATCAGTCCTCACTCAGATAGACAAATGGGATGGGCATTGGAAGAAGGAAAAAACAAGAAACAAGGAAGGGAACCTACCATAGAGGACCTCTGTACGCTTGGTATTTTTAAGGACTTCTGAGTGTGTGAGCTATTGGCTCTCTGACTTTTGTGTCTTCTCATGGAATCTTTTCTTTCTGTTGTTTTTCCTTGTCCAAACTTCAATGTTCTAATTTTTGTTTGAACTTGTTTTATTTTGTTATATTAAAAAAAACAAAAGAAGAAAGGAATAAATGACAGCCTAGCCACCAGGATAAAGGTTAATGGCCTAACTGTCCTTTATAGCTGGTGGAAAGGAAAATCAGTTTTCTTCCATAGCGTGACAGTGGGTCTGTCAGTCACTTCAGGACAGGCCTCATGTTCAAGGGTAGTTGACTACCACAGCTTTGTGTGTGTGGCAGGGAAGAGGGGTATGTTTTTATTTAGTCACAGTTTGGCATTTTTTGGCGGGGGGGGTTGTTTTCTTGGCTTGAGGAGTTTGTTGTTGTATTGGATTTTTTTTTTTTTTTGAGAAAGAACTAAAAGTTGGGTGGGTGAAGAAGAGGGGAGGCCTTGGAATGACTTGGGAGCTGGGAAGAAAATGATAAAAATACATTTAATTAAAAAAAGTTATTTTAAATAATAAAAAGATACTAAAAGAAAGAAAAAATGATGTAGAATTTTGAAACCATTCCATTGAAGTTCTAGCTGGGAATGTGATTCCATCTGGGAACTTTGCCTGTATCCTGAGTCTCTCTGCTTTTCCTTGGAGAAGGATGCCTCTCTGTGTAGTTCCTCATTTCAAAGGAGTTTTCAGAGGATTAATTAGAAAGAGTGTGTACTTTGAAAGTGAAATCTGTGAACTAAAAATTTGCTTTTAGAAAATTTTATAATACAGTCCATGCATTTATTGCTTTTGCTGGTTCCTGGATGTACAATTGTTTTCTCCAGGTTTGGACTCTGAACTCTGAGCATGTCATAGCACTACCAGGGGCTGATGACTTACAGTTTGATTTTGACACTACAGAGGCTGCCAGAAAGGGAAGACCTTGATCTTGCTCATTCAGGCAACATTTCCATGCTGTGTTGTGTTTGCCCTTGGCTGTCAATGTGTGCATTCCATAGTCCGTGTGCTTGCTCAGGGGAAGGGCATGGCCTGCTTTGTGGGAGGTCTACTTTGGAAAACATTTTAGCTTTTGTGTTTTGTTATATATGCTAGAATGGGAGAGGCAGACAGACAGACAGACAGACACACACACACACTCAGGGAGAGAGAGAGAATTATCTAAAGCATACATTTACTGTGGCTTGGAGAATTGTCAGAAACACGATACTGATGAATATTTCAGATACTGGGAGACTATGACAATTAGAAAAAGACACTTATGAGACCCCATGACAGCAAGGATGCACACAATTCGATAAAGCAGTGGCTGACTTTATACTGTTGGAGGAAATCTGCCCAGCAACAGATTGCTTATAGATCTTCACAGCTGGAAGTAGTCTACAATTTTAGGGTACATTCACCAAAGATTCTAAAGCCAATGTTGTTTTGTTTTCATTCCTGGCTCTGTGTTATGAGAAGAACACACTGTTTTCTGAATTTTATCTCTCTCTCTCTCTTTTTTTTTTCATTCTAAGTTATCAGAATCAGTTTTGTTATTTGGAATTTTCATTTCCAATGAAACAGGAAAACATTGGAATATCGAGAATACATTTGAAAACATTGGTACAAATTAGAAAACAATCATGGATCCTTAAAAATTTATACATGCCCAAGGGAAAAGAAGTTTCATGCTTATCTAAGTAAACTCCTCATAAATCAGTTTACTTACCCCATACACAAGCTCGCCTACCATCCCATTCCAGATTTTAGTGTCTGCATCCCTGGCTCCATATTTTCCATCAGGGACAATGGCAATTTTATACTTTATACCGATGTGTTTCGCAATTTCAGATGCCAAGTCTACACAGTAGCCTTCGTACTTGTCATTTCCTTCAAACATTTCATGATTTTTCTTATACATAACATAGGGAGACTCCTACAATGAGAGAAGCAGAACTGTAAAGGAGAAATTACAAAACATTTAAAAAACCTTTCTGTAGCTTTATAGTTTAAGGATTTTTGAGAAAAGAATATATTTCTTTCTGCTATGCATATGATTTTTGTGTGGCTAGCAATTATTAATAAGATAGGTGGACAGATAAATAAACTTAGAAATGGGTTAAACAAGTTTGCATTATATAATAAAAGTATAATGTGATTTTAAGAGAAAAAAATAAATCCATTAGTAATTTTCTAGAGAAGCATATTTAATCAATTTTAGCCTTGAAACTGATATTTTCAAAATAGTTCATGAGATTTAAAATTATTTAGTGACCACCACAGTGAACCAAAAACTTATTCAAGGTCACGTGATTTCACATTCTGAAAAAATTTTCCATTTTCGAGTGTGTTAAGTAAGGTGCTTTTTTTCATTGAAGGCATTTGTGTATAGTTCTTCAAATAAAAAAAATCACTTAAAGACATCTACCACTAATTACTTGTTTTAAATTTCCTTTGTTCCTGCTGTACCATATTTTGACTTTAAATAAGAAATGTGCTCCACACATTGTAAATTTATTGTAATATAGGTCTGCAGTGGAAGCTGTTTCCCTCGACATGTAAGGAACATGCACTTTGACCTTCCCGCTTAGTTTTCTACACAGATGAGTCAGAGAATGGGAGGAAATAGTACTGAGAGCATCCTTACCATATAGAATAGTTTCCTGGTGTTTAATGACTACTGAACTTTTTTCATTGAGCACACGCACGCACGCATGCACGCACGCACAGACATGCAGACGTACACATAGAGTCTCTCATACATACACTTTAACAGTATTTTTGGGTGTAATTGAAATGATGGTTTAATTAACCCCAGAGTGACTGATTTACTAGCACCTTCTCATAAATGGTAAGATGGGTTTGATAGGTTTGTAGTACTTGGTGTGGAGGGAACTCCTGGCCAATTCCCAGGGTTTCATTTTTCAGAGAAGTGGTAACCATATTGGCCACAACATGGATGATTTGATGTACCTACATCTTACAAAAATTATACTCTAACCTTAATTTAGCATTGTTCCAAGACTTTCTTTTTTCAGAAAACATGTCAGTTAAAGAATTGGAACTTGCATGTGAAACCCTAGAGTTAAGAGCAGCTTGATCTACAGCTTGTCCAACAGGCCCACGGCAGTTCTGACTTAGTTCTAACCACTTTGTAAACATAGAACTCAATTTAAAAAATTAAGAAAACGTGTAAATTGCTTAAGATTATATTTTATCATGGAGATGCTTCATGTGATTTTTATAGTAAGAAACTACTCAAGACAGGTCATTATACTATTTTCTTAAATTTTACTTTTAGTTGTCATGGCCAAATGACCCAAATCCCTATGTCTTGGCATTAGATAGATATCCAACACTACACTGGGCCAACAAGTAAAATTTGTCATTTATAAGATTAAAATAACTAATTGCCCCCTTTTTCATGAAGATTATCTATTATCCCTCAGAGAGATGTTCTGTACTAAAGATTAACATGCTTTTCAAACTATGAATGTGATCATGAAGATTCATGAGCAGCTGCAAAGGAATGACTTTCTAAACTCTAAAATATTAGTAGCTGTTATGAACAAATTCTTTTTGTCTTTTTAGAGTCATCTAGTTAATCTATAGAAGATTATAGAAAACAGCAGAAGTCACACATGTAAAACAGTATAAAAATTTTAATTGATGTATCTGTGCAGTTAGAATATTCAAGTACAGCAAAATATGCTAGTACTCTCATTTGGTACTAAGGTTGACGGTCAAGTTTAGTGACTTGAGTGCTTGAATTAAGGATACGACTGCATTAATTTTGTATTGTTTCTTTGGATTGCCCATATTTACTCAATTCTTCTAGTATGGGAAATAGTTTGCTTAATGAAAAACTGTAAACTCATTACTTAATCAAGCATTTATTAAGCACCTTCTTTGTGAGACAGGCATAGAAAAAGAAGCACAATTTGTCTTTTGTCTCCTTGTGATCAAGTTGATTATAAGATCTTTGTGATGAGAGTAAAGAAATGCCAGTGGGGGGAACAACAATAGGTTTATTGTAAAAAGGAATTTCTCTTCCTGACTTTGTGGTTCTTTGTGCTGAGTTCTTGAATTCTATACTTTCATTTACATTTTGTATTGTATCTTGAAGTAAGCATGTCTCATATTACAAACAGGAAAAGTGAGAGTCCTGGAGGTGAATGAATGGTTCACTTGGTTAACAAGTGACAAAAGTGAGAGTCAGGCTTTTATTGTTGGAACATCTGGAAACTCTTGCAATTGTTATATACATTAATAGACTTGAAACTACCCAGGGTCTCATATGATTTGCCAAGAGAAGGAACAAAACATATATACATATATATACACCTATATATATATTTACATATATATTTGTATACCAGCAGCCAAAGAAATTTTTATGATATTTTTAGTAAAGAAGATAGGTGTCCATGGTGTCTGACACACAGTAGGCTCACAGTAACTGCAATGATATCCTGATCACCACCTTCTGACCAGGAACATTATGTTTAAGTAGTAATGTTAGAAGATTTGAAGATTCAGATCTTCATAATGAAGGTAAATATTGGTTCCTAGTAAACAAATTATCTGTTTGAAACAGGGTTTTATGTATGTGAGAGCGAAATATTTATTTAGCATCCTCTTTCTTTCTTTTTTTTTTCATTTTCCTTCTGAACAGATGGTCCTCTTAAATCTTTGTTTTCCTGCCAAACATGCCAACTAAGGTTGGAAAAATGTTCAGCTTATTGAAGATTCTGTTTAACCATTATCCAGATGACATTCAGGCTCAGTGATGCATATAGCAAACGAAGAGCAACATGACGACATGCTAGGGGTCAGGAAGAGCAAAGGTAGAGGAAGGCGAGGGATTTTCTTTATAAACCCCTAGCAGATTCCTGAGAATGTTTTCTTTCTCTTGTCTTTCATGTCAAAGCAATGTGATTTACAAGTTCTCATCCTCCTTTGCTTCATCTCCCATATAACAAATTATCTGCAAGTAGCACTTAAAACTTTACACACTGGAGAGGTTTTACATAAAGTTTTTTGGGTTACTATGGGTGAAGAAAATACCAAATCCCCCCAGTGCAATAAAAACTAAGCCCATAAGGGTACTGGGGTGGATGGATTTGTGGAACAGCTTTGTGAAGTTGCCATGCAGAGTCCTCATGTTCATCTGAGAACGACAATGGGAACTTGGGAGAGACGTATAACTCCTTACTTATTTATCGTCAACTACTGTGCTCTGTGGGATGATAATGCCAAGGAAGTGATTTTGCTTGCATTACTTCCTAGCAGCAATGAGTTTATTAAAATAATTCCTGTGATGGATGGTGTTTTACAACTCAGTTACTTCAGGACGGAAACAAATCTCAGGCTGAAGCTGCAGCATTAGGCTTTGTTTCTAAAAATGTGGCCGTAAATGAATTAAAAGGATTTTGAACCTTAATTCAATTAAATTAATATAATCAATAAAATACATTTTTCTCATTGAAGAGTTGTTTTTGTATTATTTGAATTTAGCAAAACCCAAACTGTCGAAACCAGATACTTAGCACAGAAATTGCCAGTTTGTAAAGATCACCATTACAAACATTATATTAAAAATGGAAAAACAAATAAAATTGGAATCTTATCCCAGGTTTCCTATGTGGAACATTTGCTTCTTTTCAAGAAAGCTTAATGGAGATTGATAACTTAGTCAGTCCCATGAACAAAATTACAGAAATTGGAAATGAAGCTCTTATTATTCAATTTAGGAATAAGTGAGTTGTCTGGATGGTGGTGGAACACGCCTTTAATCTCAGCACTCAGGAGGCAGAAGCAGGCAGATTTCTGTGACTTAGAGGACAGCCTGGTGTACAAAGTGAGTTTCAGGACAGCCAGGGTTACACAGAGAAACCCTGTCTCAATAAACCAAAAACCAAAACTGGAAAAAAAAAAAGAAATGAGAAAATGTAAAAGTCATGGTTTCAAGCTAAAAGTTTTTTTTGTGTGTGTGTGTTTTTTTAAAAACAAACTTTGTTGCTACAAGCCTTTTGGAGAAAGGAGGAATTAATATTTGGTATGACAAAAATGAATACATGTCTATTTTTGATGAATGCTTTATATCTACTAACACGTGTGTGGATGTATGCTCCTTATACATGTGTGTCTATATATTATATATAAAATGTTTATGTAACTATGATAATTAGAAAATATGTTAAAGTTGTAAAAATGTAAACTAAGTAATGATGGTGTAGTTATATAAAATTAGTTAATGTTTGAAACACAATTCTGATGCTGTATAAACTCAGCTTTATGGAAATAGTTCCTAAAGATTATATATTCATAAGATGGTAGAAAATATTATTTGGCTAAGCAATATACAATAAGCATTACTAACTCAGAACAAGACACTGAAGAGTATAGCACCTTTCCCCTAGAATGGCTTTCTTTTCTAGAGAGTTCTGTATCCAAACAAGGTGTTGAGACTCCGGGGGAAGTACTATCTTCATCTTCCTGAGTCTGCAGGAAGCCATAATTACCATAACAGTTGCGCTTTTCCTATTTGTATGGTTCGAATTGGCTCCCTGAGTTGTTTGCAGTTGTTTTTGTCTTCAGAAAATGGAATCTCTATGTCCACAGTCTCACAAATATTACAGGTTTTACTTAATTTTTAGTTAGTAAAAATTGAAGATAAAAATTTGTGTAATTGCCAATTGTTTCCTATTCAGATTAGTTTTGTCATAGCCAACATTTGGTAGAATTAATTATATTCAAGGAGAATAAATTCATCTTGAAAATGAAGATCCAGTGTTCATGTACAACACTTGCAAGGAAAAATAAATATCAACAGCGTAAAAAGAATAATACCATATTTTATTTTAAGTTGAGAGCTGTTGTAATAAAAAATGAATTATGTTTCTCATATGTTTTTCTATGATATAAATTCCCTTGAGTACAGGATCATTTCTGTCATATCCCCAGGGTCTCTCCGTGTGCCTGGCACATAGCAGACACTCAGTAAGTATTTATGAATGAGTAACTGAATTTCTCAATCAATTTTATTTAGCAATAACATATATTACAACAGCACATCAGCATATAAACACAGCATACAAAGGGAATACAAAGCAAATTCAACAACACTATATCCATTTCGATGAGAACACCGTGATCTCCAGTGCTTATTCTTAGCTTGCTCAGTATCTAGATCTCTGTATTAGACTCATTTCAACAGCTAGCCAACTCCATCTGTATTGAATGTCTTTTCAGTTTAATACGGGGGAATTATTACATGCAGTTATCAGTATCTTATCAGCTAATGGTAATCATACTTCTTTCAAAGTAATTGAGGTGATGGGATTGTCCTACTTCTTAAGCTAATGTTTTAAACATAATCAAGTTCAATGAACACTTTACGGGAGGGAGCTCTAGGGTTTTCCGTTTTGTTTTGGCATTATGAAACACTTATACAGTTGAAAATATCAAGAGAATTATTTAAATGAAGATGATACTTATATGAAAGACAGATACTACTTGTATACATTATTTTGATAACAAAATATTGTTATCACTGTCAAGCAAACAGAATTTTACATACATATGAAATGTATGAAACAACTTATTTTCAGTCACTTTTAACTTATATTTTGATATCATGCTTCTTGAAGACTAGCCATGCTTATAAAATCAATTTAGCAATTTGACACTAAGAATTATAAATCCCACCTTTTGTAACAGGCCAAGGGAAGAAGACTCCACATTATACCCTTAATGTACATTATACGTTCATTTCACAGGACAGGCAACATTTCAAACGATTCTAAAGCCAACAATTGTGTATATATATTCAGAAAACAAGTACAGAAATTCAGAGTTTTACTTTGAAGAAGTCTATCCTTAGAGAGCTGATCATTACAATAATTTCATTTTAAGACATGGGAATGGACATATCAGAACCACCACTTTATTGTTTTTCAACATCTATTTTCTTGAGGAAGAGAAGGACTGAAGACTAATTCTTCTTTTGTTTTAATAACTCAGAAAAGTCACACACACACACACACACACACACACACACACACACACACACACACATTTAAAAAATGCTTTCTGGTAGTTCAGAGTTGGTTACCCAAGAAAAATCCCACATGAAAAATAAGCTTAAATTTACTACTCAGGAGAACAAGATTCGAGCCTTAGTTAGGAATGGTCGAACAGCGTGGAACTCTTGTCTTTCTTGGTCAATTTCTTAAAATGGGATTCTTCATCAGAGGCTGCAAAGAGGAGGGCTGCACTGAAGTATGAGTTTCCATTACTGTGTCTTTTTTTAAGGAAAAGAAATATATATGCTTACATATACCCTGCTTTTCAAGTCCCATGCAAACATTATACAGTTAAGTCAGAAAGTTTACACAAACATTGCTGTTGATTTGTTTGCATTCTAAAGTAATCAAATCCCAATCAAGGGCTTATCAGATTACATTAAATTGCTAACTGGTTATCCAACATAGGCATAACTGATTACAATAGACAAATATTTTCTTTTGGAATTTTTATACTTTGATTTCAAGGTCAATTTTAGAAATATCCTGACATTACTAAAACCCCCAAACTATAAATTAAAATTATGTAAGCTAAAAGTTAATTTACACAAAGACTTTCATTTTATTTAAAGCATGAGTTTCTGTGAATAATTCATAATATATTTTGCCTACAGAAAGTTAAATGAGAATCTATGATCTTAAATGAGGTATAAAGGTCACCGATTGTTGATCTCCTTTGAGTACCACCAAATGTAAAGGGCATGCTTGTTTTTTAGAAGACAAAAGTGTACATAGAATATCCTATTATTTATTTAAAAAGTAATTCCATTAAAATTTCCTTGAAATAGGAGGCTTAAAATTTAGAGCATTTTAAATTTTATGACATGATCAAAAGAAATGATCAACATTTTTCTTAGTTCCTAATTCTTAATTCATGCTGGTCAATGAGAAAAATAATCGGTGGGTGGAAATGCTTTTTTACATTAAAAATTATCAAAAAATCAATTTATGAAGTATTCAGTTATAAAAAAAGTACCCATTAAAACCTCAACATTCACATTCTTGTGGTTAGAAGTAGACAAAAACAGATCACTCTCTCATGATGACCTGAAACAAGCATTTAAACACCATTGATAATTATTTCATTGATGTTTTTGAAAACACTGAGACTATGGTATTTTCACCTGATGGTTTTAGGATTCGTTTGGAGCTTGGCTTCCTCACATTTCTTGTTCATTGTTGGGGTCTTTGAATTTCAAACATTTCCGGCTTCGTTTCACAGTCTCAACCTTTAACATCTGAGTCAATTTTTCCCCCAACAAAAACATTGCAGCAAAAAGTAACACAAATAAGGGCAATGAAAAAAGCTGTGTGTCCACGCTTAGGACAGATCTCTGCAAAACCTCAGCAGACTTGGGTGGGTCAGAGCACTCAAGTCACAACTAAAGTTCAGCTTGTACCATTTCTGTACATCACAGCGAGGGGATTAAATTTGCCTGTGGACAAGACAGAACACTATAAAGCATACACCAAAACTCACCATAATTGTGGTTACAACCACTGTTCTGTTCTCAATAGCTGCTGTGTCATTGCCGAGCGTGGGTACATCTTGAATCAAGACTAATTTATCCATATCGTTCCAGTAGCCAACCTACCAGATAGAGAAGCTAATTGAAAACACACCTTAGAAGCTTTTGCTGGAGTCTTCCTTTGAACAAGGACCACCACAAGTAAGGGTGCATCCAAAACAAACTCAAAATTCAGAGACATTAAAAATTGTACTGTAAAAATTAATATATATATGTGTGTGTGTGTTATGAGAATTAAATACAGAAACACTGCATCTACATTACCCCTGACATTCCCTCTATCTACAGACTCCTCTGGTGTCCTCCAAACAGTATGATCTTTTCTTTAATTGTTGTAGCATGTATATATACATACACACACACATCCTACTGAATCCTTTCGCTCTGTTCATATGTGTATGCACCCAAGGCTGACAACTGGGACTGGAAAACCTATGTGGGAGCTCATCCCTGGAGGCAACTGATTCTCTCTTTCTCAGGAAGTATTGATGCATCTCTGCATCTAAGGGAGGGCTATGTGGAACCTCCCTATCCATGTTGGTATGACACCTGGTGCTGTCATTATGCTGGTCTTATTCAGGCAACCATAATGCCAAGAGTTCATTGGTCCAGCTTTCCTGTTAAACAAAGAAGACACGATCTCATAGCAGGTATCCTGGTCCTCTGGTGCTTCAGTTTTTGTGCTTCCTCTTTCCTGAGATCCTCAGAGCCTTAGAGGTAATGGTTGCATTATATATATTTCAGTTAAATAAAACTGATGTGATGTTGAGCCAAGTTTTTTGGTGTTAAAGATACCATCCTATTATATGTTTAGGAGATTTGGTCATAAAGTGGTCAAGGGAAGCAGTGATCTGAATGAAAGAGACACAGATGGAGCCTCAAGCATATTGATCTTCTTGTCCAGTAAGATGGGCCAGTGCTGTTTAAAATCAATTTATGCAAATTTATGAAGATACCTACAGAACAGACACTAAAGTGAGCAGCCATGTTTCAAGCAAAATAAATATATATTTGTAAACAGCAATCTAGAAGAATGTTTTGGTTTGATGTTATGTAACCACTACATGACAATTCATTTCCTGAAATGTTAACTGCATCACAGAAGACTATCAATGTCCCATATTTTCATTTTCAAAGCAAATATTTCAATTTGACTTTAAATGTTATATTATTTGTAGGTGCAGAAATGGCTCAGTGCCAAGTCTGCTGACTAAGCAAGTGTGAAGACCAAAATTCAGATTCCTAGTACCCATGTAAAAGGCATTGCATGGCTGTCCTTGTGACTGTAACTGTTCTGCGGAAGAGGTGAAAACAGGAGGGCCTTTGGGGCTTGTTAGCTACTAATCTAGGTCCAGGTTTAGAGGAGGGCCCAAGGTGGAGAGTGATAGGACAGAACACCTGAGGTCTTCCTCACCTGCACTCATTAGTGTGCATACATCACACACATTCACATACTAGCAGTTCATATTATTTTCTCATCTGTAAGCCAAATACTTCTATGTAAAACAAATCATGAAGTTAGTATCTTAAGATGTAGTATGAGAGTGGAATATTACTGGAAATTGAGGCTGTATCAATTGGTTTCTACCATTGGCGGATAATGATGGTTATATACAAAATACTGCCCTTGGGCATGTCTCTCTGTGATGTGAGTTTTCTGTGCCTGTTAAAGTTAGTGTGCATAGTGCTACTGAGATTGTTGCTGCTATTGTCCATATTTTTTTGATATGGAGATCCTTTGTGGAGGCTGAGCAAATTGTCCAAGATTACTATCCAGTAGGGTGAGAATTTAGAACTAAAGCTTTTATGATACCAACTCCTTACATTTTTGTTCGTATGTTGGTATGGTGAAAGGCTTCCTAAAGTGAGTGCTCACTTAACGTTTGCCAGGATTAGTTTCTAATGATGTACAAAATGCTCAGATCCCCAAAGAAAATGTGTGTATTGCTCATGGGTCTGCTGCATTCAATGTTTAATCTACTGTGGTCTAGAGGGCTCTCATGCTCTGTTAGAGTCTTAACTGCCATATTAGTATTTCAGAGCACATTCAAACAGAGCATTAATACTGTCAAAGAGAGATAATTATTTACAAGTGGTGAAGCTATAACTCAAAAAGACCGGGTAAAGCAAAATGATTTTATTTGAAATTATGGTACATATGAATTCCAGCCACTTTCTATTGTCCATGTGTATCCACTTCTAGAGGACATATAGTAATTCTGTGAAAAATTTACTTAAAAATATATTTGAGCCCACATGTTTTTTCAATCCATATATGTATGTTTGCCTGCCTGATCTTATCTATGAAACAACCAATTATTGATACTATCCTAGAGATTGAAAATGGTTTTATATTAATAGACAAAAAAAATCTGAAAACATTTAAATCACTAAACTTGCAATATATGTCAGGAAATATCTATCTGTGGAATCTGGAAGGTTGTGTTTCCTCCAATATAACAACTTTAAGCAGATACAGGACCAGATATAATCTAATGTATAAGTGAAGCCCCTATGTGTGTAGTGGACATGGGCTGCGGGATAAGACTGGGGTTGGCTGTTTTGGCACCTAGGAGCCTATTTCTGCTTAAGTTGGTGGCTTGGAGAGCTGTTTCAAGCAGCTCTGTCCTGCAAAGTCCAACTTCATTCTCATACAAGATCTGAATGGAATGGAAATCTAATGCCTTTGGGGCTGCTCTGCTAAAAATTAGCTGAGACAATGGGCTCTGGAAATTCTCTTTTCTCTCCAACACCATCTCTTTCAGCTGATTTTCCGTGAGCAGGCTACTTAATTTCTCTTGGTCCTAGTTCTCTCAAAGTTGAGAAGAATGCACATTATTTTTATGTTGTCATTAGAATTAAATCTGGAAACAAATACTAGTTTTCCATGATAGTACTCAGCATATAACCTAATCTCAGTCAATGAAATTTTACCGTTATGATTTTCTGAATCCATGCAATAGTAGCCCTGGAATCCTTGGCTGATAAGCCCATGGTAAGAAGATTCCAGTTGTCTAGGGAGGATCTGGTTCAGAAAACTGTGCTTCAGACGCACACTCATGTCAGAAACGAGAGCAAAGCATTGCGGATGCCGTAGCCACTTCCTTACATGCCCTCAACTGTCCTGCTGCCAAGTCTTTCCCGCCATTGCCGCCTCTTCTATGTCTATGTAATCTCTATCTCCATAGCTAACTTTAAATCTCAATCCCCTCCTCCCTGCAGCCTTCCCAGGTGATGTTTTCCTCCATCTGTGAGTGATTTTGTTTCTTTATACAATGCTCTATGTGTTTTCTTTAACTGTCAAACTGACTGCATATTCTAGCTTTCTGAAAACAAAATTATTTTTTTTTTAAGGCAGGGCATGGTATTGAAAGGTTTAAGGGTTAGACTCATTTGAATAATTTTTTTATAGGATACATAACTATCCCTTATTAGGTCATAACTTTCTTATATAAGAGAAATAAACATAGTAAAAGCCAAGTAATAAGCTGGCCATAAAGATTGCATTATATTTTTATATTATTATATGATACTTTCCATTGCAATATAAAGCATCGTGTCTGGTACTTGGGGCAGAGCACGGCTTTCATAAACTGTAGCTATCATGTTAAATAAAATATCTCGCAAACAGCCAAATGTTAAAAAAATGTTTAAAGGCTAACTTTAACATCTCTTTTCTTGACATCTTAGAAAACCCTACAGGAAAGAGGAAATTATGCAACCCTCCTTAGCTACAGCTGAAACACCAACATCCACTCTCGAACCGGTGGTCCTCTCTCATCTTCCTGAAGAATACTCCAGACACCAGACACAGACAGACCCAGTCTGAAGTACAGACTCCAGGGACAAACAGTGAATGTTATGGATAAGCAGATGGCTAGAGGTCAGCGTGAGAACACATTCAACAAAAATAAGGACATCATGACTTCACCAGCAACCTCCAAAATCAATGGATATTCTAATTCATTGGAAACACAGGAAAATGATCTCAAATCTATGTTTATCCAGTTATTAGAGGCACATAAAGAGGAGATGAACAAAGTTCTAAAGAAATACAGGCAAATACAGCCAAACAAATAGAGGCACATGTAGAGGCACAAGTAAGAGGCATATATAGAGGAAATGAACAAAAAAAATAGAGGCCATCATGGAAAGACAGGAATCCACATTCAAACAGATGAAGGAAATGGTGCAAGACATGAAAACAATTAGAATCAATAAAGAAAACACAAATGTAGAAAACCCTGGAGCTGGAGGACTTAGAGAAAAAAAAATCAGGAACCATAAAGGTAAGCATCCCCAACAGAATACAGGAGATGGAAGAGAGAATCTCAGGTGCTGAAGATACACTTGTAAAACTGATACATCTCTCAAAGAAAAAGTAAAACATCCCAGAACTCAAGGGTGCCATGAAAAGATGAACTCTAGGAATAATAGGAATAGATGAAAAAGAAGATTCCATGCTCCAAGATCCAGAAAATATTTTCAAGAAAATCATAGAAGAAAAATTTCCCAACTTAAAGAAAGAGATTTCAATAAACATACAAGAGGCCTAAGAACATCAAATAGACTAGACCAGAAAAGAAACTCCTCATATTACATAATAGTCAAAACACTAAATCTGCAGAAAAAAGAAAAAAATATTAAAAGCAGCAAGGGAAAAAGGCCAAGTAACATATAAAGGTAGACCTATCAGAATCATACCAGACTTCTCAACAGAAAGTATGAAAGCCAGAAGGGCCTGGGCAGATGTCATGCAGACTCTAAGAGACCACAGATGCCAACCCAGATTACTATATCTTGCAAAGCTCTCAATCAACATAGATGGAAAAAACAAAATATTCTATGACAAAACTAAACTTAAACAATATTTACACAGCAACCCACCCCTACAGAAGATACTAGAAAGAAAATTCCAATCTAACGAAATCAACTACCCCCAAGAAAACAAAGGATGTAGATAACTTCACAACAAAATATTAAAAGAAAACAAGCACAGAAACATAGTAACACCACCAACTACACAATGAACTGACATTCATTGATCACTATTATCTATCGACATCAATGGACTCAACTCTCCAATAAAAACACCCAGAGTACCCCAGAAGAGGACATTGCAGTCAGCCCTGAAGAGACCTGATAAGCTAGGGTCAGATGGAAGGGGAGGAGGTCCTCCCCTATCAGTGGACTTGGAAAGGGGCAGGGAGGAGACGAGGAGTACATAACCTGTGATTAATGTAAAATAAATAATTTTTAAAAAAGACACAGAGTGACAGAATGGTAGTGGGAACAGGATCCAACATTCTCCTGCATCCAAGAAACACAACTCTGCAACCACACTACCTCAGAGTAAAGGGCTGAAAAAAGGTTTTTCAAGCAAACGGACCCACAAAACAAGTTGGAGTAGCTATACTGATATCTAATAAAATAGATTTCAACCAAAATTAATCAAAAAAGATAAGGAGGGGCATTTCATTCTCATCAAAGGAAAAATCCACCAGGAGTACATCACAATCCTGACCGTCTATGCCCCAAATATAAGAGCAGCTTCATTTGTAAATGGAACATTATTAAAATTGAAATCACACATCAATCCCAACATCTTAATAGTGGGAGACTTCAACACTCCACTCTCACCAAGGGACAGATCATTTAGACAGAAGCTAAACAGGGAAATAATGGCACTTACAGAGGTCCTAAGTCAAATGGACCTAATAGATGCCTACAGAACTTTTCACCAAAACTCAAAAGAGTATACTTTCTTTTCAGCACCTTATGGGACCTTCTCAAAAATTGACCATATAGTCAGGGACAAAACAAGCCCCAACAGATACAAGAAGATCAAAATAATCCCTTGTATCCTATCAGACCACCATGGCCTAAAACTAGACTTCAACAATAATAGAAATAACAAAAAGCCTATATATGCATGGAAACTAAACAACTCTCTACCCAATAATAGCTTGGTCAGGGAAGAAATGAAAAAAGAAATTATAGACTTCCTAAAATTCAATGAAAATGAAGGCACAACTTATCCAGACTTATGGGACACAATGAAAGCAGTGCTAAGAGGAAAGTTCATAGCACTAAGTGCCTCCAGAAAAAGTGAGACATCTCATACAAGCAAGTTAACAGCATACCTAAAAGTCCTAGAAAAAAAAAAGCAGACACACCCAAGAGGAGTAAAAATTTGGAAATAAACTCAGGACGGAAATCAATGAATTACAAACGAAGAAAACTATTCAAAAAATCAATGAAACCAAGAGCTGGTTCTTTGAGAAAATCAACAAGATAGACAAAACCTTAGCAAACTAACTAAAAGGCAATGAGAAATTATCCAAATCAGCAAAATCAGAAACGAAAAGGGAGACATAAGGACAGACGCTGAGTAAATCCAAACAATCATTACTACCAAAGCCTATATGCCACAAAATTTGAAAATTGAAATGACATGGACAATTTTCTTGCTAGATTCCATTAACCAAAATTAAATCAAGATCAGGTAAAAAGATTGAATAATCCTATATCCCCCAAGGAAATAGAAGCAGTCAACAAAAGTCTCCCTTTCAAAAAAACTCAGGGCCAGATGGTTTCAGCACAGAATTCTGCCAGATCTTCAAAGAAGAGCTAACTCCAATTCTCTTCAAACTATTCCACAAAATAGAAGAACAGTTTTCTTGATAGATTCCATTTACCAAATTTAAATCAAGATCAGGTAAATAGATTAAATAGTCTTAAATCCCCCAAAGAAATAGAAGCAGTCATCAAAAGTCTCCCCAAAATATCCCAGGACCAGATGGTTTTGGCACAGAATTCTACCAGACCTTCAAAGAATATTCTCTTCAAATTATTCCACAAAATGGAAACAGAAGGAACATTACCAAACTCATTCTATGAGGTTACAGTTACCTTGATACATAAACCACACAAAGACCCAACAAAAAAAGAGAACTTCAGACCTATCTCTCTTATGAACATTGATACAAAAATACTCAATAAAATACTTGCAAACTGAAGCTAAGAACACCTAAAAGATATCGTCCACCATGACCAAGTAGGCTTCATTCCAGGCATGCGGAGGTGGTTCAATATACGGAAATCCATCAATGTAATCCACCATATAAACAAACTGAAGGAAAAAAACCCCACATGATCATCTCCTTAGATGCCAAAAAACATTTGACAAAATCCAATACCCATTTATGTTTAATGTTTTGGAGAGATCAGGGATACAAGGAAGATAGCTAAACATAGTAAAGACAATATACAGTAAGCCTATAGCCAACATCAAACTAAACAGAGACAAATTTAAATCAATCACATTGGAATCAGGAACAAGGCAAGGCTGCCCACTCTCTCCATATTTCTTTGATATAGTTCTTGAAGTCCTAGCTAGAGCAACAAGACAACTAAAGGAGATAAAAAAGATACAAATCAGAAAGGAAGAAGTCAAAGTATCACTATTTGCAGATGTTATGATAGTATACATGAGTGACCCCAAAAATTCAACCGGAGAACTCCTTCAGCTAATAAACACCTTCCACAAAGTGGCTGGATGCAAAATTAACTCAAAAATATCAGTAGCCCTTCCTCCTGTATTTGAAAGACAAAAAGAGCGGAGAAAGAAATTAGGGAAACTGCATCCTTCATAATAGCCACAAATAACATAAAATACCTTGGTGTGACTCTAACCAAACAAGTGAAAGACCTGTTTGAAAAACAATTCAGTCTCTGAAGAAAGAAATTGAAGAAGATATCAGGAGATGGAAAGATCTCCCATGCTCATGGATCAGTAGGATTAACATAGTGAAAATGGCCATCCTGCCAAAAGCAATGTACAGATTTAGTGCAATTCCCATCAAAATACCAACACAATTCGTTACAGACCTTGAAAGAACAGTTCTCAATTTCATATGAAGAAAACAGCAACAACCCAGAATAGCTAATACAATCCTGTTCAACAACAGAACATCTGGAGGTATCTTCATCCCTGATCTCAAGATGTACTGCAGAGCAATAGTAATAAAAACTGCATGGTATTGGCATAGAAACAGAATGGTGGATCAATGAAATTGAACAGAAGACCCAGAAATAAACCCACATACCTACGGATACTTGATTTTTGACAAAGAAGCCAGAATCATACAATGGAAAAAAGACAGCATCTTTTAACAAATGGTTCTGGTCTAACTGGATGTCAACATGTAGAAAAATGCAAATGGATCCATATTTATCACCCTGCACAAAACTAAAGTCCAGGTGGATCAAAGATCTCAACATAAAACCAGACACACTGAATCTGTTAGAAGAAGAGCCTTGAACTCATTGGCACAGGAGACAAATTCCTTAACGTAACACCAACAGCACAGGCTCTAATACCAACAATCAATAAATGGGACCTGATGAAACTGACATTTCTGTAAAGCAAAAGACACTGTCATCAGAACAAAACAAGAGCCCACAGACTGGGAAAGGATCTTCACCAACCCTGTATCTGACAGAGGGCTAATATCCAGAATAAATAAAGAACTCAAGAAGTTAAACAGTAACAAATCAAGTAATCCAATTAAAAAATGGGGTACAGAGCTAAGAATTCTCAATAGAGGAATATCTTTGTTTCCTTATTTTTAATTGTGTAAATGTACCACAATTTCTGTATCCATTCCTCAATTGAGGGGCATCTGTGTTGTTTCCAGGAAATCATGAAATTATCAGGCTAATGGTGGGAACTAGAAAAGATCATCCTCAGTGAGGTATCCCAGAAGCAGAAAGACACATATTGTATATACTCACTTATAAGTGAATATTAGACATCTAATATGGGATAAATATATTAAAATCTGTACTAAAGAAGCTAATCATTAAAAAAAAGAAGCTAATCAAGAAGGAGGACTCTGGATGAGATGACAAATCCTCACTCAGAAAGGCAAATGGGATGGACATCAGAAGAGGGAGAAAACAGGGAATAGGACAGGAGCCTACCACAGAGGGCCTCTGAAAGACTCTACCCAGCAGGGTATCAAAGCAGATGCTGAGACTCATAGACAAATTTTGGGCAGAGTGCAGGGAATCTTACGAAAGAAGGGGGAGATGGAAAGTCCTGGAGGGGACAGGAGCTCCACAAGGAAAGCAACAGAACCAAAAAGTCTGGGCCTAGGGGTCTTTTCTGAGACTGATACTCCAAACATTGACCATGCATGGAGATAACCTAGGACTCCTGCTCAGATCTACATGGGCAGCTCAGTATCCAAATAGGCCATCCCAGTAAGAGGGACAGTGGCTGTCTCTCACATGAACTCAGTGATTGGCTCTTTGATCACCACCCCCTGAAGGGGGCAGCCTTACCAGGCCACAGAGGAAGACAATGTAGCCAGTCCTGATGAGACCTGATAGAGTAGGGTCAGATGGAAGGGGAGGAGGACCTCCCTATCTGTGGACTGGGGGAGGGGCATGGGAGGAGAAAAGCGAGGGAGGGTGAGGTTGGAAGGGAAAGAGGGAGGAGTCTACAGATGAGATACAAAGTGAACAAATTGTAATTAATAAAAAATAAATAAAAAGAATTTTACTGTTCATGCAAAGATTTTTGATCTTATGGAAAATTCAATGCCTTAATCATGGATTACAAGTAATATTTTTCTACCCTCAATCTACAGCTTATAGATATCAGTTTTGTATGTTTTTCTATCATGTCAGAATGATTTATTTATTCATGTACGTAGGTTTTGAGATATGGCTTTATGTAGCACAGGCAGACCTCTGCCTTGTGCCATTGAGATGACATGTAACTCCTGATGATATTGCCTCCCAAATTCTGGCACAACAGGCATGTTCTACCATTCCTGGCTGATTGATGATTTTCTTTTCTTTTTTTATATTAATCACAGGTTATGTACTTTGTATCCCAGCCATAGCTGCTTCCCTTATTCCCTCCCAATCCCACCCTCCCTCATCTCCTCCCTGCCCCTTTCCAAGTCCACTGATAGGGGAGGACCTTCTCCCCTTCTATCTGATCCTAGCTTATCAGGTATCTTCAGGACTGGCTGCAATATCCTCCTCTGTGTCCTAGCAAGGCTGCTCCTCCCTCAGTGTGAGGGGAAGTCAAAGAGCCAGCCAGAGTTCATGTCAGAAACAGTCCTTGTTTCCCTTACTAGGGAAACCCACTTGGATACTGAGCTACCATGGGCTACATCTGAGCAGGGGTTCTTGATTTTCAAAGTTGCTGATTAGTATGATTAATATGCTTATTGATTTTTAAAAAATTGTCAGATAAGTTTTAGCCTGAGATTTGACAAATTTCCAATAATTTCCAAACTATTCTAAAACAGAAATATCTTTAAACATACTTCTGCCTTTTTGTACTGAATATTTATATGATCCACTGTTCTTAGCAGTCACATGTACAAAGTCAAAAACATTGACCAACATGAGGGAAAATGTACTTTCTCCTTCAAATTAGACTTAAATTTTCATGTAAAAATTGTCAAGCATGTCCGTCTCTTTAGTGTGGATAAATGATAAAATTATAACTATACTAAAAGTTTTTGAAATATAAAATTCTTTATGAGTCATAATCTGTAAATGTTCAATTTGTTTGCCTATCTTATATTCCTGGGTTTACATAAAAATTTCTCAGACAGAAAGTGGTCTAGAGAGGAATAGTTTAGCCAACTCTGATGGAGACTACTTTGGGGATGCTAGAAAGATAGCCGATCAGACCTGTAGAGTTGCCTTTCTGTGATGGTTAGCTTTAACTGTCAACTTGACATAACCGGAACCACCAGGGAAGAGGCTCTCAGTGAGGAATTATCTAGATCAGGATTGTCTTAACTGATATTTGAAGATTCAGCCTATTGGGGCAGCGCTATTTCACAGAGAGGGCTTCTGAACTGCATAAGAATGGGACAGTTGAGCTGAGCACACATGCAAGCAAACAGCACTCATACATTTGTCCTTCTTGACTGTGGTTATCATGTGACCTATTTCAAGCTTCTGCCTGTGCTTGTGGTCAATGAGGACCTTGGACCAGTAATTCTAAGCCAAAACAAAATAAGACCCTTTTGGGTCCTGGTTAGTCTTCTTGTGGAGCTCCTATAACCTTCAGGTCTTTTTCTCTTTCCTCCCACTTTTTCACAAGACCCCTTAAGCATCAACCAATGTTTGGCTGTGAGTCTCAGCATCTGTTTTGAGGTACTGCTGGGTAGAGCTCTGTCAGGTTCCTGTCTGCAAGCTTAGCAGAGTATGTTCATAGTGTCAGGAGTTGGCACTCTCCCATAGGGTAGGTCTTTGGTTGGGCCAGGCATTGGTAGCACATTCCCTCATTCTCCGGCGCTTGCTGAGACTGAAGTATCAACCAAGGACCATGCATGAATTGGACTTAGGCACCCTACAAAGATGTAGCAGATGGACAGCTTCGGCTTCCTGTGGGTCTTCTAGAAAGGAAAGTGGGGACTTTGTTGGACACAGACTCACTTTCCAGATTTTTGATCACTTCCCCTTGGCGTGACTGCCTTACCACGACACAGCAGAAGAGGACATAGTCCTGATACAACTTAATGAGCTGGGTGGATGGGAAAGGGAGTTCCCCTTTTCTGAGGAAGAGGTGAGGGGGGAAGGAGAGGAGGGCAGGGTATATATGGGAGGGCAGGAGGGATGAGGCCACAACCAGGATGTAAAGTGAATAAAAATAAATAAATTGTAAAACAAAACAAAAATCTTTCTCTATTAAGTTTCTTTTTGTCGGTGTTTTTTCATTATAACAGAAAGAATGCCAAGATCTTTTCCAAATGTGAGACCCTGTAGCTAGCACTTTTCTGAACTCCCTCTCCCTGGCCCAGTGATTATCTTCTTCATCTTATCTCCCATTTGCTTTCCTTTGTTTAATTGAATTTGCCTGGCTAATTCCAGAACTAACAATCTGTTGAAAGCATTCCCACTCATGAGCAGGGTCTCTCTGCACTGTCTCTAATGATCATACATGGATATATTTACTTCATTGTGTTCTTTTATGTGGAGTAAATTTTGTTTCCAAAATTTGTTTGCCCAGTTCCCCTTGTGACATTGCTCCGATTGTGAGTTACAGGGCATAGTGACAAATCAATTGTTTCATTTTGCCAGCATCAAATATGTAACACAAGCATTTATCTCAGCATAGACTATCAGGAAAATACTAGGTGTGTCACTTAAAAATATTTAGAGCATCAAGCTCCTTCTCTCCTATAAGCTTTTAAGAGTGTTACATGCAAAATAAGAAAACACTTTTTTATTTTTCAGTTCAATTGCAGCTCACCTTTCGAGGACCTGTGCTTTTAAGTTCAAACACATCCATCGTGTAATTAACTCTACGTCCATAGTGGTCAAATTGAACATTCCCAGTCAGCCCTTGAATTCGAACCTGTGAAGGAAAAAGAAAACACACATATATTCATTTGCAGCTTCACTTAAGGGTGTGTTCTGCCACTGTTCTGCCAGCCTAGGTCCTTGGGTGACTTTATGGAGCACAGGGCTCTTGCTAACCAAGTATGTCTACACTAAGCCTCTTCGTTGGTTTATATACCTCTATGGATTTGTGGTGTTATCTTGACTTCACATCTATATAAATAATAACCACTGAGGTTCTACATAAAATGTTTTGACATTGATGAAGGCTTAATATGTTAACAAGGAAATTGTAGTAGACATGTTCAGATAAATCAGTCTGTTTTTTTTTAACATACCATACTTACAAAAGATCATGAAACAAAGCACAGTTATGAGTTACCTGCTTCAGTGTTCTCTCCATGTCAATCCCCTGCCCCCAGGGAGCGGCAGGGTTTGCCAGACAATCCCCAGCATTTCCTCTCCTTGAAATATCAATTTTCTGTCTTCTGAGACTTCGGAAAGTTTCAGCCATCACCAGGACTCCATCGTAAGTCAGAGCAGAGGTGTACTGAGCAAGTTAAAGAGTGAAAAAGGCAAATGTTAAAGCTTAGCACAATGAGCAATCTGGAACCTCAGTGGGTTTATGAGAAAACTTCCATCTTTTCTCAAGAGCCAGCATGGTACTGATAATTAATTGATGCTGGCTTTGGAAATAATCAAAATAAAAAAAATAATAAAAATAATAATCAAAATCTGCTCTGAAAACAGAGACTCTAAAGCACAATTTTCTATCATCTGGGTGAAGAAAGGCCTAGGTTGGGACTTTGTGTCTCAGTTTGAACAGGTTACTACATCCTGCACTGAAGTGACTTAGATCCTGGAGGGCTGGGCTTTTATTGTTCTTTTCTTTTCCTCAAATGCCTAGCAGTGTTCTCTGATATTTACTTTGCATTCATCAACTTTAAATATCTAGTCTCCTAGAGGAGCTGTTCATTGTTACTGAGAAATGTAATGCTAGGATAAAATTTATTTATCCTCAACAGTGTACGCACCTATCACCCAGTGAATGAGCTCAAGAGGACTAACCATTGCTTTAAACTTCCTGCTCCCTAGCCCAATATTGATGTAGAAATAAAAAGTAGAAACCCTCTGCTTTCTGATGCATGTTTCTCTTTGAGAAAAGAGTGAGCCCCCTGGACAAGATTATTAGTGTAAAGCAAGAAGAGAAAAGACAAAAAGGAAAATGTAATATGGGAGTAAATTTTGGTGATGTTTGATTAGATAATTATGAAACACATGGGTGATAGGACATAGTATTCATCAGCTACTAATCATGACAATAACTGCATTATATGCTTCAAGAATTCCAAATAATTAACACTTTCTGCACTGTGTCAGGGGTAGGTTTGTGTCATGTTAAGTAGGCGATGAATTTCTTGTTCTTTTTTTTTTTTGAGTGCAAATGAAGAAAATCTAATGTAGAATCTTAATGGAGACAATATGATCATCACACAGAAGAGCCAGCATTTCAAAGAAGAGAAAACTAAGACTACATGAATTGCAAGAAAGCACTTTTTAAAAATATTAGTTACAGTTTATTAACTTTGTATCCCTGCTGTATCCCATTCTCTCATTCCCTCCCAATCCCACCCTCCCTCATCTCCTCCCTGCCCCTTTCCAAGTCCACTGATGGGGGAGAACCTCCTCTCCTTTTATCTGACCCTGGATTATTGGGTATCTTCAGGACTGGCTGCAAAGTCCTCCTCTGTGGCCTGGCAGGGCTGCTCCTCCCTCGGGGAGAGAGGGGGGAGTCAAAGAGCCTGCCATTGAGTTCAGTTAGAAATAGACCCTGTTCCCCTTACTAGGGAACCCACTTAAATACCATGGGCTACATCTGAGCAGAGGTTCTAGGTTATATCCATACATGGTCCTTAGTTGGAGAAACAGTCTCATAAAAGACCCTTGTACCCATATATATGGTCCTTGCGGAGCTCCTGTCCTCTCCATATCATATTAACTCCTCCTCCTTTCATATGATTCCCTGTACTCTGTTGAAGGTTTGGTTATGAGTCTTAGTATCTGCTTTGATACACTGCTAGGTGGTCTTTCAGAGGTGGTAGGCTCCTGTCCTGTTTCTTGTTTTCTCCTACATCCAATGTCCATCCCATTTGTCTTTCTAAGTGAGGATTGATCCTCTTACCCCAGGTCCTCTTTTACACAATGGAATACTACTCAGCAATTAAAAACGAGGAAATCATGAAATTTGCAGGCAAATGGTGGGACCTAGAAATGATCATCCTGAGTGAGGTATCCCAAAAGCAGAAAGACACACATGGTATATACTCACTTATATAGTAGACATAAAAGATAGGATAAACATACTGAAATTTATACACCTAAAGAAAGCATTTATATAGTAGAGAAACTGAGTCTGAAGCTTGTATTTAAAGGATGTATAAGGATCATGTAAAGCAAGAGAGTTGCTAAGTGAGCATCTAGGATATAGTAACACACACTTAAACATAGGCCTGTGCCCCCATAGTTCATACAAATAGCTTAGCTGAAGAAAAAGAAGCAAAGTACTACAATAAAACTAATGTGTCTTCTTTCTTGCCCAACCCAACATGTCTCTTAGTAGAAAAAGAGAAGCCATCTTTTTCCAAGGCAAGAATGTAAAAAGGAGAAATGAAGACCTTTTCTCAAAGACCTAAAGGACAAAGCACACTACTAGTATGCCAAGATCGAGAGATGAAAATAAAAAGTTCTTTCCCCCCCAAGCAGAGAGAAAGAAGTTGAAGGGAGATGGAAAGAAAAAAACAAACCAAACCAAAGCAAACATTCGCTTTCTTGTAAAATCTTCCTTTATTTTTATGACATGTGAAATAGTAGAAAAAGGAACTGTGTCACACAGTGTGGTGTGGTGCAGAGGAAACACTTGGAGAAGGAAAGACCTGAAATTTGACAGAGCAGTGAGCTGAGAGAAGCTTGAATTTAAACTGGCTTTGTCTTGTTGAAGACTCCAACTTTTTCTCATGCTCCTTATCTTATTACAGTGTAGGAAAGCATATTTATGGACACCCAGCTTATAGATGACATGTAGAAAATGTGTATTAATGGGGCTGGAGAGATGGCTCAGTGGTTATGAGCACTGTCTGCTTTTCCAAAGGACCTGGGTTCAATTCCCAGCACCCACAGGGCAGCTCACAATTGTCTGTAATTCCAATTCCAAGTGATATGACACCTTCACACTAATGCACATGAAATAAAATTGAATGTGTATTAAATAAAAATCTCATTTGTGGGCAGCTTTGAAACTGTCTTGGTGTGGAGTTATTTTCTGTCTTGCCCATCGATCAGAATGGAGCAGTGAATTCTGCTTCTCAGCATTTGGAGGTAGGGGAGAAAAACACAGGCAGAATCAGTGTGCGGCAAATGGAATTAGACTATGAAAGGAAAGAACTAAACAAATTCAAGCTCTATCACTCATAGGGTTTATATAACATAAACGGTACAAGTTATGGAGCACAAAGCAGAAAAATAAAAAAGTAACTATCTACTGCCTTTTCTGTGAGATGACTTATGTACTACCTGAGAGCTAGGTACAGAAGATACATAATACTATCTAGGAAATGTAAGGCTATGAGGATCATTAGCGCGTGGTCATGGCCCTACAGGAGTTTACAGCAGTGAAATGTTAAGTGTGGTAAGTCCTTGCTGAAAATTGCGGGATCTAATATCATGGAGAGTATAAAGGAAGGGAACTCAAGATAAACTTTGGAAGAAAGCTGGAATAGATGGATAGTGCACATAAATTTAGGCTAATATCTAAATAATCAATAAGCGGCTATTCCTAAACCCGTAACAAAATATATGTATTAAGTAAATTTTCTTTGAGAGTGGGCAATAGGTAAATGTTTAAGGAGGTAAAAATAAGTTAAATAAAATGAATAAAACAGATTTATTGACAGATTGCAATTAGAGGCTCTCAAAAATAATCTTACATTTCTTTTAAGAAGAATGGTTTAATATTTGTTTCACTTATTATTTGAGGAAGCTTTTTTCCTTTAATGTTTTTTACTTTATTTTTATTTATTTATTTTTTTAATTTACATCCTTGTTATAGCCCCACCCTTCCTTCCCTCCACTCCTACTCCTCCCCTTTTCCTCAAGAAAGGGGAGCTTCCTTTCCCATCCACCCTAGTTCATCAATTTGCATCAGGACTGAGCATGTCCTCTTCCCCAGTGGCCTGGTAATGCTGTCCCACCAGGGGAAAGTGATCAGAAAGCTGAAAGTGAGTCAACATCCAATACGGTCCTCACTTCCCTCACTAGAGGACCCACATGAAGCCTAAGCTGCCCATCTGCTACATCTTTGTAGGGCACTAGGTCCAGCCCAAGTGTAGTCCTCAGTTGATCCTTTAGTCTCAGCAAGCCCCTCTGGGGCCTGGTTAGTTGGCTCTGTCGGTCTTCTTGTAGAGATATTGTTACTTCTGGGTCCTCTACTCTTTCCTTCCACTTTTCCTCAAGACTCCCTATGTACCACCCACTGTTTGGTGGTGAGTCTTAGCATCTGTTTTGAGGGACTGCTGGGTAGAGCCTCTCAGGGACAACTCTGTCAGGCTCCTATCTGCAAGTTTAGCAGAACATGGTTCATAGCGTCAGGGGTTGGCATTCTCTGACAGGATAGGGCTTTGGTTGGGCCAGGCATTGGTTACTCATTCCCTCAGTCTTTGCCCTATTTGTTCTGTTTTTATCCCTGCACATCTTGTAGGCAGGGTAAATTTGGGGTCAAAGTTTTTGTGAGTGGGTTGGTGTTCCCCTCTCTCTGCTGGGAGACTAGTCTAGTTAGAGAGTGTCCTCTTCAGTCTCTATGGCCTCTGCTACTAGGAGTCTCTGTTTGAGTCCCCTTCCTATCCTCCCAGGAGACTACCCCAACTTAGTTCTGCAGCTTGTCACAGAGATGGCCCCACTCTCCATTTCTCTTTTCCTCTATAGTCCTGTCTTCTTGCCCTTGTTCCCCTCAGGCCTGTTCTCCACCCTCTTAACTATCTGTGCCCCATTTCCTACTGTGTTCCCTCTCGTCAGCAATTACCTATGTCTACTGTATCTCCCCCTCTGAGTGACATTTATGCATCCTCCCTTGGACCATCTATGTTACTTCTTTGAGTCTGTGCCTTGTAGTATGCTTATCCTGTACTATACGGCTAAAATCCACTTATAAGTGAGCACATACCATGTGTGTCTTTCTGCATCTGGGTTACCTCATTCAGGATGATCTTTTCCAGTTCTGTCCATTTGCCTGCAACTTTCATGATTTTTTTCGTTTGTTTTTAATAGCTGAGTAGTATTCCATTGTGTAAGTGTGTCACAATTTCTTTATCCACTCTTCGGTTGAGGGATATCTAGGTTGTTTCCAGATACTGGCAATTGTGAATAAAGCTGCTATGAACATAGTTGAGCATATGTCCTTGTTGTATGATGGGACTATACCCAGAAGAGCTAGTTCTTGAGATAAAGCTATTCCCAGTGTTTTGAGAACGTGCCAGATTAGTTTTCAAAATGGTTGTACAAGTTTACACTCCCACCAGCAATGGAGAAGTGTTTGCCTTTCTCCACTCCCTTGCCAGTATGTCCTGTTGTTTGAGATTTTGACTTTAGCCATTCAGACCGGTGTGAGGTGGAATCTCAGAGTTGCTTTGATTAGCATTTTCCTGATGACTAAAGAAGTTGAGCATTTCTTTAAGTGCTTCCCAGCTGTTTGATATTCCTCTGTTGAGAACTCTTTGTTTAGTTCTGTGACCCATGTTCAAATTGGGTTATTTTGTTTATTGGTGTTTGATTTCTTGAACTCATTATGTATTTTGGATACTAGCACTTTGTTGGATGTAGGATTGGTGAAGATCTTTCCCAATCTGTACAGCCCTCCTGTATGAAAAGGACAAATGGGCTGAGAAAGAAATTAGGGAAACTACACCCTTAACAATAGCCACAAATAATATAAAGTATCTTGGTGTAACTCTAAGCAAGTTAAAGACCTATATGACAAGAACTTTAAGTCTTTGAAGAAAGGAATTGAAAAAGACATCAGAAGATGAATGAAGGCTGTTCCATAATCATGGATCAGTAGGATTAACATAGTAAAAACGGCCATTTTACCGAAGGCAAGCTACAGATTCAAAGCAATTTCCATCAAAATGCCAATATAATTCTTTATAGACCTTGAAAGAACAATTATCAACTGCATATGAGAAAAGCAAAAAATCCAGAATTTTTTAATATGCAGACCTCCAGTTATACCAGCATCATTTGTTGGAGATGCTGTCACTTTTTCATTGTATGGTTTTAACTCATTTGTCAAAAATCAAGGGACCGTAGGTGTGTGGGTTTATTTTTGGGGCTTCAAATCTATCCTACTGATCAAAATGTCTGTTTCTGTGCCACCACCATGCAGTTGTTGTTACATTGCTCTGTAGTATAACTTGAAGTCAGGGATAGAGATACTTCCAGAAATTCTTTTATTATATAGGATTTGTTTTTAGCTATTGTGTGTTTGTTTGCTTTTTTTTCATATGAAGTATAGAATTGTTCTTTCAAGGTCTGTAAACAACAGTGTTGATATTTTGATAGATATTGCATTGAATCTGTAGATTTGCTTTTGGTAGGATGGCCATTGTTACTATGTTAATCCTACTGATCCAAGAGCATGGGACATCTTTCCATCTTCTGATATCTTCCACAATTTCTTTTTTTTAGAGACTTAAAGTTCTTGTCATATAGGTCTTTCACTTGCTTGGTTAGATTTATACCAAGATACTTTATATTATTTGTGGCTATTGTGAAGGATGCAGTTTCTCTAATTTCTTTCTCAGCCTGTTTTTCCTTTTTGTACAGGAGGGCTACTAATTTTTAAAAAAAGTAATCCTTGTCCAGCCACTTTGCCAAAGCTGTTTGTCAGTTGTTGAAGTTCTTGGTAGAATTTTGGGGTTGTTTATATACACTGTCCTGTCTTTGCAAATAGCAATACTTTGACTTCTTTGTTCCCAATTTGTATCCCCTTGATCTCCTTTAGCTGTCTATGTAGAACTTCAAGAACTGTATTGAAGAGTTAAGGAGAAAGTGGGCAGCCTTTCCTTGTCCCTGATTTTAGCAGAATTACTTTAAGCTTCTCTCCATTCAATTTGATGTTGGCAATCGGATTGTTGTATATTGCCTTTATGATGTTTGAGCCTTGTCTCCCTGATCTCTCCAAGACTTTCATCGTGAGGGGGTGTTGGATTTTGTTAAAAGGTTTTTCTGCATCATGTGATTTTTTCTTTGAGTTTTTTAATATGGTGGATCACATTGATGGATTTTTGTTTGTTGAACCATCCCTGCATCCCTGGGATGAAGCCTACTTGATCATGGTGGATGATGTCTTTGATGTGTTCTTGGAGTCAGTTTGCTAGTATTTTATTGAATATTTTTGCATTGATGTTCATGAGGGTTATTGGTTTGAAATTCTCTTTTTTGAGGACCTGGGGTAAGAGGATTAATACTCACTTAGAAAGTCAAATGGGATGGACATTGGATGTAGGAGTAAACAAGTAGCAGGACAAGAGCTGGCCACAGAGGGCCTCCAAAATACTCTTGCTAGCAGTGTATCAAAGCAAATATTAAGAAACATAACCAATCCTTTGGCAGAGTGCAGGGAATCATATGAAAGAAGGAGGAGTTAGTATGACCTGGAGAGGTCAGGAGCTCCGCAAGAACCAAATATATCAGGGCACAGGGGTCTTTTATGAGACTGTGTCTCCAACCAAGGAGACACAGGTATGGTCTATGGTTATAACCTAGAACCCCTGCTTGTATGTAGCAAATGGTAGCTCAATATCCAAGTGGGTACCCTAGTAAGGGGAACAGGGACTATTTCTGTCATGAACTCAATGGCTGGCTCTTCGACCTCCCTGTCTCCTGAGGGAGGAGCAGCCTTGCTAGGCCATAGAAGAGGACATTGCTATTCCTGAAGAGACCTGATAAGCTAGAGTTAGATGGAAGGGGAGGAGGTCCTCCCCTCTCAGTGGACTTAGAAGGATGCAGGGAGGAGATGAGGAAGGGAAGGGGGAGATAGGGAGGGAATGCAGGAGGGGGCTACGGCTAGGATACAAAGTACATAACCTGTGATTAATATAAAATAAACATGAAAAAAAAGGAATTCTCTTTTTTGGTTGAGTCTCTGTGTGATGTACTTTTCAGGGTGACTCATTGCCAAAATGAGTTTGGCAATGTTCCTTTTGTTTCTATTTTGTGGAATAGTTTGAGGAGTATTGATTTTAGGTCTACTTTGAATTTCTGGTAGAATTCTGTGCTAAAACCATATGGACCTGGGCTTTTTTTTTTTTTTGGAGACTTTTGATGACTGCTTCTATTTTCTTAGAGGCAATAGGACTGGCTAAGCAGTTTGTCTGGTCTTGATTTATCTTGGGTAGGTGATATCTAGCCAGAAAATCATCCATGTCCTTTAGATTTTTAATTTTTGTGGAACACATGCTTTTGAAGTAAGACCTAATGATTGTTTGGATTTCTTGAGGAGGCTTTTCAGAACATAATCACAGATGATAAAAGTTGACTGTATATGTATATTGAATGATTTCTGAGTGCCTAGAATCATCCTAAGATCTGTGAAAATTTTATATGTGGTATGATTTCTGTTATAATGTGGTACATAGCTATATTTATGAAATTACTGTGAGAATGTATAAATATATACATTAATATGTATATACTTATACATAAGTATATGTATACATATAATATATTTATATGTAAGTATATACATATAAGTATATATTTATAATGTAAAATGTATATATTTAAATATATAAATATAATAGATATTAATGAATTGGAATTGCATAAACATACCTCACAAATTATAATAAATAACCCAAAGAATAGTATGAAGAAATCAAGTTGGAGATCATAAAAAATGAGACATTAAAATGATCGTATCTTCTATATTCCATGGATCTCTGACCTTTCCTTAAAAGCCAGTTAAGCCTGACAATGCTACATCTCCAGAGGGAAGTGATCAAAGAGCAGCAGCTGAGTTCATGACAGAGGCGGCCCCTGCTCCCCTCACTTGGGAGACCCAAGAGGATTCAGGTGGTCCTGATGAGACTTGATAAGCTAGGGTCAGATTGCAGGGGAGGAGAACTCCCACTTTCAGTGAACTAGGAGAAGGGGATGGGGAAGAGGGAGGGAGGATGGTGGGACTGGAAGGAGATGAAGGAGGGGGCTACAATCGGGATATAAAATGAATAAATTGTTTAAAAAACCAGTTAAGAAAGCTTTATTTACAATGTATCTCTTCAAAGCAGGATTTGAGAGAGCCAGGGGATTCATTTTGTAAACCTCATTATATAGAAGAAAATGTAAACTGGGATTTTCAAGGAAATTTGATGACAGAAGGATTTCACGAGCAAATTTTCATAGCAGCACAGAGCAGATTAGATTATTTGACAGATTGTGGTGGCAGAATATCTTGTATTATCAGGATAGAGTCCTTCCAAGGTGTCAGTCAAACTCTGTCGGGTGGGGAGAATGCCAAATTCCAAAAACAGGTTAAAGCACAGGACTGGCAAATTACCATCTCGTATGCATTAAAAATGTCAAACAGTGATTAGTATATGGTGGACACCCAATATATACATCATTTTGAAATTCCTTAATTCTATAAGGTACCTGTCTAAATCCAACATTGAATAGTGGACATTGTCAGCCATTTTAAAAGAGAACAAAACCCAAAACAAACAACCAAACAAAAACAGAAACAACAACAACAAAAACCTTATAGCTAGGAAATCTAATAGCTGACTGAACTTATTGATCTTAGTTTTCCTAAGTCTAAATTTCAAAATATAAACTCCTTTGAAATGCATAGTCGAGGAAAGATTACAGATTAAGATTCATTATGTGGTCCCCTTTCTCCACACCCTCACAGAGTGTATTTTCACTTTAGATTTTGATCTTAGCCATTCTGACTGGTATGAGATGGAATCTCAGATTCATTTTGATTTGCTTTTCCCTGATGACTAAGGAAACTGAGCATTGCTTTAAGTGCTTCTTGGCCATTCAAGATTCTTCTGTTAGTAATTCTCTGTTTAGTTCTGTGCCCCATTTTTAATTGGGTTATTTTGTTTATTTTATCATTATTTATTATTTTGTTTATTATATTATTGGTGTTTGGTTTCTTGAGTTCCTTATATATTTTGTATATTAGCCCTTTGTCAGATGTAAGATTGGTGAAGGTCTTTCTCCAATCTGTAGATTGTTTTTTTCCTTTTATTGACAGTGTCTTACCGAAGCTTTTCAGTTTAATGAGGTCCCATTTATTAATTGTTGATTTTAGAGCCTGTGCTATTGGTGTTCTGTCCAGGAAGTTTTCTCCTGTGCCAATGAGTTTGGGGCTGTTTCCCACTTTCTCTTCTAATAGATTTAGTGTATCTAGTGTTATATTGAGATCTTTGATCCACTTGGGTTTGAGTTTTGTGCAAGGAGATAAATATGGATCTATTTGCATTATTCTTCATGTCAATATCTAGTTAGTATAGCACTATTTGTTGAAGATGCTGTTGTTTTTCCATTGTATGACTTTGTCTCATTTGTCAAAAATCAAGTGACCATTGGTAGGTGGGTTTATTTTTTGGGTCTTCAATTCAATTCCATTGACAAACCAGCCTATTTCTATGCCAGTACCATGCAGTTTTTGTTACTCTTGCTCTGTAGCACAGCTTGAAGTCTAAGGGATGGCAATAACTCCCGAAGTTCTTTTCTTGTATAGGATTGTTCAGCTATCATGATTTTTTTTCCACATGAAGTTTAGAATTGTTCTTTCAAGGTCTGTAAAGAACTGTGTTGGTGTTTTGATGGGAATTGCATTGACTCTGTAGATTCTTTTGGTAATATGCCATTTTTACTATGTTAATTCTAACTTGTCCAACCACTTTGGAAATCAATCTGGTACTTTGTTGGAAAATTGGGAACAACTTTACCACAAGATCCAGCTATACCTCTCCTAGGTATATACTCAAAAGATGCTCTGCCATACAAGAACACTTGCTCATCTATGTTCATTGTAGCTTTATTCACAATAGCCAGAATGAAGAGATAACCCAAGTGTCCCTCAACCGAAGAATGGATAAAGAAACTGTGGTACACTTACACAATGGAATACTACTTAGCTATTAAAAACAATGAAATCATGAAATTTGCAGACACATGGATGGAACTAGAAAAGATCATCCTGAGTGAGGTAACCTGGACCCAAAAAGATGCACATGGTACGGATTCATTTATAAGTGGATTTTAGCCATATAGTACAGGATAAGCATACTACGAGGCACAGACTCAAAGAAGTAACATAGACGATCTAAGGGAGGATGCATATATCTCACTCAGAAGGGGAGACAGAGTAGACAGAGGTGATGGCTGAAGAGAGGGAACAAGGTACGAAATGGGGCACAGAGAATTAAGAAGGTGAAATTAGAACTGAGGAGAGCAAGTGTGAGAAGACAGAAGACCTATAGAGAAAAGAGAAACTGAGGGTGGTGTATCTTTGTGACAAGCTGGAGACCTAAGCCAGGGTAGGCTACTGGGAGGGTATGAGTGGGATTCAAGCAGAGACTCCCAGAGAATCCTAATATCAGAGAGCACAGAGACTGAAGAGGACATTGTCTAACCAGAACAGTCTAGTAAAGAGCGGGGAATACCAACCCACCCAGAAGAACTTGGACTCAAAATTTACCTTGCCTACAAGATGCATAGGGATAAAGATAGAGCAGAGATTGAGGGAATGCCCAACTGATGCCTGGCTGAACCAAAAACCCACCCTATCGAAGAGTGCCAACCCCTGAACACTATGAACAATACTCCTTTAAGCTTGCCAGCATGAGCATATCAGAGTTGTCCTATGAGAGCCTCTACCCAGCAGAACCTCAAAACAGATGCTGAGATGCACAGCCAAACATTGGTTAATGTATAAGGAGTCTTGGACAATAGTGGGAAGAAAGAGAAAAGGACCCAGAATTGACAGGAACTCCACAAGAAAAAACAACAGAGCCAACTAACCAAGACCCAGAGGGGTTTGTTGAGACCACATGAACTGGACCATGCATGAATGGGACCATGCACGAACTGGACTTAGGCCCCTACAAAGATGTAGCAGATGGACAGCTTTGCCTTCAAGTGGGTACTCTAGTAAGGGAAGTGGGGACTGCATTGGACATGGACTCACTTGCTAGCTTTTAGGTCACTTTCCTTTGCAGCGACTGCCTTGACGGATCATACGGTAAGAGGCAGGTTCAGTCCTGATGCAACTTGATGAGTTAGGGTGGATGGGAAAGGAAGCTCTCCTTTTCTGAGTAAAAGGGGAGGTGAGTGAGGGGAAGGAGGGAAGTTAGGACTGGGAGAGGAGAAGGGAAGGTACTGCAAGGATGTAAAGTGAATAAAATAAATAAATAAATGAGAAAAAACCCTAAGAGAATGGGGGAAAAGATTCATTATGTTGTAACCCAAAAAATAAGTTGGAGTCAGAGCAGAATGCCATCATTGAGATGATATTTAGGACCTATCCTTTGAGAGGAAATAAAATGCATCAGAGTAGAAACTTGTCAGCTTCCTCTGTAAATGCTAATAACATACTCATTATATATACACACACACATACATACATGCACACACATATACATATATAAAATCAGATGGCTTTCTCTTTGGAGAAGCTGACATTCACATATTGGGTGTTTATCCTTTTTCCCAAATACTTCTCCATTTTTAAATGTATGTTTAAATGTATGTTAAACCCTTTTCTTGATAATGTACAACATCATGTAATATACATAATTATAATGTACTTATATGGTATACGCATATGTAAAATACACATGTCACACATATCATATCATACCATAGCATATCATACACATACACCAAAAAAAGATGGCTCAGGGATTAAAAGCACTTGTTGCTCTTGCAGATGACTGAATTTTGTTCTTAACACCCATATCATTGTTCACCACTGCTGGAAACCACATCTTCATAGATCTGGCCCCCTCTTCTGGCCTCTTTGGGTACACTCTCATAGAGAAACCCATACACAGACACACGGATACATAAAATTAAAAAAAAAATAAAGATCTAAGTATTTTACTTTAACATTAAAAGAGGCATTGTATATAAGCTTTACAGTTTTATCTCAACTGGTTTTCTAACTTATCTACTTGCTATAAACTATTTTTTCCAAAGGTGTTTTTTTAAAAAAAATCTGGGTAGAAAAATCAGTTATTGTCATTTTCATTTAAATGTTCATTAATAGGTGTGTGAATGCCTGTGTGCCTGTATGGCATGTGTATGAATGTGCATGAATGCCTGTGTGCATGTGTGGCATGTGTATGAATGTGCATGAATGCCTGTGTGCATGTGTGGCATGTGTATGAATGTGAATGTGCTCACCTGTGAGTGGACATCTGGGGGCTGGAAGTTTATTCAAGTGATTTGCTAGCCCATTGCTTAGAACAAGCCCTTTCCCTGGACCCCAGCACTCCTGGACTGGCTTGTAGGCCAGGGCTATACTAGCTTGTTTATATGTGGGTGCCAGGGATCTACACAGGCATTTATAAAATACTCAATGCTTTTTTTAGTGCAAGGACAGCGAGAAGATGCCATAATGGGTCTGAAAGAGTAAAGAGAAATCATAAAAAAAACCCCACAGTAACATGGTCTAGAGATTTGGGTTGGCAAATCTTGTTGCTTTTACAAACCCAGGTTCTGTTCCCAGCACCCATCAAGTAACACAAGTTCTGGGGGCTTTGACTCCCTCTTGTACCTTCCGAGGGCACCAGACATGCACATGATACACAGACGCTTAAAATGACCAAAACAATTTCAGATGATAACGGTACAGAATATTAAAAAAAAAAACAAATACCTTTGGAGGTGTTTCAGATCCTGGATATTCTCTCTGATCTAATTTCTTCCAGCGATCCATTAGTTTGGTTACCATGGGAGTATTAAAATCTACCAACTGGAATCCAGTGACATTTGCTCCTCCGTGTATAAATCTCTCAAGAGAAATATCCTTGAAACCCTGTAAATTAGTAGAAAAGCTCATCAAATTTAGTTCCTTAAGTGTTTGGTTCTTTAACATATGCAGGTTAAAGATTTCCTTCCTAGTTCATGTAATCACATTCCTGTTTATCCAAGAAGAAGCATATTATTGCATTGATAACTATAGCCAATACTATGTACCAGGGTTTATATTACGATTGAATTTACTATATACCAGGTTCTGTTTCAGTTACATTACAGTTTATCTGTATAGCTTAATCATCCCTTGGTTACTGGGTAGATTGGATTCATTTTAAGGTAACTAAGGATCAGTGGTGTAAGACAAAATCTTTCGAAGGTCATCTATGCATGTGCAATAGAGCCAAGTTTTGATCAGATAAGTTGATGGCTGTGTTCACTCTTTCTACTTTGTAGTCCTTCATATCATCTAATTTTATTAATTGCTATAATATTACCAGCAGAGGAAAGGCACAAAAGAAACCTAGCCTTTGATTCTCACCTTTGTTACATTCTAGCCTTGGATTAGATCCACATGAGGACAGAAGGATAATACTCCTAGTATCTAACGTCTCGGGTATGCATTCAGTAATTGTGAGTGATTATTAATTAATTCACTTAACCAATATTAATTTTGGGTCTATTATGTGCTGGCCAATCTGACAGCTCATCAGTAACATTCTCATTTCACTGAGAAATAAGCTACACATCACAAAGCAAATTCATGTTTTAGAAATGGGAAAAACACTGCTCATCAATATCTAGCTACTCAACTGTCAGCATGGAACCTTTGTGCGTTTAACAGCACGTAGTGCAGAACCGCCGGCAGACAAATAATTTTATTGTTTTCTGAACAGCCACAGTAGTTCAGCTTTTGCATTAGCAATTAATTTATGAGATTATTATTTTCTATCAGTCTTAGCTGAAATAGAAGGTAACTAAAGCTACCTTCCTGTAGCTTTAGCCACAGCTACAAGCCACAGGCAAACTGCAGCTCTCAGGGGCACCATTAGATACAGAGTCTGGCAAACCGTACATTGAAAGTAAATGAAAAAACAATTCTTGTGTCTGATTGTAACAAGCACCTGCCAGTTATGGTTTAAATTAATGGTGGGTGGCTTGGTTAATTTGGGCTACATTTGTTTGAATACAAGCGCCCTTTCATTGCGTCCTCATAATTTTATATAGAAAATTGATAGGATCTAGACTGTGACCTAGTTTCCTTGGCAACAGTTACTTTGGTGAGCATTTTAGCTTTTGTTGGAATCTACAGAAAATCATGGGACTGAAGGGGCTCTATGGCTACACTATAATGAACTTACTGGAAAAATCAGTGGTTAAGTACCAAAACAAACAAAGTTTCTGAGGGCAAGGGTGCGCTCCCCAACTTGTGGAAATAACCTCTTATATTGCACTTCACAGTGGATAGTGAATTCTCCAGATTCTTTCCCAACTTGACTTCCTTTTTAATTTCCATTTGTGGTTTGCACATCCTCTGCTTAGGAAATAGTTACAAGCTGACTATATCAGCAATGTAAATAAAGGCCCATCTTTATGTTTTACCTGATTCTGATCAATATTTCTGTACATTTTACACATTAAATCATGCTAAGGCAGCTCCGGTACAGTTACCAAAGGAAGATCAAGGAGAATGAGAAAAAGTCTATCTTATTATCTTTTAAAACTCACTGTGAAGAGATGAAGTTTAGGTAGTCACTTTTGATGCCCATGTAGATTAGGGCAGAAAAATTGAAACATTCAGGAAGCACAAAAAGAGAAATAGGACAGTGTTGGCAAGTTGGTAGACCCTTAACTGGGTCATTGTGATTGTATAAAGCTGCTGGACTGGATGTTTGATGAATTTTGTCCAGTTCCCACATTGAAGCTAATAAAATACCTAAAAGAAGCTAAATGCCTCACTCTTGTATCATTTCTTTACCTTTGATTGAGATATGAGACTGACCTGCTGCCTACTGCACTAAGGAGGCAAGTGATTGAGGTATGAAAGATGTTTATATGTAGTGTGTCTCTCTGTATGTAATGGATTCAATAGTCTTTAGTTTTGTGTAATAATTTTATTCTTTAAGATCTTAGTGCTTTCTTAGAAATGAACTGAATTCATTTTAAAAATTAAAAACCTAAAGAAGAACATGCTTCTTGCTTTGTGCCAAGAGTCTTATACTGCTATTGGCAGTCATACTTAAATTGTTCAATAGCTGAAGGAAGAATAAATATACACACATATTAATGTGTCTAAGGTCAGATGCCCCTGAAGCTTATGGGTGTGTTCAAATGAATGTTCACTGTGTGTTCTGGTTCTCCGGATATGTTTATTTACTTAAGAACTTATTTACTCTTTCAATCAAAAAGGTCAGAGCTTCCGACTTGCCTTTGAGATTTACTGATCTGTATGATTGTGGGTAAATTACACCAGAATTTACCTTCCAGTCTATAAAATAAACACATCTATTTTTAAAGGACCGGTAAAATCAATTAACGTTAAAAAAATCCAAGCATAATAACCAAAGCAGAAGAGTACAGAGAAGAAGTTCAGTTAGATACAGAAGAAAGGTGAAGAACCATTTCATACAGTAAGAAGAAAGGCCATCCTGGTTTGAACAAGATTGCCGTAAGTCAATTCCTTATTTATGACTGTGCCAAAGGACTTTGGAAACTTTTTAATACACAGAAGGTTTAAAAGAACAATTTGACGAAGAAAAATATAATATTAGGACATGCTGTCATTTCTGAATCTAGAAGAACTCAAAAGATAATCCAAACGCTTAAGGACAATTCTCTAAAAGAGGTTCACTACTCATCACTCCGATCCAGTGGGAGAAATGCCTCTGAGGGGAGGTAACAGCTCCTAGGGCCACACGCGGTGGATTGGGAAAAAGACCTCAGGGTTTATTTAATAGGATAAAATCTTCACCAAGCTGTCTTCATTAAGTTAGACAATGAAGAGTTGAGATGAAAAGGCTTATGGAGCGCAGTGCTGAACTCATCTTAGTAGGCTATAAAATATTGGAGCATTGATTTAGATTTGGGTCTATACCTCATTTTTGGAGAAACTCAAGTCCTGTATAGAGGATAGACAAGAATTCTCTGAGAAGGCTGAAGATTCCTCAAGGGGTCAGTTATTTAAAGGGTGATATTTTCATGATTTTTGTAGAATGGGAAACCCTCAGAAAAATAATATGATCACGCCTGTATTTTTAACTGGCAGTAATGTTTAAAAAAATTGAAAAAGAGAGAGTCTAAGAGCCAAGTAGAAAAGCAAATTTTTTTCTTACCCCCATCTCCTAGAAAGCATACACTGAGCCAACAGGAAATACCTACTTCTGTATCTAAGACTTCTAGAATAATACTTATTATGATATGGTCTGCTTTCAGAAATAGCTCTAGATAATTGGTGTGGCTGAATAACTACAGATATACTGTCCAAACCTCACAAAAGAGATAGGAAAGTAAAAGAACTTTTAAACAACCTTCTACTTGTACGTTCCCTTCGTCTTTAATATGCAGCTGTTAACAGAAAGGCCTTGGTATCAAATCTAAAAAACCTCTCAGACTCTGTGGTGTTTTGAAAGGGAATGGCCCTATTGGCTCATTTATTTGAATAACTGATCCCCAGTTGGTAAAACTGTTTGAGAAGGGTTAGGAGGTGTGGCCTTGTTGGGGCAGGTGTGTCACTGGAGGTGGACTTTGAGGTTTTAAAAGCCCAAAGTTATTCCCATTTTGCTCTCTCTCTGACTCATAGATGTCTCAAGATGAAATCTCTCAGCTATTACTCCATTGTCATGCCTTCCTGCCGGCTGCCTGCTGTCAGGATGGTTCTACACCCGAAACTCTATATGCCACATATACTCTTTTCTATAAGTTGCCTTGGTCATGGTGTCTTATCACAACAAGAGAAAAGTAACTATGACAGAGCCTCAGTGGGTTCAGACTTGAGTAAGAGGTGAAGGAATCATCAATTCAATTAATCTCGAGAGAGGTGACTTCATTTCTAGGTGCCAGCATGACGCTGGTAATTACATCAGCTGGAATAAGAATATGCCATTACTGTGACATGGAGATGTCAACTTATACCCATTTTGTGAAGGTAGAGTGAAATATGGACTCAATGGTGGCTAAGAGAGAAGATAAAGTCAACTTGAAAGTACTATAAGGCAACCATAAACACTGCCGAGGAGTATTAACAATCCATTGCATTTTTACTCATAAAAAACTTATAAAATATTAAAAAAATAATTAGAATCTGCTTTATTTCTGCCAAACACAGTAAGAAGACAAGATTTCTATGAGATTCCCTATTTTGTTCCTCAGTCAGTACAGTTATTTTATGTGTGTTTGCTTGCTTGTATTGCAGTTTTGGAGACAGGGTCCCATTTTGCAACCTAGATTGGCCTAGAACTTATTACAAACCCGTGCGGGCCTTGCATCCGCGGCAATCCTCTAGTGTCAGGCTATTGAATCCCGGAACTGCAAGAGTCAGTCACGATCCCTGACTCTTCCTTAACTTTTTACCTAATGAGTATCTTACTACGTTGTTCAAGCTCACCTTGAACTTCCATAGCCCAGGGTAGCCTGCATCAACCTTCCAGGTGCTGGGATTATAGACATGAACCACCACACCTAGTCAGAGCATTAATCATTTTTATTTTATTTTTTATTTAATTTAAAAAAATTTATTCACTTTACACCCTGTCATAGTCCCCTTTCTCATCTCATCCTGGTCCTACCCTTTCTCCCTCTTTGCCCCATTTCCCTCCCCTAGTCCTCAGAGAGGAGAACCCTCCTCCCTTAACTGCAGACCTCAGCCTACCAAGTCTCATCAGGGCTGGCTGCATCTTCTTCCTCTGTGTCTTGGCAAGGCTGCCTTGCCAGCAGGAAGTGATTGAGGAGCAGGCAACAAAGTCTATGTCAGCCCTGTTCCCCTTACTATGGAATCCACATGGAGATTGAGCTGCCTATCAGCTACATCTGTGCACTGGGCCTAGATCATCTCCATGCATGGTCCTTGGTTGGTGCCTCAGTCTCCACAGGCCACCCTGGGTTCAGATTTGTTGGCTCTCTTGGTTTTCATGTGGAGCTCCTGTCCCCCCGGGTTCTTCTATACCCCGACTCTTCCGTAAGGCTCCCTGCGCTCTGCCGATTAAAATGCCACATTTGAGCCCATGTTCTCCAGGTGTTAACCTTGTTTAGATAAAGGGTATCCTTGATTTTGACAAAAAAAGCATGCTTATGAATTCATATTACAATTTCCCACATATTGATGCTTATTTAGATTTTTTTCTCCTTTTGGTAAATACAGGTTTTATCTTATACTACTGCTTTGACTTTCAAAGTGTGACTAAGTCATTCTGACAGATGAAGTAATAGTCTCCCATTAATTGCAAGCTATAATTAAATAATTATAAGTATTTTAAAGTTATTTCTGAGAGTTTTATCATATTATAAATACAATAAATGTTTATTTATTGACCTTGTAGCCTATATACCTGCTGAACTCATTTATAGGCCCAATAATTATTTTAATAATTTATGATATTCTTATATGCAAAACTTCCTTTTTCTGTATCAGTAACTTTTATTTCTTTTTTGCCTAACTACTCTTGATAAGACCTATTTTATAATGTTCAGTAAAAGTAGTATGATAGATAACATATCCATATCTTGTTTCTACTCTTTTCTTATTTTGAAGACAGTGTCTCTTTTTGCTTAGGCTGATCTTGACCTTGCTGTGTAGGCTGGGATGAATGTAAAGTTCTGATCCTTTTGATTATACCCCTGAGTTCTAGGATTACAGGCCTGCACCACCACATTGAATTTGTGTGGTACTGCTGACAGAACTCAGGGCTCTGAGCATGCGAGGCAAGTTCTATTCCAACTCGCTACATCTCCAGTCCCCTATCATCTTTAATTTCAGTGAAATCAGTTTTTAACATTAAGTCGAAATGTTAATAAAATTTTTATATGAATTCTGGACAAATTTTGCACTTGGGAATCCTATATATAGTTATTAAGAAATGGTTTTGGATTGGCTAAAAGCACGAATGAATGCCAAGAGAATCCATATCTATACTGTATACTATAACACAACTGAGTTCATGTAACTGGCCTAATCATGATAAAAGCTTTATATTTCTAGTTAGAGTTATGCATCAGCTCCTAGGAAACAAACATATTTCTATTTCATATGTTGATACTTTAGTATAAATATGTTGCCACCTACTCAGGCTGCTTAAAGGAGGCTCTGAGATACAATATCATTTTGCATTGTCCTGCTTATTCTAACTGGCAATGTAAACCACTCATTTCTATGATAGTTTATAACATTGATTTTCTTCTCTGAATTATTTGGTTTAGAAAGAATATTTGTCAAAATTGCCCATGTGCAGTAATTAATTATATACTTATTAGATAATGCCAACAAGAATATAGATACCCCTAATCACAGCCTTTTATGATACATTGATTAATAAGAAATATATTTGCTTTAATATTTGTGATCCTCCTGCCTCTGCTTCCTTCAGCAAATCCTACTGGTGTGTGCTACCACAACCGGCTTGCTTTAATATTTGTATTTTAAGAAACAGATGACACATAAACTGTGGTTTACTAAAAAGAATAGAAAAGATGAGTTAATAATCCACTGTTGTAGGATTTTACTCTACTCAAGAAATGCAGCATAATTTTCATATGCCATTGCTGTATAATAATGTCTTAGCTCTATGCTGAAATCCAGCTCACCAAAGACTGGACCTCTCTCTATGAACATGTGAAGGCACACTCATGCCAATGTAGCTATCTAAACGTGAGAGGGCACATTCAATATGCAGATAAGTGACAGGACTGAGTCCCTTTTCTGTCCTTTACTTGCTTTCCTCCTTCAGGAATAAGATTCTCACCAATAAAATATGTGATGGGAAATAATAGGAAAAAAATCATGAAATTATTGTCGCCTTTCCTAGGATAATCCACATTGGGAATAACAGTCTAAGATAAAACTTTTCTATGTAGAAAAGATAAAATTTTTCTATAATGAGATCTTACACAGCCAGTTTCCCCAAGCTGGTGGGTTACCCCAAAGTCCTCAGTGAGCCTTGTTAGATACTCCACAAAGGCTTGTCTGAGGCCTGCAAGCAATTCATTCTGTGTTGTTTATTATCCATCTCTAGGTGATTTGAAAGATTGATGCAGTTTAAAACATATTATTCCCATTACACAAAAATATTTGTGTAATTAGCCATTATATCTTGTTTTTATTAATATTGGAGAATATATTTATCTGTAGACTAGTATTTATCATTTAAACAGACAAAACGCCAGTATTTAATTTGACAAGTGATATCATGGTAAAGCAAACGTAATAATTATTATTAAATGTCTCCATGGAAAATCCAATTTATCTTGCATAAAATGCACACTAAACTCTACATTAAAATATGATGATTATTTTAATAACATAACCTGAAGAACAGTGCATGATGTTGTTAACCATCGATTAGAAGATCATTTAAGACATAATCCTGGATACTTCATCAATTCTTAGTAAGAATAGAAAAACAATGTTTCTTACCAAATTTGCGATGATATAATGGTAACCTTTGACGTGCTTTCCAACACTCACAATCTATGAATACAAAGAATGAGAGAAAATAAATTTAACTTTATTGAAACATTACTTAAAATAGTAAAAGAGTACATGAAGTTATGGGGGGAAGGGGCAGTGGAAGTATAAGAAGAGATGAAGGAGAGAGAATGGGAAGGTGAATTTGATCAAAACAGATTCTAGTCATTCATGAAGTTATTGATATATATATAAAAAAAACCCGGGCTGGTGAGAGGGATCACCAGCTAAAGGTTCTTGCTGCCATGCTTGATGAAATGAGTTTGGTTCCCAGGGCAAACTTGTGGAAGGAGAGACACAACAGTACAAGTTGTCCTTTGTCCTCCATATGTATGCCATGCACGCACAAAATTAATTAAAAGCTAACTACTTCAGCACAACTTCCTATAGTTGTGTGATGGGAAAACAATGTCATTTGACTTATACATGTAGAACATTATAATCAGAAGAACTCATATATAACATTAAAGTACATGCTTAAAGTAAAACTATTATTTATTTCATTCATACTTTATTAATTAAACAAATTTTTTCTACCTTTTTGGAAAAACCAGAATATGTTAATTTCCTCAGAGAGATCAATAGGGCTGTGAACCAACTGTTCACGTACATTTCTTGAGAGAGAGTACATTAGCACAGAAACAAAATGATTTTGGCTCAGAGAGTTTACTCTTCAGTAAACATAAATATCAGATAGGTGAAATAAAGCAAAAGCTCGTCAATGAGTGCAGTTTGTTGATTGGGTACAGACTGACACGAAAGGACACTGCTATGTCTCCTCATCTGGTGGCCACAAATTCAAATAAGCACAATAGAAAATAGGTTGAAGATAATTACTACAAAGGCACTGGTTTCAGGGTCTTGTAATTAGAAAGGTGACTCTGGAACTCCTAAGATGGGATGAACATGTCAGCCCTTTATCCAGTATCCCTAAAGTGCTTTATGCAAGAACTTTTCTGTCTGGACCATTTTCACTTGAGGAATTTTCATGTCTCCTCTTTGTATGTAGGACTATGTAAACATATTTGATGACAATAAATTAAAAACGGCAACTGGTGGCATGGTCTAAACTTTCTGACTTTGAGGACTGACTTCCAATTTTGAAAAAACTTTCAGGTAAAATCCCTTAAGATGCCATAGTGTGCATATGCGTGCATCCACTTTTACAACTATTTCTCAGAGTCTAGATTTTCAAGTCACTGTGTATGGTACTAATTCAAAATTTAATCTGCTTGAAGGACGCTGTGATAACTCTTAGGAAAGATGACTCATTAACATATCAAACCCAGACCAAGACAAAACATCCTCAATGAATGCCCTGAATAGCTGGCTTGTAGTTTTCTACTCCATTTTGATTGTGTTGACAGAGTTGTGGCTTTACAGAGGATCTGAGCTCTGACTTGTTGTCACGTCTGATCTTAAAATTCCTCTTTTTGGATGAGCACTGAATTCCTATCAGCCCATCCTTTATCATAGTCACACTTTGTTCTTACCACGTTGAAGATTTTCTTTATGTTCAGCTATAAATTTATGACATTTTACATGGAATTTGTACATTTTAAAATCTGTTCAATGTATCTAGCCTATAATTTATCTGTTAAATCAAACCTACTTTGAGAATCTTGTCATAAAGGTGAAAAAAAAACCCCAATATGCTGACAGAATTATAAAGAAAAATCAGTAGGAGATGACCTAGTTTGATTTCTATTTGTGCAATAAAGAATATAATCAAAAGCAAGTTTGGGGAGAAAGGGTTCATTTGGTTTAGAGGTTAGAGTGCATCATCAAGGAAGCCAAGGCAGGAACTCAAGGCAGGAACCTTGAGATGGGAATTGAAGCAGGTGAAGTGGAAGAACATTGATTACAGGCTTGCTTTCCATGGCTTGCTCAACCGACTTTCTTATAAAACCCAGGGCCATCTGTCCAGGGACAACACCAACCCCAGGGGCCTGGATGCTCCTCATTAGTCAAGAAAATCCCCCCCTGATTTGTCTGCAGTTCAATCAGATGAGTCATTTTCTCAACTGAGGCTCTCTGTTCCCAGATGATTATATCAAAGTTGATAAAAGACTAACCAGCACAGGAGACATTACTGAGTTGTTATATGGGCTGTTATATTAGTGACTGAACATGAACTGAACAAGGTAAGATCAATTAATATTCTGTAAATCTCTGGAATAGTCAGTGCCGTAGACATCTATAGGGAATACTTGGTAACAGACACTTAGATGGGAAACTTGAACTGAGTTGGTTGAACAGATTTCTGCCACGTGGTCTCAGCTATCTCTGCTGCCAATCAGCAACCTGTCTCTTTCTGATTCGCTTTATTTTCCTCTGCTGTGTTTATCCATGTCTCTTTAAATGCTCTTAAGTCCCAGGCCTATCCTGCTTCTGTATTGTTATACAGTTAGCTTGTGATTTTCCTTTTATTACAGACAAACTCTTTGCCAATTAAAAAAATCTATCTAAGGAATAAACACTAGTGTTACATCAGACAGAGCTGCTAAAATCTTGGTCCATGGAAAACAGTTAATTCTAGATTGTTAGGAAAGAAGTGCAACCAAATAAAGCTCACACTACGTATTTTTAAAGCAAACCATAGGAAACTCATCAAACCACAGGAAAACAGAAAGGGACAAAATCCTGGAAGAAAGATCTTGCAGACTGTGACGAGCAATGACATTCGAAGACAGAGGGCCTTAGAGAGCAGATGTCTGAAGATATCTGCCTAAAGATGCTAGAGACCAGAGCCTTGGATGAACTATCTTCTTTACTGTGACAAAGCAGATATACCACACACACTGTAGGGAGGTCTCTTCATCCCTTCCCTATTTGTAGTGGGCATGGTTTAATTCCAGATCTTGGTTCACTACTAAGAATGTACCCAAGATAGAAATTTCTTTATGAAAAATGTACAGTGCATATTCCAAAGAAGAGTGCATAGTGCCCTATGTAAAGAGTGCTCTATAAGTGTTTTTTACTTAAACATTTTAAGGATGGACAATGCTGGACTTTGTGAAGAATATTTTATGTTCCTCTGTGGCCTGGCAAGGCTGCACTGCCCAGGGGGAGGTGATCAAACTGAGTTCTTGTTAGAGACAGTCCGTGTACCCCTTACTAGGGAACCCACTTGGAAACTGAGCAGCCAATCGGCTTCCTTTGAACAGGGGGATCTAGGTCCTCTCTGGACATGGTCCCTAGTGGGAGTCTTGGTCTCTACAAGCCCTCTGGGCCCAGGTATTTTGGCTCTGTTTTTCTCTTTGTGGAATTCCTGTCCCCTTCAGGTCTTTCTATTTCCCTCTCCTTTGTTAGATTCTGGCAGTCTGCCCAAAGTTTGACTATGAGTCTCGGTATTTCCCTCAATCCCCTGATGGGTAGAGTCTTTCAGAGGTCCTCTGTGGAAGGCTCCTGTCCTGTTTCTTGTCTTCTTCTACTTCCAATGTCTTTCCTGTCTGTCTTTCTGAATGAAGATTAAGACTCTTCCCTAGGGTCCTCCTTGTTGTCTAGCTTCTTTAGGGCTATAGATTTTAGTATGTTTATCCTATATTATATGGCTAATATACACTTCAAGTGAGTATATACCGTGTGTGTCTTTCTGCTTCTGTGTTACCTCACTCAGGATGATCTTTTCTAGATCCCACCAATGATGCAGCCAGCCTTGATGAGACCTGATAAGCTAGGGTCATCTAGAAGGGGAGGAGGTCCTCCTTTATCAGGGGACTTGGGAAAGGGATTGGGGGAGAAGAAGGGTGGGTGGAACTAGGAGGAGATGAGGGAGGGGGCTGCAGCTGGGATACAAAGTGAATAAATTGTAATAAATAAATATATAAATAAAGTAAAATTAAAAAACAAAAAGAATATTTTATGTTTAAATATAAGTCTGAGTGATTTTACTTTGAGTACAGATCAGTGTTTCTGTGTGTATGGCATTGTTATTTCAGTAGAGATACAGTGTGGGTAAGCCTTTTGGAGGCCCATGGGGGATGGCGGCAAGTGAAGCATCAGTGACCTCTATGCCTCCTGATCCACTGCACACAGAGTTGATCCAAATAGGAACCCCTAGCACACTACTGAAGTCTCAAAATGGATCCAAGGCTAGGGTTGTGACTGCTTCCTCCTTCTTTACGGAAGTGTCCTAAAGTGACCTCCTTCCCCACACCCCATCTTCCACATTTCCTTCTAGTTGCAACAACCTGATTGTTACTAGTGCTTGAGGATAGCGTGGGATGATGTGATTGTCCTTTCAGTCTTTTAAGGGCTGTTACACTAGGTAAAAAGGTTAGATCTGCACCTTTGAATCTGTTCTCTGGAGTCTGATTCCCACGGTTCTGCATGGGCTCTACCACCATTCTCTCCCTTTCCCCTCCGTTCCTGATCCCCACAGAACAGTTTGAGGTGAAAGCTTCAAATCTAAAATGTTTCTGCCTTCTTCAAGGGTGGTTGGTCATGTTGTCACAGGACAGTGATATCAAGGTGGGCACTTGGCTGTAAACTATAATTATTGGCTTCCACAATGAAAGGAGCTACAGTGGTACAGAAGCTGAACCCCCTGGAAGAAAACAGGGGCGTGACTAAATAGTAATCATCAAGTGTCTGCTTAGAGTTCCGAAAAACAGGCCAAGAAGGATGCACCAGCTATAGTGATTATCACTGTCAAAGTAGTCTGTCTTTTCAATAATTTAAGAGATATGCCAAATTTGAATCAATCATGTACAACCATCTTGCTTTTGTTTTAGGAAACAAATACTTCTTTAGAAGTATCTATGGTGCTGGTTAAATCATTCAGTTGTAAAACCATATGCCTATCAAAAAATAGATACCATGATGTTAGCATCTGATATTGGTGTGAGAAGTCGTCATTAATATAATTTATAATTTGTTTTTAATGCCTTGAAAATTGCTATTTCTATACCCACAGATTAGTGTAGCGCCCAGACCTTGTTGGAGAAGTTTGAGCAAGTGATTGCCAGTTAATGCAGAAACTCACAACCGGTCAAAGTGCAGAGAATAAGTGTCTGTGGTACACTCAACTACAAACGGGACATCTATATCATAGTTTCCCCCCAGGAACTAAGGGACATTCCTAAAGGGGGGGCAAGAAGATTATACAAGCCATATTATAAGAGCCAGATTGGAAGCGTCTGTTGAACGTCAGAGAATCACTGTAGTCACGAACTTATCGCACTTGTGGTTTCTTGCCCAGACCTGGACAGGATCTAGCCAGCTGACTTTGGGGTGGAGGAGGTAGGAGAGCAGCTGAGGAGCTCTTGGCAGTTGATAGCTTCAGGGTAAGTCAGCTTTTCCTAAGAGTGCGGCCTCTGGGAGGAGGAGGATGCTCCTGAGGAGGGCTCTATAGCCATGTTTATGTAGTCGGCACACACCAGGCTTAGTGAGAGAAAAATCAAAAGGACAAGAAGCTTAGGGGGTTAGGGAAGAGGAATGGATCCAAGAGGAGTTAGGAGGTGAGAATGGGAGACTATGATCAAAATACATTGCATATGTGACTGAATTCCTCAAAGAATCGGAAAATACTATACCAAAGAGAGAAAGATAAAGATAGAATAGTTTTTCTAAAGCGTTAGTATAAAATATTCATTTTGTTGCACAAAATGACTGAAGTTTTGGCCTTCAATTTATAGTCAGACTCTATGTAAAGCCTTTCATGTAGCAATAGTTAATAAGTCACTCAGAAGTTCTTCTATCAAGGGTTCTGTACATTACCTCAAACTATCACTGTGATGCCCTGATTGTTGTGCCACATTGTCTCCCAGCTGAAGGCACACAGCAGCATACTTAAGTGTGAAGGGTTTTGGTTTATCCTTTTTTCAAAAAATTATTTTATTATTTTTGAAAGAATTATTATTTTTTTAAGTTGATGATTTATTTTTATGCTCTATTTGTAGGTATGCCTGAATGCCGGGGGGGGGGGACATCAGATCTCAGCCATAGATGGTTGTGAGCCACCGTGTAGTTGCTGGGAATTGAACTCAGGACCTCTGGAAGAGCAGACAGTGCTCTTCAAAGCTGAGCCATCCCTCCAACCCCTTGGTTTATTCTTTAATGTGATCTTATAACTTAGGTAGAAAGCTTTCCCCCAGATCTCATTCTCTACCAGAGAACAACGTAGATATAGTAAATGTCTTCAGTGGTCATGGTGCTAAGACCATGCTGCTGCTACACACAGAAAATTATTACTGCAAGAGCAGTGCTTGCTAAGACTTCCCATAAATATCCTTGATGTTCACCCTCAAGATGCTTCAAAATATTTCATTTAAAAAACAAAACCTTTAATTTACTTCAGTTTCATCAACACACAAACACAAGACAAATACAAAATACAAGTAGCTTTGACAAACAAGCTACTGATTGAAACTACAACCCTTTTAGGGCATAGCAAAATTTTATGTTAAGGCAGGGAATATACAAATGAGATGAAAATAAAGAACTCAAACAAACAAACAAACAAACAAACAAACAAACAAACCAGAGGCTATGCAGTGTGAGAAGTGCTTTATGGGGAAATGTGGAGTATGAATCCTGAACAGCTCTTTTAAAAGAGGTGGTGTCTCTGTGTAGTGTATATGTTCTGAATTTTCTTCTCTTCTTGAAGATGATATCAAGACAATAAAAATTTCTAATTGGGAGTAAATTATTTTTAGGAAGGAAAAGAAGGGTAAAGTTGTGTATAGGTGGATCTTTTCTCACAGGAAGTTCTTCACAGAATCCAACTGACTTCCTGTAAGGAAAGATGGAGTCTGTCTCTGGGGCTAGTATCTTGTTCATACCTGAGTCCACTCTGTTGGTTGCTGTAATAGGCTGCCAGTATCCAGTCTCAGCTCAGACCTCTGCCTTTCAGTGCATACTCACTAATCTGCTAAAACCAGTCCCTGGGTCTTTCTGGCTTCCAACTAGATCAGTATATATTTTTCAAGTCCCTCCACTTAGTCCCTCCACTTCCTCTAGCTTAGTCCACAACTGCTCACCACCAGCGCGGGCCCCAGTGTTTAATACAGAGGTCTGTTAGGGACGTCTGGGCTTCCAAACCACATCTTATTGCATTTATATTTCTTCTTTGTATTGCATTTGAGCCTATCATTTGAACATTCTTAATTATACATTTTTACATATTTTCTTGGATGAATAGCATGCAGGGAAATTGCAGAGAGAGAGAGAGAGAGAGAGAGAGAGAGAGAGAGAGAGAGAGAGAGAGAGAGAGAGAGAGAGAGAGAATGATCCAGAAAAGGTGCCAGGCTTGGATGGGACACCAAGTTATATAAGGTTTAAAAGTCTCTTTGCTATAGCATTTTTTACGGACTTTAATACGATAATGAAGTGTACACGGTAAGTCTCAAAACTGGAGCATACAGTTTCGTTAAACTGCTTAACTGTTTATGAATGATTACAAATTAGCCAAGGCCATTCTTGCCATAGCCTGTCTCTCTACTCTCTTATTTCCTCAGCTTACACAAACACCCCAGACTTTATGTCATTTTAGTATTGTGACCACATTTCCTCACTTTCCTTCAGAGCACATTACAATTTCAATAATAATCCATTAACTTATTTGAAGTTTGTATGAAATAAGCTATTTTATCGTTTGGGGACTAGCACCTTCCTCACTATTTAGTAACTTAGGATAATAACTTTTTTGACCATGCATTTTCCAATTTGCATCTGTATAATCATATTCAATACATGAAAGTGGGGTTAAATAATAAACATGTATGATCCCAGAGTTATCTTATTTGCTCATGTTTCAGTACGATATTTTTGTGATTGAGATCATTTGGGCCTTTTAATATTAGGACTTTAGGCAGTTAATAAAAGAGAGTGTAAGTACGTATAAAGTGAACTTATAGAAAGAGAACATGTAAGCAGATGAGAACTGACCTGACTGCCTTTTCCCTGAGGGCCAGTGTTCATGGTACCAGAAGGTTCCATGTAATATTTCAAAGGAGAAAGGCAACCAGCAGTCCTACCTAGCTATGATGCCTGTGACCAATTAAGGACCAATATGGTATGTCCAATGGGTATAGTAGTCACACACATGCCATAGTGATGACAACAGCTCTATGACTGGACTTAAGAATAGACCAACATGAGGGCTTCTAGGCCGGAATCTAGAACCCTAGCTAAGTAACCAGTGGTAGTGGAATCAGTTATTGGAGGAGAACCTATAACCACTAATTTATTAAACTAGCATAATCCTTAGCAACAATCTATAACTTCTTATAATCACAGATAAGTAAAGTCTTCATCCTTCATCAAGAAAACTTGTCTTTGTAAGAGGCAGAGACTGCCATAGAAAGTCAGTCAATTAAGAGACAGTTATGGAATGCAGTCTCAATGGCTACATCTACAAAACACTCCCTCACCTAAGGCTCATGGAACATTGGGCAAGAGGAGGTGGAAAAATCATAGTGAGATCATTTCCTAATAACATCAGAAATTACATTAGTGAAGTCTTACCAACATGACTACCCAAACATGAGCTGAACAGGAACAACACCAATGGACATAACAAATGGCACGAGGCCTTAATCCTGCACAAAGAACAACAAGCAACTGAGAGAAGCTGGGAGTGAGAGTGGGCTTCCTCAGGGGAGGGCAGACCAGCTGGGCGTCCAGCGCCCAGCAGTCAGCCCTGAAAGCATACACAGAAATAGGATTATGTGAACTCAACAGATTATATCTGGGAATACATACATACATACATAGGTAAATATATACACATGAGAGAGACAGAAAGATAGAGAAAAAGAGACACACACTCACATATGCACACACACAGAGACTGGGAGAGAAGGGGGGGCATCAGACATGGAGAGACCCCATAGAAGTTAAGAGCATGTTCTGCTCTTCCAGGGGACCTGAGCTCAGTTCCCAGTACCCACATGACAGCTCATAAGTGCCAGTAACTCCAGTTCTATACTTAGGGCAAAACCTCAAACACATTACAAAAAGCTATTATATACATTTCCACATATTAACTTACATTATTGTTAAAATTCCCCAAAGAAAATGTAACCAAAGCATAGTTAGCGGGAGGTATAGCTCAGTGGTTAAGACCATGGACTACTCTTAAAGCAGATCCAAGTATAGCTCCTAGCACTCACATCAGGTGGCTTAAAACTGGCATATACCTTCATCTTCAGGAGATCTGGGACCTCTGTACCCTGCAGGTATTCACACACACACACACACACACACACACACACACACACACACACACACACACACACACAGAGAGAGAGAGAGAGAGAGAGAGAGAGAGAGAGAAAACTGTAAAAGAAACTGGAAGTCTAGCTAGATCAGCTATACTTTTCAAAATCTTAACAGAAAGAGTGGAAGCTCTTTGCCAAGTTAAATAAATATCACAATGTCTGGCAAAGTGAATAGTTCATCTTTTAAAGTTACTTGTTTGTTTATTACTATTTGTTCTCAATTCTCATTGGTCCTTTCATCAAGACTATTGTATTGGATGCTCAGCCACATTTCTTTGCCATAAACATGGAGGCGTGTCCTCCTGTGTCCACACTTACAGTCAGTCTTGAATGCCTTTTGCCCAGTTTTCTTCCTGAGAGCTTGTAACTCATCATGTAACAGTTTGATTTCATCCTTTAAACAACCTTGTTTATTGGATACATTGTGTCGCTCTGTTTTCCTTTGAGTTCCTGTATAGATTGGATTGACCTTGATTTAACTCAGAGACAAAGCATGAAAACTGCCAGGAATTAGATAATTGTGTCAGATACATTATCAGATGGAAGAGTGATGCTTACAAGCGTACGTGGAAAGTAAGGAGCTTGTAAGGTAGAGACAAAAAGCTTTTTGTTTCACTTGCAATATATTAGCATATTATATGTAACATTAATAATAGTTATATCATAAATACAATAAAATGAATTTACTTTCTAGTGTGAGTTCTGCTTTTAAGGGAAGACTATTAAGGACTTAAGCTAGACTGCAGCAATACGTAGTTTGGCTATGAGTCTCAGCATCTCCTTCCATACCCTGGAGGGTAGAGTCTTTCAGAGTCTCTCCATGGTAGGCTCCTGTTCTGTTCCCTGTTTTTCCCTCTTCTGATGTCTATGCCGTTTGCCTTTTGTTTGTAGCAGCTTTATTCAAAATAAACAGATGCTTAATCCTCATTCAGATGGGCAAACAGGACAGACATTGGTAGTAGGAGAAGACAGGAACAGGACAGAAGTCTTCCACAGAGGACCTCTGAAAGACTATCCTCCAGAGTATTGAGGGGATACTGAGAATCATAGCCAAACTTTGGGCAGAAGGCCGGAATCCTTATGTAAGAAGAAGGAGATATCAGGAACTCCATAAGGAGAACAACAAAGACAAAATACATGGGCCTAGGGGGGCCTGCAGAGACCGATACTCCAACTAGGGACCATGCCCATAGAGGACCTAGAGAGAGAACCTAGACCCCTGTTCAAAGGAAGGCCATTGGTTTCTCAGTTTCCAAGTGAGTTCCTCAGTAAGAGGTACAGGGGCTGTCTCTGACATGAATTCAGTGGTTGCCTCTTTGATCACCTCCCCCTGATGGCCACGGAGGAAGATGATGCAACCAGTCCTGATGAGACCTGATAGGCTAGGGTCAGACAGAAGAGGACAGGGATAAGGTATAGGGGAAGAAGAGGGAGGGTGGGAGGGACTGGGAGGAGACAAGGGAGGAGGCTGCAGTGGGGATACAGAGTGAATAAGCTGTAATAAATAAATATATACATAAAATTAAATAAAGAAATAATTAGTGACACTTGGATGAGAAAAAGTTAACTAAAAAGTAAAATATAATTTTACAGTTGGATAATCTTGGGCTAATCCTGTCCCAAATACAAAAGAAAAAAGTAGAGCTCAAATGAGCAAGAGTGCTGACCCCTCTGTTTCCTGAATGTAGACATAGTATGGCCAACTGCTTCATGTCCCTGCCACAATGGATTATATCACTTCAT
>CM053747.1:4010729-4046353 GCA_028658305.1 Pachyuromys duprasi
GTTATTGCATATAACTCACTGTTACTTCAGTATGTAGACAGGAAACTCCTACTTTATAGCCACTAAAACAAACTAAAATTTATAGGTTTCCCATCAGTTTGCTAGGTGAGATTCTGGACACAGAATCCTTCCAGGTAACTGCGAGCTTGCTCCTAGGGCCTCAAGTATTATTGGGTGCTGTTACCTTCAACACGTATTGAGGATGTCTTTTTTTCTAGTCTTCAGGTGAGGCCCGTCCAGGTTTCTAATCAACAGTTATTTTTGGTGTCCTACGTAGTGACTGCAGATGCACTAAGTAGTGAAGTTCTCTATTTTGATGTGATGGACACACAATTTCAAAGGAAAGGCAGGTGAGTGATGCAGTAAGAACTTTGTCTTTTTTTTGTCAGTCTTTACAGCTTTATCCTTGGCCAGTAGTCTTTTTCAGTATCTGATATTGTCCTATAAAATTCACTTCTCTTTTCTGAGCTCTCTGAGAAAGGTACCTTACTCTGCCAGTTTTGCAGTGTGGAAAATTGCATATAGTATTTCCTAGCTGTCGTTTTTGCAGTTTTTCATCTGTCTTGGACTATCCTTTCCTTGAGTATGAAAAATCCATTTTCCCTCTGTTTCCCATGTACAGGAAACTACCCAATGCATTTTACAACGTAGAAGATTTTATCTTACTTCTATAAAGCATTCCTGATTCGGGCCATACTTAGTCATCCCATCTTCTGAGTTCTTGCCCTATTTCATATTTCTTTTCTGAAGCAATTAACCTCTCTGATATTTATTTATTTATGCATTTGTGAGCCCTTGGCCTGAGTAAGCATGGATAGTGACCATGCTTTACATATCTTCATGTGTCTAGTACATAGAGTTTAAGTGAGCCCAGGCGACGCCCAGGGAAGAGCTGTCCTGTCTACTGAGTCAGCTCATTTGCATTACCACCATGTGGGATGCTTATAAGTGGTGAATTGACTCAAAAAACCAAGGCAACGTCTCTATTAAAGACGTCTGTTTGCTATACGTGTGGCTTGTGCTTCTTTTTAGTCTTTTCCGATTTCTCCTCTCTCTCTTTCTCCCTCTCTTCATTTCTTTCTTTCTCTTTTTTTTTTTGGCTCTGGCATGAAAAAAATATTCACCAGCAAACACTAAAATGATGCATTATGAACTATAGAGTCAAGCTCCACAATATTGGATTTCTTCTTTAATCCTTTATTAAGTGGTAGCAATTCCAGGGGAGAGTGAGGTGGAAAAGGTAGAGTTTTATATGGTATAATTCTTAAGATTTAAAAGCTGTATATATATTCAGCTAGATATTCAGCTTTTATACTTTAATTAATGATATTATAAATTGGCTGTTTGTCCTTAATTCTGTCTAGGAGTTGAGACCTCGCTTAGGCTCTGCTAGGTACGAATGGTGATCTGGTGATTAGGATAAATTAATTGGACTGGCTCCACATTTCATCCCTTCTGTACAAATATACAAGTTCATGTTGAAGGCACTTTCCTCTGTCTGGCTGATCTTGCCTCAGGGTAGGATGGTTGTTCTTTGGTGACATAATAACCTTTCGGGACATCAATAATGGAATTTTTTGCCTTTTTCTTTTTCCAAATTAGTTGGCAAACAGAACGAGCAGGTCGTCATGCGCAGATTCTGAGACTGGCGTGCTGTTTAGAGGGACACTCCTTGTCTTTGGTCTCACTCTGTGAAAACAGCCATGCTGGAGAAGGGAAGCCAATTACAATAGAGGGATGTGACCGAGTCTGTCTGATATGTCTGTGGACCAGCTATTAAGTACAATTTCTTTTTCTTTTTGTTAAGTATGTATTTCACAGTCTAAGGTCAGTACTTACAGCCTGCTGAAAAAAATACTCCGATTCTTAAAGGCACATCTTTTGTGAAAAAGAGTTAATACAGTTTCAATTCTCTGATGACTTTGATATCATCATTTATTCATAAAACTGACATTTATAGTGAAATTTGGGAGATACTATCTTTGTTAACCCTTACATGTTTCCACAAAATTCTTTCAAAAATACATTGTGTGTGTGTATTTTAGCAAACGGTTTTGGTGTGAAACTGGGTTAACTAGAAGTCTGAGGAGATAATTCCATTGGTGATGTGCTTTCTGAACGAGCCTGAGGAAGGGCAGATTAGACCCTCAGCACCGCATGAGAGCCAGCTGCAGTGGTGTGGGTCTGCTACACCAGTGCTCAGCATATGGGGCCACAGAGAAAGCGCAATTTCTACACCTTGTTGGCCAGCCTGGTGGAGTGTGACACTTACAGCTGATCTTCAGCTTCCATATGTGCATGCAGGAGTCAGTGTACTTGGATGGACACACACCCACACCCACCAAATACCTGCCTCCCCAAACAAAACCAAAAGTAGGTCAGCTAAGCGGCTCAGCGGCTGGAGGCACTTGCTGCCAAGTGTGACAACCTGAGTCCAACCTACAAGATGGAAACACAAACTCCACTCAAACGTTGTCTTCTGGCTTTATGTGCATAGTTCCACACGTGTTCGTGCGTACTTGCATTGTGTATGCACACATAGATGTAGGTACAGGCACAAATACACCAAAAATAAAAACATCTTTGGTTAACTCTGTAAAAGTTACCAATAAGAAAATAAAATGTATCTATATTATTTGTCATTTCCGGTCTTCACTCACACACGCATGCGCGCACACACACAAACACACACACACACACATATACACACACACATGAGAAAGAGAAAGCATTATTCAATAAATGTTGTAGAATTAATGAATACCCAGGAAAAGATGTCTGTGAGGGGTTTTACTCTGTGCTGTGTTTGAAGCTATGCCCCAAGCATAAATTTATAGATAGCTTCATCACCCAACATATGACCTGAAATATGTCTTAATTTTCTTTTTAGAGGAAACTGTTTTTGTGATCGTTTCAGCTCAGTTTGCCATATGTAAAGTGAGGAGGAGAAAAAAATAAACATTAAGGACATAATTAAGCTACACATTTTCAAAACCACAATATAACAAGACAAACAATAAGACAAACAGATAAAACCAACCTAAAACCACAAACACAACCAAAAAAAAACCATTGAACATTTCTTACAGTCTCTAAAAGACTGAAAACACATCTGTGCTTTAGTATTTTATAACCTGGTTTGTCCGAACCCAAGTGTCACAGCTGGGTGTCCTGAACTGTAGGAATGCAGAACTGTAACTGCCGGACTTCTGGATTTCCATATTGGAGGGGAATGTCCGAGAAGTACCGAGACCTCAGTACTATTCTGATAAGACTTTTTGCAAAAAATTTAAAAACTTTAAAAGATGTATTATTTTAAATTTTCATTTGTGAGGTATTGGACTATGTGTATATCTGTGTACTGTGTCTGTACCTGGTTCCCCACTGAGGCCAGAAGAGAGTGCCAGATTCCCAGAGCTAGAGCAATGGAGAGTAATGAGGCCCCACATGGGTGCTGGGAAGGGACTCTGGTCCTCTGCAAGAGCAGCCAGTGCTCACAACTGCTGAACTGTCCCCCAGCCTCAGGCGAGACGGTTTTTAATGTTTAAATTATAGTTAAGATCAAATTGGTTTTTGTTTGATTGTTTGTTAATCACTACATTAATCACTGACAATGGACAGTTCTGCATTTCACTGATGTAAGTATTGTGTTCAGGGTTTGAAAATAACAAACATGTATGAAAATAACACACGAAAGGTTCTTAGGATAAACACCTATTTTGATTGGAAAACAGCTTCTGAGTTCCAGCGTTATTGAGCTGCTCCTGGGGCCTGTGTTCTTACTCCGAGCCTCTCTCTAGCCTTTGGTTAGTCTCAACTTTTGTTTTCTTGTTTTTGTTTTTCTGTTGTTGTTGTTTTAGATGTGTGCATCAATTTGTTCACTGAATTTAGAAAAGCAGAATACTGCATTTTGTTTGTTGGAGCTGGCTCGAGCAAGTGACAATAAACTCAATCTACTGTTTTGTTATATTCCTAGTGCCACAAGTGAGATAGTTGGTGTTACATAAATACATCATTTTCCTGCTGTTTCATTTATTACAAGAATTGATAACAGATTCAAACTAATTTTTTTCACGTACTTCTTAGGAAAGTCAGGGGGAAGTTTTTCTTGTAATTCTACAAGTGCTTATTATGAGTTTCATTTACCTGGATTGTTACTGTGGAGTAAACCTCAGTAATCTGTAGACTTTACCAAAACAGCAGAGATCCTTTCTTTAGTGAAGCATCATTATTTTCATTTATAAAGGGGTAACAAGAGGTAGATATTTGCCAGTTGATCATATAGTACAATGTTGCTTCATATTTTAAAAATGCAAAATGTATTTTATGAAAACTTTTTTCTTATTTATTTATTACAATTTATTCACTTTATATACCAGCTGTAGCCCCCTCCATCTCCTCCCAGTCCCACTCACCCTCCCTCTCCTCTCCCTATGCCCCTTCCTTAATCCACTGATGGGGAGGTCCTCCTCCCCTTCTATCTGACCCTACCCTATCAGGTCTCATTAGGGCTGGCTGCATCATCTTCCTCTGTGGCCTGGCAAGGCTGCCTCTCCACAGGGGGAGGTGACCAAAGAGCCAGCCACTGAATTTATGAAAAACTTTTACAAATTCTAATATACACAGTGATTCTCAATCCAGAGCTTGGGGGTGTTAAGGTAGAATCTCAGATATATTTCTCTCTAAGTTTTATTATTGAATACTAAAATGAGTATTGCAAATGTACTCCAAGCTGATAGGTTTTCTATTCCAAATCCAATCACATAATTTTGCAGTTAAACTCTACATAAATATATTGTGGCTAAATATGAGCAAACCTCCTCTGGGCCACCAGATGGCACCCAGGCACTGTGATTTTGGTGGCAGACAGTCTCAAGGTTTTATCACTGTGTTCAGGTCTGGGAAACGCCATCTGTAACTGCATACTGTTTTCCACCACTTAACACAATGACATAGCTCAGTTTTATTATCCTATCCTCTTCAACTCTAATCAACAGCTATTGGATTCTTTATTCAGAGTCTCCCTTTTGAATGATAGTTGAAAAATCATGTTTATGGGAATCAGGTAGCATTTATTTAAAACATCTGGTAAAAACACAACACAGCACAGAATATTCTACCTCATCATCTTTTATTTTATTGATTTGCTAATTTATGTTGATAATTTTCATGCAAATAATTCTTGAAAACATAAAAGGCCCATTTAAATTCTCTAATATGGCACTAATCTTCAAAATTCCTGTTAAAGAAGGCCAAGAACTCCCAGTGTCCCAGCAAGTGCTCTTCTACTGTTTATATCTTTACAGGGTGGAAAAACTGTACTCTTCCCTTGAACTGCACCTAAGAACTAAGTGACCTTTAACAGTAAAAAAAAAAAAAAAAGACGTTTGTCCTAGAGACAAATCATGGAAAATTCCTAATTCTCAAACTCTAATCTGGAAGACAAATATGGAATCAGCATTTTTATCCAACACACACCTAAGTAATAAGACGAAGTCCAGAACTTACTTGTTCTAAAATGTTTTGAAGCCTCTCTATCTCACAATCTATTACAAATTTCTTCTCTTGTCTTCTGTCAAGTTCTTCTAGCAGTTGCCTGTAGCTGACATCGTTAAAATTTTCCACACATATCGCACTGACATGCCATCCATTCTGTCCTGCTTTTTCCATAATAGCTTGAAGTATTGAATATCCTATTAGGGAGAAAAAAAGTTAACAAAGTTATGCCTTTAACTTATGTAGAGACATTTCTTCCGACTTATGTAGAGACTGGGTCTACATTATTATTTCTCATATTTTAAACACACAAAGATCACTTTGAATCTTGAAAATATGAACCATTAAGAATCTATTTCCTTTTTTTTTTCTTTATTTAGGCAGCATTTTTTTTTTAAAGCTACTGACTGGATGAAGTTGCCAGAGTATTCCTTCCATAAAAAAATCTCAAAAATCTCTCTGTTGGAGAACATTCCACTGGGCTAGATATATTTTTGATGAGATAAAACAAAATCCCACTGCACCGAGGCCTGCGGTTAAGATCAATTTCAGGAAGCCTTTCCCTACTTTACACTCTAGACAGAATTTGTTTTGAACAATGTTTTCAATTTTCCCTATGAACAGGGCATGAACAACATTTCTGGTTTAGCTATGGAAGAAAAGTGTACAAGAAATTAGTATTATGGTATTTATTAAGGCTGTATCACTGTCAGAATCTCATTTGGTGATTCAGACAGACCTATACAGGGAGGGCGTTGTTTATTATGCTCTTCTTGTCCTGGCAAAAGAAGAGTATAGGATAAGTATAAGGTGAATTATCAACAGGCGAGGGACTGGGAACTCAGAACCATAAGCTCTTAGAGAAGGTGGAAATTCAAGTAAATGTGAGTAAACTTTTAAAACTGCGACAGGAAATGCCCGTATCCCTTGCCTGTAATAGTAACAGTTGAGAGAGGGCCACCTAGGGACTCAAGGCTAGCTTCAGCCTCATGAGGAAGGAGTTCATGGCCAGCCGAGCTACACAAGACCTTGTCACAAAGACCCCGCAGGTTGGTGAGGTCGCTCAATGAGAAGAGGCACTTGCCACCAAAGCCTGGTGCACTGAGTTCAGTCCAGGTTACGGGATGGAATAGAATGGGGTACTCCAAACTGTCCGACATTCACAAGCATGTGCTAGGCAGGTAAACAAGTACATAGTCAAAAGGTAAAGGGCAACTCCAGCGGTCCTGACAAAATGGAGAGTTTTGGGAGACAGAGTGCTGCTCAGGTGAAGACAGCGCTTCTTGGGGAAATGGTGTGGTTTTTGCCCTGTTCTTTACCCGAACTGCCTGCAAGTGAAAGGAGACTGAGCCTCAACACTGTCTTCATGCCTGGTTCCCCAGCCCTCAGTTTTGATTTAAAAAAATCCTTTAAACAAAGATTGGTTGGGAGCAGAGCTTGTTAGGTTTTTATTTTTAGTTTTATGGCTTGGCATTCTATCTAGTCTCCTTAACAAGCTGGGCATGGAGGTGAAGCACTCTTTAATCCTTTAATCCCAGCACTTGGGAGGCAGAGGCAGGCAGATCTCTGTGAATTTGAGGCCAGCCTGGTCTACAGAGTGAATGTAGCACAGTCAAGGGTGCAGAAAGAAACCCTGTCTCGAAAAACCAAAAGAAAAAAGAATGTTTAACAGTAGTGTGAGCTCATGCTGTGTTTGCTGTCCCTGGTTTTTTCGTCCATAGGTTATTGGAGTTAGGCTCGCTGTCAGGAAAATTTAAAGGGAAAATTTAAACTGAACATACCATGCTTACAAGATAAGAGAACACTTATTTGGTGTCTTGGTGGCAGACGAGCCTCAGATATAGGGAGCTTCATTTTGAGGTTATGTTTTCCCTGTTCCAGAGCCCCAAACATTACGATGTGCAGGCAATGTCAGCAGATGGAACTGATGGTGAGATCATATCTGAAATATAAATTGCCTGAATTCCTGCCAAACGAATACCCTGGCTGTCAGAACTCATTTCTATTTAAATGAAAAATCCCCAAAGAAGAAAGAGGGCATGTTAATTACAATATGCTTCTTCTGGATATGTATTGCTCGTTTAGTCTTCCTTTTGTAGTTCATACCTGTAATTATCTTTTCATACTTTAGCCTGACATTGCCCACCAGCCTGAAAACCTAGGACTTTCTTTTAGTTCCTGTTCAATGAGTGTGACATGTAATAGCATGAAAGCTTTTCCCCCTTCTTTCCTTTCTTCCTCTCTTGCTTTCTTTCTTAAAGATTTGTTACTCATTTTTATGGATATGTGTCTGTCTGGGTGGATGTGTGTGCACATGCTCTTGGGTGCCTTCAGAGGCTGAAAAAGGGCGTCAGACCCCAGAGCTAAAACCACTTAGTTGTTAGCAGTCAGAAGTGGGTGATACATACATCTGTGTGTGTACATACTCATTTTTCCATCTTCATGAGACTGGAGCCCAGAAATCATTTTCTAATGTCTTTCTTTATCACTGTTCACCCTATGTTTTGAGCCAAGCTCTCTCGTGAACCTGAACTTTGCCATTTCTGCCAGACTGTTTGTGTAGGAAGCTTTCTGGGTGGGTACGTCACTCTCAGCTCTGGGGTCACAGTGTGCACTGCCACGCTTGGCTTTTATGTGGTGCTGAGGATTTAAGCTTGGGTTCTCACGGTTTCAAACACTTTACCCACTGAGATATCTTTTCAGTCCCTGAGAGCTTTATTCATGAAAGAATTCATAATTAAGTTCTGCCGCAGGGACTTGCTTTCTGTTGGTAACTGAAGCAAGTTTCCTTTTATTTATTTATTGATGTCTACAGATATGTTATTTAACTTGAAATGAAGGCTTAAGAAACAGAAACAGACACCTTCTTTTTCTTTTTCTTTTTATTTGTGACCATGCAAAAATAATTCTAAGGCCTTTTTTTTTTTTTTTGACTGAGTCTGCAAAAGCATAAGCATGGACCACACACAGTGGAATCATCTGCCTGGTCCCTCACATGAGTTTGCAGCTTGGCTCGGCTCTCTGCATGCTGTTGTTATTTTTTATTTTTATTTTTATTTTTAGCACCATGTGGCTGTCAGGCCTTGTATCAAGACAAAGTGTCCATGTTGCTATTTTCATGATGACATAGAGAAACATACATTTTGATGAAATTTATATATTTCTCTGCTTAGATAATATTGAAAATTTACAAAACCAAAATCAAACTTCAAGTTCAGTGTTTCATTGTCAAATCGCTTAGATTTAGAAATGATGTTACAAGTGAAATAGGACAAAGCCCTAGAACACAATTTTAGTTAAAAGTAAAAAAGAAATGGCCATTGAGAGGGCCTATTAATCATAGCCAGAAATCAGAGGCATCTTTTCAATGCAGCAGAAATGACACACACTTACAGTCTCAGAGCCTCACTGAAGTTTTAGGTCCTTTTGAAAGCTGTTTTGCTTTATTATGCTTGTTCATTATTTATTGACCCTTAGGTACATGTGCCTTTCTTATTTGCCACAATAGCTCAGAATGTATTGCTGCTAGGAGAAAATACTGCATTTGAGTCTATGAAGATGTGTCTTACTTGTTACATAAACTTGAAATCACAAGTCAAGCTGCACAGTTTCTATATCTGACTGTGAGTTATACCTTCAAATCATTAAAATATAAAATATAATATTGTTAGTTTAAAGTAAATGCTACTCCTTTGGATGAATGTCACATAGATAACAAGAATTCATTGCAGTAAATGATACTTCATAAGCTACTTCATCTCAAAAAGCTGTCTAATATTTTAATTATATATACATTGTTTAAAACTTTAAGATTTTATAAAGTGTTTCAAGATCAATAAAGACACAAATGCTTTCCTTACAATGAGAGTGATGTCTATAAAACTTAGAATTAGGTAAGGGACCATTATGTAAAAACATAGCATTTTGTAAATAAATTCAAAGAAATCAAAATATTGTACAATAAAGTAGGAAGACCATATCTAAGTACATTTACATTATTGGATGGCAGTAAATAATCAGCCTTTTCATAGTGATTCAAGAACACTGTCAAGCAACATAAAGCATCCAGATCATGTGATCTGATTGTACGATGGTTATGTTAGATAGAATGGCAGTCTAGTGAACAGTGCTACATTGTTGCATCCTTGCACACCAAAACCTCCTATGTCATCCATAGGAAGTGACCTATTTGGCAATGAGTTTTCAGTGGTTTTCCTACTTCACCACACTAATTGGGATTATTTAATTTTTGCTTTGTAAGATTTATTTCATGTACCTGTCTGTACACAAAGCAGCAGGAGGATAAACAGGAGAAATTCTTGCCAGGGAGATCACTTCAAAAGGAAAGGAGCTATCCAGATACCATAGCATGTTTCATTTGGATGAAGAACACAAAGTGCCAACTGTGTTTTCAAAAGCATAGTTATCAGGCAGCACAATGCATGATTATAAGTCATGTTTCAGAGGACTAGAAGATTGAGGATAAAAGGGGAAGAGGTAAAAATACAGAATCAAGGAATATGATCAGAGTAACAAAGTCAGGGCATGAAGTCAATGTCACATGTTGGATGTGAGGTAGAGAAATGTCTAGGTTATAGAAACATTTTTTTGTGTGTGAGAGGGAGAAAGAAAGAGAGGGGAGAGAGAAACAGAGACAGACAAAGACAGAGAGGCAGACAGTGATAGACGGGGAGATGCAGAGACAGAGACACAGAGTTAAAGAAAGGCAGAGACAAAGGCAGAGAGACAAGATATCTGATTCTTTCTAATAAGGTGGCATTGAGCCTGGAAAGAAGTGATGAAGTGAAATGGTAGCCACCTGTCCCTATACAAAGCCATCCTCATTGTTTTATAACTCAGCACGGAGAACTGCTACTCTGGTCTGGCCCTGACTAGTGGGTTTGAGGAAAATCATGTGTGTGTTGAAAGTTTGCTTTGTGAGTACATACTATATGTGTCTTTCTGCTTCTGGGTTACCTTACTCAGGATGATCTTTTCTAGTTCCCATCATTTGCCTGCAAATTTCATGATTTTCTTGTTTTTAATTGCTGAGTAGTATTCCATTGTGTAAATGTACCACTCACTTATAAGTGGATATTAGCTAACATAATATAGGATAAACATACTAAAATCTGTAGCCCTAAAGAAGTTAAACAACAAGGAGGACCCTAGGGAAGAAGCTGAAACCTCACTCAGAAGAGCAAACAGGATGGACATTGAAAGTAGGAGAAGACAAGGAACAGGACAGGAGCCTTCCAGAGAGGACTTCTGAAAGACTCTATTCATCAGGGTATCGAAGGAGATACTGAGTTCATAGGCAAATTTTGGGCAGAATGCTAGAATCCTCATGGAAGAAGAGGGAGATAGAAAGACCTGGAGGGGACAGGAACTCCACAAGGGGACCAACAGAGCCAAAAAACTGGGAGGGACCCAGGGGGCCTGCAGAGACTGATACTTCAACCAAGGGCCATGCATGGAGAGGACCTAGACCCCCTGTTCAGAGGAAGCCCATAGGCTGCTCAGTTTCCAATTGGGTTCTTAGTAAGGGGATCAGGGGTTGTCTTTGACATGAACTCAGTGCCTGGTTCTTTGATCACCTCCCTCTGGGGCGTTCAGAGGAAGATGCTGCAGCCAGCCTTGATGAGTCCTGATAAGCTATGGTCAGATAGAAGGGGAGGAGGGCCTCCCCTATCAGTGGACTAGGGAAGGGGGCATAGGGGGAGAAGAGGGTGGGTGGGTGGGACTTGGAGGAGATGAGGGAGGGGGCTATAGCTGGGATACAAGGTGAATAAATTGTAATAAATAAATAAAAAGAAAATCTGCTTCCTTCTGTAGATTGAGCTGAGTCAAAGATCTGAGGATAATTCTGAAATCTTTCACTTAAGCACAATGTGTGTTTAGCAACCATTTAGTTTGGAGACTTGCCAAAGCAGCTTGGAGCTGAAATAACATGTTTAAAGGTCAGACTCCTGACCCCAACATCTCAGCACGGGTAAACTTATTGATGGCCATGACTGCAGCATTCATTTGTTCTTCAGTTCAAGAAGCACACAGCAAAATAAAGGACACTTTTCTTCCCTATGTAGGTGGAAGAGGTTCATGTAAATCTTGGATAATGGAAAAGGACTAACTTTTATAGCTATACTCAAGAGTACAAATGCAAAATGTACTTTCAAAGGTGAACTGAATGACACTTTTAAGTCTGGTATGAGTCCCCTAAAATACCTCACATTTTCTGACACTCATATTTCTCTACCTTCCCTACATTGCACTGTTCAATCTCAGTTCAGATGGCAACTGACAAAGGAACCCGAGACATCAGATCTGGTAAACACCGCACTAAGGACTGTAAGTTGTTCTCTGGTAGCAATTACTCCTTTATCCAAACAGTAGAATTTTAACCTGGCATAACAACAGTCAGAATAAGTATTTTTTATTCCATGTTGTTCACCTGGAGATAAGGCTGTGATTAAGTTTCAGCTAATAGAATATGCAGAAGCTTTGCTGTCCTTTCCTAGCTTATTGTCCTGTCATCGTGTAGCTGAGTACGCATTCCACCCTTGGCCCTTGTTATTTTATTAAGTGTTTAAGAAAAGTTTTACCTTTACATTCTGTTTCTTGTAATCTTTTGAAATGTATTTCTTTTGCTTTTGAGATTATAGTTACATAATACCTCTTTTCCATTTTCTCCCTCCAGACTCTACCACATATCCTTTCTTTCTCTCTTGCCTCGTTTCTCACTGATTATTGTTACATGAATTTAGAAGCACAGCTCTCTCACAATTCAATTCTAATTCATATTTCATATAGTATAAAGGCTTCTTATTGGTCCTTCTCCCACGGGTCCAGCCTGTGTGTAAGGACGAGAGGGTGAAACGTGAGGAGTCATCACATAGACACCGGGAGTCGGATGAATGCAACTCAGGGCTAGCGGGTGCAGACTCATTTATTACGGAAGAGGCAGTACAATATATGGTTTGGGGTGACCAATCAGGTTCCTCCACACCATCCCCAAGTCTGCCATTGGTTGTTGGTCTCCAGGCTACTTTTACCGAGAGCCCCAATAGTCTTTTTCAGGGACTGCCCACAGTTTCTGATATACCATTTGTTATTTTAAATGTTATTAATTTTAATTAAAATATTAGTACATTACTTTTCTGTTTCCCTTCCAGCATTATACTTTATAGGGAACTCAGGTTGTTGACTTAGTGGCATGGACATATGCTCACGACCCTCTATCTAGATTTTATAGTGAGATGAATAAACTTATTATCTTGCTTTAGCCATTAATATGACAGAAGCAGAATCTTCTGTTAGTTTCCATTTAACTGAATATCGATCACACATTTAAGCATTCTCAGAAATTTTCAAAAGAATGAAGGAAACCAAAGCCCCTACAAGGAGTTTGACCACTATTCTCTTCTATTCCTCTAGGGTGTCTCTGAAACTGGCCACTGAAGAATTTTAATTCTGAACTTGAATAGTTGGGTCGATTAATTCATATATTCATTATTAATGTGATGTCTAACTGTCATTGATTGTCAATTTGACAGAACTTGACATCACTGTGGACATGAGTCTCTGGGTATCTGTGAATGAGTTCTTATGTTAATTAAGACGGGAAGATCCACCTTGGATGTGAGTGGTGTCTTTCTATGGGCAGGGGTCCTAGGCTGAGTCAAACTAGGTAGCTGAGCACCAGCTTTCATCTCCCTGACTCTGGATGCGAGACCAGTTGGTGGCTAATCGCCATCTTCCAGCATGCCTTCCCCGCCATGGTCTAGATGCACTCAAGTTGAAATCTCAACCAAGCCTTTCTTCTTCTTTGAAGTTTTTGGTCTCAAAAGAAACAAGCACACCTGCTTCGCATGTCAACTATGAAAGGAATTCTTTAGCAGTTCTGTGCATAAGTTCTTCAATGTTTCACTATTATTTTATGTTACCTGCAAGCATATGATCATACTTGTCACCTAGCTGTCTCTCAAATTATTTTTAGTCTCTCTCTTATGCTTTTCACTCTCCATCAGCATGAAATGACCTTCATTGATGCACTAGAGGGTACCAATAATAGAGTCCATGTAAATGTCATCACAGAATAGCATTGCTCTTTTTAAAGACTGTTTCTTCCCTTCTTTGCCCTAGTTTGTTTCTAAAGAGAGAGAGAATGAAAGTTGGATGGGTGAGGAGGTGGAAAGGTTCTGAGAAGGGATGAGGGAGAGAAAACCATGGTGTGAATATATTATATGAAAAAATCAATTTTAAATTAAAATAAGATGAAAGAGAAACAAGACCATTTTAGATGCTAATAAGAACAATTAAAAATTGTATTTTTCTATAAATGGCCTTAGGATAATATAAAAAAACAAAAACCCAACTCACTGGCCCACCCTACCCTCGATGGCCAGATGATTTTCTGTAGAAATAGGCTCTCATAGCCCCCTGTATATGTCACATGTCTTACAAAGAAGCTTTTATCACAGTTTCTAATTATATATTTGAATTATGATCAGATGAAAAATCTTTCTCCCCCACCAGATTGTAGGCTGATAGAGTTTGGAGCTATTCTTGTGCTCAGAATCTAACCAAGTAGCTCACAGTGATGAAATTCATGAATAAATTAGTGGGCAGTTCATAGAGAGGGATGAAGATGTCAAGAGACTCAGAAATAAAATGAGGCATACCAGATCACACCCAGTAGCTTCAAATGTGTCTTTCTTGTATCACTGGAAGAAAATATTTTAAATATCTATGTATCTATCTATGTATCTATCTATGTATCTATGTATCTATCTATCTATCTATCTATCTATCTATCTATCTATCTATCTATCTATCTATCTATCTATCTATCTATCTATCTCCTGTGGATATGAGTGTTTAAGACAGGGAGATAAATGACAAGGAGAAACTTGAAAACCAATCCCATTATTTAGAGGAATTTGGTCTTTACTTCTCAAATATTTTAGAAAAATAATGCTTCTTAGGAACATTATATTTCAAGCTTGGAAATATGATGTCTGAATGAGACAGAAACAGAAAGCCGCTTAGGAGAGTTTGCCTTTGTACCGCAGATAACAGGCTGTGGAATCCAGATTTGAGGCCGTGCAGGGGAAGAAGAACAGACTCTAGTTTAAGGAGAAGGATGACGTATTAAGGAAAGAGAAGGGGCTTTGCTCATGAACATGGTCTGATGTGGTTATTCTCGTATTCTCTTTGTATTTCAGGTCTTCACCAATTTATGTGAAAATCAATCCTTGCCATCACCAAAGCACATGACAAAATCAGATACAACTTAGAGGAATCCCTCTTTCTTTCTTTCTTTCTTTCTTTCTTTCTTTCTTTCTTTCTTTCTTTCTCTCTTTCTTTCTTCCTTTCTTTTTAGAGGTATCAGTTATTCTAGAGATAATTTTTGTAGATTTAGAATATTTTCTCTCAGCATTCTGGTTCTCTTTTTGATTTTATCTCTGACAATTTTTAAAAGCCTGGTATTATGCTATATTAATAAACACCTTTTTACAAACTAAAGCTATCTTCTTTTATTCAGTGAGACATTCATGGAAGACTACTACTAATAAATGTCCAACATTTTATACATACGCATTTATGGTTATTATTTAGATCATAAAGTAAGTGTTTTATCTATTTTGTATCACACTATATACAACTCACAATTATGATTCTATTCTTTCTATTTTTTATACTATACCAGCACAAACAAATGAATCAAACCTAAATAAAATATAACTAGTGAGGGAAGTAAAATACATGTTTGAAGACTTTTTACACATATGGATTGATGAAAGTACTTATAGCATAAATTTGAATGTTAAACCTATTCAACATGACAATACTTTGAAAAACAAAGTGCTTATACCTTCAGATATAGCTTCATAGAAGGGAGCCTATCCTGGATTATAATTTAACCCTTACGTGATGGAGGAAGATGTAAGGAGTCCCCAACAGACCATTCAGAGTTTGTAGGTGATAGCACTGTTTGCAGGGGGAATTTGTCTATGCTATAATTTAGCGGCATGCTTCAAAATAACTAGAACTCTGTTATATAATATTATAGAACCCTGTTGTATAATGACTACAGATCTAGTCCTGTAAATCATGTTTTGTTTTTCTGGCAGGGTTAATAACATTGATGTGGTTTCTATGGAATCATTACTAACTAACAACACTGGGGAATGATTCTAGATCTTCACATCCAGGGGCTTCCCACACTCTCTTATTTTGTGATTTTGTTTTGTAAGATTTCACCAATTCCTCTCTCCCCACCTTTTTTTCCTCACAGACATACCCCATGACTTAGTATAATCTATCAGTGTTATCTTTAGGTTAGGTGGCTATTCTGAAAATTTCTTCCTCTATCACTTTCACCCAGATCCAAGTTTCCTGGTCAGGACTTCTGGCATAGTAGCTTCATGGGTTTCTGAACTCAGCTTTTGCCATTTCCCTGTACATATAGCCTGGCTTTGATAATGAAACTTATCAAGCAAGCCATTCCATACGCCCTCATTCATCAAAGCTTCTCCATTGCTTGTTTCTGCATCTCTGACTTCTTCATAACCAAGAACTGGCCACATTGCTCAATTGCTGCCTCAGACTTTCCCTTGAAATTCTGTACGCAAAGAGAAGGCTTTATCCTTTCATTTCATTTAGGTCTTTATCTGAATGCTTCCACTTTGGAACACTGCCCCAGGTAACATCATTTGAACTTTCCCCCTTCTTACCCTGAGATTGCCTACATTTACTTCTCTGCTTAACTTTCTCTGTAACATTTACCACCATTAAACTTACTCTATAGCTTCTTGTTTTACCTGCTTATTGTTTATTTCTTCCACAGCCATGTAAGTTTATGAAGTCGGAATCTTTGTTGGCTGTCTAGAAGAGCACCTGATGTCTAGAAGGCACTCAATAACTAAATAACTAAGGACTGAAGACATAGATAGTATCTCTTGGTAATGGTGAAACCTGAAAAGATGAGACACAAGGGAGAAATGAATTTATAAAGGTGCTTGCATATCTTCTTTAGGTTTGTAGAGGTAAAGAAGTTAAACAACAAAGGGAACCCTAGGGAGAATGCTTAAATCTCATTCAGAATGGCAAACAGGATGGATACCAGAAGCAGTGGAAGAGAGGAAAAAGGACAGAAGCCTATCATATAGGTCTTCTGAGGGGCTCCACCTAAGGTGGATCACAGCAGATTCAGAGACTCACAGCCATACTTTAGGCAGAGTGCAGGCAATCTTATGGGAGAAGGTGGGGATAGAAGGACCCAGAAGGGACAGAAACTCCACAAGAAGACCAACAAAGCCAACAAACAAACAAAACTAAAAAAAAAATCTGGGCCCAGAAGGTCCTGCAGAGACTGATGTACTAACCAAGGTCCATGAATGGAGAGGGCCTAGACCCCCTGCTCAGATGTAGCCAATAGGCAGCTCAGTCTGCATGTGGGTTCCTAAGTAAGGGGAGCAGGGATTGAACTCCGTTGCCTGCTCTTTGATCACTCCCTCTTGGAGATGTGGCCTTGCCAGGCCACAGAGGAAGAGGATCCAGGCAGTCCTGATAAGACTTGATAAGATGGTAGGGGAGGAGGACTCTACTTTTCAGTGGGCTAAGGGAAGGGGATGGGGAAAGAGGGAGAGAGGGTGGGATCAGGAAGAGATGAGGGAGAGGCCTACAATCAGGATATAAAATGAATAAATTGTAAATATAAATATTAAAAATGCGCTTGTATAATGCTAGCTAGATGTAAGTGGAACCAATAAGCAAGTAGGAAGAGAAGGAGGGAGGCAATGTAAAGGGGTGAGTAATGTTAAAACAGATGTGTATCAATATTTCAGTTCATCTAGATTGATTTTGAGAAGCGTGAGGATAAAGGGTTTCTATTAGCTGCTTCAGTTTCTATAATTTGCACACTGTGTATATCTAAGTACCCAGGAGCTTTTTCACATGTATTTGAAAATGTCATTTCTGTTGGTCAAAAACAGTTCAATAACAATATCCTACCTTTCAACCTAGAGAGGCCTTTAAATTAAAATAAGTGTTAAATGTTCTCAAAATAACCTAACTCTATTTAACTTGCAGTTTGCATATTAGATTGTAAAAGAATATGAAGAGCAACTGGAGAAATGCCCCAACTTAGAATGAAGTCATGAGCTGAGAAGCTTTAAATCTGCCTGTCCTAGCTTTAAGTAATCCCTGCTCTTCGGTTCCCGTCATCAATATTTACAGCAACCACATTGTGTCATTAATAAAAGCCAAAACAGACTGCCAAAAAGTCAGAATAAGAGCAACTGCAAAATCTGCCCAATTTTGCATGATTAAAAACAAGCACTTTTCATAAAAACAAATACTGAGTTGGAATGAGTTCACCCTGAAAAATTGGCTTATTGGTGGAGTAGGTAAGCAAAGATTCACACAAAATTCTTATTCTTAAAGGAGCAATTATTTTAATTTCGATTATGTTGAAATGGAGTCCGACAGATCTCATTAGTGAATCATGAAAGCAATCATCAGCAACACCCAGATGTGTTACATAACATATTAAATATCAGTTGTGTGCACATGCCAAAATGTGCACTGTAAATAATATTAATTTGCATTTAGCTTTTACACACAAAGCCAAAACCATTCATTTGTGTTGATTTGAAAGTGATATTTTACAATGTTACTTTGTCGCTTCTGTGAACAGGAGCATCAGTGCTTAATTTTCCTGTGGTGATTCTGGCAAAAGGATTTGCATACAATTACAGGGACAATTTCTGTTCCTAGCTGGGACGAACACAGGCTGATTAGCTTGGTTTTTTGTATCCCACTGAGGCTCACTCTATCCCAAGAAGACAGTATAACTACACGTCAGGGACTGAGGGTGAGTGCATTTGATTAGTAGCTATTAACTTTTTTTCCTGGGAAGTGATACAAAGATGATCACGTAAGTACAGAGTGGCCTCGTGATCAGCATGCGAGTGATGAATGACAGGTCTTTCCGCCACAAAAGCTGTGCTTTCTCTTTCCATTGCATACATAGATCTGAGGCTGGTTATTTGTATTCTTTAACTTACCACTTTGGACTTTTTATGTAATGAACGTGATCAATGAGGATTTTAAAAGTTGTGGCACTTTTTTTTTTAAAGGCCGTGAATAAATTTTGGCTTCCTTCCTTACTTGAAATGTTCTGTCCGTTTGAAAGAAGTATTTTATGTGTTTATTAATAAGGAGTAATAGTATAACTCGTGTGTGTGTGTGCTAAAGAAGAACAAGAAAGATGATGAAGAAGATGAAGAAGAAAAAAAAAGAAGAGGAGGAGGAAGAGGAGAAGGAAGAAGTTGTGAATAGCAATACTTCTCAAACTTCTCAGAGTTAATAACAATGCTCCTTATATTATTCCACAAAATAGAAAAAGAAGGAACACTGCTTAATTCATTTTATAAGATAGTTAACCTGATACCTAAACCACATGAAGACCCAACAAAGAAAGAGAAATACAGAAGAATTTTCCTTATGAATATAGATTACAAATTCTCAGTAGCATACTTGCAAACTGAATCCAAGAACACATCAAAAAGATGATTTACCATGAATGATCAAGTGGGCTTCAGCCCAGAGATTAAGGGATGGCTCAACATATGTAAATTGACAAATGTAATTCACCATATAAACAGACAGAAAGACAAAACCCACAGGATCATTAGCTGCAGAAAAGGCCTTTGACAAAATCTAACATTTCTTCATGATAAATGTCCTGGAAATATTAGGGACACAATAAATGAGAACTATAAAGTCAGTTTATACCTAGACCTTAACAAACATCAACTTAAATGTAAAGAAACTCAAAGTAATTCCACTAAAATCAAGATCAAGTTAAGGTTGTTCCCTTTCTCCATACCTATTCAATATAGTACTTGAAGTGGTTTTCAACCTTCCTAATACTGCTACCTTTAATACAATTCTTCATGTTGTGCTGACCCCCCCAACCATAACATTTTTTGTTGCTAGTTCATAGCTGTAATTTTGTTACTGTTGTAAATCATAATATAAATGATTTTTGAAGACAGAGGTTTGCCAAAGGGGTCCTGGCCACTCAGCCAGACCAATAAGACAATGAAAGGAGATCAAAGGAATACAAATTGGAAAGGAGGAAGTCAAAGAATCTTTATTTGAAGACAGTATTATAGCAGCCATAAGTGACCCTAAAAATTCCATCAGGATTCTTCTGCAGCTGATTAAGACTTTCAGCAACATCGAAGAATACAAAATCAACTCAGAAAAATCAGTAGTCTTCCTATATACAAACGATGAATGGACTGAGAAAGAAACCAGGCAGGGAAGCAAAACTTTTCACAATAGCATCAAAAATATACAATATCTTGGGGGTAATTATAACCAAGCAAGTGTTCTTTTTTTATCCTACAAGTTCTTTGTATATGCATTAATTTTATTGTTTATTTATTACTATTCCTTAGAAGCCTGCTTGTTTCTAATGAGAAACAGAGATGGGGTTGATCCAGATGGGCGGGGAAGGAGAAACTGGGAGGAGTAGAGAAAAGGGAAACAATAATCAGAATATAGTATATGAGATAAACTATATGTGTATGTATATAGATAATACATACATAGTGTTTTCAGTAAAAGGGAACATACATACATGAACCTGCATCAACAAGTCCTTCCACACTTGGATTCAAGTTTAGTGTCTACGCTATAGGGTTTAAAATAGCTCTGTGGGCTTTTATATCTCTTTCTAGAAAGGAAGAATTTGGGCAGGAATGTAGAAAGATCTCAGCAGTAATTCAGAAGCTTTTGACTAACGGTGACCTAATTCTAGATTTAATGTTATATGTCCTGCAGAGAGAAGGCCCTTAGCAATTTCAGGGTGGATTGTTAACCAAGCTGTATCACAGTGCAGTCAAAGGGGTATTCTGAGGTAAGAACCTGCTCCTTACCATAATCTCTCCAGTGTTGTGACACGGGCCCACGCCTGCCTGAGGCTGTTATGCAGCTGAAGTTCAAGGGGAGAGACCTAACTTCCCTGCACACTCGGAATGAGAGCAGCAAGCATCTCCCTAGCGGGGAGAAGAGAAGCCACATCACCACTTAGAAATAGCTGTAGTACCGAGGAGTTCTTTGTGTTAAGGAAACTCTCTGGATCAAGAATGAATCCTTAATAAGAGAATAAAATTAACCTAAATAGAATAGAATTACATTTTCATTGTATTATCACAAAGGGATAAAAAGGCAGGCTCTAGTGTCAGATAGAACGAGTCTCTACTGAGTAAGAGCTAAATGGTTCGGCTCTCATCACTATCTTTTACATAAAATGAAGGTAATAAAGCTGACACTATGTCCACAAAGCTCTTAGCTTTGTGTAAGATTTTCTATAGATTAAGCAGGTCATTGGTGACATTTAGCTGTTATTATTATTACTGTTGTTATTTTATCTGCCATCCTCGAGTTCAATCAAATAGTGAGATTGAAAGGCTGTATTTTCTTACCCTTTGGGTTCATTAGACATGTACATTAGACAGTTATAAAATCTCTGTTCACATGATCTCTTGCAGCATCTAAAGGGGATTTTTTTTCAGTAGATCTTAGGCTCAGCTTTAATGCTCATTTATTAATGTTTTCCAAACCTAAATATTTCTCCATTGTGATTTGAAGGTTTAGAGTCACAGTCAAAGAATAATATGAGTGTTTGGTCTGATTAAATAGTAAAAGTTCTATTTTTGTTCACAAACAACAAGGTGATAGCAATTGTCTTCCTGCATGTTTTGCCACATTCAATAAAATTGTTCTACCTTGTCATCTGGTTATTAAAATATATCAATGTTGATTTATGAGAAAAATCATTGCTTTATGCTTTTATTCAGTATGTTCTAGAATTGCCTATAAGCTGAAGCAAACGGTGTTAGAGAAATGTGTCCCTTTTAGTTGTTTACTTATTTTTATGATAAAGCGTATACGAATTTTTTTTTTGTATAGTACCAGCCATGCTTCAGCTGCAGAACTGAATTAATACATATTACTGTAACATGTTATCTTCAGGATCTTTGTATCAAGTAACATTAATTAGGGAGAATCTCTATTTGTTCTAAACTTCCTTAAGAAAAAATTTCTTTCTTTAAAAATCCTCTCAAAAAGGTCTCATATTTAACTATCCTTATGATGCCGCAACTGGGGAGCTCTTTCTCAGAGACGTGGGGCAGTTGCCATTTTTTTTTTTGTGGTGACAAGAATTACATAATCAATACTTTTCAATAAGTGGCGGCACTTATTGATTACCAATTAGTCAGAGCACATATTAACTTTCATAATTATAATTGTCCTAGTCTGACAACTTCCTGAACTGAAGATCAACAGCACAGGTTCTTAGAGCAACAATTGATAAATGGGACCTCACGAAACTGAAAAGCTTCTGTAAAGCAAAAGATATTGTCATCGGAACAAAATGACAGCCTACAGACTGGGAAAGGATCTTCACCACCCCTACAGAGGGCTGATATCCAGAAATTATAAAGAACAAAAGAAATTAAAAAGCAATAAACCAAGCAATTCAATTAAAAAGATGGGGCATGGAGCTAAACAGAGAATTCTCTGTAGAGGACTATAGAATGGCAGAGAAACACCCAAAGAGATGCTCAACATCTTTAGCCATCAGAGAGCTGCAAATCAAAATGACCCTGAGATATCACCTTACACCTGTCAGAATGGCAAAGGTTAAAAACTCAAGTGACAACACATGCTGGAGAGGTTGTGGAGAAAGGGGAACCCTCCTCCATTGCTGGTGGGAATGTAAACTTGTACAACCACTTTGGAAATCAATCTGGCACTTTCTCAGATAATTAGGAATAGTGCTTCCTCAAGATCCAGCTATACCACTCCTAGGCATATATCCAAAAGATGCTCAAGTACACAACAAGGACATTTGTTCAACCATGTTTGTAGCAGCTTTATTCATAATACCCAGAACCTGGAAACAACCCAGATGTCCATCAACAAATGGAATACTACTCAACAACTAAAAACAAGGAAATCATGAAATTTGTAGGCAAATGGAGGGATATAGAAAAGATCATCCTGAGTGAGGTATCCCAGGAGCAGAAAGACACACATGGTATATACTCACTTATATAGTCCTATAAGATAGGATAAACATACTGAAATCTATACACCTAAAGAAGATAAACAAGAAAGAGGACCCGGGGTAAGAGGATTAATCTTCACCTGGAAAGACAAATAGGACGGACATGGGAAGTAGGCGAAAACAAGTAACAGGATAGGAGCCTAGTGCAGAGGGCCTCTGAAGGACTCTACCTAGCAGCTTATCAAAGCAGATGCTGAGACTCATAACCAAACCTTCGGTAAAGTGCAGAGAATCATATGATAAAAGGGGGAGTTAGTATGACCGGGAGAGGACAGGAGCTCCAAGGAGAAAATATATCAGGGCACGAGGGTCCTCTATGAGACTGTTTCTCCAACCAAAGACTATGTATGGATATAACCTAGAACCCTGCTCGCATGTAGCCCAGTATCCGAGTATGGTAGCTCAGTATCCAAGTGGATTTCCCTAGTAAGGGGAACAGGAACTATTTCTGACATGATCTCAATGACTGGCTCCTTTATCTCCGCCCCACCCCTCCCCAAGGGAAAAAAACAGCCTTGCTAGGCCACAGAAGAGGACATAGCAGCCAGTCCTGAAGAGACCTGATAAGCTAGGGTCAGATGGAAGGGGAGGAGGACTTGGAAAGGACAGGGAGGAGATGAAGGAGGGAGGGTGGGATTGGGAGGGAAAGAGGGACGGGGCTATAGCTGGGATACAAAGTAAATAACCTGTGATTAATATTTACAAAAATTAAAAAATAATTGTCCTAGTCCTTGAATTTGCAAGTTAGTTTTTATAGGCTCTTATTATTTCTTTTAAAATAATATACATATATGTATGTGTGTGATAGTAATATGTATACAGAAGATACATACATGGTTGTTTAGCACATGTAACTACACATATGTATACAATATATGATGTATATTTTCAGTTATTATATTATAACGTCATCTCTGACTGACTGGGAGAGTTCAGACATGAATATACATTAAAATAATATCTAAAAATTTTAGTCACTATTTTGTTTTTCAGATCAGCTATTGTAATTGGCACAGTAATTCGTAATGGGAATTGGAAAGCTAAGTAACTTGAAAAGCTTGTCTTCCTAAATACAAATATTTTTTGTTTTAAATATGTAGAACTGCTAACAAAATATTCTACAAGGAAACAATATGTGTGGATTTCCCTGAGAAGTCTAGAGCTTATTCTTTCTGTTGATTTTATAGGCAAACAGGTAACATTAGTTTACCATTGTGCTTTTCAAAAAGCAAATGTATAAATCATTTATAATATTTACTAAGATGTTAATGAAGAATGAGCTAAGGATTTTATATGGATTTTTTTATTTATTTAAAATAACTCTATAGACTCTCTGTCTCTCTATGTATCTAGATATCTATATAGATATAGATAGATAGACAGATATAGATAAGTGGGCTTATCTATATGGGTCAAAGTTTTCTCCCCTCATATCCAAGGAATACTGCTAAAGTAATGAAGAATGATTCCCGGGTTCAGTCATGCCAGCAAAGGCATCTTGTTCCTGCTTCTTCGGCTTGGTTTAGTTTGAAACTCAGTCTCATGGTATGTGGAAAATCTCAGTCAGCCAAAGCAAATGGTAGTGTAGGATTTAGCAGCTGGTCACCCTAGATGAAGCTCCACTTGACAGCCACAAACTGCTTCCAGATGCTTGAGAGAGAGAATCAGTGAGATAATCAGTCTCAATGATTTGACTGAAATATCCTGAGAGAAAATATCACATCACCTTGCTTAGCCCAGTCGCCACTCCTCTTTTTAAATGACAGATGGAAAGGATTTCTTCCTTCCTTCCTTCCTTCCTTCCTTCCTTCCTTGCTTCCTTCCTTCCTTCCTTCCTTCCTTCCTTCCTTCCTTCCTTCCTTCCTTATTTTCCTTCCTTCCTTCCTTCCTTATTTTCCTTCCTTCCTTCCTTCCTTTCTTCTTTCTTTCTTTCTTTCTTTCTTTCTTTCTTTCTTTCTTTCTTTCTTTCTTTCTTTCTTTCTTTCTTTCTTTCTTTCTCTTTTGTTTTTGAAGCAGGGTTTCTCTTTGAAGCCTTGGCTGTCCTAGCCTAGCCTCTGCCTCCTGAGTGCTGGGATTACAGGCGCGCGTTTCCACCACTGGCTCTGAAGATCACTTCATAGAAATGTTTCCCTTTTAAGGACTTTGGAGATACATATTATCTTCAAATATATTCTTAGTGATAAATCTTAGAACTCTACAAAGATCTGTTGGAACACGGTCCAGGAATAGAGTTGTGTGAATGGAATTCTTCATGCTTGTGAGAACACTCCAAAAAACCAGACAAAGGTCTTGTGACCTCAGTTTTTTCAGAACATGAAACTGTTCTTGGAATGTGTTTTTGTGCTCCTCCCAGGTGTAGCACATGAGTGAATTTAGTTCAGATTACTCATCATTGCATGTAGTTAATATTCAATTAAATGTTATTATTCAAGTGAATGCAAACCATTCTTCCTCTGCCTCTCTGGGAAAACATGTTTCTGCCACAAGTGGCTAGGCTTTGTCATTGTGTTTAGCTTGAACTCATGAGAGCTTTACTCATGTGACCTTTCCTAACCCTTAGTGTATAAATTGTCTGAGGCTTTGAATAAAGTTGGCTATTTCATGAGCCTTTAGTTTGCCTTATTTATTGCCTCTATTCTCCCAGGTCCCTCTACCTCTAGAGAGGTGGCAAAAACCCACAGTTTACTCTGGATGGAGAGTTATGTTAAATGCTGCTACTGGATAGCTTGCTTCTAATGTTGGAGTTATAGCTTCATTACTGTTCTACAGCTCATATTTTTTTTCCTTGCAAGGGCATTTAGGATCTAAACCATGCATTTGTGAAACATAGCTTTCACTAGAAACCATAATTTACTAGACTTAAATATTTTATTTAAAGGGGTTCTTGGAACATAATGAGGTCAGAGAAAAATAGATAAGCCAACCATTTGGCATGTTTAATAATATACCATTGTCCATAAAATGATCTGTAATCTTTTCAAGCATGACTGAAGGTGATGTTTCTCAAAATCACTCATTCTGGATAGGTCAATATACATAAATCTGAAAAGGAAGTCACATACCTTTAATTAAATGCTTAGTGCAATGGCATTTAATGTTTTTATTTGAATAAGGTGATTGCGTCATTTATTATACAGAGACATTTTCAAGAAGGAAAGAGGGCACTGTTAGTTTAAGCCAGAAGATCAGACATAAACTAGGACTCTGCAGATAAAGTCAATATAAGAGCCAGCAAGAAAGGAGAACTGCTTTCAAGCAGTTAATAAACTTTAAATTACTACTTCGTTGTATTCAAGGACTAGGAAAAACAGAAAGAGAAAGATATGACTGATGAAAGATGGCATACACAAGTCTAGGGCTATTATCTGTAGAGAGGTCCCAGCACTATCCATCCCTGAATTTCCTCCACAATCTTTACTCATTCTTGCCCATCTAGACATCCATAATTATGCCCCAGCAGAGAATGGGTGATGCTCTTCATACATTATTTGTGACTTGGAAACTTTAAAACATAACCAGAAAATGCCCTTAGTACTAAAGGCCAGCAACTAGTACCCAGTGTCTGAGATCAGAGAATTCTAGATTTCTATCACCTTTTAAATGGAATATTGAAACCAAAACAGTTGCAGCTGCATTCAAATACAATGGCAATGCAATCTCTTATTTATCTCCTTTTGAAGAAATGAAAAGTTTAGCTCATTCAACTGGAACTCAACTGGATTTCATTACTGAAAAGCTGCTAGAGTTTTAAATATTTAAGAATATTCAAAAGATTCTCTAATAATTGGGGTATTGAACCTCATTGTTTATTGCATAATGTACTTCATTTTCAAACTAATTTAACATTGTTAAGAAACAAACATAATTGTATATTTTGCATAACAAAATATACCAGATTTAATGATCAGATCATCCCCATTTCACAAGCAAATTCTGTTTCCAGTTCTCATGCATGAGATATCACAGTGTGTTCCAGATGGGAGGAATCATAGTGACAGTGTAATCAAATTCCTGATGTGGACACAAAGGATGCTCCAGGATGGGTACATGACTTGCCCAAGGCAGAAAGTTGTGATGGGAAAAGCTAGTTGGTGGCAGATAAGGATCAGAAAAATAATATATTCCCATGATTCTGAGGACAATATCCCCATTTTGGGGGAAAAGTAGACAGAAAAAAACATTTAGAGGAAATTGGCAATCTTCAAGAACTTGAGCCATTTGCTAAAGCTAAATTCCACAAGCTGCTTTTCAGTGCAAAGCAAAGAAACAAAGAAACAGAGCAAAGTAAGAACATAACTGTTGAATTCTCATTAAAATTAATCCCATCAAAAAGCCCTTAAAGTTGACCTAAAAAGTTCGTTTTTCCATCTCTTAGCATCATATACTTCCAGGAACTGTTCTGAATTAATACTCCTCCAATTCCACATACACATGTGTATTCACACACACACACACACACACACACACACACACACACAGAGAGAGACAGAGAGAGAGACAGAGAGAGAGAAAGAGAGAGAGAGAGAGAGGCAGAGGCAGAGACAGAGACAGAGAGACAGACATAACATAGACAACAGAAACAGAGACAGACAGAAATTCTTGAATCATTCAGTGACTGGTTGGGTCTAGCATCACCGGCTGACAAGATAGGTTGTTTTGCTGTGTGTTTTCTGGAGTCAGCATTGCCATATCTTATTCCTCCAGTTCTCTCATTTCTCCTTTCAAAATCAGTGCCTGTCACATCTTTGGAAGAGATGAAAAATTTGGGAAGCACATTAGTGTGTGTGTTTTTCCTGCCCATTTCAAGAACACTGGCAGTTAAATGTGTGCAATCTGCATGGGAAGTGACATTCACATAAGACCCCTCCCCCCCAGGACACACAAGTCTCCCCCACACACATAAGCATGCTCATGCATGCACACACCACCCATCACATTGCCCCCATTATTCTTTAGTGCCAGGAAAGCACTGAGCTTGTCACTAAATCATTGGGTTCAACTGTCAAACTTCTTAATATTCTCAGTAGTTCACTGTTCCTGTCCAAGTTCATTCTCATCACTTCTTCTTTGAGTTTTGCAATAGCCTTGGAAGAGTTTTTCTTCTTTGACCATGGACCCCCCCCTGAAGTCTGCCCTCATTTGACAGGACTCATCTTTACACAAAAATCACATTATGCTTACCCTGGCTTAAAATCTTCCAACAGATACTTTTATTACTCAGAAAAAAAAAAGAGCAACAGTCTTTACAATATTTGTTTCCTTCTGCTTATTTATTTTCCAGACACTTCTTTTTCTTCTTGGCTACTTGTTCATTATGTCCTAGCCAAACTCTTTTTGTTGCTGTTTTTTAGACATACAACATCTGGACACACATACACACAACATGCATGCACACATGCACTTATGCACATACACACTTTTCTCAAGACTTTTAAGATGTTATTCCTTCTTCCTTGAAGGCCTTTCTCCAGAAAGTCACCTGACCCTATTATGTCTTTCCAACTGCACCTTCTCAATGAGATTTTCTTTGAGAATGTCATTTTAAAATGATATAAAAGTAAACAAACAGAATCAAATCCCCAGTGCTTAGAACATAATCACTTTCTATAAATATTAATTCAATGAAAGAAAATCACTTTTGTTTTTAATACTTGAGATATTCACAGTTATCACAATCATTTCTATGCAATCACTTCTAGCTCTCAGATGGGTTTAGATCTGTGAGTCACACACTTAGTGTAGTGAAGTTATCCCTTTGAATTTCTTGTCCAGGAACTGTGGACTATTTGGAAGAGAAACAACAGCAAAAGTCATGATGATGAAAATATAAGCAAAATCTTGTAATTAACATCTGTATGATTTATTAAGGACTGCATTTCAAGTTTTGAAGGAATAAGAATGATACAGGCTTCAAATAAAGAAATTTTGCTTTCTTCAAGTTGAAAAATCATAATTTCATATGTAAGTCATGTTCCTTTCTCCTGGGTTTCTCTTTGCCAACTTTGAAAGCTGGCTGCAGGAAACTCGGGGGTGGAATCCCAGCCCTAGGGCTGCTGACACTCAGTGTCACCATCCACAGGAGGACTTGGCCTCCTTTGCTTGCAAGCAACAAACAGAAGAGCGTTTTTTAAAAATAATTTATTTCTTTTTATATTAATCACAGGTTATGTACTTTGTATCCCAGCCGTAGTCCCCTCCCTCATTCCCTCCCACTCTCCCTATCCCTCCCTTCATCCATCCCCTGCCCCTTTCCAAGTCCACTGATAGGGGCAGACCTCCTCCCCAGAAGAGTGTTTATATGTTGATTTCACCATTAAGAGTAAAAACCAGGGCTCTAGGAAAAGGCACCAGAATTAACATATGAGATACAAAAGATCCCCGCCCCCCCCCACTCTGCACTTCCTTTTCAGTTGAGAAGCCTGAATCAGTAGCAAAGCTTAGAGAAAAGTGAGGGCTAAAAGGACTCATACCAAGTCACAGAGAAGTGATAAGTGAGTAGATTTCTGCCACTGAGGGAACTGGGTTTGCAAAGACAACTAGAATGGAATTACACCCAGGGGCCCTTTAGAAAGCAGCTGACTGACCTGTGTGCTTGAATTGAAGGATTTCCGTAAGTCATGAAGGGAAAGAACATATTGTCTGAGGATTTGGGCTGGTTGATTACAGAAAGGTGTACAGAAGTAAGGAAAGGTCAAAACCTCATATTTAGTAACACATGAAAAGCGAAAATTTATAAAGCCACAGAGATGGCAAAAATGAGGGACTGGCTAAGACCCCTGCTTCTTTATGAGGCGGTAACTTTCATATGAAGGCACATTTTCCCTTGGCTTGAGTTCAGGAGATTCGTGTGCTATTTTAACAAATTATTTCAGAAATTCTGAAATTGTTTGAAGACCTCTTTAAGCAGTTTTAGTGAATTTTATAACGCAGAAAAAAAAAAGACAATGCTCAAGCCCTTTCCATTGTTGAGGTCACCGTGTTCTAGCATGGGTAACAGAATAGCTCAGTGGAGTGAGTGCCAGGTACAATCGACCTTTATGGAAAAAGAAATCACCTGTTCTCTCTATCTCGTGTTTGGCAAATTTCCATGAGTTTTGCTTATGGAATTAAGAATTAATGTTGAAATTTTAAGCAAAATAACTTATATAGTACATAAATATGCTTTGGAGGACAATATAGCCAGTTTGTTGTGAGTAGTAAATTGTTGAATTATTTGAATGGCATCTGTGGGAAAAGGCTTGTGCTCAAGCATTAGTAATGCAGAAAAGCATAATATAAATTCTGAAAAAAAAAATCGCCCAAATTGAGCACATAGACTCAGAGACTTAAAAAATCCAAAATTTTCGAAGTATAATAATGTTGTCTGCAATAATTTGTAAGATTATTATTTTTTCTAGATTAAAAAATTTTTATTTATATATTTATTTATTACAATTTATTCACTTTGTATCCCCACTGCAGCCCCCTCCCTTGCCTTCTCCCAGTCCCATCCATCCTCCCTCTTCTCCCCCTATGCCCTTTCCTTAGTCCTCAGTTGGGGAGGACCTCCTCCCCTTCTATCTGACCCTAGATTACCAGGTCTCATCAAGGCTGTTTGCATCATCTTCCTCTGTGGCCTGGCAAGGCTGCATGTCCCAGGAAGGGGTGATCACAGAGCCTGCCATGAACTTCATGCCACTATTTTTACTAACTTTATCAATAGAACCATAGTAAAACTGATATTTTATGTGGCCTTCTAGCAAATAATCTGGAAGATTGACAGACAACAAGATCAACACCAATAAGAGTGAATAACATCTGACCCTAGCCTATCTGGTCTCATCAAGGCTGGCTGCATTATCTTCCTCTGTGGCCTGGCAAGGCTGTACCCCCCAGGGGGAGGGGATCAAAGAACCAGCCACTGAGTTCATGTCAGAGACAGCACCTGTTCCCCTTACTAGGCAACCCACCTGGAAACTGAGCAGCCATGGGCTACATCTGAGCAGGGGTTCTAGGTTCTCTCTATGCATGTTCCTTGGTTGGAGTATCAGTCTCTGAAGCCCGCAAGAGAATATTATTACTTTTTGTTTGTAGGAGTAGGGCTTCTGGTTTTAATTTAAAGCTGAAAACAGTTTAATCCACTGAATGAGAACCATAATTACTTGATTAGATTATTGTATCTTTATTAGAAAATAATACTAATTAAAATATAATTTAACCCTTCTCTTGTATTATTGACCATGGTAATCAGCTTTGGATCAAGTCTAATTTATTTTAATGATGAAAACCTCAGTACACATTTTAAAAATGCTTGAAACAGGTCAGTAATTTTGAGACAACCTAAATAAAATATCTTCAGATGAGGTTTTCTTTCTCCCATCCTACACAGAGTGCACTAGAAAGATAAGTGGTTATAAGAGAAACAATTAATTATCCTGTCTCACTTTCTTACCTACAACTGTAAGTCCCAATAGAAATCTTATTTCATTTAATACTTTTATTCAATTAAAAGATAAGAATAATAGATATTGTATTAGAATGTAAGGAATCAGACAAAACTCAAAATTTTCTGAATCAATAGAGAGAGTATACTTCATTGATAATAGATTATTTCACTATGTTCTTCCTGTTTCCCTTGATTCCCAAGTCCATTTTCTGCTTGCCCTCTCCTAGTTGTACCTGTTTGGTCTTGCTTTCTTGCCTCACTGAGAAATGAAGTACACCCATAAGATCCACCTTTGTTACCCTTAGAACACTGTGGACCTTACGTTCTCTTCAGCCTTTTTTGGAGATCGCTTTCAGCAGTTGTCAGAAAGCACCATGTAAAGACTCAGGGTTGTCCTGAGTTCTCCGTTGGGACAAGCTTTGCTCATTGGATGCATTAATTTTATTATTAAGAAACTATTTGTGTGTGTGTGTGTGTGTATGTGTGTGCATGCATGCTTGCACATGTGCATGTGTGCTTGCCCTTGTGTAGACACACACATCTGAGTGCATCTGAGTGTCCTTACAGGCTGTGAGGGAACATTGCATCTTCTGAAACTGAATTATAGGCAGTTGTGAGTTGGCTGCCATGGGTGCTGGGATCCTCTATAACAGCAGTACAGACAACAAGTGAGCCATCTCTCCAGCTCCAAGAAGCACCAATTTTAATGATGTCATGTGAACTATTCGGCTGCTTGTTCTTGAGGACTATGCAAATGCTTACTTTTTGCAATAAAAGTTATCATACACATAAAGCACAAAGTCAAAACTGCTGAATTATAAGCACTGCACAAGCATTACCATTCACCCCTGCGAAGCATTTCCCAGTGCTCCTCAGCGTGTACTTCATGACGTCCATGCCAGATTCACCTAGCGTGCTTTCTAAAACAGATCATCCATAAACTACGTGTGGGGTCTTGAGGTTCAGAGTCTTCAAATGTTTCTTACAGGTTCCTCATGGGATAATTATGGAAACTAAAATTTAAGAATTGTTGACTAAGTATCGACTGCAAAGATCACATTTGCGTTTCTTTTTCTGCATGTGTGTGTGAGTGTGTATGCATAAGAGAATGCATTTGTCTACACATGCACATAGAGGCTCGAAGTCGGTCATAAGGCACCTCCTTCAGCTGCTCTCTATTTCCTTTACTGAGATAGCATCTCTGGATGAATGTGGAGCTCACCACTTCTGGCTACCCAAACTACCCATCGATCTAGAAATCTCTTTCACCAAAGCCGAGACTACAAGTGGCCCCCATGTTTGCTTGTCTTTTATATGGGTTATGGGGATCTGAACTCCAGTCTTCATGGATTGAGAGCATCTCCCAACAAAGAGGTCATGTCTCCTGTTACTGCTCTGAGGATGGTATCTGATGTCGAGAATAGATACCTGCAATGTGAAATAATACCTGCCAAGCCAGAAGTCTTAGAATAATCAGAGGCAAGACGGTGGTGAGTGACAGATTCTGCCTCTCAGTTCTGTCCATAATGTATCATCTCATGACAATTACTACTTGAATGGTTAACGTGTCTGAATAATCTAACCTCAAATGAAACTCTTTGGCCACATATTCATCTCTTTTTTTTTCTAACCTCTCAGTTTGCAGCATCCCAGCAATGTAAGGGGTCAATCTAGCAAGCCGGCGCTTGGTACTGTCTCCTCACTACCCTCTCATGCTGTGCTTGGTGTATGAAAGAGAGAGACCATGAGACAAATCCAATTAAATTGTTACTCAGAGCCTCATGCTGCTGAACATGTTTCTAGGATTTCATTTCTACCAAAAGAAGGGCTGAAACTCTCTACTGCTGAGAGAAGTTAAGGAAAAAGAGAGCGAACTGCATTCTATTAATGCACACTATGTCATGGTCATTACATTTACTTCGTCTATGATGTTCAAAATGTCCTTTTTTCTCTCTTTCCAAATTCAAATATGCTGAGACGATTTCAACTGGGTAGACATTGTCTTATCCATCTGGCTTCTTATCATACTAATTATTGTCTTATTTTTCTCTATTACCCATTACTATTTCTTCGGTTACCTAGTATAATACACACACACACATACACACACACATCTTTTCAATTATTTCACCTCACTTTAATGATACAGCTTCTTCAAATATCACCATTGGTCTCTGCTCTTCCAAACTTTATGACTTTTACTCATTTTTATATTAATTAAAAGGCAAAAAGAATTGACTATATATCATCTGGGATTCCAGATTCCAAACTGGCTATTGATCTCAATTCTTAATGTGATAATTATTAAATAAATGTCCACAGTTTTGAAAATCCTTACTGAGCTATATACAGTTACATTTACTCACCACTTGACTCTAATTAGTGCTGCATTTGAGGCTTTATTTATTATATTAAGCTGAAGATGATTAAGAGAACACATAGCAAGGGACAAGTTCAGCTGCCCTGAGCTGAGAACTGTTCCTGACCTCCATTTGTCAGGTGCAGTCACCAAGCCTACTACCCCAGCTTCACCCAAGTTAGTCCATCCCATTTCTAAGCCCCTCTTCCATGGTGGCCAAGGGACATGTTTACCTGCCCTGAGCTACCTGCCGTCCTGACCCATATTAGTCAGGCATGAAGTCATCAAACCAGATATCCAAGATTCATCGAGTCACCAAGCTGGATACCCCAGCTTCATCCAGGAGCTCCGCTTGAGGTCAATGGCATCAAACAGGAACATTCAGGAATAACCAGATGGCTAAAGCACAGCATAAGAACACAAACAAGAAGAGCCAAGGCAATACAACATCTGTAGAACACAAGGATCCTACTACAGCAAGCCCTAGATACTCTAGCATAACCAAAGCGCAAGAGAACAAACTCAAAATAAAGATGACAGAGACCTTTAAAGAAGAAATGAATTAACCCTTAAATAAACACAGAACAATACAAAGAGGAAATGAATAAATCCATTAAAGAAATAAATAAAAATACAATTTAACAGGTGAAAGAGATGAATAAAACTGTTCAACACCTGAACATAGAACTAGAAGCAATATAGAAAACACAAACTGAGGAAATCCTGGAGATAGAAAATATAGGGAAGAGAACAGGAACTACAGACATAAGCATCACCAACAGATTATAACAGATGTCTCCTAAGGCATAGAAGACACGATAGAATAAAATACATCAATCAAAGAAAATACTAAATCTAAAAACATTCCTGACACAAAACATCCAGGAAATCTGGGATACTATGAAAAGAACTAACTTAACAATATAGGAATAGAGAAGGTGAAGAGTCTTGCAACCCCTAAGAGAACACAGATGCCAACCTAGACTACTATACCCAGCAAAAATCTCAAGTCACCACAGATGGAGAAAACACACACACTAAAAGGGAAAAAAAAACCCACATGAGCATCTCAGTCGATGCTGAAAAAGCCATAGACAAAATCCAACAGCACCTCATGTTTAAAGTCTTGGAGAGATCAGGGATACAAGGTACATACCCAAATATAATAAAGGTAATATTCAAAAAGCCAATAGCCAACATCAAATTACATGGAGAAAAACTTAAAGCATCTCCACCAAAATCAGGGACAAGACACGGCTGCCCTCATTATTCATATCTATTCAACATAGTACCTGAAGTTCTAGCTAGAGCAATAAGACAACTAAAGGAGATCAAGGGGATATAAATTGGAAAGGAAGAAGTCAAAGTATTGCTATTTGCATATGACATGATATATATGTAAGTGACCCCAAAAACTCTGCCCAAGAACTACTACAGCTTATAAACACCTTCAGCAAAGGGGCTGGGCACAAAATTAATTTAAAATTCCATAGCCCTCCTGTATACAAATGACAAATGGACTGAGAAATTAAGGAAAAAACACCCTTTACAATGGCCACAAAGAATATTTTGGTGTAACTCTAACCAAGCAAGTAAAGGACTTGTATGATAAAAACATCAAGACTCTGAATAAAGAAACTGATGAAGATAACAGAAGATGGAAAGATCTCCTAGGCTAAGGGATCAGTAGAAGTAACATAGTAAAAATGGCCATCTTAGCAAAAATACTATACAGATTTAATGCAATTTACATCAAAAATATGTACACAATTCTTTACAGACCTTGAAAGAACAATTCTCAACTTCAAATGGAAAAAACAAACAAAAAACCTAGAATAACAAAAACAATCTTATACAATAAAAGAAATTCTGGAGATATCCCCTTCCCTGGTTTCAAGCTGTAATACAGAGTGTTGTGCTGGCATAGAAACAGAATGGTGGATCAATGGAATTGAATTGAAGACCCAGAAATAAACCCACACACCTAATTTTTTGACAAAGGAGCTAAAAAAACACACAATGGAAAAAAAGAAAGCATCTTCAACAAACGGTGCTGGTATAATTGGATGTCTGCAAGTAGAAAAATGCAAATAGATCCATATCTATCACCCTGCACAAAACTCAAGCCCAAGTGGAACAAAGTTCCACTTCTAAGTTCAAGTGGGACAAAGAACTCAACATAAAACCAGATACAC
>CM053747.1:4046853-4111899 GCA_028658305.1 Pachyuromys duprasi
GGAAAGAGGAAGAGGGCTGTGGCTGGGATACAAAGTAAACAACCTGTGATTAATATAAAAATTAAAAAATAAATCATAACTATTCAGAGGGAAAAAAGATTTGCAAAGGGAAATCACCTTTTCTGGTTAATTAAAGAATGTTGCTAAAAAAAAAAAGTTTATCAACAAATATGGTCCTAATATCCCTTTCTGTTACTGTGATAAAATGGCCTGACAATGCTAATTGAAGATAAAAGGGGTTAATTCTGGCACATGGTTCTACATTACAATCCATTATTGTGGACAAGTTGCAGAAGTTTGGAGAAGCTGGTCACCTGGTGTCCAGTGGAAAGGTGAGAGTCATGAGTGCACGTGTGCATGTGTTAAGCTCCACACATGTGTTGGGACCGCAGGCTGAAGGAATGGTGTGCCCCACATTTGGCAGGTCTTCCCACATCAATTCATGTAATTAAGATAAACTGTCATGGATATTCTCAGGAGACATTCTCTCAGGTGATTCGCGGTTGTGTCCAGTTGACAAAGTTTATCATTACAGTTATGCTCTAAGACTCCAGAGGTTATGAGTCTCAGCATGTGCTTTAGTACCGTTGCCGGATAGAGTCTTTCCGAGGCCTTCTGTGGTATGCTTGTTAGTATTTAGGCAGCCTGCTTCTGGGTTACCTAGCAACCTATGATGTCATCATGTGTTGCCAGCCAGGGAGCCACACCTGGCTCCTTAAAAGGATCAACCCGCCACTTTGTTGCCTTCTTGCCCTTTTACTCTCCCCTGCGAGCCCCATCCCTTCCCCCTATCATGTCTTGCTCTCTTCTTCTCTCTATCTCCTCCCAATAAACCTCTTTCATACGAAATCTGTTCTGTGCCTCATCATTTCATTGGTCCTAACATATACTACGTGTTTCTTTCTGCTTCTGGGATACCTCACTCAGGATGATCTTTTCTGGTTCCCACCATTTGCCTGCAATTTTCATGATTTCCTTGTTTTTAATTGCTGAGAAGTAAATGTACTACAATTTCTGTATCCATCTGGGTTGTTCCCAGATTCTGGCTATTATGAAGAAAGCTCCTATGAACATGGTTGAGCAAATGTCCTTGTTGTATGCTTGAGCATCTTTTGGTTATAAGCCTAGGGATGGTTTAGCTGGACCGTGAGGGAGCACTATTCTTAATTGTCTGAGAAAGTGCCAGATTGATTTCCAAAGTGTTTGTACAAATTTACATTCCCACCAGCAATGGAGGAGGGGTCCCCTTTCTCCACAGCCTCTCAAGATGGTGTTGTCACTTGAGTTTTTGATCTTAGCCATTCTGATGGCAGCCTACCACAGGCAGCCTCTGAAATACTCTACTGATCAAGGTATGGAAATAGAGGTTGAGACTCATAGCCAAGCCTTGGCAGATTGCAGGGACTCTAATGAAAGAAGGAAGAGAAAGAAAGACCTGGAGGGGACAGGAACTCCACAAGGAGAGCAACAGAACCAAGAAATCTGGGCCCAGGGGTCTTTTCTGAGACTGATACTCCAAACAAGGACCATTCATGGAGATAAGCTAGAACCTATGCAAAGATGTAGCCCATGGCAGCTCAGTCTCCAAGTGGGTTCCCTATTAAGGGGAACAGGGACTGTCTCTGACATGAACTCTGTGGCTGGCTCTTTGATCACCACACCTGAGGAGATCCTTACCAGGCCACAGAGGAAGACAACGTAGCCAGTCCCGATGATAGGCTAGGATCAGATGGAAGGGAAGGAGGACCTCCCATATCAGTGGACTGGGAAGGGGCATGGGAGGAGAAGAGGGAAGGAAGGTGGTTTTGGGAAGGGACAAGGGAGGTGATTACAGCTGGGATACAAAGTGAATAAATTGTAAAAAAAAAAAAAACTAAACAAGCAAACAAACAAACAAAAAAAACCCCAAAAAACAAACCCCAAACTCTCGAGGTTGAAGTATCAACATATAAGTTAGGGAAGGGTGTCCTCAGTTCAAAACATATGCATTAATTACTTCATCTCAAAACATATGCATCAATAAAAACTTAAAATTCTCCCCCCCTAAGATAGCCTCATGTTATCTTTATCGCTCTAATCTTATTATGCATAAATATTATTATACTTTGCAAAAGATATGACTACTTGGAAATTAATTTAATTTCCCATTTGCTGTGATAAAATGCTCAGACACAAGCAACTGAAAGGAGACAAAGGTTCAAGGTGTGTTCAGGAATGGCAGAGAACCAAAGCAGCAGAGGCTGAAGCAGCTGTCAGCTTGCATCCGTAATGAGGGAGCAAAGAGGGATGGATGTGTGTTGCTAGGATACCAACCAGGCAATGAACCCTACAGTGGGGGGTTTTCACACCTCAGTTAAAATCTGAGTCAGAGTCTCTTCTCTAGGTAATTCCAGATTTCATCAAGTAGTCAATTCACCATCATAGTAACACTTTTTTTTTCTTTCAGTTGACTGCATTTCAAGGGAAATAACAGTAAGCATGGTTCTGGGCAAAAAGACACATCTGAGTTTTCTTGTTCTTCCTCTCCTCAGTTCTGCAGAGTTCTTTACCACATGCTTTCACAGAAAAATAGCTCTTTAAAAATCTCTTTTTAAAAATGTGTTTTGTTGTTTTTTTTTAAACATTTGCTAATTTAATGTTTCTGTGAATGTGTAGTGTCTCTCTCTCTGTGCATGTGTAGTGTGTGTGTGTGTGTGTGTGACACATACATGACTTATCTCCTGGGAGGTAGTCAGAGGACAACTTGCAGAAGGATGTTTACCCCTTCCATGTCGATCCTGAGGATTGAATTCTGACTGTTAGGATTTGGTAGCAATCACCTTCACCAGAGAACCACCTCCTTAGCCCTCGGTCTTCTTGTTCATACTTTCTTCCATTTTTTCCCCCTTCTCTCCTACATTTTTGTCACTGTGGTTAAGCCTCCTCTCAGATTTAGTATATTTTCTCTTCCCCACAAGAATCTAACCACAAAATTTTTCCTGTTTCTATAAAGTAAATTGGACGTTTATAACAAGAAAAGAAATGCAGAAACCCACCTCTATGGTCTGTAAATAGTTATTTCTGTTATTCAGGCTATGCTCTATAAACTAGCTATGTTTAAATCCTTTGGGAGGCATACATGAATCTGCCAACAAATATTGCAATTCAAAATGAATTTCTGCAAGCAATGATAAGAATTTTGCTTTATCACTGTGCATTTGAGAAGATTCTGACAGGAATCCTGAACAAGATCAATGAGAAACATAAAGCAGAATTGGACTGGGAAAGAATTAATGTATTTCCTAGCACCTCTGTTATTCTAAAATAACAGAAAACATGATGAAGCACCAATAAATACTGAAAAGGACTTGGTGCTTAGAGCACTGAAATGTTCAGTCAGTAGCACTAAAGATAGTGGAAAAGAAATGACCACCAACAAATATCTATCATCTACCTCCTAGCTATACGTATTGGCCATCTATTATCTATTTATCTATCATTTATTTCATCTATCTATCTATCTATCTATCTATCTATCTATCTATCTATCTATCTATCTATCTTTCTTTCTATCTATCTATCTATCTATCTATCTATCTATCTATCTATCTATCTATCTATCTACCTACTTATCTATTTTCTATCTTCTGCAAGGTTCTCATGTGTTTCAGGCCATTCTGGATCCAGCGATATTTTTGAACTTTTGCTTCTCCTGTGTCTATGATTTGAATGCTAGGATTTCAAGCTTGCATCCTCATACTCAGCCTTTTATTTAGTTTGGTTGTCAAAGTGTTGGGGATCCATTCCAAGACCTTATTCATGTGCTAGTCAGGCACTTTAGCAACCAAGCTACATCCCTGCTTCCAAGGTCATTTATTTATTATACATTGCATTTTTATCTTGCAAACAAACTATAAATCGTAATCAGTTTAGAGCACAGGTCATATAGACTAGTAAATGTAGTCTAGGATGACCTTGAACTCAAGATCCTCCTGCTTTAGTATCCCAAATTGAGATGACAGGTATGTACCGTTACAATGGCCATCTCCTGGAACCATCTCCTCTTTCCACATTATTTTACTCCCTTTTGTAGCATTACTATCCTAGAAGATATTGAATTAAAACATATTCCACAGCTAAATTAATCCAAATTCATCATACTTTATTTTGATTAAATACTCTATTACCAAAACCCAGTCAAACATAAGAAAACTCACAACTAAGAAGAAGCCTATGATCTCGCCTGTGTCACACAGTGGCGCTGTACGCGGCAGTGAGTGTGTGTGTGCCTGAGAGATGCTCCTGCCAGCAGTGCTGGAGAGCCGACCTTGGTGGCATGAGCACGAGGGAGCCAGTCCTGCCTCTTGCCAATCAGGAGGGCTGGCTCAGACCCTTGCCTAGGCAAAGCAGAAGAGCTGGCCCTGCTTGCATGGGCTCAGGAGGACTGGTAGGCTGAACAGCCCAGTCACCATCCAGGCTCGGATCCAAGCCCGTGAGTTGGCCCATCCCAATGTCTAGCTTCCTCATCTATGAACTGCTGGAGCACATGGAGGGAGCAGTCCTGCAGAAGCAAAGCCACAGGGTCTCCACAACACAGAGCAACAATAGGATATCTGAAAGGAACGCTCCTGAGGATCTCGCATTGTTGGTGCAGCAGAAACCAGAGGCTTCAAACCGCACCAAGGACTCACTACAATGAACATTTGCAAGCAAAGCTGTTTGGGCAAAAGGGCACACTGTGTGACACACCATGACACACTGCAGCTTGCGCAGTGAGAATATTATTATTTTTATGTTTATTTTTGTACTTTCTGTTGTTTTTATTTATTTATTTTTTTACTTATGTTTTGGTTGGGTTGCAAGGACAGAGAGCTATATGGAGGGATGGGAAGATGAGTAGGATTGGGGTAAGTGATGTGAAATTCACAAAGACTCAATAAAAAGTTAAAAAATAAACATAAAATGAAAGCAAAAGGAGAAGCAAAAGCAGCAGCAGCAGCAAAAGAAGAAGAAGGAGAAGGAGAAAGAGAAGAAGAAGAGGAGGAGGAGGAGGAGGAGCAAATTTGGCAGAAGGAAAAGAAAAAGTTCAGGCAGCGAAGTCAATGTCTTCCAGGAGCACACATGTGCCTGTCAGTTTGCTAACTGTTAAAATAGGTTCATTTCCTAGATATCAACTGGCAGAAACAAATACTTTGTGCTAACTATTTAACATTCACTTACAAGTAATTCTTTAAAACTGAACAAAGGAAAAGAAAAAGGCCATTAACTTCCAGGTACCTTTAGTTTGCTTTCCTTCAGAACTGGCCTCAGGCAACACTCCCGGCAGCATCTTCTGTTACTTAAACCTTATCTTGGATATTACTGCGTACTCATCATGAAGGTATACTTATATTATTCGTCAAGCCTTATTGCTTTTGAAACATGAAAGATACTCCAGGAGTTAAAATAACATTCCGTCTACAAAGGGAAGGCTTGGCTTAGAGCTAAGCATTTCAGTTCCACTTAAGCTTCTGGTATTACTGTGTCTTTGTAATGTAAATTGTTCTATTGCAGAAGGGTTTTCCTGGTCCTGGGAACTTTCATGGTGAGGGAAGCTGAAATAGCTCACCTGTGATTGTCTCCAGGGCACATTATCTGGATACCTCAGAGCAGTAATGAAATCAGCATGGCTGCCAAGTGTCTAAGTCATGCTTTGCACTAGCCAATCAGGCAGTGGCCTGAAACAGTGCATATTGTGCTTGCTTATCTCACTCTTATGTGTGTATGTATGTACGTACATATGTATGTATGCATGTATGTTTAATTTCTTTATAAGAGTTGCCATGGTCCTTATGCCTCTTCAGAGCAATAGAAACCCTGAGACAGACAGTTTATGTGGATTTTCCATGTGATGCTTGACACTGAAGAACCAGTTCAGTTCACACATTAATTTCCCTCTCAATGAGCAAAGAGAACATGTCACAGTGGCTGGCATGTATGAGGGAGTTGAAGGTCACAGAGGGATTGGATGACATGTGGATGGCTGAGGGTAAGAGAGTGTCACAATGGAATTTTAAATTGAGTAATGCTCTCTCTAACTTCTAGTTGTGGGTCGTTAGACACATTTCTGACTTTCTGATCCTAAATTTCCTACATTGTGAAATACAGATTATTTTAGTTTATTGGAACTATGGGAACAGATTCCTTCAATTCATAAACAAATTGCCTCACAGTTCTGGAGATTATAAGCCGATGTGTTGGGTGGGCCTTGCTCCCCCAACTGAAGGTTGCAGGGTCCTCTCTGTCTCTTTGAGAGCTTCCATCTGTGGTATTCTTCGGCTTGGAGCTGTACAATTCCATGCTCTTTGCCTTTACTACCATGAGTCATTATTTCTGTATATAAGTCTTCATACCACTAGATTCTTATAAAGGCATTAGTCATATTACATAGGGCTCTCCTGTACCCCAGCATAGCTTTATGCTAATTGCTTAGATCTGCCGTGACCTTAGAAACTGCCAACGTTATTTTCTGAGACTATGCCACTGCAGAAACAGTATGTTCCATTCACTGTGTTATGTTGGTTTAAACAACATCATGCCTGATCATGTATCCATACTGTAGGGGATAGATTGCTGTGAAATTTTATCTCCCTTCAATTCTACTCTAAAGGGTTTCATCCACATACTTTTCTGAGATAAAAACGTCTCCCACCAACATTATATTTAAAGCACAAATATGAAATATAATTACTCTCCAGCTGAATGTAGGAGGATTACTGGTGATAGTAAATGTATTTTTCAACAATGAATTGTGATTTACTGCTTGCTCATAAGGATGCAATTAATGAAAGTAAATATTGATTGGATGCATGCTATGTGCTGAGCATGGCAATGAAGGGTTTGAAATTTAGCTGTCAACTGGGCATGTGACCTTGCTAGTTTTTACCAGTGAGGAAGCTGATACGCAGATATGTGCATTGCTCTCTACAAGGTTATATGAGTAGTATGAAGCGAAGCAGGATTCAAAGCAAATGTAGAGAGGCATCAGATCATGCTGTCACATACATCCTTACCTTTCCTAGACGACAAGCAGATTGATATGTAAAGACCTGTTTCCACTTTGCCACTCTAAGTTGCCCTAATTCCTCCTGAAATTATAAAAATTTTCACTATGCCTCAAGGAACAAATTACAAGCTTCAATAAACTCACAGTGTCTCCACTCAAATGGCCACTGTTTTTTACATCTGTAGTCCATGTATTTTGGAAAGATGAGGGGAACAAATTTTTCTATCATGTCCACTTTCTTATTTCAAATCCATGGTCATGAAACTTAACCAAACATAGGTTGTTACACAATTATAAAAAAATTAAGTTAAAAAATGGAAAAGATTTTAGGTTGAATAAATAAGACATACAAAATCCCATATCAACCTTGTAGCAATTTTCAAAGTTTATACTAAATTCATGTCAACATCATGGGTAGAAGGCTACTTGCTGTTCCTACCTTCTGTGTCCTGCTGCTTGCCCATTGGCCATTCAGTAAGCACTTTGTCCTCTGTAGATCATGTGCTTGAAGGGTGCTTAAGACTATGTTTGTAACCTAACTGCTTGAGGCATGCACCTTATGTTCTAAAATAGTGAAAGTTTTAGGCGGGGAAAGCTGGAAAAAAGGCAACTTTCTCTGTCACTGTTTCAGTCTGGGATGAGTACTAACTGAATATTTGGAGAATATTAAATTTTAGATATTAAATAACAAATATTATAAACAGTAAATATTTTAAATCATTAGTGGTAAGAGTTGGATTTATCAGCAGCCAGAGATCACTGCTGTGCAGGAAGTTACCCAGGCTATTGATATTATAAAGAAGATTTTTTGTCTCTTTTCTGAGTAGTAGACCTTTACTTCTGCTCCTCTATGGTATGGATTCATGGGTCTGTCACACATACTTCCAGCTCATGTCTCCAAACCTAATATCACTTTTTGCAGCCACGCTTTGGTTCTGTGTGATTTTCTAAACTCTCTCTGGTCTGTCTTCTGCACCTGAGGTCAAATTACTATCTTTTTAAAATGCATATTTTATGATATTTCAATGGCTCACCCATATTTTTTACCATAGATTATCTCTGTCCTTCTAAGCCTGTATCTATTTCTATTTTATTTTTATCTCACACTATCTTCTTGAGCTCTGTACTAGAGGCTTACATCCCTGCTTTCTGCACATCATTCCCACAGGTGTTTACATTAGAAATTAAAGCAACTAACATAATTTCCCTAGGTCTTAACACTTTAGAGTTTTCTTTTAGTCAGTTTTTAATAATTTATTTCAGCTGCTTGTTTGCTGTCTGCTTTATTATTAAGTTTTGAGAGACGTTGAATATTCTTGAAGTTTTGTAGGTGGAATGGATAGCTGGGCATTTTTCTTGAGAAACAGGTATTTCCTTAGCAGCTGAGGCTTTTCTCAAGACCTTGTTAGATTGTTATATTGGCAATATAATATATTTTATATTAAAAAATTAAACTAGCAATCTGACTGTTTTATATAAAACAAATATGGTTCTTTGTGATATATCTATTATGTAAGTTCACCATTCTGAGAAGAAATATTTATTGAATGAGTGCTTATTTTGTGTTTGTAGATTTCTCTGTTAATATGTTCTTTACATACAATGTAACTATTAGAATTTTTTGTTAATTTGTAAGGTTAGTTAGAATCCTTAAGTATTTAAATCTACCATATTTATCTAGTGACATTATACTAGTGACATTTTTGAATTACATTTCAAATGTATTTTCTAAGAATCAGTTTTATGTACAGTAAGTACAAATATTGTTAAATGTAATTCATCTTATTATTTACAAACATTATTGTGAATGTTTAGAAAAGGAAAGATGGAGGTGCTGTTTTTATGTACTAATGCATAAAAATAGTTGCTACACCAACTGTACTCAATATCTCTTGTTTTTAGTTATAAAAGATGAACAGATATAAACACCAAATATTTAAAAAATTTTGCTTTCAGTTTTCCCTAGAAACATCACTGGATTAATGTTCAGATCTTAGAAAAGTTTGATTAGTTGTATATAAATGAAAATATATAAATGCTGTGAAAATCAAAGTCTTGTCACTAATCTGACCTCTAAAGTGTCTCATGGAAATAGAAGATGCCCAACAAAGCTCTTAATTCTCCCTCATGCTATCCTTTAACTAAAGTGTTTGCTGTTTTGATAATTTACTGCCGTTTCATTGTGCAATTTGAGGAAAGCTGCGAACCATCTGTATTTCACTTAATCTCCATGAAAAACTGATGAGATCGGTACAATCAACTCTCTTCTGTTACAGATGATGACAATGTGGATTTGAGGTGACAAGTAACTTTCCTGATACAGCAAAGCTGGAAGGTGGAGGAACCAGCATCCAGATAATGGATCAGAGCGAGAACTTTCAACCATCTGTTATCTTAAAAGAAACATATACTGTTTACAAATTTCAATAAGCTTAGGAGAAGTCTTTCTTTTTTTTCAGTGCTAAAGGAAGTGAAGTGTTCCAATATGAGAGACCTAGAGTGTGTGGGCAGGAGGCCTGATGACCGGAAATTCAGGAACCGTGTTTTCTCTTAATCTTCTGTCATATGGTCTCTCACACAGGCAGAGTGTGCACTGGGTTAAAAAATGGAGTCCGTGACAGGCAGGATAGTGAGGAGGAGCCATGCTTAATCAGTGCAGTCCCAGAAGCCTGCAGCCTCACGGCCCGGGTGAGTGGATAAATTCTTTAGCATGCTATTAAATTAAACCTACTTGAAAGGGACCGAAAGATTTCTTAAGAAGTCAAGGTCTTAAAATTATACTTTTTGAAGCCAGCAGACATTTACTGAATATTTATATACAGCCGGAATTATTTCTAGATTCCATCGAAGGGGCCAGGAAAAGAAAAAAAAAAAGCTGTAGTCCTCATAAGACTTATCCCCACTGGCCTTTGTTTAGTCGTTTTTCATTCATAGAAACACTTCAAAAACACCCAACATTCATATAGAGCAGTTTGTGCGGAGATGCAAGCAGTAACAGCTGGAGCATCAACTGCTGACTGAGAAGGCAGGGAGCCAGATGGAGCCAGCTTTTGGTATTGTGTGGCCTGACATGAGGGAGGCGAGGAGTGGCGGGAGAGGGCAGATGTAGAGTCCACAGAAAAACAAGGCTCTGAGGTAGGAATGCACTCCCAGCTACCATTACGCAATGTGAAGGACTCAAGAGCAATGCTGTTTTGAAGAACTTGGTATCATCTCAACATTCCCCTTCAGCAAATCCTGCAAAGGACGGACTTTGGCAAACTGCATTTGTGCACCAGTGCTTAGATATCCCGAGAAGCGGTCTTTAGTTACATTGGTCTACCAGACAGGACTCGGATTGCTTGTTTCGGTGTAAGTTGCAGAGAGACACTTACTGATGGGTGGAGATGTCTGGTAGAAATGCTCCCTTTTACTGTTAAAATCTTAAGCAGTGTCATCAGGACTATGAATCTCTGCCAATAAGTGAATAGATTGGTGGTGGTCTAAGAGTCCTTGTACCCATCTATCCAACCCAGCCAAACCAGAATCTTTTCCTAGTCCTCTGCTTAGGATGACACATGCTCATTGCTGCCCAATCGCTGTGCCTAGTAGCACAGAGTTGTTTATCCTCCAGCAAAAGGAAATCACTATATACTTCTGCATGAATTTCTAGTTGCTAACTGGTAGAGACTCTGTGTAGCAGAAAAGAAAGAGTTAGGACTGTCCAGGAATATAATATATAGGGTAACATATGTGCACAGTGGCTGTTGTGCATTTGTTTTTACTTCTACTTCATGCTCTTAATAGTTCTCATCTGAAAAATGTGTCTAATTTTGCTTTGTTTTTTTCCTGTACTCACTGGAGATAGAAATAACAAACCATATTTGTCATTTGGATAATACTTGTCAGTTTGCTAGGCTCTTAATGTATATTTTCTCATTTAAATCTTATAGCAATCTTATTATTATTAGCACTTTAAAAATAAGAGATCAAATTCAGAAAGGTTAGGCTGCTCAAGTCTACGCAGAAAGCAACCTTTACTGGAAAGGAAAGAATTCATACTGAAATCTATACACCAAAAGAAGATAAAAAAGAAAGAGGACCTGGGGTAAGAGGATTAATCCTCACTTAGAAAGTCAAATGGGAAGGACATTGGATGTAGGAGAAAACAAATAGCAGGACAAGAGCCTACCACAGAGGGCCTCAGAAAGACTATACCTAGCAGTGTATCAAAGCAAATATTAAGACACATAACCAACCATTTGGCAGAGTGCAGGGAATCATATGAAAGAAGGAGGAGTTAGTATGACTTGGAGAGGACAGGAGCTCCGCAAGGACCAACTATATCAGGTCACAGGGGTCTTTTATGATACTGTTTCTCCAACCAAGGACCATGTGCGGATATAACCTAGAATCCCTGCTTGAATGTAGCAAATGGTAGCTCAGTATCCAAGTGGGTTTTCCCTGGTAAGGGGAACAGGGACCATTTCTGTCATGAACTCAATGGCTGGCTCTTCGACCCCCCCCTCCCGAGGGAAGAGCAGCCTTGCTAGGCCACAGAAGAGGACATTGCAGCCAGTCCTGATGAGACCTGATAAGCTAGAGTTAGAAAGGGCCAGGGAGGAGATGAGGGAGGGATGGGGGGATAGGGAAGGAATGCGGGAGGGGGCTACAGCTCGGATACAAAGTACATAACCTGTGATTAATATAAAATAAAAATGTTAAAAAAAAGAGTTCATCCTACTTGGTGATAGTTACCATGCCATTTTAAGGTCTTCAAATGGTCACTGGGCATGCGATTCTGTTATTCTTAACAATCTGGACATGCGCTAATAGAAACATTAACAACTATGAGCAGTAGAAGTACCATCAGGTAGGGAGGGAATAATAGCACAGTAATGGCCAACAAGCATTTGGAAATATGTGCTGCATGCTCATGTCCATAAACTCCACAGCAGCCAGGATCTTTTAAGGCTATGACTTAAACTAGGTCATTCTCTACGTAAAAAAAAAAAACCTTATGGGCTCACTTTTCATTTATACTGAAGCTGAAACACTGTATCATTGCTGGAAGGCTCCGGTTCTCTCACTAACCCTTGTTCACTGCCCTCCTTCTGCCTGATTTTGAAACACCAAGCTCTTTTTCTCTAGGAAAAAAAAAGTATACTACAAGATAGGGATGTGCCTGTCTTCATCGCCTTCTAGAATTTTTCTTCACTTCGCAGAACTATTCTTGGCACTTTAACGACCCAGTATCAACAGCATAGATTTTATTACAGCTGTTCAATTCCTGAAAATATTTCAAGCTCTCCACAACATTACCAAATATGAAACAAATTACATGGTGGATGCAATCTTCTGTATTGAAGATCTCCAATTAATCTATTATCTAAATATGAATAGGCCAGATGTGGTTTTATTAGCCCTCTTTTTTTTCTTTTCCTTTAGTCTTATAAAAATTGAGACATTTCACTCTTCAGACTAATTCAAGTATTTATTCTGTAGCCAAGATAGGGAGACCTGTTACCCACTCACAATTGATTTGTGATTAGCTAGTCTTCCTTTCTAGAAACAAATAAAGGACTATTCATTTATGAGTAGAATAACTTGGAAAAGGATAAATCAACACTGCAGAGTTTTCTTTGAGGTTTTAAATGATCTAGTTCTGATTAGTCCTCAATGTATGAAGAGAAGGGAAGGAATACTGAGTCTCTACTCCTTGTCAGTCTCTTGGTATTTGTGCTGGGCAGTTTTTCTTTTGAGGGGGTTGTATTTGACACAAACTAGAGTTGCATGGGAAGAAGAAACTCAATTGAGGGACTGCCTCCATCTGATTGGCTGGTGGACACGACTATGAGTACTTTCTTCACTGTTAATTGGTGCAGAAGGGTGCAGAGCGGGCAGTGCAATCTGGAGATAGGTGATCCTGTGCTGATAAGAAAAGTATTTGGGAGAGTCAGGGAAGCAAGTCAGCAGCATTCCTCCATGGTCACTACGCGGGTCCTCATATCCAGGCTTTTGCATTTAATTCCTGCCTCGGCTTCCTTCTTTGATAGATAGTAACTTGTACGTTGAAATAATCTCTTTACTCTGCAAGTTCATTTTGGTCAGTGTTTTATCACAACAGTGTTCCTCTTTCTCAAAGCCTAATTAGGTCAATCTCATTTCCACTTAAAAGAAGAGAAAATAAGTTTGTAAAGGCTTTATGGATCTCTTAAAAGGAAAAGGTTCAAGTGACACATCGGATCAGAAAATGGTAGGTACCATGTGTCAAAAGGCTCAACAAGAACAACAAAACCAATATGACTAGGTCTCAGTGTTTCAATGTGAAGAGAGAAATGGCTCAGGAAAGTGTCTCTGACAATGTCCATCATTTTTTATTTCCAATCACACATTCACAAAGCCTAATTTATACATTAGTGCCTATCAGGTACATTGGAAGGAGTCATGCATGTGATCTAGAAAATGGCAGCGAAACCAGTGTATGCTGGGATGGGAATTCACCATCAGTGAGCAATATTGCAGAGAAAAGAACACATGCTGATTCCTTGTGGGAAGCAAAAAGTGTTTGTGAATAAATGAGTACATTCTATCTGAATGGAACTGTCCTCAGCAAAGGAGTGAGATGTTGGAAACTTTCTCAGGCTGCTCTTTTTTCTGCTCCTCAGTCTGGCAGGTGCACAGAAGGGTGCTAAGTGAGCACTGTGCTCTGGCTCTGACGCCTCCTCTAACACAAGCCTCTGACACAAGCTCTCTTCCAGAAAAGTAAAAGGCGGGGGAGGTGAAGTTAAGGATACAGAGATGCCTCTGAACAAACTAAAGATGCTGCCCTCAGCGAAATGTAGACCAAAGAAAAGACTTACAGTGGAAAATGAAAACAAATCTCAATGTTATTTGTATGCTTTGTAATGGTTTACTTTTGTAATAGTGGTCTGTGACAATAATTACTAGAAACATAGAGTGAAAAATAGAAGGTGTTCAGTTAGGCTTAAATTCCACACAAACTGATGAGACCTAATAGGCTAGGGTCAGAGGGAAGGGGAGGAGGACTTGGGGAGGGGCATGGAAGGAGAAGAGGGAGGAGGGGTGAGGTTGGGAGGGGATGAGGGAGGGGGCTACAGCTGGGATACAAATAAACTGTATTTAATAAACTGCAATTAATAAAAAAATTAAAAAACATAAAAAAGTCCACAAAACACCAAATACTTCTTAATATAGTCTATTTAGCATTTGCAATATATTTTAAAAACTTATTCATTGTAAATTCACATTTAATTGACCGTCTTATATTATTCTCACAATGCTTGTTTTTTTATTAATTAATTTTTCTTTTTAGGATCCAAGGAAATAAGGAAAGATACAAAGGAAGTCAGACTCTCACTTAGAGCTGGTTGTTAAGAATACCCTTTCTAGATGAGCAGTTTTACTGAACCTTTTGTTCACCATCAGGCCAGTTTTCCGGAACTGCTGCCATCAGAAGGGACCTCCAGGGACATGGCATTCGGAACTTGACAACCAAAAGAGCATAGGCTCTGGGATAAGAAACAAAGGAGCTGAATGATGGCTTAAAGGTCTCCCTGCTTCTGTCTTGCACATAGATTTTAGTAGGGTTTTCATTTCTTTCCCTTATAATGATAGACTGATGAAGGAAATATAAATGTTGTGCTGTGTTTTTTCTCTTTTTTTAAAAAATTTTTTATTATTACTATTTATTACAATTTATTCATTTTGTATCCTGGCTGTAGCCTCCTCCCTCATCTCTTCATGGCCCCACCCACCTTCCCACTTCCCCTTATGTTCCTCCCCTAGTCCACTGATAGGGAAAGACCCTTCCCCTATTATCTGACCCTAGCCTATCAGGTCTCATCAGGACTGTCTAGGTCCTCCTTCTTTGTGGCCTAATTAGGCCACCTCGCCAGAGGGAGATGCTCAAAGAGCCAGCCACTGAGTCCATGTCAGAGACAGCCCCTGCTCTCCTTACTAGGGAACCCACTGCTGCCATGGGCTACATCTGAGCAGGGCGGCTAGGTCCTCTCCATGCACGGACCTTGATTGACTCATCAGTCTCTGAAGACCTCTTGAGTCCAGATATTTTGGTTCTGTTGCTCTCCTTGTGGAACTCCTGTCTCCTCCAGGTCTTTCTGTCTTCTCCTTCTTCCATAAGATTCCCTGCACTCTATCCAAAGTTTGGCTATAAGTCTCAGCATCTGCTTCACTACCCTGATGGGTAGAATCATTCAGAGGCCCCCTGTGGAAGGCTCCTGTCTTGTTCCCTGTTTTCTCTTACTTCTTATGTCCATCCTGTTTTCCCTTCTGAACGAGGATTGAACATTTTCCTTAGTGTCCTCCTTGTTGTTTAGCTTCTCTAGGACTATAGATTTTAGTATGACTATCACATATTATATGTCTAATATCCTCTTATAAATGAATATATACCATGTGTGTCTTTCTGCTTCTGGGATACCTCACTCAGGATGATATTTTCTCGTTCCATCCATTTGCCTGCAAATTTCATGATTTCCTTGTTTTTAATTGCTGAGTAGTATCCCATTGTGTAAATGAACCACAATTTCTGTATCCATTTTTTCAGTTGAGGGACATCTAGGTTGTTTTCAGATTCTGGATTTCATGAATAAAGTGACTATGAACATAATTGAGCAAATGTCCTTGTTGTATGGTTGAGCATCTTTCAGATATATGCTTAGGAGTGGTATAGATGGATTTTGAGGTAGCACTATTCCTAATTTTCTGAGAAAAAAGACAGCCTACAGACTGGAAAAAGATCTTCACCAACCCTACATCTGACAAAGGGCTAATATCCAGAACATATAAAGAACTCAAGAAATTAAACACCAACAAACCAATTAATTCAATTAAAAAATGAGCTAAACAGAGATTTCTCAATAGAAGAATATTCAATTGCCACTTAAGAAACATTTAAAGAAATGTTCAACGTCCTTAGTCAGCCAGGAAATGGAAATAAAAACAACCCTGAGATTTCACCCTACACCCATCAGAATGGCTAAGATAAAAAGCTCAAGTGACAACACATGCTGGGGAGGTTGTGGAGGAAGGGGACCCCTTCTCCATTGCTGGTGTGAATGCAAACTTGCACAACCACTCTGGAAATCAATCTGTATTGTGCTTTTTACTCTTACCTCATTCCCTGCTCTCCCATCTCTACTGTAGTCATCTTTCTCTTTGTCCACTAAGACATGGTAAATTTTATGACTGAGGATATTCTCTATGTAAAACGCAACTCTCACACCCAGAAAACTCACCCTCCACCCTCCACTTCTCCTACCTTCACTACTTTTTTATATCACTTGCTAAAAATGATGGCTCTGGCATTGGTGCTGAAGTATAGAGCAGCTAGCCTCAGAATCAATCCTTACAAAAGAAACAAAACACAAATACCAATTTAAACATGCTTAGACACACTTTCAGCCATTACTTTAAAAAGTAATTCTGGAAGCATATGCTTGGAATCGCAGCATTCTGGAGGCAGAGACAGGAGGACTGTCACCTGTTCAAGGAAATTTTGGATGATAGTGTGAGACTGTTTTGAAAAAATATTCTGAACAAGGCATCTTACAAACACATTAAACTTTCTTGTTATGATTTAGGCAAAAACTTCCTTCTGTATTTAGGCATCAAGTGAAATACTGGAAGGTTTTAGGAGGGCAGACAGCACATGAATATCGGCCAGAAGGCTTTTAAAATTTGTGCGTACTCTCTTCCTCCGAATTTCAACCTTTACTCAGGCAGAAAGCAGAGGCCAGGGATTGCTTCAGAAACTATCCTGGGGAGGGGGCCAGCCCCAGGATTACTGTGGTTTTGAAAGGTTGTTCATTCCTCTCACCCTACTTAGGGGCTCTGGGCACCAGAGCCTCGCGGAGCAGACTTTTAAGGGCAGGCTTTCACCAGCATAGGTTCATTAAATTGATTTGCAAAGCGACAACATTGTTCTGAGGCCTTCAGGATGCCATTATTAGTGGATAGGTGCTGGGGAAGCAATGCTAATGTGGCACATACTCTGGTAGAGAAATGATCTTCCCAGCTTCCTCTTCCTCCATTAGGAAAGGAAGGGAGTAACAATTGGCAAGCTGTCTTCAACACAGACCTAAGTGAAACTGATGCAGTTGGTACCCACAGCCAAGCTGTTATGAAATGGATTCAGCAGCCAGGAGTGTAGTAAAAAATACACACTGCTCTTTCTTGTAGATCAAAATCGTTTGTCTAGAATTTCTTGAATTTTTATGACTTATATTTACTATGCACTGTTTTTGTCTACTAACCTTTCCTTATCCTATAACAGCCATGGTTCTTATCATTGATACTATTCCATATAAAAACATATGCACACGGTTTGTTCAGGCTCAAAGAAAACATGGTATTCTCACAGGAGGCCTCAAGTTGAATGTCACAGTAGATAGATGAAAACTATGTGGAAAACATCCCGATGCCCTGCACATCAAAGGATGGATTGGTAGCTCAGATGGAAGATACAGGATTGAATGAATTGTTCTCCCTGAGTAATAGATAACATACTTTTTCCTCAGAGCTTAGAAAACATAGTCAAAACTACAGAAAAAAAGATTTTTAATTTTTTTTGTTTTAGGGTTGCCTTCATTTGACTATATGAATGGCCATGTATTCCGTAATGTTAAGAAAGTTATTATTATTTTTATATTTGTGTGTATATGCATATGAATGCTATGTGTGTTGTGTGTGTTTGTATGTGTGTTTGTGTTTGTGTTTGTGTGTGTACTCATTCTTGTAGAAGCCAGAAGAAGACACTGGATCCTTTGGAGTTTGAGTTACAAGAGGTCGTGAGCTGCCTAGCATGGGTGCTTGCAGCTGAACTCTAGTCTTCTGCAAGAGTTATGGGCTTTTGTTCTTCACAGCTGAACCAGCTCGTCATCTTAATATTTTATAAATTAATGAAGTTATTTGTTTTTCCCCAGACTTCACTAAAATCTATAGCTATCCTAAAATTAGCTATAAATTTTGTTTCCCATATTATTAACTGTAATCTTTATTAGTAAAAATACTGTGATGCAGAACAGATGCATTTATTCATACTTTGGGAGAAGGTAGACCTAAGTATATGTTTTCAAAGATCCTTACCCACTTGCCTGCTTGCCAATTATTGTGCCTAATATCTAATGTTACACTGTCTAAAACATATGAGTAGATTAAAATTATGCTCAAAGGTCTGGCTGTTTCTTGATTGATTAATGTTTATCATTAATTAATTAATCAATTAATTGTGTGAGCGCACACCATGCTACAGGGGGTGGATGGCCAGAAGACGACTTTCAGGGATTGAGTCTCTTTTCCTACTACGTGCTTACCAGGGATCAAACTCAGACCCCCAGGATTGGTGGCACATGCCCACTGAGTTATCTTGACTGGCCCTCTCAATTCTTCTGTCCTTGTTAAACTACTTCTGATCAAAAACTAATAATAAGAAATGGTCAGAAGAGCTGTAAGTTCTAAAACGGGTTTTAAGAGGGGAAATAGATACTTGTATTTGCATTATTTCTCAGTTTGTATTCCAGACTTGGACTTGAGAATCACATCTAAGAGGCTAGAGAATGAGGGGGAAAAGAAGAATTACAATGTGTCCACCCTTCATAGGTTATTTACTTCCTGACCCGTACCGAATTAGACCTGAGTAGGATTTTTTTATTTCATCTAGGACTCTCAGGTTGATTTTTAATACCTCCAAATTAACTTGATTGAGAGCCAAGACAAAGAGCAACACGTCAAACTCATGAATTAACAGAGAAGCATGGTATGAAATCTGTGCAGGTGATGTCCTAATACAGTCACAAAGAGATGATCAATATCATGAAACATATGAAGAGCTCAGATATTAACTAAATTTAATATACTGTATAGAAAGGAATAGTATGAGTAAACAACTACTTTCTTAGATTTGGATCCTGGCCTGAAGGAGGGAACTATGCCTGGTTCTGTAAATCCGGTCAGTAGCCTGTGCCCAGGAGTGCCTAGGACCTAGAAGGGATACTGCAAGTATTGTTTTCCTAAATGGTTCTCAGCAGGATGAACAGCCTAACGGCACTGTGCTATGGATGGACCCAGAAGTAACCCTAACGCAGGCTAACAACCCTTGCAGCTTCTGGTCTGATGGCTACTCCTATGGCATTGTGCTGTACCAGCCAATGACTGGGGAACTTCTCTACTCCCACATCAACAACCAAGACCAGATCATTTTCATGGTGGGCCATGGATATGCCTCTCCAGATCTTAGCAGGCTCTACAAGAACTGCCCCAAGGCAATGAAGAGGTTGGTAGCCAACTGTGTGAAGAAAGTAAAAGAAGAGAAAGCCAGGAGTACAGGTTTCCCCAGATCCTGTCTTCCATTGAGGGGCTTCAGCATTCTGCCAAAAACCAACACGAGCGCCTTTGAGCCTTCCCTGCTTCAGGCAGTCCACACTGAGGACATCAATGCTTGCACGCTGACCACATCCCCAATGCTACCAGGCTTCTAGCTGATGTTGTAGTTGTTCTTAGGTCATGTATCTTAGAGAAGAACCTACTACTACACTTATACAAACCAGAAAAATGTTTAATTATATTCTTAAAGGTGCAGCTTACAAATAAGCGGAGCTTTCATCCTTATCAAAGATGCTTGTTTTTGTAGCAGATGGAGACATTATAGCAAGCCATAACTGTTGAAAATACAAATAACAACTGGTTGTGGGTTCCAAGCTCTAATCCATACGTGTGTAATAGTCAGGGAACATTTGAAAATAAGGGGCAAAAAGATTTTAAGAGCCAAAGAATCTTGAGGCCTGCTATAAGATAGTATATTCTAGATATTACAGGAAAGCTACATACATAAAATCTAAACAGCACGGCTACCTAAAAGAAAAACCTGAGCAAGGGCAATATCTCTTGACATTCAGTATAGAAGGGAGTAATCCTACGGTCCCTCATCTCTAGATGAAGGCCTACAGATAACCAATATCTGCTGAGAAATGGAAAATGAACCTTTTCTGGGGATGAGTCTGCTGATACATTACTCAACCTCAGGCGGTTAGCCCTAAACACATGCATAAGAGAAATGCTGAATGCACTCAGCATGTTGAATTTATATGGTGTGTGACAATTCAAACACAACAACAACAACAACAACAAAACAAGCACATATTGCTACTGTATGCATTTGTTCAACTTTTAATTCCATACTTTAGAAGATACTACTTTTACCTAGGAAAAGAAAATCACAGCTAACTCTAAACAAGCTTGAGAAGGTATTTTAAATATTCCAGAAGGAGGCATTGATGCCAGAGAAGAGTTCACACACAGGCATCATCGTACCTACACTCCCCGTGGAGGCAAGAGATGGTGATACACACGACCCTGTCTGCGCGGACTCCTTTGGGGAAAGGCTATGGTTGTGCTGCAGATTTGAACAATAGGAAAAGCACGTAGAATAAGGGTATAATGAGAAAACATATCCTCAGAGCTACAGACTGTGTGCTTTAAGCCCGTTATTACAAATAAGTGAAGGTTAATAAAATTATAATTATTATAGTATAAAAATTACAGAAAGGCAAGGTGAATTTGTTGATGAAGAAAACATGGCATTCTATGGTTATGTGTGTATGTTAGTGTGTGTATGCATGCAGAGGACAGAGAAGAGCAGGAAAAGTCTTCCTCTAGTGATATTTAGTTTATTTTTGGATATACGGTCTCTTTCTGACCAGGAATTTGCTGACTGTCCAGAGAGCTCCCAAAATGTACCTGTCTCTGTCCCTTAACCTTGGGTACCGAGGGTTTGGATTCAGGTCTCCATACTTTCACAGTTAAGAGCCACTGTCCTGTGTCTTTGCCACCTGCCCCATTTCTTCTTCCTATTGAACATTAACACAACACTCAGTTAACTATAGATACAGCAGCCTTTAACATTGCAATACATAATGACGGTACTGAATACATCATTATGTTGTACATGTTTGGAGCACAGGACATCAGCCACAGCTTGTATGCACGGTGGGTGATACCATGTCTTTCTGAATCATCTAATGATATTCTTTATTACAAACAGTCACAGGCCACAAGTAGTAAAAAATACTGTAGGATAAATAGGATGGAAATATTAGAAATTTATTGAATGAAGAAAGTCCAAAATTCAGGAAAAAAAATGAGCCAAGATTTAAGTGAAATATACGTTGTGAAGTCCTACTTTGTGAATAAACAGAATATTGAATAATAAGAAATAGAATTAGATTCAGTGATGTGGGGGGGTGGTATCAAGAAACAAACATCTTCAAAATTTGAAAAATGACAAAATATTATATATAGGTTTCCCCAAGCTCCATAAAAATGAGTTTTTAAAAACAAAATGCCAATAGCAACAGATAAAATTTGTGTTTGTACTCAGTTTAACAAGGCAACCAACTCTACAAAAAATAGGAAAATAAGTATCTTTTATTTCTAAACACACTTTCCACTCCTCAGAGGTAAATCTGAAACTCTTAAAAGTTTTTGGCTTGATTACAATATTCTGTAACTTTAAACTCTCAGTATTGCATTGCTATTTCTAGATGACATTTGGTACTAAGTAGCATCTACTGACATATAGTCATGAGAACAGACCATGTTGTTCCTTGTCCCCAAACCATGTTATATTCCCCCTTCTAATAAACTGCTTTAGTTTTGATTTGGAGGACACGCAATGTTACTACATTCTTAACTATTATTGGAGCAGTTTACTACTTTTTCAGTAAGAAGTTGAATCTGTCCTTTATGCCAACACTCTCAAATTATATAATGATATAAATAAGGATTTTCTCCATTTGCATATTGAGCCATCTGTGAATTTGTTCATTTTCAAAGCTCTTCTTCTTGGAGTCTATGAAATTTTCAGTTTTCTCTGTTCTAAGAATTTCTACCACTTGGCTATGCAGCGTGATGGATCAACTCTCAACCTTCTTCTGAGCTTTACCATTTGTCCCGTCTTTGCCTGTGGGGCACCTTCTGAGAGGCCTTGTTAATTCTCCACGTCAGTGCTCTTGAATTTCCTAGTCATTTTTTGTTATCTCACTTTTATTTTTCAGGAGTTATTTTGTTGTTGTTGTTGTTCATTGTGTGAACACCCCTTTGTAAAGACTCGTATTCTCACCTTGTAGCCCATCTCCTCTCTGAACAAGTCTTTCTACATAGTTTTCATTTTTCATTTAAGAGTTTTAAAATTATTATTTACAAAAAAATCCTTTTTTGCCTCCCGATTGTTGTCCCTTCCCTTGCCTCCTTCCAGTCCCGCTCTCCTTCCTCTTCCTCCCCGATTTCTCGCCCCTAGTCCACTGACAGGGGAAGTCCTCCTCCTCTACTCTCTGACCCTAGCCTATCAGGTCCCATCAGGACTGCCTGGATCCTCTTCCTCCGTGGGCTGGCTAGGTTGCCCTACCAGGGAAACGTGATCAAGGAACAGGCAACCGAGTTCATGTCAGAGACTCTCTTCTCCCCTTACTAGAGAACCTACATGGAGACTGAGTTATCTATGGGCTACGTCTGTGCAGGGGATCTATGTCTTATTGTGAAATCTCTCTCTCTCTCTCTCTCTGTATATATATATATATATATATATATATATATATATATATATATTTCTTGCTTAGAAAAGTTTTCATCAAGGAATTTTTCTCTTCAAAATCTTCATGGGGGTTTGCTAATACTTACAAGAGAGAAACCGAAGAGCTCATTGGAAGAGGGAATGTTGAATATATGGAATTACTCTCAGCTTGTTTTCTTATTACTACCTCTGCCACCAAACTCTAAGTCATGTCCCCCAAATTATACTATTATTATTTGTTCTCTCTAGAAGCAAAATTCAGACTTGTGTATAATGTGATATGGGCAAATGTTAGTGACCTGACTTAAGGAAGGAATGAGGAGCTTAAGTTTTTTTTTTTAATAAAAGATGTATTTATTTTTATTTTTGTTTATGGGTGAGTATATGTATGTGCATCACATAGATTCCTGGTACCTGTGGAGAACATAGGAGAGCACAGAACTGGCACTACCGTGTGGGTACTGAGAATCCATCCTGTCATTTGAAAAGGCAGCAAGTGATCATAACCCCTGAGCTGCCAGCCCTTGGACTTAAGAAATAGTCTTTCCACCAATGCAGCAGTCTTTGAGCTTGTTAGAAATATTCATTGTCCAGGAAAATTGGTGTATCTCTTAAGCCTTGGATTCTATGACTCTGGGGTTTCTCTTTTGCTGTCTCCTTGTTCAGTGTAAGCATCTTCTTCCTCTGGCCTTCCCATCTAATCTGTGCCTCCTTTCCAAGTTTCCCCATCCCCAATATTCACATGGATATGACCACAGTTCCAGTATTTGTTCATATATTTTTTTTAACAGTCTTATTAGTAGCTCAAAGGAGGAAATGATAGAAAAAAAGTCAGTTTATTTCATTTAATTAGAAGCTTTACATTTTAATTAAAAATAAAAGAAGTCCCAAATTGTTGGCCCAGATACTTCAAGAAAAAAAGAAAAAGAAACCTACACTATTTCTAAAAGAGAACTATTGATTACTTTTTTCCCCTTGACAGCTTGCATAGGACTTACTGATACTATAAAAGCTGGACTTAAGGAAGGAGGCTTTCAAATCAGAACCAGCTTAAACCTTCCAAGTCTTGTGTCTGAGGTGCATAATGTTTTTATCAATAGTGATTTATGCCCAACCTCTGGGAAGCAATCAAGAGCAATAGTAATATCATATATATATTTGGAGTCACTTGGATTTTCCTGACCAACAACTTGAACTGAGATTTCTTTTTTCTTTTTGTTTGTTATATAGTTCTTGTTTTTGTGGAGAGTATTGTCAGCTCAAGTGGCATAACTTTACTTCATATATATATATATATATATATATATATATATATATATGGTATTGTTTAAGTAAATATAAAAGAATCTGATTCTCCAAAGGTACAACAGTGATACTCATATCTGGGTAGCAACTAACAGCTACCTAACTGGACTTGAAGCCTACTCAATATGAGGGAAATCATTCACAATACTAGGAGCCTAGTCTGTTACCTGGGACTAGTGAAGTCATGGATCTTGGAAGAGAACCTCTTACTGTTACTTTACTAGACCAACCAGCATAATTTCTAACTGAATTCCAAAACATATCCTTCTACCCACAGATAATTGTAGCTCTCAACCTTCATCAAAGCAGCTTATTTTTGCAGCAAATGAGGACCATTACAGAAAACCACAACAGGTCATACTATAAAGATCAATAGATAGTATGGAGCAGAGCTCCAAACGGGCATATCCACAGTCTAGCTACTTCACCTGGGTTCAGGGAACATTGCATATGTAACAGGTGACCAGGAGCTCTGTTGTGAGATCATGTCTCCAGGAAATGACAGGGATGCTACATGCATGCTATTAACAATATGACTCCCTAAACTAAACCTGAGCAATGATAAAAATCAATGGTCATACTAACACAAAAGAAGAAAAATCTCACCAGGTTCCTTACAAAAACAATTACAATCAACTTAGGAGGTTGTATTTATAGATTCACACACACACACACACCAATAATAATAAAAAAGAGAACATCAATATAAGAGGGATTGGAGGCACTTGAAGAGTTGTAGTGAGGACAGGAAAAGGGTAAGTGATGTGATGATATTTTCATTTAAAAGATTAATATAAAAATCAGGCAAGCTTTGAATTCCTCTCACAGCAATTTCTTTGCTTTTGTGCTGTCTCAAGGCTTCTCTCATCCTTCACATCTCACCTTTGCTTCTCAGATAATGTCAACTTCTCCCTAAATTTCTTGATTAAATGGAATGGTTGTGTCAAGCCCTTTGTTTCCAGTGAAGCTACATTTATCGGTTCCCAAGGAAGATGCTGCGCCACAGAATAACCTTAGCAGAATTTGACATTCTGCCATTTGATAATGGGATGCACACTTTGTGTCTGGAAGGCTTTTAAAGTTTCACAAATCCTCATTAAAATGTAAATGTCTGAGGATGGGATCACCTCTTAAGCTATTAGCAATTACTCTGGTCAAGAAAGTCCAGAGCCAGAGGAAAATGCAGCTGATCATAGAGAATGACCTTTAACATCCTAGGGAGTTTTGTTGGAGGACTTACGCAGGACTTACGCAGTATTGCTCTAATTTAGTCATTTATTTTTATGGCAATCCTTTGACTTTGCTTTTGTGTTTCAGGGTCTCCATATTTGGTCTTTTTGTGGAAATCTTTCTTTTCTGTTGCTTTTTTTTTTGCCTCTTGAGTTGCATACTACTTGAGTGTTTTGGAGGTTTAGATGATTCCCAGGCTTTTTTGTTTATAATTTTATAATTTTAAAATGACTTTTTGTTTTTGAGATTGCAACTACACAGTTTCCCTCTTCCATTTCTTTGCTCCAAATCCTTCCCTGAACAACCTCTGTCGCCTATCCCAACTCTCTTCCCAACTGCTGTTTTAAATGGCCTCTTTTTCATTAAGTGTTGCTGTCATCGGTGGTGGTGGTGGTGATTGTGCGTGTGTGTCCCTAACTACATAAATACAACATACTCATTCCCCATAATGCTCTTTGTATGGGTATGTTCTCAGGGTTGATCGTTTGAATTGCATGACTAATTGTCATGCTCTTCCCTGAGGAAGCTGTTTCTCCCACCTTTAGCATCCCTTAGTTTCTCAGGGTACTTTGTCTAGGGTTTAGACCTCATGAGCATCCTCTCCTTCCAAGTTAGCACATGGATTGGTATCATCCATGTTCAGATCATGCATAGGCAGCCATGTTGGTGAGACTTTGTGGATCTGCTTTTTGATACTGAATTCTCTTTTTATTTGCTGTTTTTTTTTCTCAGCCAACAGTGACTGGCCAGTGAGCCAGCCTATATCAGACTGCAGTTGAAATCTCCGCTCTCTCTGTTTTCTCTTCTAGGATCAGTATTTTCACAGATGAGCCACATTAATTAATTAATTAATTAATAAGTGAACACAGATGGCTGGTAGTACAATCATTTGATTCTGGGCTAGGGAACTTTTCATTTCTAAAAATAAGCACGTTACAAGGTCAGCATGAATGAAATGGCATTTGCAAAGGCCAGATGAAAGTAACCACTGTAACAAAGGTTAACCTGAAATAGTATTAGTCGTCTAGACAGAAGGCTCAGTGAGTAAATAATTTTCTGTGCAAGAGTGAGAGCCTGAGTTTGGACCCAAGGCACATGTAAAGCTAAATAAGGTAGAAGGACATTCGCTGTCAGCTTTTCATGTATAGTGTAAAAAAGAGAGCCTGTTTCAGAGAAAGCAGGAGGCATGATTGACAGGAGATTGTCCTCTGACTTCCATATGCACACCACTAGATGCACATGTCCACACTCACACCCATGAACATGCATGCATACACACACAGAGACACACACAAACACATACATACACATGATAAATAAAAATAATAATAATAATGTGGCTGAAGATGACTGTAAAAGTGTTTCAAGTTGTAAAATTCTGGTCTAGGGAGGTGTATCTAGTCTCTGAGGCCAGTTCCTTTAGCTTCAAGGAAGCAAAGTGCCAGTGATTTTCTATCTATAGTCACAGTTATCCAAAAGCCTTTCTAAAAGAATCATTTTTTAATGTTCTTTTAGAAAAGGGAAAACTGCTGTGTTCTAGTCACTTAATTGGAAGTCCCTTTGCAGTGATCTGTGCTGTGGCCTCCAGTACCTTTCATGTAGAAATGCTTTCCAAGTAAAGCACACTCTCCAACGATTCACAAAAGAGAAGCGCAGTTAAGAAAATGGAGGCCATTAGTTGCCCCCAGCACGCACCATACTCGCAGACTTTTAAAACTGGGCAATCATCCACAGGGAATTTACTTATTTTTATAATAATTCCCTGCTTCACCCTAGTGAGTGCTTGTCAGCCACAACTTATTTACTCCCTTGAATAGTTAACAGTTCTTATCCAAGATCTCCTATATTGACTGTGCAGTCACTTTTCTGTGTAGGAGTACTCAACTTAACTAGAAATGATTTGTCTATTTATTGGTAGGAAAGTTTTTTTTTTTTTTAACAAATTGGTTGATAAAGTGTGCTGGTTAGATTTAAAGGTCAAGGAAGAGTCATTTAGATCAGGTTGGCCAGTGGGCGTATATATTAGGGCAATTTTCTTGATTGTTAATTGATGTAGGAAGATCTAGCCCACTGTGGGTGCCCCAATTCCCTATACAGGCATGATACGGGTGGAAGTGTGGGAGTGGGGTTGTAGATATATAAAAGGAGAAAGCTGCCTGAGACCAAGCAAGCAAAGACATCTTTATTCTCCTTAGCCCTCTACTACAGATATGATATGACTAGCTGCTTGAGTTTCTGCCTTAATATCTTTTCAGTGATGGTCTGTAACTTGGAACTAAGGCAAATAATCTCTTTAGTTCCCAGATCCTTAGGATTTTTTTTTGGCGGGGGGGGGGAGGGGGAGAGGGAGGGATAGAGGGAAGGGTCTGGGTATTTGTTACAGCAACAGAAATGAAACAAAAAGAGAAAGGAATTCTGCATTCTTTAAATTCTTTACGTTCTTTAAATGTAAACCTGTTATTTCTGAAATGACTTTGTATATGTGTCTGTGCTGTTTTAATTGCATGGCAATAAGACATTTGATGTTCATAATGTTATGTTTTTTTTTTAATGAAAAAAAGAATCTTTAAAATACAATAAGCCCCCCAACCATCAGTTTGGTATTGTTCAAAGTGACATCATTATGAGAGGTAATTTCTTGTGAACCTACTAACTAGGATTTAAATAACAACTATGATGTGTATGATGTGTCAGTGGTCTAAACTTTAAATAAACACAACAACAGGCATAGGCAGCCAGCAATGCACACTACAACAAGCTCAGTCAGATGGAGCGAATGAACAGTTAATGTCCTTCTTGTTCACCCTCAAATTTACCTCTTGGCTCTTTCAGATCTAGGAAAGGTCAAAAATACAAGAGAGCTATTCTCAACTGCAACCTTTAAGATAATAATAGCCATTGTGCTGTGCTTCTTTTGGTACAGCTTCAATTAGAATCACCTATCTACCCAACCTGTCAGCTCTAAGCTTCCTTTGACACATTTCTCAACAAAGCTCATTAGAAACTCAAGAATGTTTCTTATCTTGAAGATACACAACGTGTGTTGCTTAACTAATTTAAAGTGAAATTATGATGGAACAGCACTTCAATTTATTTAGCTGTTCATGAACATTGTTCTGAAATATTGCTTAGAAGAGCCTATTGATTTAATTACTTCAATTATGACTCAGTGTAGTTAAAACAAATAATTAACTTTTTACTGGTTTAATTTTCACATTAACACTACAATAAATGGCTTTTGTTACACTTTATGAACAATGATAGTATCATCCAAAAGACTCATGTATATCAAAGATTGTCATGAATATATGTTCATTAAAGATACATTAATTTATGTATGTAGGCATAAAATGATTAGCTAAAAGAATATTTAGACTTCACAGAGATAATTAACCTAAAGTCTAAGTGCCTCAGTCCTTTGTGTAATGTGGAACTGGAAACATCTCCCTTACTTCTTCAAAGGTTTAACCTTCCACACACATGCTGCACGTGAGTACTGTTTGAGAGACGGGAAATGAACATGTTGGTACACAGTCACATTAAGTGTATAATAAAACCTATTTAAATACAAGATATAACTATATATCTAAATATATTATATTAGATATATATTATATATTTAGGTATATTATATATCTAAATATACAATAAATATATATTAAAATATGTAGAACTAATTATTTCTGTGATCTGGTAGATGGCTTTTCTTTTTCACTGGAAGGACTTGCCTAAGTATTGAAGGTCTACGCCATTTGTAATGCAAAGTCTCAGATAAGCTTAAAATATGCATAGTAAAAGTCTATGCTGGTCATAGACAGTATAAGATGCAGGTGCTTCTGTGCATGCATGAGACACATGCAGCATTACATAACACCCAAGTCTGTAATTTTAACATGTTTAATAAGCCTATCCTAAAGTACAAAAATATAGTTAGCAGTTAATAACCTACTTTAAAAGAAGCTAATAGGGCTGGAGAGATGGCTTAGGGGTTAAGAGCACTGGCTGCTCTTCCAAAGGTCCTGAGTTCAATTCTCAGAAACCACATGGTAGCTCACAACCATCTGTAATGAGATCTGCTTCTGGCACACAGACATACATGCAGGAAGAACACTGTATATGTAATAAATAAATAAATCTTTTTTTAAAAAAGAAGCTAATAAAATAGATGTTGATATTTTAATAATGTAAGCTTGACATTAAATCAGCTTGTGGGATATATTTTGCTAAGGAATATATTCACTACCACTTGAAAGAAAATAACCACAGTAAACAATGAGTTAATAGTTATTATTTTAAGTATGTTTCTTATTGAATTAATAAGCAACAAATATACCTCAAATAGAAAACAAAATATCTTTTCTATAAAAGTCAGTTGAGTAATGCAAATAGGAGATTTTTGTTTTGATAATAATTTGAGAAAAGATATAATGTACCACAAGCTGATCTTAAGCTCACCATGTAGCCAAGGATGATCATAATTTTTGATCTTCCTACCTCTGTGTTCCAAATGCTAGAATTACAAGCTTGAATGGAATCCAGGTCTTTGTGCATGCTAGAAAAGAGCTTTAACATTTGAGCCCCCTTCCCACCGCAGAAGTCACGCTTTTGATACTTGGTTACATGTCAAATTGTTTTTCTTATCTTCCTTCCAGAGGTGAATTAACTGCTTTCCATATGGTGATAACTGAGCTCCTTGAGACATTCATTAAACTTTACTGCTTGTACTTGATGAGTTATTAGTATATTCTTAGAGATCTTCATTTTGGTTATTGTAGAGGCTTCTAAATCTAAGAGAAACTAACATTCTTCCTTGGCAGTAAAAGGTAGGAGAGGCTTTCCCTCAACACTTCTCTGTTTGGTTCTGTCATTATTGGTTTTGGTGGTCTATTAGAAAGTGGGTTCTTGATCTTGAACCTTCATTTTCCTCTGGTTCGTTTGTTTCTTCTGTGTTCCATTCTCCCAAAAGGCAGTCTCAGAGTGCTTATGCTTTGGGATGTAAGTTTGTTGGAAGGCATTGACTCAACTGATGACTCTCTTTGATATTGATGTTCTTACCCTTCCAACTAAAGTAGGACATTGCCCATCTGAACCTCTGCTGCATCAGTCTCTTCCTTGAAGCTCCACTAATTGCCTGCCTTGCCCTGCTTGAGCTGGGAGAACAGATGCTGGCTTTCTGATGTTGCTATCCTGCCTGTCATTGCTTTGTGGCTCTTATCTGAGTATCTCTCTCTCTCTCAGTTTTGTAGATCATATTACCTAGAAGTAACACCTCCTGTGATATGAAACAATATTTTCCATGGTTTCCAGTTCCATTTTCATCAAAAATTCTTACTATAATAATTTCCATTTTTGTCCTAAGTCAGATTTCTTGTAGGTTCTTTTTACTTCTTTCTATTTTTGATCACCAGCAGCAATGAGATTGCATTGTAGACAATAAATAGTTATAGATGGGAGTGACTATTGCTAATAACTTGGTTTTCAATGGAAAAATTTTATTTTCTCTTCTGCTACTAGGGATGAACAACAAAGCAAAGGTCTTTGCGTGGATCTCAGGTCTCATTTTCTTCATGAAGAACAGCATAATAATTTTTTTCCAATTTTGATTAGATTCACTTATGTTCTGGTATTAGAAATCTATTCCTCCACTGTTAATGATGCTAGTCTGTATTCTCTATAGTGTTATTGAAATAAACCTTAAGTACCGATGACTAAATTTTCCCTGCAAATTAATTTTGATCTCTGTTGGCCTGTAGCTTAGTGTCATTTAGGATTTAAGACTCTAATCTGTTTATTTTCACAACACTGAATTCTATTCATTTTAAATCAATAAACATTTAAATGTTTAAACATTTAGTACAATTTTTTGCTCTTTCCTCCTTTCAGTTTTAAGAAAAATTTTTGGCTTTTTCCAATTCTTATTTTATTACTAATTTCATCTTCTGAAATTTTTGTTCTTGGATTTTTGTTGACTAAATAGCTAAATTTCATTATGACCAAATCTTCCTATTATAATTGCATTACTAGTAGCACGAGATTTTTGTTACTATCTGTACCATATCATGGTTAGTTAATGATTGACATTAGCTGATTCACTTTCTGGATTGACTTCTTATATAATCTTTCCATGTATTAAAGATGCCCATTCTATATTTTAATATATGTTTTATTATTAAAACTGAAAATTAAGGAGCTCACATGTGAAAGTGAACATTATTAATTTATTCACGTACATTTTGAAATTCTGTAAAGTGCTATTAATATCTTAAGCTGGGGAATGCTTAGGTTTGTAAAACATACACTGACTATAATACTTTTTAAAATTTGTAGTACATAACCTTGTGTACATCATGGGATTGGTATATTCTGTCTTGTGCACATAGACATACATTTCGTGAGTTTTTTGACACCCAAACTTCCAATATATGCTTTCTGTACAGCCTATTGGGTTTATTTTGGGATTCTTGCTTCTCTTAACAAACCAAACATTGTAAGAACTAACATTTAATGAGGCAAAAACTATGAGTTCTTTATAAGACAAATTTTTCAGGGCTCCAAGCATATTCATTGACCACTAAGCATCAGTTCAACCCATTTTTTTTAACATGCTAAGAGGAAAGTCATATTCCATGATGCACATAAGCAACAACTTTACAGCAAAAGTGAGCATTTCTTTTAATGTAATATTCCATTTTCCATATATTTACACTTTAAGTATTTACTGCTCCTTATACTGCTCTTGAACTTCAAAGCACAAAGGAGGAATGAGAACACTGATGGCATTCACATCCCACATTCAACACCCATGAAGGGAGTTGGAGAGACAAGTTGATGTTTGTCCAATTTTGGAAATGTATGACTAAATAAGCATTGTAGTCCATGAGCTGTTTACCATGGAAACCAGATTTGAGTACAATTTCCAAATCTTACTCATTGCTGCCAACACACATAACAAACATCATAGTTTTCTCATACTTCAGTGGGTTGGAGAGAAGATTTTAAAATAGAACAGATTTAAGATCTGATCTATTGAAAGTACTCATATAAATGAATTCACGCTAGAAGAATAAGGAAGCCAACTTTGGCAAATGAACTACTGTGTTCGATTTTAAGTTAATGGATACGTTGGATGAATCAATAAAGCTACTAAATTGCATCCCAGTACACAAATATTACAGAAAGGGGAGGATTTGGCTGACAAAAATTCAAATGGAAGAAACTTCTCTTCAAATCTATTAAAATGATTTAGGATACAAAGTCACTACGTTCAAACTAGAAGCTTAGTATGTTGATTAGTAAAAGGTGGTATGTGCCTGGCAGTCTTTCTTGCATGGATTCTCAACTACAAAGCAATTTGCCATTTGCTGAATATCCTACTTTACTTCCTCTGACTTAGTGTGGATTACTTAAGTCACTGAAAGAAATATCAGTGTTGGAACACAGCAGCAGCCACAGAGTTCTGGTAATAATAGTAAAATAGTTGAGTCTGAACCTTTAAGCTGTGGATTTCTACTATACTTTGAATTTTCTTGTATATTTTACTAAGGATGACACATTTCAAATCTCCCAAATGACTGCAGAGATGTTGACTCTTTTCTCTAGCTCAGTGTTCCCCTTTGCAATTGAGTTCTCTCCACAGTGATTTTTATTCTCAGACTTTAAAGCTCATCAGTATTTCTAAGAGAAAACAGACTCTTTGAGTCTTCCCTTGTTTAATTCTATCCTTCAGATGCTGCTTCATCTATTATCCCTAAACACATGCCTTCTCTACTTGCGCATTCACACGCTAGTCTCTTCAGCACTGACTTCTCAGAACTAATGAAAATCAGTTGCTTGAATGTGTCATGCTTGCTGTCTTAGTCACTGTTCTCATTGCTGCGGCAGAAATACCCTACAGGAACAACTGAGAGGAGGGAGAGAGTATCTCAGCTCATGGTTTCAGAGGGATCACAATCTATTATGGCAGGGAAGGCCCTTGACAGTCAGAACATGGGCTGTTGACATGGTACCAAACAGAAAGTAGAGGTTGCTAGAAAGGAGGAACAGATGAAACTTTCAAAGGCTTAGTGTCTCACCTCCACCAGTCAGATCTGCGTCCTGATGGCTGCATTCAAAAGTCACATCTAGTGGTCCACCTCTACCAGTCATGCCCACCTCTTAATGGCCACAGAGCCTTTGGAACAGCTACAGCTAAGGACGATGCATTCAAAACATGAACCTGTGGGGGCATTTTGCATTTAAACTGTAGCGCTTAGTTATGATTTCTTCAGGATGACACCTACTTCTTCAAGAGTCTTTGCAAGACCACTCTGACTTAGCGTAGGTATGAGTTTATTTTGTCTTCTCTTTCCCATATCACACGTCTATCACATCATTGGAAAAGAATCACTTATGTAATTAACTTTTCCCTCTAGACTGTGGTTCTTAATAATTTTTCATATCATGAACCTATTTGGCATTCTGGTGAGGTCTGCAGTTTCTATTCAGAACAATGCTTTTAAACGTAGATGTGAACTACACATGATTACAAAAGAAATCAGTTATACTGAAATTCAATTTCAAGGCATTAGGAACAACATTCATGCCATCACAAGCTATTTGCTTTTTATTAGTGAATCAAATAATAAAACCTAATAACAAGAGACTTAGAGTTGTGCTTTCAGATATCTACAGCATGAGACACCTGTCACAGGTGCTGAGGTTCCTCGCCTAGCTTCATAATTTAATTTAATGCCAAGTGTCAGTTAAAAGTTAAAAAATGCGATTACGGTTCATTTGTTTTCCTATGAATGCTTATATTTCTCTTCTCCCTACCCTAGATAAAAACCTTTTTACTGTATTACCCATACCATAATGACAAGTACCACATGTGCCTTATCATAGATGAAAAATGTGTGTGTGTGTGTGTGTGTGTGTGTTAGAGTCTACACAGATGGAGGAGTTTAATGATTATATGGCCATATGGTAACACAAACACTTAACAATAAAGATCCCCAAACCTCACTGTTTTCTAAGTAATATGTGCACATACATTATATAATGTAGATTCTCAAAGCTTACTATTTATACACAATATATCAATATATCAACTCATTTTCCAGCTTACACACACAAGAACTTTATAGTATGGCACCCTGAAATCTGCTCCTTTAGAGGCACGTGCTCGTGCACCCTCCCCCGCCCCCGGATCAACTGATCTGGAGATGAAATAAACTTGGCCTTCACCTGCTGTAAATATCTGAACTGTTGTATGGACTTGGATGTTCTTTAGCTTCATCATCTTCTAAAATCACCAACTACTCACAAATACTGTTACAGATTTTCATCAACTAATGATATTCTCAATTAGTTGGCTCCCTAGGGTGCTCTTTATTACTTAACTTCATTAGCTATGTGGATTGTAGCATGGTTATCCTGTATTATATGACTAATATCCACTTATGAGTCTTTCCGGCTCTGGGTTGCCTCACTGAGGACGACCATTTCCAGATCCATGCATTTGCCTGCAAATTTCATGATGTCCTTGCAGTTTTAAATAGTTGAATAGTATTTCATTGTGCAGTTATACGACAGTTTCTGTATCCGTTCTTCAGTTGAGGGACATCTGGGTTGTTTCTAGTTTCTGGCTATTGTAAATAAAACCACTATGAACATAATTGAGCAAGTAAGTGTTGTTGTCTGGTGGAGACTGTTTTGTGTGTATGTGCCCAGTGGCGGTATAGCTGAGGTAGAGCTGTTCCCAATTTTTTTAGAAAGCACCAGATTTACTTCCAAAGTGGTTGTAAAAGTTCGTATTCCCACCAGCAATGGAGGAGGGTTTCCCTCTCTCCACAACCTCAGCAGCTTGTGCTGTCACTTGGGTTTTTGATCTTAGCTATTCTGACTAGTGTAAGGTAGAATCTCAGAGTCTTTTGATTTGCATTTCTCTGATGACTCATGAGTTGAGCATTTCTTCAAGTGTTTCTCAGCAATTCAATATTAGTCTATTGAGAATTCTCTGTTTAGCTCTGTACCCCATTTTTAAAATTGGGTTATTTGAAATGTTGATGTTTAATTTCTTGAGTTCTTTATATATTCTGGACGTAAGATTGCTGAAGACCTTTTCCCAATTTGTAGGCTGTTCTTTTGTTCTACTGACAGTGTCCTTTGCTTTACAGAAATTTTCAGTTTCATGAGGTCCCATTTATTGATTGTTGCTCTTAGAGCCTGTGCTGTCAGTATTCTGCTCAGGAAGTTGTCTCCTGTGCCAATGAGTTCTAGGCTCTTCCTCACTTTTTCTTGTAATCAGTTTAGTGTATCTGGTTTTATGTTTAGGTCTTTGATCCACTTGGACTTTAGTTTTGTACAGGGTGATAAATATGGATCTATCTTTTCTCTATTTTATGACTTTGGCTTCTTTGTCAAAAAAAATCAAGTATAGGTATGTGGGTTTATTTCTGGGTCTTCAATTCAATTCCATTGATTCACTCGTATGTTTCTATGTCAGTACCATGCAGTTTTTAGTATTGTTGCTCTATAGTACAGCTTGAGATGAGGGATGGACATACCTCCAGAAGATTTTATTGTACAGGATTATTTTAGCTTTTCTGTTTTTTTTCCATATGAAGTTGAAGTTCTAGCTAGAGCAATAAAACAAATAAAGGAGATCAAGGAAATACAAATTGGATAGGAAGAAATCAAAATATCACTATGTGTGGGTGATATGATAGTATACAGAAGTCACACCAAAAATTCTACCAGGGAAACACCTTCAGCAAAGTGGCTGGATACAAAATTAACTAAAAACATTGAGTAGCCCTCCTGTATACAAATGACAGACAAGCTGAGAAATAAACTAGGGAAACAACACCTTTCACAATAGACACACACACACACACACACACACACCTATACAAGATCTTGGTGTAATTCTAACCAAGCAAATGAAAGACTTGTCTGACAAAAACTTCTAGTCTCTGAAGAAAGAAATTGAAGAAGATATCAGAAGATGGAAAAATATCTGATGCTCATGGATTGGTAGGATTAACATAGTAAAAATGGTCATTTTACCAAAAGCAATCAACAGATTAAATGGAATTCCCACCAAAATACCAACACAAGTTTTTGCAAACCTTTAAAGAACAATTCTCAACTTCATATGGGTACTGTGTTTTATTTCTCCTTATATTATGTCTTAAAAGAGTTTCTGAGAGTCTCTGAAGTCTTATACAACTGTTGTTCATTCTGGGATGAATGCTTTTAAATTTTAGTGTTTTAGAATACTGATGACATTGTCCAAGTATAAGTCACTTTGGCTTTAATTTCTAGTACTAAACTTCCTAGTCCTGAAGGATTTTTTACTTCACATCAGAAGTGCGTACACAATCCCAAAGGCACGTGCACACAACACATACAACATATACACACTTACACAGACACAACATGTACACACAAACATAATACACACACATATATACACAAACACAACACAGAATTCACCATATAACACACACACACACACACACACACACACACACACATGCACACCTCTGCCGCTGCTACCAAAACAACAACAACAACAAATAAAGAAAAAGGGGCCATGAGTTTGAAAGAGAGCAAGGAAGGGAAAGAGGGGATATGAGAGGATTTGGAGGGAGGAAAGAAAAGGAAGAAGTAATGTAATTATATTGTAATTCCTAAAAATGATAAAATATTTATTTTAATCTTATGTATGTATATGTGTGTTTTTCTGTGGCCGTATTTGCACATACCTACAGTTACCAGCAGAGGATAGAAGAATGCATTGGTTCCCGTTGAACTCAAGTTAGGAAGCTGTGAGCTGCCTGGTGTGAGTGCTGGGAACCAATTTTGGCTCCTTTGCAAGTGCAAGTGTTCTTAACCACCGAGTCTTCTCTCCAGCTGAGCAGGATAAGTTTTTATGATGTCTAGGAAGACAGAAGTCAGTACATCCTGAGACTAGCAGTCTCCTCTGAATAGCTGAACTGTCTCTGCAGAGCTCATATGACTAGGAACACGTTTTTAATGCAGATACATAGTTGAAGTAGTGGAGAAGACTGAAAGGTATCAGAAGTTGGCCCTTCTTGGCATCAGTCATTGGAGAAAAGAAACAACTGATTTTAATACACACTATTTAGCATATATTAAATGTGCAATCTTTATGTTTTAAACAAGTCTACAGAGCAGACTACTCTGGTCCATATTAGTTGTTGCGTACATTTAAGTACAGTTAATTTTGTCCCCATTTGTCATCGAAGAAAATATACTTTGTAATATTTCATTTCTCTTTTAAAGTAGCACTGTCATTTGTAATTGAGCTTTTAAAAATTATTTGATGTTCAGTCTAAAGTTCCTCTATTGTACTCTGTATTAAATGAACAACATAGGCAGGAAAAAACAAAATAAAACAATCCTGAGACACAGTCAGCAAGAAAGCCATCTGGGCTGAAGCTCCCTCAGCACTTTCAGGCATGGATCAGTCCAGCTCATCACCCGCCCAGTGGGAGGGCAACACTCAGAGAGGCCACTGGATTTGCTGACACAGTCTCAGGATGATAAATATAGCGGGAGGCTGCCAGCAGCAAGAGAATGTCACGACAGACAGCCAAAGTTCTCCAGGGCAGGAAAGCGCATGAATGGTCCAGCCAGACTGAAAGTGAAGCAGAGGTATATACTTTCAGGTGCAGCAATCTGTTATTTTAGCTTGTGCTCCTTCAGATCTCACAAAAGATTATTATTATTTTTTGGGGTATATAACAACATAAAAAATTTAAATGTCAGAAGTAACATGATAACTGCCTATCTCACAAAACTCTGATAAGGCCCCCCTTGATTGACTCACTCTTCATTTTATGGCACCGCATCTAATCCTCTCAGGTCCCTGTCGTGGAACAGAAAGGAAAAACTAGGGCAAGAAGGGTGCTTAAAGGCATTGTGCTTTTACTGGGGATGCTTCCTATTTTGTTTTTATTTCTTGGAGCTTGACAGGGTAGTTAAAAGCTGGCAAGGCAACCATAGAGACATCATGTCACATTAGCAGCATGGAAGATGCCTCTGAAGCTCATATATCACCTGCTACTAGTTTGGGGAGTTAAGGTGTGGGTGGACAGAACAGAGCTTCAGGGAGTTCGTTGCCCATCACCGGCACTGAATGACCATGGCGTGACATACAGCCATGTGTGCTGGCGTCTATCATGGTAGCAGATGTCTCTCTGACAGCTTACTTGGAGGAAACAGTTTGCATAGTAAAAGGATGCAAGAGATTGGGGGATGGAATAAAAAAAAATTGGAGAAGTTCCCACCAGGCCTGCAGTTCTCACCAATGCAGGTGGAAGGAGAAAATGAATTCTTTTCTCTCAGATTTGGGAGGCAGTTTTGCATTTTGAATAGCTGACAGCATTTCGTAGTTGTGTGAGTACGACAGGAAAATAATTCTGCATTTCCCTCCTCACTTGCAGAGGCATAAAGTCCCCTTGTGTGAGCACACTGCCTTGATCATCCGTCAACGCTGCTGTCCACTCCGTTTTAAATTAACAGTGCTTCATCAGAAACAGTTCTTCAAACTGATATTCAAGACTGTTCATACCACAATGGCTTCACCGAGCAGTGTGTGTGTGCGTCTGTGGGTCTGTGTATCCTGCTTCTTTTGATCAGCAAAGTCACCCTGAACAAGAATGAAATTAAAGCATTCATTTAGGGTATCTGCTTATGTAAACTTGAATTTTACTTCAATAGGTTGCAATATTATCTTTGGTGTTTCTTTTTTTTTAATTTTTTTATTAACTACACTTTATTCACTCTGTATCCCCCCTGTAACTCCCTCCCTCCTCCCCTCCTAATCCCTTCCTTCTTCCCCTTTCTACACGCATGCCCTTCCCCAAGTCCACTGCTAGGGGAGGTCTTCTTTTCCTTCCTTCTGATCTTAGTCTATCGGCTCTCATCAGGAGTGGCTGCATTGTCTTCCTCTGTGGCCTGGTAAGGTTGCACCTCCCTCATGGGGAGGTGATCAAAGAGCAGGCCAATCAGTTCATGTCAGAGACAGTCCCTGTTCCCATTACTATGGAACCCACTTGGAGGCTGAACTGCCATGGGCTATGTCTGTGCAGGGGTTCTAAGTTACCTTCATGCATGGTACTTGGTTGGAGTATCAGTCTCAGGAAAGACCCCTGTGCTCAGATTGTTTGGTTCTGTTGCTCTCCTTGTGGAGCTCCTGTCCTCTCCAGATCTTACAATTTCCTACTTCTTTCATATGATTCCCTGCATTCTGCCCAACGGTTGGCCATAAGTCTCAGCATCTGCTTTGGTGTTTCTTTTTTAAGAGCGGTCAATGAAAATGAGACTCTAACCATGTTTTAAATTAAAATAAATAGGATTCCCAAAGAGGCAGGAACTGCTTATGTTACAGGACAAATTAATCATGAGCCCTTCAGATGTAGGGCTGATAAAGACCGTGACCAAGAGCAAGGCAGAGCAGGGGGACATATACCCTATTTGTGAACACCTGGCCTTTTGTTAAAGATGTGCTTTTGGTTGGCAGAGGTAAGGGTGACAACTGACAGTAGATTCATCAAATTCTCTATGAATCTATAGCAGATAAAATTCTATTGGAGACTGAGTCACATGGAAACTATTTTTTATCAGTCTGAAGTTTAACACACACATGAGGGAAAACTGAGAATAGACTTTCATGGATGAGTTTTTATCAGTTGGAAAACATTAAGATTTTTGTTTATTTTTGAATGAGAATTCTTTCTGTAGCCCACGTTAACCTTGAAGTTATGATTCTCTGTCCTCAGCCAACTGAAAGTAGGATTATAGTCATGTATATCCACTATCATCATACTATAATTTTTATATCAAGTAATTACTGTCATAATTTGTCTGGCGTATCTTAGATATCTTTAATAATTGTCAGTTTTATAGGTAATATTGCTGCAAAGTTTATAATAATGTTTGTTTATGATCATACTTTGTCTTCAGAATGACTGTGCTAATTAAGTATTTTCATGTAGCTACACATTCTAGTTTTCTTTCTGTTGCTATGATGAAACACTCAGACCAAAGCAATTTAGGGAAGAAAGGGATTATTTGATTTATGCTTCCAGTTCAGAAACCATGGTTAAAGGAAGTCAGGACAGGAACTCAAGCAGAAACATGAAACAGAAATTATGGAGAAATAGTGCCTGCTGGCTCCCTCACAGCCTCCCATTTAGCTGATCTGCCCAGGGAAAAATGTCAACCACAGTAGGCTGTAATCTCTTATATCAAGCATCAAAACAATCTCCACAGTCATGTCCATGGGCCAATCTGATCCAGGCAAAATCTCAGCTGATGTCCTCCTTTTCTGAGCTGTGTTAATTTGACAGTTAAAACTAAGTAGAATACCATATTTCACTAAAGTCACCTAACTTTCTCTTTTGGTCATAGACATTTTTGTTCTATATTTTAATTCCTATTGGTTATAGAATTAGTTATTTAGTTACTTCAATATATGCCTCATCACATTATGTAAAATAGTCTTTATGATCATATTTAATATGAACTTTAATCTTTCTCCACATTTACCTTACCAGTTTCTAGTTTTTCATTCTTGTTCTCCTTGAGGGGTGGAAAACCAGCGAAGTCTTTTTGAAGACTATTTTACGATATTTGAAACTATTCACTGAAGGTAACAATGAGACTATTGGAGAATGTTTTAATTCTTTTAACTTTATTAATCACGTAAAGGTTGTGGGTTGATTTATAAGATTTTAAAGTCACATGGTCATAATGTTATATCATGAAAATCTTTTATTATTATTTTATTATAAATTTTATATAAGTTTTTCAGATTCAATATGGATAATTCCATCTATTTTTCTTTCTTTCTTTTTAAATGTGATGGAAGATGGTCTTCTTTAGAATGGCTGACCCACCTATTAGTCATTGAATATGGGCATATTGCAGTGAAGGCCATATTTTTAATGTTAATATTAATAAAATAAATAATTGAAATGAAAAAAATCAGAGTCAGTGGTATGTTTTAGTGTTTGATTCTGGGAATGAATGTTATTAACAAATGTTTTAAAATGTTAAATATGTGATTCTGATGTTGATATGATATGATTTTTCTGGTTTTAATCGGCTTCCTGGCTTTCAGCTAACAGAGTTATATGAAATTTATAGCTTCCCCATCCAGACTACTCTGCACTATTTTTTGAATGTCCTCCTTGTGCCAGGCTTCTATAAATTCTCTGTAGAAAATCATCTTGTGTTTTCTCTATTCTTCTTTGGCCTACCACAGCCTGGCCAAAATAATCTGCCTTGCGAACTGTTCATTGAAGAAAATATAATTGCTACTGTTCATTTCCAGTGACTCTCCACACTGAATTATAAAGTTACATATAATAATTTATTTATCATTTGGGAGTTGGATTTTATCACAGAGACAAATATTTTTAGACTCCTTTGTATACAACCAAGTATATTTTGAACAGTTTGGAACTAAACTGAAAGATCAATGTTCAATTATCTTCGGCTTGGAGACAGTGCTTAGTCCCTAGCCTGGGCAGATTTACTCCTTCAGGCCAGAGTCATGTGCTGCAATGAAGTATCTGCGCTTGATCCACTGAGACACACTTTGACAATACTGCAAACATCAGGCCTGGCACCATTCGTCCCAATATCAGCAGGGGCAGGAATAGTGAGACAGACTGTCCAGAGTAGACACACTTCCAAATGAAATAGGTGGCTGGAAAGCAGCAATTAAAATCAAGGAAATCATGAAATTTGCAGGCAAATGTGGGATCTAGAAAAGATGATCCTGAGTGAGGTGTCCCAGGAGCAGAATGACATACATGGTATATACTCACTTATAAGAGGATAATAGACCTAAAAGATAGGATAAACATACTAAAATCTGTACACCTAAAAAAGCTAAACAAGAAGGAGGACCCAGGGTAAGATGATCAGTCCTCACTTAGAAAGACAAATGGGATGGACATTGGAAGAAGGAGAAAACAAGAAACAGGACTAGAGCCTACCATAGAGGGCCTCTGAAAGACTCTACCTAGCAGTGTATCAAAGCAGATGCTGAGACTCACAGCCAAACCTTGGGCAGAGTGTAGGGAATCATATGAAAGAAGGGGGAGTTAGTAAGACCTGGAGAGGACAGGAGCTCCAAAAGGACCAAATATATCTGGGCACAGGGGTCTTTTCTGAGACTGATTCTCCAACCAAGGATCATACATGAATATAACCTAGAACCCCTGCTTAGAAGTAGCCCATAGCAGCTCAGTATCCAAGTGGGTAGCCTAGTAAGGGGAACAGGGACTGTTTCTGACATGAACTCAGTGGCTGGCTCTTTGACACCCCCCTCCCCCCAACTCCCTGAGGAGCAGCCTTGCTAGGCCACAGAGGAGTACATTGCATCCAATCCTGATGAGACCTGATAAACTAGGGTCAGATGGAAGAGGAGGAAGACTTCCCCTATCAGTGGATTTAGAGAGGGACAGGAAGAAGGTGAGGGAGGGAGTGTGGGATTGGGAGGTCATGAGGGAGGGGGCTACAGCTGGGATACAAAGTAAATAAACTGTAATTTAAAAAAAAGAAAATGAAAGGCTCCTAGGAATCTCCAGGAACATTTTTGTCTTTTTTAAATTTTTTTAAATATTAGTTATGGTTTATTAACTTTGTATCCCAGCTGTAGTCTGCTCCCTCATTCCCTCCCTCCCTTATCTCCTCCCTGTCCCTTTCCAAGTCCACAGATACATTTTTACTCAACTAGAAAATATTCTTTCTGTGATGTTAGCTTTTCAGAAGGAGCTCACTGCTAAATCACTATCCTAAACATAAGAATATATATGCTCTTTCTGCCATGCTTAAGGTTTGAATTGGAATTGTCTTTTCATGGCACACAGTTGAATTCTTGCTCCTCACATGGTGGCATTTAGCTTAAGAGGTTCTTAAAGAGGAGCTTAGTGAAAGATGACATCAGTGTCTTTGAAGGACGTCACCTGATCTCTAGTACTCTCCTCCCTCTTTCTGTTTTCTTTTTGCCATGCTATCAGCAGCTTCCTTCATGCTCTGACTGCCCTTAAGTTTAGCCTGAGCCTCTGAAGCAGAGCAACCTTGGGCTGAACTCTTTACAACTGTGAACAAAGTCAGTTTTCTTCCCTCAAGCTATTTCTGTCAGACCTTTTGTTACAACAGCAAAAGCAGCTGACACAGCTGGGTTAAGTGGATTCTGCCACTTCCTGTCACCAGAAAGACAGAAGGGAAACAACGGAAAGTCTGACACACCCACCCAGGAAGAGGGCGTTTTTCCAGCTTTGTGTTCTGAGGAGAAGCTGTAAGCTCAGAGAACAGTGCCGTTTCTCCTATGGAGGTGAGGAGGGCTCTGAAAATTGTTTACCTTTTTGTTGAAGGAGGGTTTTCTTTTTGTTGGAGGAGCCTGTTTCTCTGTACTGGACGCCTAAGATGCAGCATTGCAGTGAGCTTACAGTCTAACTCACAGAGGACCTGCTAGTGGTCTAATTAAAACTGCCATTTTTGTAGATGAATGATACTAACACCTTTTCCTGCAGAATGAAAGCAACATTATTTTTCAGCTTACCTAACAATAAAACCAAAAATATCAAAACCCTGCTCTAATGAAAGGCTTTTCCTGGAAGCAAGGTGTTCTCCCAACTAAGCAGAGGACGGACTAGTAGGGTTGTGAACTACAGCATATTCAGCTGTCAACTTACACACAAAAAACATCATATTTGTGATTATGATGATTTTGGTTAAATGGATGAGTGACTATATTCTAGTCCTAATTTTATTTTAAATGCTATCTTTTATCTTAAAACTTAATCTAAGAAAATTTCAAGAATAAACAATTGGACCATGCAATGCTCAACGCCAGCTAATACATCTGCAAGGCAATTTTTACACCTCAGGCTCAGGGAAAAACATGAAAGAAGTGGTGGAGAGATTGTAAAATCTAGTGGCTGAGGACACCTATAAGGAGGTATTCTCTCCTAGGCATGATAGGAAAAAATATAACCATGAAATAACAATATAGTTGCACCAATTACAGCAAAATTACAATACCAACTGACATGGCTACATGGACAAGGACCTTTCCCATGATTCCAGCTGTAGATAAAGAACTAAAGGTAGTTAATACCTTCTGAGAATGAGCTAGAGAATGAGAAGGAGTCAGAAGATTAGAATGAATTGCCAGAGTTAGTTTGAGGCCAACCAGAGCAATTCATTGAGAAGCCAAGAGAAGCCAGATTGAATTAGACAGCATGGAGAGAAGCTTGAGCCAGAATAGCTGAGTTGAACCAGCCAGCCAGAGTTCAGAGAAATGGTGAGCTTATTCAGCAGTAAGCCTCCAAGATGACAATTACATCAGGCAAAGAAAAATTACATTTACAGTGAATACTCAAAAAACAGTTATTATAAAATAATATTTATTTGTTTAACACATACTGATAGTCCTCAAGGGCCGGGCACCATGTTAAATGCCAGGATGATGACGATAAACCAAGAAGCTGAATGATGAGGCAAGCCATGGCCACACATTCTTAGGAGAACAATCAGGTGGGAATTCTGGGCAAGGCCAAGACCACTGAGTTCTACTAATTCTGTTACATTTAAGTCAGAATTTAAATGGTTATTTTTGTTCTTCCAACGAAGCCTGATACAATGCAGAAATCTGAAGTTAGACCCTATGTGTTTTCTTAATTATTTCTGCTGGCCTTATAGCTTCAGTTATGAAACAAGCAGGTAAGATCATGAATGCACACACAGGCACATGAAAATACAGACATACCCATCCTTTCCAGAAGTCTTTTTGTCTTTCACTTTCTTTAAGGTCTCTTGTTTTTTTACAGCACAATTTATAAACATTTTAAATGTATGGTAAAAATAACAAAAGAACCATATGGAGGATAAAGGCAGTGTTGAGGCATTGCCAATGAGCAGCTGTTCTGGTTGGTTGAATCTTCCCTTAAGATGACCGTTACTGAGTCTTTTTACTTCTGCACTTGCTTTATATGCTTCTGAAAGGAATTCAGAATTATCCGAATGAATGGAGAGAGATCTATCTGTGTGCAATTGGATAATTCCCAGTATAACAGCTGTGTGTTTCTGAGACAGAAAGTGACTCTGAAAATGAGATGACTTGACTTTGTGCTCCCTTATTTTGTGTTTGTATTTTTCCAAGTGTTTGGGAACTACTTATATTAAAATTATTCTTCGAAGTTGAGTTCAAAATGCTACAGCTGTGAAAAGCTGTGCATAGATTTTCTTTACTTCCTTGACAGCTAAATATTTGAGAATAAGACACATAGTGAAAGACATATTTTGGTATTGTGCAACTCTTGATTTTATTCCAAAGACTGTGGAGAATTAGACAGGCAAAGCCTTAGTGGATCTCAGCTGTAATTTATTAATAAGCAGCTACTGTGGGCCAACTACTGAGTTGTATGTTTTTATATCTGCATTTACTCCCCCTCAGTCATCACTTTAAGGAGTTTAAGGAGTTTAAAAAATGATCCCCTGGGGGGCAGAGAGCACCCTTGCCAGGCCAAAGAGGAAGATGATGCAGCCAGTCCTGATGAGACCAGATAAGCTAGGGTCAGATAGAGGAGGAGGTTCTTCCCTATCAGGGGACTAGGGAAAGGGCATAGGAGGAGAAGAGGGAGGGTGGGTGGAACTGGGAGGTGATGGAGAGGCCTATAGCCAGGATTTAAAGTGAATAAATTGCAACAAAAAAATAAATAAACAAATGATTTGGGACACACAATACTGTTTCTAAGTAACATTTAACATCAAACACACATTTTGGAGATAAGGAGATGGCTAGGTGGGTAAGGATTTGTAGCCTGAAGACTAGAGTTAGATCTCTTTCCATGGTATAAAGAACTGACTCCAACTTTTCCTCTGGATTCCATGCATACTCTCTCTTTCTCTCTCTTACACACACGTACACACACTGGAGTAAATATAAAATAAAAGTAATTAAATACATCTTCGATTGCCACTCATTTACTTAAATGTATCCATTGAAATGGAAACACTGGCTCATTTGTAAGATAAATGTGCAACTCATTTCTTTGTTTTTGAATCCTGAAAGACCATATATGCTTCCCTCTAGTGAGAAATTTTGAGTGGATATTGGTTACTAAAGAGATACGAAAACTCACCCCCAGACCACATATATTGCTTTTGATCAAGTCCTGCAGGGCTCAGGTGGAGAACGTGAGACAGTTTGCAAGCTGGCTGCCAAGCTTCGGAAAGGAGATTTTCTGCGGGGGCATCCTCTTTCAGGTTTGTTTACTTCACAGTTAACAAGCAGCCCTGTCCAAGCTGAATGGTACCTAAAAGTCCTCCCAAGGCTTTTGCTAATTGTAAATTAAACAAATCTACAGTGAGGAAATAAATCTCTCTTTTGGGAACGGGTGAAGGTTCTTACTATGATCCCTTCCAGACTGCAGGGTATGATTTACTTTTGAGTTTATTCAAGCTTTAACAAGAAATAGAAATTACAGAGTATATTTTTGTGTATTGAATTCTTGTACAAACTGAAAGTGATTTTTCAAAAACGAGCATGAGCTGAATTTCACGTTCAGCCATGAATGAAAAGGATATTAACGAGAGAACATATATGCTGCATTAGAAGCTAAAGCTCATGCAGAGGTGTTAAGACTGTTGCTTCGCACAGCAGAGGAAGAATCTAAAGAATAAAAGGAAATGTGTCCCCCAAACTGTGTGTCAAAGCAAAAAGTATTATCTACCTAGAAATTTCATTGATGATTAAATAAATTTTAGTTTCTCAGTCATAGAAGATAGACGAACACACGTGGATGAGTGAAAGTGGCCCCCAAAACCAGTTCCTATGCTCGATGACAGATGTGTCCTCTGCGGGGGTTCCCATTTTGATGTGGTCTTATACAAGCTTCCAGTCACAAAAAAGGAGCCCTAAGAGAAAACATGGTTCATTTTTGACTATTATTAACATTGACAAAAACTTTGTTGGAAGAGTGAAATTGGGAGAGATAAATGGAATTGTTCAAATTCCTCCAGGTCATTACAAGCCAAGCCCAGCTGTTACCAGCAATTTGAATACAAGATCAATTTTGAAGTCGATTTAAAAATCACACTACAGCTTTTTCTTTCTATGAGCTCCTGTCAAATTTTAGTGATGGCTAACGAGATGAATCAAAATAAAATTGATGTGTATTAGAGGACTCACAGCTACAGTTTTGATTTGTGTGTGTATGTGGAAAAGAAAGGTTTGACAAAGCAATTCCCAGATATTTTTAATTACTGTGAATTGTTTATTTTTTTGTGGACTAAACTGGTTGAATTTTCAGAAGCAGGAAAAGAATGCTATCATTTTGAGAATTCCAAGATTCCTGCAGGGTAAGGCGTACATTTTTGTTACTGAATCTTCTGTGTGCTCATTTCTTTTATTTTATCTTATACAACTATGTTCTAAATTCCCCCGTCAACCTGGAAGCAGTTAAGAGAGCGCAAGATTTGACTCTTGGTGAGGCTTTAGTTTTCTTTCTTTTAAAATTATGATTATCTGTTGCAGTTTATTCACTTTGTATCCTGGCTATAGCCTCCTCCTTGAGACTTAATCCTCATTCAGAAGGGCAAACAGGATGGACATCGGAAGCAGGAGAAGAAAGGGAACAGGACAGGAGCCTTCCACACAGGCCTCTGAAAGACTGCCCAGCAAGACATCGAAGCAGATGCTGAGGTTTTAGGTTTTTTTTTTCATATTTTATTTATTTATTTTTAATTTTATTTTTACAATTTATTCATTTTATATCCCAATTAAAGCCCCTTCCCTCAACTCCTCCCAGTCTCATCCTCCCTTCCTCCTCCCCCATACCCTTCCCCCAGTCCACTGAAAGGGGGAGCTCTCCTCTGCCCTGTGTCCATAGCTTATCAAGTCTCATCAGGACTGCCTGGATCCTCTTCCTCTGTGGGCTGGCAAGGCCACACCGCCAGGGGTGAGTGATCAAAGAGCAGGCAACCGAGTTCATGACAGAGGCGGCCCTGCCCCCTTACTCAGAAGCTGCCAATTGGTACATCTGAGCAGGGGTCTAGGTCGTCTCCATGCATGGTTCTTGGTTGGTGCATCGGTCTCTGCAGGATGTCCTGGGCTCAGATTTTTTAGCTTTGTTGGACTCCTTGTGGAGCTACTGTCCTCTGTGTGTCCTTCTATTCCCACCCTTCTTCCATAAGACTCCCTGCACTCTGTCCAAAGTTTGGCTGTGAGTCTCAGCATCTGCTTTGATGTCCTGTTGGGTGAAGCCTTTTAGCGGATCCTCTATAGTAGGTTCCCATCCTCTTCCAGCACTTCTGGTGTCTATCCTGTTTGCCATTCTGAATGAGATTTAAGCACCCTCCCTAGGGTTCTCCTTGCTCTTTAGTTTCTTTAGGTCTGTAGAATTTACTCAGGCTATCCTATATTACATGGCTAATATCCACTTGTAAGTGAGTGTATACCAAGAAGCTTTAGTTTTCAACATCAATTTAAAAATTTCAGTTTCTTTCTCCACTAAATGAAACATTAGGTTGGAGAGAGGGCTCAGTGATAAAGGGCACTTTCTGCTCTTGCAGATGATCCAGGTTTGGTGCCTAGTATCCACACATGGTGGTTCACAGCCATCCCGAAGTCCAGTTCCAAGGAATCTGACATTGGCTTCTGACCTCCCTAGGCACACATGTGGTTTACATGTAAACTTGCAGGCAAAACTCTCACATACAATACATAAATAAATCTAAAAAAATGAGAATTTGGTGAGATTTAAGTATTTCCGTGAGCAACATTTAAAGCAGCGCTTCAAGTGTCAGCGTTACTGAACCCGTGAACTCAGAAAGTAACAAGTTTATCAATTTCTGTAGAACGTGCTGAGTGTACTCTTACAGTTTGAGGACTTAATATTTCCACCCTATAAAATGGAAATCCTTATTAACTTATTATTGGATCCCCCAGGCCTCTGGAACACTGAACACTTTCGTTAAATGTGTCTGATGCTTTCTTATCCTCTGTTAACACTCAAGATTGCATGTCTATGGTCATACATTCCTGATCTTATCAATCATCTGTGAGTTAGCCCTCCATCTCTCAGTGAAGTATATATATATATTTTATAATTATATAGGAAGAATAGAGAGGAAAAGACACTGAAAAAGGCCATTAGCGTCTACCTCAGGCTGCTGTCTGGAATCCATTACTTTTTGATTGTGGTCTGTGGTTTCATTATCTTAGTACTTTGACACCTTAAAGAACATTCAGTCAGCCTTCATGAGAGAAACTATTCTGTATTTGATAGGGTTATTCTCAAATAGAAATTACTGATTTTCTCAGTCTGTAATGTAAGCGATTGCATGTGAGTGTGGACATGCTTCATCGTTCTGTGCTTGGTTTACTATGATCGTGTAGAGCATGAGCCTACAATACCTACAGTACAATATAGTGAGGACGTCATGTCTGTATTGTGAAATGCCTCTTCTCTTCTCTTCTTTTTCTTGATATTTTATGTTTCATTTAAATAGAACTGGAGATTTTTCAGAGATCTTTCCAGGGATGTGTGCACAGCATACAATGGTTTCTTTTCCCAACTGCATCATCCATGAAATCAATTCTCTGAATTCAGAATAAAAAACACGCTAGTAACAAAACCATCACGGTGTTTAAAATGACCCGTGCAGACTGCAGGGGATGACCTGATTACCTGATTGCTTCAGTTGTTTGAGTTCCTTGGCATATTGAGGCCAGTAATTGTTTTTTTCTGGGAATTTAGCACACAAACTAAGAAAGAAGCATGAAGGAGGCCTTTCTAAGTGCCAGGCTTTCAGTTTCTATTGTTACCGTCATTTTGAAGCCTTGCATTTCTGATTCTTGTCAGACCTACAACTAGGCTTTACCTAGTTGTATTTTTTTGTTTCACCTAAATGTTATTTTGGTAGCTATTTCTGTAGCTGTTTCTGTTCACCTATTTCTTTCTTTCTTTCTTTCTTTCTTTTTTTTAAATCAGTGAAATGATCGGAAACGGCTGGTGCAAAACTACTGAAATGGCTGAGGGAATTTGCTGTGTAAGTGTGATGACCTAAGTTCAAGCTGTTAAACCTCGGAAAAGATAAAAGGAAAGTGTTGATTCTACAAAATTGTTCTTAGACCTCTACATCGGTGCCATTGCATTCACATGGCTCAGCCTTAGACACAATAATAATAAAACAAAATAAGTAAATAGAATGATGCGGATAAATGGTTTATTCCACATTAATGCAAGAATGAATTCAGATGGAAGAGTTATGTAGTAAAATGGATGGTAGGTATTTTTAACCTAATGATTAAAGTTTTTATTTAAATGAGATATGATAGAGTGAAGGAAGATGAATAATTTTAAATAGAAAAAAAATCCACGATGTCTTTGAGTAGTGTACACTTGAATGTCATTAACCTTATTGTGCAATTTTATAAATCAACCTATGTAAATAAAAGTTTCTGGTTTATTGAAGCGTATAACTAAAGGTGTAAATGTTAGGTATTTAGAAGGAATATAGTCTTAAATTTATTATACACCACCTTGCTTTCTTTTAAAACATTATTTTAAAACCAATACTTAAAGATAAATTATAAAATAAGAATAAAGAAAATAATTAAAATTTCCTATATTTCTTTATTACAGAAATGAGAACACTTAATGATGTATTTGTGTATGTGTGTACTCATGTGTTTGCATGATAGCAACTTGGATTCTCCAAGAAGTGGTCTCAGTGTTCTGCCTGAATTACACTATACACACACATGTTCTTGTACACATTCACACACAAAAATTCTAGTTTCTATTAATTCCAACTCATATGATAACATAGTTTTATAACATCATTGGTCAGTCAATTTTGCTTTTGACTAGAAAATTGTAGAGTATAATTGTTCTGTCTGTGATTATTACTTTTATTTCTGAGTTTTGTATTCAGGACCTTGTGCACAGTAGGCAAGGCCCTCTATTTATGAGTTGCTTCCTCATTCTGTCACATGTACTTTTCCCTTCAGATTTTTTTCTTCGTTTTCATAACTACTTCTGTTTCAGAGAGGGGAACCGTATCAGGAATTCAGATTTTTATCGTAAACGGTTACTGTGTTTTATAATAGGTTAATCCAATGGGAGAGAGGCTATGGTTTAGTCTCCCCAACAGGCTAGCACTCCTAAAATCCCATAGACCATAACCCATAAGAACCTACGGCTATTAGCTTACTTTATAACATCCTTTCTTTTCCTGGTTTGATCACATTAAATTAAGGATTTTAAGACTTAGAAATTATCCTGAGTGACATGGGTTTTTCTAACTGTAAACACATGCAGTGGTGAAAGCTATGTGACAAAGGGAGAGGAATTTAGAGATGCAAAGTACATGAATTTGAGGATGAAAAAGAGACTCGTTTTCTCACTTTCTCATCACCACAATCATTGGATGATCTGTCCAAATGCCTTTTCTGTTCTCTGGTAAGCAGAAAATGTATATGACTATCGTCATTACAAAAAGTATTTGGTTTAGGAAATTTTGGTTGTCTGTGTGCAATAGATATGGGGGCTGAATGCATTATTGGGTAGGGTGGGTCAGAGACAAGAGTATAGATTCCTAATTTAAAGGAAACACATTTGAGTGTGAGGAAACCCCTGGGCTCACTTGGAGGGTTAGCTTTGGAGGGGAAGAATTATTTCCTGATGGCAGGAGGGACCAGGAAGAAATACATTCAAATTCAGAGCTTTTGATATTGAATGTAGACTCATGTTGAAACCTCTGATTTTACTTAAGATAATCTGAAGAGAACTGAATAGAAAAATAATTCCACTTTGATGTCTGTAAATTTGGAAATGTGTCATAGGGTTTTGAGTAAAGCGGTCTGATAAGCAGAGGAATCATTTCCTAGGACTGAGAGCCTCAGTCAGTTTGTACAGGATCAAGCAATGTTACTTTTTGCCTTTGTCTTAGGAATACGTGACATTCCAGGCTCAGAAGAAATTGGGTGATTAGACTTATTAAAAAAATTAATGTTAAGTTGGAGATATATGGATTGAAATGAAGTGTTACTCATCTTTTCTTCATTATGACAAAAATTGGGATTAATTGATTTACGAGAGCTTTATTTGGCTCATTGTTGTAGAAGTCTTTGTTAGTCCTTGGCTGGTCTGTTGCCGTGGGTCTGTGGATGTCAGAGGCATGTAGAACAGAAGTAATAGCAGTTGCATGACCAGGAAGGGAACAAGAGGCAAGAAACAGGCAGATTCCCATCTCTTGACACTACTCCCAAATGACCTAAGCATCGCCAACAGGTCTCACCTCTGTAAGTTTCCATCCACTGTCAGCAAAGTGAGGGGTCAACCCTTTAACACCAAACTATAGAAAATGCTAAAATAAAATTTTGAGATACTTTGGATGAATACAAAAGAGACAGTAAAAAATCTAAGTACTCAAATTTTAAAAAATCTGTTTAAATATATTTTGACAAAGAGAGCATAAACCATTCCTGCTGATTCCAACCCCTTGCTTTTTCCTTTTGTTTCAATTTCTTTCCCTTGGATGAATTCTTTTTCTTTTACCTAAAAGCCATATTAACATGTTAGAAACTAAGTGGAATTCTACCTTCTACTTAGGACAAGTCTTAATTTCAAATTAGAAGTGTGAAAATCTGTCTTTAAGTTGAGACATTGTCTTCTGTTTTCTCTTTGCTGTGCATATCCACAGTTTCTTTGTAGACTTAACCAAGCACAGAAAGCATTACTGGTCACTGGTGGGTATTTATGTAGTTGTATAGAGTGACAACTTATTAGAAAATGGAGCTCCTTCCATTTAAGCTTCTGTGGATTATTTTATTTTTTTCCCTTAAGGTATGTATATGGTTTGCTTTTTTTTCCTTTGAATTACTTTTTTCATGGACATCAAAGCAATGTTTCAATTTTCTAAAATTCAATATTAGACTCCTAACACTCTCACTGATGACGAGTTTGTTATCCTTCGATGAGAAAGCGTTCGGAAAAAACTGGCACATGCCTATGTCTGAGTCTCAGTATTCAGCCTGGCATCACCTCCTGGGCTGGCAGTCCCGCTGTGCCTGCCTTGTCGCTGTTGTTGTGTGCTCTCTCCCTACAGCCAACACCTGTGACCACACAAAAGAGCACACATGGCAGCTGCGGAACTCAGATGCCCACGCTGAAAGAAATTCTAAAGCAGAAATATTTGGATCTATGACTGGCTCTATTTTTTTGAACTTTTCAAGAACTGTTAGGGTTGCCCAGGATATGGAGCATTCAGTTGGCATGAGCCTGCTTTTCCTACTGAGCTCTCTGGCGATTTCTGTTTCAAAGTAAAGGTGGAGGTCCTCATTGCTCAACAGAGCGGTGAACAGCATAGATTCCGAGGTTCAACTGCCTTCAAAATAAACTTCAACGGGCCACTAAGTCCCTGTGTGATTTTGAACAAGTTTATAGCCACGGTGGCTTCAAATTTTTCTTCTGTAAAATGAAAAGTGTATCGCTTACTTAATTCAAATTAATAGGTTCACATGAGTGAGGCTTTTGGCCCTAGGCTTTACCTTGGCAAGCCTGTAAAAGCACTTCCTATCAATTCTCCAAAAACAAAACTGTTGTAAGTAAAAGTTAGTAATTACTATTGAAATATCTTCTGGTAATGCTACTGTTAGTCCTATACAGCTGTATAACCAAATCACCACACAGAGACTGGGATTTTAGTACACCTAGAACACAATGCTGGGCAATAGTTACTCCATCCTAAACCTCCAAGCCCTCATAATTTCCTAACATTTAGATTTCCCACACTGTACTTGCTTTTAGTGATACATTAGGTCCAGTCCATCTCCACGCAGTTCCAAGATCTCCCAGCTCTCCTTTTCCTAGCTTTCCTTGCCCTCTCTCCTCCCACTCTTTCCTATCCTCTGGCTCCTCCCAGCTCAACAATGGGTCTAGTTGCTTTATTTTGTTTACACAGAGTTGAGACAGGATGCTTAGAATAAATATCACAATACAATATCTGGATTGAAACCAGAAGGGGGAAGGAATCAGCATTTGAATGAACAAGGGTAAAGTGTATACATTCCAAAGGAACATTATACCAACACAACACAACACAAAACAAAACAAAACAAAAACTCAGATACCATTTAAAACAACTTATTCTGATATAACTGATAGTCCTTTTTGTTTGCTCATAGTTTTCTTTATCTACTCATATTTCCATTCAATGTGGTTCTTCATCCAAAATCCATTCACAGGCCATCAATATACATTGGGCTTAAACTGGGTGAATTTAGAGCATTTCGTTATAATTTCCTTCCCTATTCTATAGCTTTCTAAGCAATACCACAGAGTTATCCACTACAAAATATAATTTGAAACAAACACCGATTTGCTTTGTCAATTAAAGACAATTAAGTAAGGTCTGCGGGACAGCAGACAGCTGCGGGTTTCATACGTGTCCTAAAAGCCAACCAATGGGTGGTTTATTCCTGGGCTTTTGAACTGACTGACCACCCTTTCCATAATTCCCAGGGTAATTACTGAGAATATGCATGTTCAGTCCTTCGTTATTTTTGTCAATTATTTTCACCCAAGTTTAAAAATGTATATACGAAGCACTTTCAATATCCAAGTTATAATTCGAGATACTGAGAAGAGTTCAGTGATGAATCTCCCAAACGCCCCAGTGTAATGGAGCCTGCGTCGAATGAATAAGTAAAGTGCAGAGAAAGTAGAGAGGCGAATGTGCAGGAGAGGGAAAAACTGGGGAAGAAGACTGGTCAACGTCATGATACCTATTACGAGTATTCCGAAACGGGGCGGAAAGAATGTAAGAGGCGAGGATGGAGAAGCGTCTTCTGGAACGCTGTCTTGACTGCCGCACTCACGAAGTCACAACAGCTGCGATTACACGAATGTGAACTTCTAAAGAGAGCACCTGCCAGCTTTCTACAGTGGATAGGTTTATGAAACCCCACCCTTTTCTGAAGAGCTCTTAGTCTTTAGGGGAAAGTAATTTTATTCAGTGATGCCGCCAAAAGTTGTCAAATGTCAATAAATAATCCCCACTGGTGCTTATTTAAGTGACCCAAATTAAACTCAGTGGGTTATACACAAGAACACAAAACAAAGGTATGGAAGTAGCAGAGGGCTTGTTGGGTAGAAGTAGCCAGGAAGCCCTTGCTGTGAGAAGACAGCTTTGAGTAAAAATTTGGAGGAGCAAAGAAGAGAGATTTGTCTTCCATTTGTGGAAAGAGTACCGTAGGCAGAGTAATGAGAGTATGGCAAGGCATTGGGATGCGTGTGTCTGGCATGCTGTTACAAGTTCAATAATACTTAGTGCAAAACATTACAAGTATTTATACTGAATGACTTTAAAAACCCTGAACAGCTTTGGGTAAAACAGTTATGTGATCTCTCTGGGTAAAGATTTACTGGGGCTGTTGTGGTTTGGGGTAAGAACAGTGATGGAAAAATTCATTTTGGGATAAGGGCAAAATCTGAAAGATGATTTAGGAGGCTGTGATAACACATAGTATAGAAATAATGGGACCTCTGCTTTTAATCTATTTAACTGAATTCGTGTGTAAATCATCAAAAATAAACAAGAAACTCATTCAATCCCAGATTTGATTAGGATTTTAGAAATGACTGCATTTATTTTAGTACAGGAAAAAAATTGCTGTTATCACATTACAATGATTCTAAGTTTAATATAAAATACCCAGATTGATAATTTAACAAGGAGCTCAAGGCAAACACACACACACACACCAAAAACCAGAAACTCCAAACAAACAAACAAAACCCTTAAATATTGAAGTGCCAATCCACCATCCTATGTAAAGTTTCACTTCAGTTGATATGTCTACATAAATCATAAACATAAATCCTGAAACACTTGTTAGAAATAGTTTTCTTTTTCATAGATAAATTTAAATTTTTTCCCAATTTAATCATTATATATACGATTGAAGCCCCTTCCCTCAACTCCTCCCAGTCCCACCCTCCATCCCTCCTCTCCCCTCTCCCCTTCCTCTAGTCCACTGAAAGGGGGGGTTCTAGTCCTCTACCATTTGCCCATAGCTTATCAAGTCTCATCAGGACTGCCTGGTTCCTCGTCCTCTGTGGCCTGGTAAGGCCGCATCTCCAGGGGTGAGTGATCAAAGAGCAGACAATCAAGTTCATGACAGAGGCAGCCTCTGCTCCCCTCACTTGGGAACTCACATGGAGACTGAGCTGCGAATCAGCTACATCTGAGCGGGAGGTCTAGGTCCTTTCCATGCCTGGTCCTTGGTTGGTGCATCAGTCTCTGCAGGACCACCTGGGCTTTTTTTTTTTTTTTTTTAGCTTTGTTGGTCTCCTTGTGCGGCTCCTGTCCTTTAGCCAGGTGCTACTAAGAGAACTGCTATGATTGAAATAAAGATTTAAGTTATTTAGTTTCATCCTTTACTGTTTATCCCTTCAACATTGCCCATTGCCTACTTTTTTTTTAAAGATTTATTTATTCATTTTATGTATACAAACACTGTTTTCATGCACAGCAGAAGAAGGAATCAGATTCCATTACAGATGATTGAAAGCCACCATGTGATTGCTGAAAATTGAATTCAGGACCACTGGAAGAGCAGCCAGTGCTCTTAGCTGCTGAGACATCTCTCCAGCTCTGCCTACTTTTTTCAACTACAGTAATATGAAGGCAACACGGACCTACCACAGAATGACACAGCTTACCTTCAATCTTTTCTTTCTCACTCAATAACCTTTGAATCCTTGGCAAGTATTTCTTTTGGGGAGAGGTCTTTCTAGAATGAATTTACTTTAAAAGAGTTGTTTTTTCATTTATTTTAAAGAGGGTCTTTCTTCGTAGCTGAAGTTGACCTCGAACTTACTACGTAGACAATGCTGGCATCTGGAACACATTTCTCCTGTCTCAGGCTCCTGAGTAGATTATTACAGGTGTTTATTACCACTCTTGGAAACTGTAAGCTTTGTTACCACTATTTTCTGTATAAGTAAGTGAGTACCAGTTAATATAATGAAATTAGTATAAAATTAAAAAAAATAAAGTAAGTGAACCGGTTCAAATAAGATATGTTTCATGGGGAAAATCTACATAGATGTTAAGACAACTCACTAAGATCTACACAAAACTACAGAAAAAGAACAGCATTAGTGTGCAGTGGTGACAAATGTTAATGTTAATTTCAGATTTTGTTTATTTTCTATTTCTGAAGTGGCCTTTCAAGGTTGTGTTTGAAGTATTTTAAGAGCTTTATGAAGAGAACAGTTTTTAAGTGAGTCATAATTCAAATATTCCCTAAGTAAAAATTTATGTAAATATTCCTTTTACATATTCTCTTTAAAACATTGTCTGAGAACAGCTAAATAGGCACCAAGAAAGTGAAGAAGCACATCCACAGAGAACACCCCTTGCTGCAGTAGCATTGTTAGTTTCACGGGGAATACGTCATGCTATGCTATGCCATTGTTTTTGGTGAAATGTGGGTAGAGTACCTAGTAAAAATGCAACATAATCTGAATTCTTTTATCCACCTTTCAAATGAAAGGCCCTGGCTTAGCAACAGCAAAAATCAGTGTTTGAATTCATTCTACAGTGGCGCAAGATGGTTTTGCTCTTAATCTCATCATATTAAAACAAGCAAGCAAACAAATAAATCCTAAGACCATAGGATTGGAAAATAGTGAGACCATAATCATTTATGTAGTAATGATCATTTTCTTTAGATAGTAAAATCTAGTTTGGTATCATCCCAAAGTGAAGATAATTTGTTAAAAGGAATTCTGGATGATTTCCATGAGTTCAATAGATCTGTATTTAATTCTAGTATGAAAGAAAGACTCTTGTCTCATTATAGACATCTAGGAGTTGCCAAGAGGTGTTCAAGGAAGACCTCAGTGGCACAAGACACTCTGTGTCCCTAAGAGGATTTCAGGGAAGACCTTCCATCACAACCAGGATGCTTGCCTCAGCTTCCACTTCCCACTAAGTCCATGTGCCCATGCCTAGCTTCTCCCCAGCCACAAAACTTTATGGAGTACCTCACCATATTTGGGTCTGGGTTACCTCGTGTGCCCTCATTTCTCATGCATACTTTTATTAAAAATTTTTTGATTATTTCTGCTTTCTTTGTGTCTTCCACAAAGAGGAGTAGAGTTTTTGAACATGATTTTGTCCATGCCTTTTAAAAAATGCTGTATTTATTAATTCAGCTGCCCTTGCGCTAATGATCAGTGATCCATCCACACATCCTGACACAGTCTCTACAATGAATTGGACATGGCTCCTCTTACATTAATTTCAGATGTTCCTTGAGCATTTTGTTTGCTATTTTGTACATTGTGAGGATGCAGTATGCAGTTGAGCCATGTTGTGGAACAATGATCAAAACATCTTGGCAAGAGCTCCAAAAACTGAGTAATGTTTGATAGAAAGGTTGCTAGGGTGATGGGCCAGAATAAATCTAGAGTTGCCTACTAGTTAGAGACAAATTATTCCAAATAAGAGTTTTGTCTCTGGCTCTAAACAAGAATCCATCAATTTGGGGGTTAAATGTTAAGATTTTTCAAATGAAAACAAATACAGCGTGTGTATGTTTGCACATGAATAATATACCATTTATTCTTACAATTAGAGAATTTTCAATTTATTACAGGTTACTTTTATTACGTAACACAATAGTAAATGGCATAGCCTTTTTGCATAATATAATGTATCAACTGGATACATTTTACTCATGAATAAGAACATTAAAATAATAACTGTTTGGGGATTTAACTCAAAATATGATAGGGCCATTGTGCTGGTAATGATGATAATAATAGTAAAGGAATTATATCTCTAATCTAGGATTCCCTTTTAAGCATTTTATTTAGAACTCGTAATGAATGACCCAATGTTTCTTAATTCTAATTTTTTTTTCCAGTACAAAAATGAACTCAAAACTAGTAATATTTCAGCACTTGTTCAGGGTCAACTTGTAAAGCTTGAATTTGAAATCAGGTACTTAACATTGTGGCCTTAGATCATCTTGTACTGGAAATATCTTGGATTAAACCTTTTTACTTATGAATGCAAAAGACTGGCAGGTGTTCTAAGACTTCATCTAAGAAATTTGCATTTTACATCTAGGAACTGTTTTTTGTCTTTGCATGCATAGTAAGATTTTGCTTTATTTAGTCTTGTTATAGCAGAGTGAATAATGCCTAAGGCACATTGTTAATTGAAGCCTTACTTCTGATATAGGGTGACTACTGTGTGTATATATATATATTTTTTGACCACTATATATATATATATTTTTAATTTATTTATTTTTATCTCAATCACAGGTTAGGTACTTTGAATCCCAGGCGTAGCCCCCTCCCCCATTCCCTCCTACCCTCCCACTCCCTCCCTCATCTCCTTCTTCCCCACCCCCTCCAAGTCCACCAACAGGGGAGGACCTCCTTCCCTTCCATCCAACCCCAGCTTATCCTTTGACCACTATATTTTAACTGATCTTTAGACAGTGTTTTCAAACAGAGCTTCACAAGGAAAATCTTTTCCCCCAGTTTTTCAAATCCTCATTTAGAAACACCTAAAAAATTGTTCATTTTGCTTTTTTTTTTTTTAATGAAAGACTTCTCAGGAAATTATGAGTCATTTGGAAATCCATTGCTTTAGAAGATCATGTATCATTCATTATATGAAATTGTTAAGAAAGCCTAAGTGGTTTGCCCTTTCTAGATGAAAGAATGCTAAACCTTTTTAACCATAGTCTATCAATCTAACATGTTTTTAGACATATTTGAATAACCCAATTTTGAAGTAAGTTCAGAGCTCTAACAGAAAGAAATTAGGGAAACAACACTGTTCACAATAACCACAAAAAAAACAAAATATCTTGGTGTAACTCTGAGCAAGTGAAAGAGTTGTATGAAAAAAACTTTAAGTCTGTGAAGAAAGAAATTTAAGAAGATATCAGAATATGAAAAGATTTCCAGTGCTCATGGGAACATAGAAAAAATGGCCATCTTACCAAAAGAAATCTACAAACTCAATGCAATTCCTATCAAATTACCAACAAATTTCTTTACAGACCTTGAAAGAACAATTCTATACTTCACATGGAAAAACAAAAAATCCAGAATAGCTAAAGCAATCCTGTACAAGAAATGATCTTCTGGAGGTATCTCCATCCCTCATTTCAAGCTGTGCTCTAGAGCAACAGTATTAAAAACTGCATGGGACTGGAACAGAAGCAGACTGGTGGATCAATGGAATTGAATAGAAGACCCTAAAATAAATCCACCTGTTGATACTTGATTTTTGACAAAGAAGCCAAAACCATACAATGGAAAAAAAGGTAGCATCTTCAACAAATGGGTACTGGTCTAACTGAAAGTCCACATGTAGAAAAATGCAAATAGACACATATTTATCACCCTGCAAAATTTAAAGTCCAAGTGGATCAAAGACCTCAACATAAAACCAGACACACTAAATCTTTTGGAAGAAAAAGTGGAGAAGAGCCTCGAAGTCTCCGAAGTCACCGGCACAGGGGACAACTTCTTGAACAGAATACCAATAGCTCAAGCTTTAAGATCTACAATTAATAAATGGAAAGCAAAGGATACTGTCAACAGAACAAAACAACAGACTGGGAAAAGAGCTTCACCAATCCTACATCCAATAGAGGGCTAATATCCAGAATGCATAAAGAACTCAAGAAAATAGACACCAACAAACCAAATAATCCAACTAAAAAAAGGAGTACAGAGCTAAGCAGAGAATTCTCAATGGAGGAATATAGACTGGTCGAGAAACACTTAAAGAAATGCTCACCATCCTTAGTCATCAGGGAAATGCAAATCAGAAAAACCATGAGATTTCACCTTACACCCATCAGAATGGCTAAGATCAAAAACTCAAGTGACAACACATGCTGGAGAGGATGTGGAGAAAGGGAATACTCCTCCATGGCTGGTGAGAGTGCAAACTTGTACAACTACTTTGGAAATCAATCTGTCACTTCCTCAAAAAATTGGGAATATCACTACCTCAGGACCCAGCCATACTACTACTGGACATATAGCCAAAAGATGCCCCACCATTCAATAAGGATATTTGCTCAACTATGTTCATAGAAGCTTTATGTGTTATAGCCAGAATCTGGAAACAACCTAGATGTCCCTCAACTGAGGAATGGATACAGAAATTGTGGTACATTTATACAATGGAATACTATTCAGCTATTAAAAACAAAGAAATTATGAAATTTACAAGCAAATGGATGGAACTGGGAAAGATCATCCTGAGTGAGGTAAGCCAGAACCAGAAAGAAGTGCATTCCTCCTCTCAATGGAGGAATATAGAATGGCAGAGAAACACTCACTTATAAGCGGATATTAGCCATATAATATAGGATAGCCATTCTAAAAATCTACAGACCTAAAGAAGCTAAACAATAAGGAGGACCCTCGGGAAGATGCTTAAATCTCATTCAGAATGGCAAACAGGATAGACACCTGAAGTGGTGGAAGAGAAACAGGGTCCTCTGGAAGGCTCCACCCAACAGGAAATCAAAGCAGTGCTGAGACTCACAGCCAACTTTGGGCAGAGTGCAGGGAGTCTTTTAGAAGAAGAAGGGAGAGAAGAACACAGAGGGGACTGGAGCCCCACAAAGAGACCAACAAAGCTAAAAATATCTGAGCCCAGAGGGTCCTGCAGAGACTGATACACCAACCAAATGCTATGCATGAAGAGGACTTGAACTCCCTGCTCTTATGTAGTTGATTGGCAGCTCAGTCTTTATGTGGGTTCTTACTCAAGGGAGCAGGGGCTGCCTCTGTCATGAACTTGGTTGCCTGCTATTTGATCACTTGCCCCTGGAGATGAGGTCTTGCAGGCTTACAGAGAAAGAGGATCCAGGTAGTTCTGATGAGGCTTGATAAGGTATGGGCATATGGCAGAGGAGGAAAACTCCCTCTTTCAGTGGACTAGGGGAAGGGGATAGGAAGGAAGAGGAAGGGAAGGTGGGACTGGGAGGAGTTGAGGGAGGGGACTTCACTGGGATATATAATAAATTGTAGAAAAAAAGAAAAAAATTCCTCACACAAATTACACACACACACACATAATGTAATCGATATGGGAAAAAATCAGGCTTGAGATTTCTATGCGCTCATTTTGCAGTTACTTGTTGTGATTTTGAATATATAGGGGCCATGGTTTACACTCCCTTTCCCAGTGAAGAACTTCAAAGGCCTTAGTCAGATCTGCCTGCTGTTATTTCCTGTTAAGTGACTGAATCCTGACAGTTCAAAAGTAACAGGAAAAGAATGGCCACCCAGGTGAGCTTTCATTAAGCAATGTGTATCTCATACCTTTTTAAGATGCTGTGGTGATTTGAATAAGAATGGGCCCCCAAAAGCTCTTCTAGGTGTGGCCCTGGGGGAATAGGTGTGGTCTTGTCAGAGGAAGTGTGTCTCTGGGGGTGGGCTTTGAGGTTTCTAAAGCCCCTGCCACGCCTTTGCCTGCCTGTGGATCAGGATGTGAATTTTTTAGTTACTTCTCCGGGGCCGTGTGTGTCCCAGTCGCGATGGTAACAATGGGCCTCCAGTTAAATGCTTTGTTTTATGAGAGTTGCCTTGGTCATGGTGGCTCTTCAGAGCAATAGAACAGTGACTAAGGCACATGCCAGCTAGCCTGACACAGCAGTCATTCATAGAGATTGATATGTACTGCCCTTTTTTCCTCATTTAGGCCACACTAAGCCAGCAAATGTTTAGAAGGCTGTCTGAAGCAAAAATTCCCTGAAGCATCTATTCATTATGAGGACTTTCTGTCAACTGACGGCTTATTTTGCTGTTTGCTCTGCTTTCTTGTTTCTGTAACCTTGTTACTGTATATTGTTCTTTGCATAACACTCTTCTTTACCAGAGCTTGCTAGATTATAATACTCATTCAGGCTAACTTTCAAGACCTAACTTCAAATCTTCCACAGCTTTTTCCTTGTTGCACTAGTTCAATAATTTTATTGTTTGATAATTTAATACAGGCATAGACTGCGTTCTGATTACATTCTGCTTAAATCCCTCTTTATCTCAGTCAGACCTCCTTATTCCCTCCCATCCGTTTTCAAAGTTCATGACTTTGGCTTTGTTTTCTGACCTGTTTGGTTTAGGCAGGTGTATCTGTGTGATTATTTATTTGCCTGGTGGGGTTAACAATAGGAACATAATTCAAGGCAATCATTTATTTATTCACCATCAGTAGTTAATACTGAGGAGGCAGGGCTCTCTCTACCCTCTGTCCAGGCCTGACTGTTGATGCACTTATTCTTGGCAGATCCGGTGCAGCATCTCTGATTGCTATGAGTTCATGATTGCAATACTACCTCTTGTTCAGACGATGGCTTTACATAGTCCTTCTATCTTCTCACCGGCTCTTATGTTCCTCCTTCCCCTCTTCCTCAAGGTCCTAATCACAAGCAGTAGAATGTAGCAAAAAGCATGGATCTCTCTTTGTCAATAGTAGGGAAGCTCACTGATGTGGCCTTTCTCCTATTTATTCTCAACCTATTGTTCTCTTTTCTTATCCCAAGGTGATACCAGCATGTGGTCCTGTTAGTTAAGAAGGGCAGGAAGTGCACATCACAGCATGTGATAGTTCTGCTATGAAAAGAACAAGGCTCCTTGCCCATTTCTGCCTGCTGTTCCCACCTCAGTTAAGACTCTTCGCGGCTGTTTGCATACCCTCATCTTTCTCAGCTGCTTGGCTGTCCTCATTCGAGCAGGAAGGTGAAGTTACACTGAAGGTTATCTTCCTCCCACTGGAATGGATTATCCTCAGGCTTGGAAACTGGCAGCATATATGTATTTGACCTTTCAGTCTAGCCATAGATGTACTTAATGTGTATAAGTAAATGTGTTTGGATTAATTATAAAAATATATGCTCAGTTCTGATGAGTTCATGATAACAGAGATAATTGCTTGAGTGTTTGCATGGGAGATTCACTAAAATAAAATTTCAGACTTCAGAAGAGTTTTGTGTTTGCTTTATGAGTTGTGAGGAAAGTTTTCTTTTCCTGGTTTCTGGCATATTTCAGTGAAGCATTAAAGATGAATTATTTATCTTTACTTATGCTTACAGAGACTCTGAAAGATTCTTAATTCGTTTGACTTCACTTGTCAATTTTCTTAGTTTTATCGTTGTTCCTGATTTTATTTATAAAATGGTGTTGGGGAGTTGAGGAGCACAGCTTCGGTAGAAATCAAAATGTTGGCAAGCGTAGTAATTAGTAACTATATATGGAGAAGACAAAGAAGAGAATGTTACCTCTGTGTATTACAGACATTAACCATTCCTCTCTGGATTAGACCAGGGTCACTTTATTGGGTATGCTATCCTTGACCTATGCTGTTCTAGTCCTATCTGAAAAGGATTGCAAAGAATAAGTGGATATTAGAATGTTAGCAAGTGTAGCAATTAGAATCTAAAGACGGAGCTGATTAAGAAGAGGCTGGTGCCTACATAGGTACTGTAGACACTGAAGTTCCACGTCTCCCTCTCAAGGCATCTTTTCTTATACCCTTTCAACTCTATTTGGAAGAAGTTTCAAAGAAGCTGCTATCAAGGCAAATGGTGGGACCTGGAAACGATCATCCTAAGTGAGGTATCCCAAAAGCAGAAAGAAACATATGGTATATACTCACTTATATAGACCTATAGGATAGGAAGGTCAAGCGGAAATCTACACACCTAGGGAGGATATACAGGAAGGAGGACCCAGGTTGGTATGATCAATGCTCGTTTGGATGAACAAATGGGATAGACATTGAGTGGAAGAGAAAACAAGCAACAGAA
>CM053747.1:4112399-4168696 GCA_028658305.1 Pachyuromys duprasi
CTGGCTAGATCCCAGGGGAGGACATTGCAGCCAGCCCTGAGGAGACAGGATGAGCTGGGGTTGGATGGAAGGGGAGGAGGTCCTCCCCTGTTGGTGGACTTGGAGGGGGCAGGGAGGAGGGAGATGAGGGAGGGAGATGGAGGGTGAGAGGGAAGGAAGGAGGGGGGCTCCGCCTGGGATGCAAATTACTAACCTGTGATTGATATAAAAATAAATAAATTAAAAAAAGAAGCTGCTATCAGTACTTCCACATTAATATGAGTTGATAGTAATATGCTAATTTCCTTAGTGTTATACCATCCTCCTATATTATATTTAAATTAGTATTTAATGTTTATTTTTATTTTTTATATTAATCACAGGTCATTCACTTTGTATCCCAGCTTGTAGCCACCTCCCTCTTTCCTTCCCTCCCTCATCTCCTCCCTGCCCCCTTCCAAGTCCACTGATAGGGGAGGTCCTCCTCCCCTTCCATCTGACCCTAGTTTATCAGGTTTCTTCAGGAATAACTTTAATGTCCTCCTCTGTGGCCTAGCAAGGCTGCTCCTCGCACGGTGGGTGAGGAGGTCAAAGAGCCAGTCATGGAGTTCATGTCAGAAATAATCCTTGTTCCCCTTACTAGGAAAACCCACCTGGATCCTGAGCTACCATGGGCTACATATGAGCAGGGGTTCTAGGTTATCTCCATACATGGTCCTTGGTTGGAGAAACAGTCTCATAGAAGACCCCTGTGCCCTGATATATTTGGTTCTTATGGAGCTCCTGTCCTCTCCAGGTCATACTAACTCCCTCTTTTATCATATGATTCCCTGCACTGCATTTAATGTTTTTATGCATGTTTTAAAAGCAAACACACACACACAGTAAAAGCCCTTAAAGTAGACATAAGACAATATGATGCAGCCCTTACCCACACAAGTTCTTTTGTGCATCCCATCATTACCTCTTGTACCAACTTTGTTTTGTGATGGGACACATGTATACAATACCATCCACAATATCGTTTGCTAGATTTCTGAAAATATGTTATGCAACGAGCTGAAAACATTTCTGCAAATATACTAACCAGAAATGAAACAGACCAAAGAAGGCATGCCAAAAGAAGCCAAAGGAAAAAAATTTCCCCTCTATACTGTGCCAAACATATCTCTCCTTGGAACAATTATATAATGCTACAGTATGTAAGATATAAGCAAAGTGATTTTGAGTTCCGTGATTTGATCTTGTTAGTTAAATAAGGCAAAGTCGGGCAATCACCAGAACCTTGGTGTATGGCATGATATATATGTAGTCAAAGCTGGCTGGTTAGACACATAGATAAAAACCTACAGGTTGTGGGTGGCATTGGAGGTAGGTGGCTACCTCATAGGGATTGGGTTTCAGCCTCGATATCCGAGGCATTGTTTAGATACACAGCTGTGGAACTGATTGATGTAGTGCACACCCCACTGGAATCTGCTAGAGAATTAGTGATAGGTTCTTCAGCTGATATGTTTGCAGATTGTTTAGTAGACCAGAAATCAGAGTGTTCTGGGATAGTTGCCACTGCTAGAGAAAAAAACAGCTTAGTTCCCCCACCCACTTACCCCATGGCCCAATTTTAAGATAATTGCAGAGCCAGTTTGCTCAGAAGTAAGGAGCTACTTGTTTTGTTTTGAGATGGTCTCACTGCATAGTCTAGCTGGAACTTGTTACTTAGACCAGGCTGGCCTGAAATTCACGGATATCTACCTGCTTCTGTCTTTGCCTTTCAAGTGCTGGGATCAGAGCGGAAAGCCACCATGCCAGGCTAGAACCATTTTAAATTAGAAACTTCTTCTAGGGTTGAAATTAAAACATTGATAATAAACCCAAATTATCCTCTAGTTTTAGAAGCATTAAAGATCAAAATCTTTTTTGATAAGTCATCAAACATCTCAGACTTGTTAGCACTCTCTTAACGTAGAAGGATAGACTCACCCCTGTCTGTATCGTACAGGAAGACAAAACAGTTCCATTCATAGTGATCCAGGAGGCTCAGGAGTGCACCCCTCAGCGAAGGCCTCAGCTGCAGCACGAACTGGCTCTCCCCTTCCGTGGGGAAGCTTGGTGTGATGAGGGAGATGTGTAGGGCACTGCAGAACGAGGTCAAGGTGTGCACTGACCTCTTGTCATAGAGTCCAAAGATGGCAAACACTCCTCTAGAATACTGGGAACAGACTGGGAGAAAAACAGACAGACGATCACTAACTACAATCACACTCTAAAACTGGACACTTTAAATCTACAGTATGTGAATATTTAAAACAAAACACATAAGTGTGAACAATATATAATAGAGAACATAAGAAAAGTCGGCATTTACTGGATGATAAACTGTAAGTTCTTGAGTTTGTGCTGACAGCCAAGCCCTGTATGAAGCTGGTTTAAATTAAAACCCAGCATTAAGAAGCCAATTCAAATTAAAAAGAAAATTGACTGTAATATAAAATGCTTTAAAATAATTTAAACCCTATGCCACAGTCTTCTAAGAATGACAGATAGAAATTTTTCTCTATATTTTTTCTTGCCTGGAAACTATAATAATATACTTTGACATTTTTTTTTTTTTCGGCGGAATCGAAGAAACAATTGACTGCTTCCTGAGCTATTTGCTTGCTTCATCTGTTCTTGGATTGCATTTGATAAACAAATTGCTAACTTTTTATTTCTAACTTCACTCTATAGCAATTTCGTCTTTTTTCACAACCTTGAAGTCTTTTTGAATCATGTTTGAAAATAGAAATTGGGTTTGAGAGGAAAATCATTTTTAGGGCACATAAACAGGAGCAACTGTGTAACTATCATGCTAAAACAATCACCCCAAACCTTGAAAAGGCCTGCCTGGAGAAAGACGACATCCCCGTTACCCTCACAGTTCTTACACGGAGAGCAAGCACTGCCATAAGGAGAGGGAGACCTCCACCCTGTTAAAAAATATTTATTATTATCATTTATTACCATTTATTCAATTTGTATCCTGGCTGTGACCCCCTCCCTCAACCTCCTCCTTGTTCTGCCCCTACTCCCCTCCTCTAGTCTACTGATAGGGGAGGACCTCCTCCCCTGCTATCTAACCCTAGCCTATCAGATCTCATCAGGGTTGGCTGCAAGCCCCAGGGGGAGGTGATCAGAGAGCCTGCCACTGAGTTCATGCTAGAGAAAGTCCCTGCTCCCCTTACTAGGGAACCCTCTTGGAGACTGAGTCTATGTGCTACATCTGAGCTGGAGCTTTAGGTCTTCTCCATGCATGGTCCTTGGTTGGGGTATACTTTTCTGCATGGCCCCCAGGGCCCAGTTTTATTTTTGGCTCTGTTGGTTCCTTTTGGAGCTCCTGTTTTGGAGGGAGACTCTTTATATTCCTGTTTTTAAATTTAAATTTTAATTTTTTGTATTAATTACAGTTTATTCACTTTGTATCCCAGCTGTAGCCCCCTCTCTCATTCCCTCCCAATCCCACTCTCCCTCCCTCATCTCCTCCCACACCACTCTCCAAGTCCACTGATAGGGGAGGTCCTCCTCCCCTTCCATCTGACCCTAGCCTATCAGGTCTCATCAGGACTGGCTGCATTGTCTTCCTCTGTGGCCTGGTAAGGCTGCACCCCTCTCAGGAGGAGGTGATCAAAGAGCCAGCCACTGAGTTTATGTTAGAGACAGTCCCTGTTCCCTTACTAGGGAAGCCACTTGGACACTGAGCTGACATGGACTACATCTGTGCAGGGGTTCTAGGTTATCTCCATGCATGGTCCTTGGATGGAGTATCAGTCTCAGAAAAGACCCCTGGGCCCATCAAAGCAGATGCTTACGCTCATAGCCAAACTTTGGGCCAAGTGCAGGGAATCTTATGAAAGAAGAGGGAGACAGAAAGACCTGGAGGGGACAGGAGCTCCACAAGGAGAGCAACAGAACTCTTTATATTGTTTTCCAAAGGTGTTTTGCTTACCATAGCACAGCTGGTTTATGGAACCAACTTAGTGGCTTTCTCATTTACATTTTAAGACACAGAACTACAATTACAATCAGCGGGAGACATCAATTTCTGCCTCCCTCCCTGTGTGAGTATGTGTGTGTGTGTGTGAGTTGTGTGCCTGTGTATGCGTTCATATAGTAAAATATGACTGCCTTGAAAATTTTTGTAAGGCTTGTAGTCTTATTTCTACTTGGGTTGTATAAGAAGCCAGAGAAGTGTTTAGCACTAGAAACTTTTCACATTTAGTTACTATTTTTAATTACTAAATTCATTAAGAAACTCAAGAGTAATGGAGAACCTGAATGTATTAATACAGGTGTAGTTTACTAAGAAAGGAACAATTTAAAGAGGTTTATTTTTTCTTGTGTGTCTGTTTTCCTGAATTTGTGCATGTGCTGTGTGTGTGCCTGATGCTCACAGAGGCCAGAAGAGAGGTTCTGATCCCCTAATGCTAGATGACTGTGAGATTCGTGCATGTGGGCGCCGGGAACTGAATCTTCTGCAAGAGCAGCAAGTACTCCTGACTGAGTTACCTTTCTAGGCCTAATAAGTAAAGATGTTTTTATTTAAAATGTTAAAAATTCTAAAGAACACACACTAACATCTTTATTTGTATTGTAAAATTTCTGAGATTCTATAAAATGTGGAATAAATTAAATAAACTTTAATAAAATCTGGAGGTGTTTCTTTTATTTATGTTTGTTTTAGCTCATAAAATTGAAGATAAAGTATGAATGTTGTAACAGGAGTATAAAAATGAGCAGAAAATAGATACTGCTGATGGACTTATGTGGCACGTATGGTATATTTTTGAAAACAATTAGGTTTAATAAGGGACCAAGGACTATATTTCAGTTGAAAAGTTCAAGAATTGGCATGGAGATATGAGGGGATAATTCAGACCTTGTAAATAAGCTTAAAATTTAATATTGTCACTGCTTAGCCTGACTATTTAGTACTATTTTGTCTTAGTTTCATAAATAATCAAAACTTATCTCATTGGTATAAATGATGAAGATATAATAAGTCAAAAATTCAATGAAAGTACATAAATCTATTATCCTATGAGGATCCATGAAAAAAAAAACAGTGTATTTTAAGATGTCAGTTTCTATGCATGGCTATAATTTACATTATTAAATACCACAGTAAGAGTTACAGAAAATAACATACATCAGTTTATCTCAAGCCAGGATACAATATATTGAGACACAATACGATCACTACTGTAGCAGTTTGTAAAGAAATCTAGTGAGGAAGATGACCTGTCTATAACTTTGTACTTCCTCAGGAAGTACACAATGTTCATTCTCAAAGGCGTGCCTAAACAGTGTGACTGGTTGTAATTCTTTTGCAAGATAGAGGGCTGTCAGAGTGAAAGCATTGGCACCTTGAGTTTCCATGCAATCCAGTTTCCATAACTTTAGGGATACAGCCACTCATGTGATGGATCATGTGCTAACCTCCTAGTCACCCTTCCAACACTCTGGATTCATTTATGTGAATGTTCAGCCCGGGCATAACTAATTTCCTTAATGTGTTCTGGTTTTCATACAAATTTTAGGCTGACTTAAAATCTTTACTTAATTAAAGGCCTGAATTAATTTACTTTTTTAGTTTGTTTAATTTTGCCTTTGGGTTCTGGCACTTGAACTCAGATTTTAAACCCATGTACTCTACCACTGAACTACATTCCCAGTCCATGGTTCAAATAACTTTTATTTTACTCTACTGAAAATAAATGTCTTTATATTATGGTCTAATTTACATAATCCACAATACAAGTTTTCTCATTAGTGATTAGCTTTAGAATTCAAGACTTCAGCTCCAGTTCCCATTTTGCTGAACCTACAGGCTTTAAAAATTATTCAGAAAAAGTAGGAAGAGTGTTTCTTCGGGAACAGTAAGCTCTTCAGAGGGACTGATGCTGCATGGGAACCATGGGTGAGCTAGAATCGGGCACACAATGCTAGAACCTTCTCCTATTGCCCCTCTATCACACACACACCACACACACACACATACACACACACACATACACACACTCCTGCCTTCATGTATGCAAAACATCAACTGCCATTGTAAGAAGTGTTAAGCTCTAAATAAAAATGTTAAAGCAAGGCACTGTGCAGAAAGCCCTGCTAATGCTTATTCCTTCCACAAGATTTCAGTGGAAGCCTCCTGGCTTCCCCTTGTTCTGGTGCTTTATTGTTTAGCCTCTTTCAGTTTATTTTACTAGACCTCAACAAATTTAATAACCTCTTAACGTTAATCACCTATGTCTGCCTTCATTCATTTGCACATGATGCATAACCAGGTTTGTTCATAGCTATCTGTCATTCTGCTTCTGTCACTCTTGCTTTCTAAGCACACTAAACACGTGCCTGCTAACATTGCTTCTGGGTGAACTCTGCCACTGGCATACCTTTGCATATTTCTGCCTGTAGTGTCATTCTTTTGCATATTATCTCCTGCTTTAATCCAGAGCCCTGGCTTGGTAGGTGAGGGTTACTCTGTCTTCAATGTGTAAAAATAGGCTGTCAGTCAAATGTTCAGTGTTATTATCTTCATGTGAAATCCTGACAATACAGTGCTTGGTTCAATAGGTTGAAATTTAATAGCCTAGTCATTTTCATACTTATTATAAATTTGGTTTCAGAAACACTAAATCAAAATTTTGCTTGGTTATCTCTCATACCATGTATTGTTGCTTAGCACACAAATAAGTATTCAAACTGCATGTATTAAAATACATAAATGCAGCATAATTTAATAGAGTAAACTAAGCTTAATAAAATGTGTTCTCTAATGTAGAAAAAGAAAGCTGAATTTAGTTTTTATATGAAATAACAAACAATAATTAATACCTCGTCACTGAGTGGAGGTGATGCAATCAGACTGACAGATATTTTGGGATGTAAATACTAATTAAAGTGAGGTTTTCAATGAAATAATGCAATCATAATTTTAAGTGCATATTTTATATTTTGCTTCAGTAATGGGATAACTTGGATCACGTATTATGTAAATTAGCCCATAATATAAACACATGGTGATGATCCATTCACTTTATACCTGATGGTGTGAGTGAATTAAATGTGTCTTCTCATCAGGTAGTTGCTCAATTTCATTCCACATGCATATTCCAGATGATAAACTGAATCAAATTATGTCATGATTTGTGATTAACTGTAGCCTTGTATCATGTTAAAGTAAAATGGCATGGTCTTAGCTCAGAATGTTGCAAGTTAGACTTGTTTTGAGTCTGACATGCCCGCAGCTGTGTGGACCAAGTGAACGCAGTCTGTTCTTCTCATACAGTTCTCATCTTTCTCCTTTATCTTCAGTTTTCCTTTTGAAGAGCCTTTTAAAGATGTGTTTGTAGCTCAGATTTATTAAGGCAAAGAACTTCTGTATTTTATTCCTTCCATGTGCTCACTAGCTGCTCATAGTGTCCTCATTTGGGGAACTTTTCACATAATTTTCAATTCATCTATCTCTAATGATTTTTTTCATTACATAAATGTCATTAACTTCATCACTAAGCATTCATTTTTAAATATTTTGGTGGAATCTTCCGACGTGTTTGAACATGTTAGATGGGTGTTGCTTTCCTTGTCATGCTTTCTAACACCACAGCCATGGTCTTCCTTTGTTTACTGGGTATGTAGTAACACCTGTTCCTTTACCTTTAGTACACCTTCATATAATCCATCCTATATTCATCACTTTTCTCAAAACAGATGAAGTCATTTAATTGTGGTGCTTTGAACACCACGTGTTATTGTTTGAATATGAAATGCTCCCCAGAGGCTTATGTGTTTGAACAATTGGTCCTCAGGTGGTGGTGCCCTTTAGGAAGGTTATAGAACCTTCCGGACATAGATCCTTGATGGCGAGAGTGGGTCAGCGGAAGCAGGCTTGGGGGTCTTACTGTCCAGACTCACTTCCTTTTCACTTTGCTTTCTAATGTGACCCAGTCTCCGGCCTTCCTGCTTTCCCAGCATAGGGGATCCCACACACTGAAATAATCAGCTAGGTAGACTTGGCTGTAAGAAAAGCAGGGAGAGAGTGGAGATCTAAGAAGGAGTGAGGGGAGAGCAAGAGACAAAGACAAAGAGAGTGTGGGCAAAAGACAAGGATTAAGACAGAGGATCAAGAGGGAATGTAGCTGAAATAACAAGGTTATAGGGAAAGAGAGTGCCCTGTGAGCTTCGGAAGGTTAGCACAGGGTGAGAAACGCAGAGAAGAGCTAGCGTGGACTCTGAAATGTGCACCTCTTCTAAGAACTTGTAATATGGAGACAGGCTGGAGGTCAGCTTGCACTTTGTTACACTAATGGAATAAAAGGCAGCCATTGCTCCCCTTTGCCACTGCTAAAACAAATGCTTTGTTTTGGTAGTGGGGAACCAGCCTCATAAGCTCCTGAAAAATGCTGGCTTTTGTCTAACCATCAGAATTTGGGGAAATTGAGTTTTCTTGGGACCGAACACTTAGAAAAACAGTATAATGTCTATGTCCACATACCTGTGTCCTACCCTCCAATCGTACTATCTACTTCAAATCTATCATTTTGTCTGAAGATCTATGTGAACTTCTATGACGCAATGAATTACCCCAGACTGCTTGTCACATTACTTCCTTTTACGATAACTTTACCACGTCCACACTTAGACCTGTAGTATTTCTTCAAATCAATCTGGAATCCAGGGCTAAATGAAGAGGCTACAGAGAAAAGAATCATGAAATTTGCAGGCAAATTGATGGAACTAGAAAAGGTCATCCTGAGAGAGGTATCCCAGAAGCAGAGAGCCATGCATGGTACATACTCACTTATAAGTGGATATTAGACATATTGTATAGGATAAACATACTAAAATCTACAGACCGAAAGAAGCTAAATGACTAGGAGGATCTTAGGGAAGATGCTTAATTCTCATTCAGAAGGGAAAACAGGATTATACTGGAAGTGGTAGAAGAGAGGAAAGAGGACAGGAGCCTGTCACAGATGTCCTCTAAAAGACGCCACCCAGCAGGGGATCGAAGCAGATGCAGAGACTCACAGCCAGACTTTGGACAGAGCACAGGGGATCTTATGGAAGAAGGGGGATATAAAAGGACTTGGAGGGGACAGGAGCCACTTCTGTTCCTTCTGTATGTACTCAGAACTACCTGTTACCTTTACAGATCTTGTTACATAGCTTTCTTTCCAAACAGATTTCTATAAATCATGTAAGTAAATCTAAGTTCTCTTAAAATGCTAACAGAATGTTTCAGAACCTCACAAAATCAAGCTAAACCAATTCAGCAATCCCCCCTCCATCTTGATTTTCTTTTCTGATGTCCAAATGACAAGCTCCTCACGTTCAGATTTGAAAAACTTTCAATCAGACGGTAGAAAAAGCATGCTGGGCCAAAATTCATTAATTTATGCCCTTAAGGCATTGTCGTAGGTTATTAATCTGGAAGTATTATTTTACCTTTAGATTCTAAATGGTGATTCTGCTACAGTACAGTAAGTTACTGAGTTAATCAACATCAATGACAAGTTGAAACACAAATTATGCAAAAAATATTTTACTTAAATTGTATCACAATTACTTTCTGTCTCTCAGATGTCCTCCCAGAAGCTGCTTGGACAGTGCCATTAGAGTGCAGGGATGCAATCATGAGCCTGCGCTTGACCAGCCTTGCCTGGTTTTCCCTTCCAGTTTTATGACATCTTAGTCGGATAGCATATTTCAATTCTAAATTAAACTAGCTGAAAGCTCAGTAAAAATATACGGGCTTGTTTGCACATTTCTTTCCAGAGTCAGTCTGTCATAATGGAGACACATGGCTCATTTTGCTTCTAAGGCCCCTAAAGGAAAGAGCAGAAGGTTCTCTGAAGCACTCAGGATGAGCGTCAAGATTTCATTCAGGGTAAAGATGGCTTCCTTGGCAGTAATTTGGAAGCTGCAAAGATCATATCATTCTTTTATACTGCTAATATATAACCATTAAGACACCAACAAGGAGTCCTTGGCAGCAAGGAATAAGAGAGGAGATAAAGGAACCAGGTTCTAACATGCATATATATCAAAACAGATGTGCTTCCTTCAAGTCAGTTTCCAGTCACAGCTAAACAAAGTATGATATAGGAAACTAAGTCACCCAGTAATTTGCTGTTTATAATTCAAGTTTTTAAAATGTGCTTTTTGCTTCTAGTGACTTCTTTTTTTGATAGTGATATATTTTGTTTTGGTTTCATTTCTTTGAATCTTTTTAGCACCAGAGATAAATGAAAGTATATGCTTCTTTTTGTTATTACTTTCCATGTAATTGATGTAAATACAATGAATTAAAAAACTCAATTAAAATGATCTCCTCAAGTAAAGTAAATGTTGGCAATATGCACATATATTATTTTATGTGCACACATACAGATAAAAAAGACAGACAAGTCTGGTCTTGTGCAGTTTGACCATTTTGATAAAAATTTCAAAGGACATTGAATGTCCTTAAAAGCAACAGCCTTTCCGCAATCGCAAACATGTATGTTAATCTTGGATGACAGCTAGTATTACATCATAGCTTCCTATGTATCACTGGCCTTTCTAGTGACTTCTTAATGGAAGCTTTTAATTATCACTATATTTTACATTGTGTGACTCAATTTCATGATTGCACAAGAGTCTTTTCACGCTAGGAAAAGACTTTTTCAAAAGTATAAATAATACGTGAAAGCTTTTCTTCATTAGAAGGACACAGCTGTCTTTCTAAAATCATTTAATGCATTTCCAAAGTGGATGGCTTCAATTAAAGACAGAGTAGAATAATATTTGGGCAGATGTCTGAGCATATTATAGAAACTGTTTTCTAATGCATGTGACACTTGTGGGAAAGTGTCATCACTTATTTTGGATGCAGAATTTCTTGACATGTTTAATGTCTGTGTTACTAGATATAACTATGCCTGTTTTAGTCGGTGTTCTCTTTGACCTCAGTGTTCAGAATTGATGATCAATAAATGCAAAATGAGTAATTGAAACAGTGTGGGCACAGAGAAGGCCATGGATGAAAGGCATCTGAGTTGCATGAAGATGCTGGGCTTGGTTAATGCAACAAATGAATAAGATGATTTAGGTTGGAAGGCTAGTTTCTAGGAAAGAAAACTGGAATTCAGAGTTTCCAGGCTTTCAGTGGGATCATTTACTCCACTATTTTAACCCCACGTCTCTAGAGTCATGAGCTTGAGAGAGAAATATTAGGGTAGTTAGTTAGCTTGGGAAGTGAGAAAAGGGACAATCATTGCATTCCTACTGTGTTTGTAATTCCTACTGGGTATGTAATAGTCATTTTTTATTCATTAACTTGCTTACAGGTTACCCGTATTTATCTTTAAAAGATAATATTTGGTAAAATGATACAACTAACTTAATCTCCTACATATAAATAAGGAAGCTGGATTTAAAGTCAGTTAATGCTTATTCGTCTCTATCATTTGAAAAGAAAATAGGAGCCTAAGTGCTTCTTTCATGGTGGTCTGCTGAGGAGATTTCCACTGTTGTCCTTTTATTGCAGAGGGAGTGATGCTGTAAGAATACTTAAACTGCAAAGAGACAGTGGTGAGTCTTAAGGGATTATGAAAAAGCGGATTCTAGCTAAGAAGCCACTTCTTAAAGTAAACTGACTTTCAGCTGCTGATTTAAAAAGCACAAACACACACAACTGAGGCCAGTGTGGTTGCTGCACCAGTGCCTCAGGACTTCTCATTTGTAACTGTGCCTTGGTAAGTCATCCTGGATAAGGTCCTAGAAGGCAACTTCTTGTCCACTGTGATTAGGCAGAAGTGCTTAAAAGGCACCTGTCTTAGTTACTTCATGTATAAAACAGATGTTAACGCATTTCTTTTCTTTCTACAAGATATATTAGAACCAGAACCAGATACTAGAAAAGATCATCAGATGGCAGAATTATTTACATTCGGGGAAACACTGTTTTGCTTATTTTCAAGTTCCAAGAAAAATTTTCAAACATTTGAGCTGCACAATAAGATGGAAGACACAAAACCAGAATAACGAACCACTCCCCTTATATTCTCTGCTTGGTTGTATTTGTAAGACTGCATTTAAGTTCTTAGGAAACAGTCATAGTCTTTATGATGAATATAATTTCTGGTTTATAAATGATCAGGACTTTACAGAATTGAATGAAGGCAAAGTAAATTGCATTTTTATTCTCTATAATGTCAAGCCCTGACTTATTCAAATACTATTACTAGTAAGTTTTTATGGCTGTGGCTGTGTGTGTTTGTGATGAAAATAGAAATGTATTCAGGTTTTAAAAGTCATAGCTGAATCTGACTTAGTGTAATCACCCTAATCACAACCTTCTAAGCATTAAAAGCTAAAGTAGGCACAGTTAACTTGCACGTGAAAATCAAATTTTTGTCTAACAACTTTTATATTTCTTAGAATAGTCAGGATTCTACAGAACCAAGACAATCAAGCTTTATATTAGAATATAGACTTTTGAAAAGAAGACACATTTAAGTATGCATTTCTCAGCAAATAATATGAGAAATTTAAGCATTCTTTCTAAAGTAAAATAAATTAGGCATTGTTTGATTATATAAAGCAACTATATCAGATGTTAAAAAGACCAACAGACAGACATATTGATTGCATCCAATGCTATACAAAAATATTTAACAGTTTTTTTCTAAACAACTTAACTATTTATATTCTTAACAGGAAAATAATTTATTCCAGAATTTGTTCAATAGAATTAACACCCATAGTTTTTGAAACAAATGTATGTTTCAAATACAATGACTTTTTACATAATCAACTATTTCCTCATAGATGTATAGAATTAATAACTATTCTTTCAGTATTGCTCTTTAACCACCTTTCTCTTTATACTTAAAAAAATCTACCTACCATTAACTGTCTCAAAATGAAGGTGAAGCAATTCAGCAGCTGGAGGCTTAGCATATAATGTTGGCAGATGAAACAGGGCAAGAGATGGGTGTTTAAAGTTAGGAACAAACCCCCAAATACCTGCCTGCCTCTCTTGTCTATTATCACATGTGGTTAAATGTTCACAGGCATGGGGATTTTGAATGTTGTATACAGTCTTTAAATCTGAACATTTCTAAATATTTTTCTAACTTGTAAATAAATGTTAGGCACCAATGGACACATGTACATTTTAAAGTAAGTCAAGATCCAATTTTGATTGTCTGTAGCATGTAGTTAGAGCTGAATTTCTCGTCTCTACTGTTACCTTCTCATTTAGGTTTGGTCAGAAATTGTCAGCAGTCGTCATAAGAATGGCCAAATGGTCGTTTTAAACTTCTGCTCTTAGAATTTTTTTGAGACATCTGTTATCGTTACATGTTACATGCATGTAAGCATAGAAGCTTATGTTTTCCGTTGTGAAAGAGAAAACATCACTCCTGGATCATAAGATTATTTGATTAAAGATACTTTAAGTAATATCTATATTAAATATTTCTTCTTAGAAAAACTGGGTTTCATATAAAATATGATGATGGCCTTTAGACATGATGAGGAAAAGAAAAGATCCTTAGCTTAGATGAAATGACAGTTAAAACACTGCTAAGCAGCAAGTTTAAAGTGAAATTCTGCTTATAAAGCAAATATTGTTAATGTATACAGTGTATTTCTTGCAACTAGACTTCATAGGACAAAGTTCATTGGAAACACTGTTTTATTTTTTGCAATTTACTCAATTTATATGCTGATTGTAGCCTCCTTCCTCATTTCCTCCAGGTCTTGCCTTCCCTCCCTCTTTCCCCTACCTTCTTCCCCTAGTCCACTGAAAGGGGGAGTCCTCCTCCCTGCCATCTGACCCTATCTTATCAAGTCTCATCTGGATTGCCTGGATCCTCTTCCTCTGTGGCCTGGCAAGGCAGCATCTCCTGGAGTAAATGATCAAAGAGCAGGAAACAGAGTTCAGTCCCTGCTTCCATTACTTGGAGACCCACATGGAGACCGAGCTGCCTATTAGCTACATCTGAGCAGGTGGGTCTAGTTCCTTTCTGTACATGTTCCTTGGTTGATGCATCAGTCTCTGCAGGACCGCTGGACTCAGATTTTTTAGTTTTGTTGGCCTCATTGTGGGGCTCCTGTCCTCTCCAGGTCCTTCTACTTCCCACTGGGCTTCCATAAGACTTCCTGCTTTTTCCCCAAAGTTTGACTGTATCTCCTTTCATGCTGTGTTTGGTGGAGTCTTTCAGAGGACCTCTATAGAAGCCCCTATCCTGTTTCCTTTCTTCTACAGCTTCTGGTGTTTATCCTCTTTACCATTATGAATGAGATTTAAGCATCCTCCCTAAGGTCCTCATCATCGTTTAGCTTCTTTAGGTCTGTATGGTTATCCAATATTATATATCTAATATCACCATATAAGTGAGTATATGGGCTACTTCACTCAAGATGATCTTTCTTAGTTTCATCCATTTGCCTGCAAATTTCATGATTTCCTTGTTTTTAGTGGCTGAGTAGTATTCCATTGTGTAAATGTGCCACAATTTCTGTATCCATTCTTCCACTGAGGAACATCTAGGTTGTTTCCAGATTTTGGCTATTACAAATAAAGCTGCTATGAACATAGTTGAGCAAATGTCCTTGTTGAATGTTGGAGCATCTTTCGGGTATATGTCAAGAAGTATATAATCTGAGAAAGCATCAGATTGATTTCCAAAGTGGTTATATAAGTTTGCACTCCCACCAGCAATGGAGGAGGGTTCCTCTTTCTCCACATCCTCTCCAGCATGTGCCATCTTTTGAATTTTTGATCTTAGCCATTCGGATCCTTGTAAGATGGGATCTCAGGGTCATTTTGATTTATATTTCCCTGATGACTAAGGATGTTGAGTATTTCTTATAAGTGTTTCTCTGCCATTCAATATTCCTCCATTGAGAATTTCTTGTTTAGCTCTAGCTATGTTATAGAGCAACAGTAATAAAAACTTCTTAACACTGGCATAGAAACAGACTGGTGGATCAATGGAATTGAATCAAAGACCCAGACATAAATCCATACATCTATGGATACCTGATTTTTGATAAAGATGCCAAAACCATACAATGGAAAAAAGACAGTATCTTCAACAAATGGTGCTGGTCTAATTTGATGACTACATGTAGAAAAAATGCAAATAGACCTGTATCTATCACCCTGCACAAAAGTAAAGTCCAAGTGGATCAAAGACCTTAACATAAAACCAGACACACCAAATCTGTTGGAAGAAAAATTGGGGAAGAACCTTGAATTCATAGGCTCAGGAAGTAACTTCCTGAACAGAATACCAACAGGTCAGGCTTTAAGATCAACAATTAATAAATGGGACCCCATGAAACTGAAAGGTTTTTTTTAAAGCAAAGGACACTGTCATCAGAACAAAACAACAGCCTACAGACTGGGAAAAGATCGTCACCAACACTACATTTGACAGAGGGTTACTATCCAGAATATATAAAGAACTCAAGAAATTAGACACCAGCGAACCAAATAATCCAATTAAAATTGGGGTAGAGAGATAAACAGCAAATTCTCAACAGATGAAACACTATTATACATACATTTTGTATACAGTCCTGTGTCTTACTGTAAGTTATATTCTGTAAAATTGTTCTGGATATGACATTTTAATTGATTAACACTTTAGCTTGGGTTTTTAAATTTTAATTTAATTTATTTTTAAATATTAGTTACGGTTTATTCACTTTGTATCCCAGCTGTATCCCATTCCCTCATTCCCTCCTAACTCCCCTAACCCCCCCGTCCTTCCCCCATCTTCTCTCTGCCCTTTTCCAAGTTCACCGATAAGGTTTTATAGGCTACATTTTATCCTTTTCTGCTACTATATTAAGACAAATCAGTCCCCTCATGCCTTTGATTTCCTTACAGATAAAGACACATATAGTCTGCGATTGATGATATTAAGCCTTCTGGCAGAATTTTGGTTTTGTAAGTTGACTTGTTTTTCTAGATTAATTTGCACAAATATCATGGAGTTTTCAGCACTTAATCTTAAAAATAATTATTTTGAATAATGGACTGTCTTTGAGGAAGGTTGATGTTAATTAATCAAATACTAATTTGCAGAATATATATCAGGTAGTTTGGGGTGGTAAGAACATAAAAATAAGCAAAATGTATTTTGTAATTTTGAGTACATGCAAAATGAGGACTGTGTGTGATAATGTCTAATTTCATGGTGGCAGGAATAGTTAATCACTGTAACGGGAACTCACAGGCACACAAGTGAAGGAACTGAGAACATGATTCCCACTCTTACACTGAACAAGCATTTTAAGCGGAATTAATACCGATAAAATAAGTTTGCAATAAAGTGTAAACTTAATTGGGTCATCTATCATCTGTTCATCTATCTATCTATCTATCTATCTATCTCTTAATCATCTATCATCTATTTATTTGTGTGTGTGGTCTATATATGGTTACATACAGAGGACAAAGGAGGACATTGGCTGTCCTTCATTGCTCTCTGCCTTATTTCCTTGATAATGTTCTCTCACAGAATCTGGAGCTAGCCATTTTTTTTTTTTTTGCTAGGCTGTCAGTGAGAGTCCTAGTTATATCCTATTCTTATTGTCCTACCATGTGGTTAGCTCTGGGTTATACACACACTGGTGATGCCCAGTTTTTAAGTGGGTGCTTGGGGCCCTAGACACAGGTCCTCATGTTCCTACAGCCAGTGTTTGTACCCTTTGAGCTGCCCCCAGGCCGTTATCTGAGTTTTAACTGGGAATGTGATAGGCACTAGATAAAGAAAATACTTTTTGTAGATAACCAACGAAATTTGTGAAGAGTTATAAAGAAGCACAGAGTAAGACTATGCAGGCACTCTTGATGAGACCTGATAGGGTAGGGTCAGATGGAAGGGGAGGAGGACCTCCTCTATCAGTGGACTAAGGAGGCACATAGGAGGAGATGAGGGAGGGAGAGGATGAGTGAGGGGGCTACAATGGAGATACAAAGTGGATAAATTGTAATAAATTTAACAATAAATAAAAAATAAAAAAATTATATGAAAATAGTTTCGTAGTGCACCTGCCGAGAAGGGAGGTAAATGGAGGTGATAACGTTGTGTGTAAGAACAAAACCAAACCTTGTAAGAATGAATAAGAGGAACTTCATCGTAAAGACAAAGAGAAGCCCCTCTACTGTTATGATTTAGAAGAGTGATTTTGTGTTAGAGTGGCAGTTACTATATGGGAAATGGAACAAGGTTCTTAGTAGATCTCAAAGCATTTTGAAGGGTTGCACAAGTTCAAAAGCTGTGAATAATTTATAACTCAACAGCTTCAAGGTTGGAGACAAACATGGAGACTCAAGGAATTCTGTGAAAGCAGAATAACCTGGATTTATTCTTTAATGAAGCATAGGATGTGGATTTTTTTTTTGCCTTGTCTTAGTCTAAAGAAACTGGTGAATATCAATGTATTTACAGTTCAATAAAATGGGATAAGCTGAATAAGGTTTGGTGAGACCAATTTTGTGGGAGGATTTGCTAGCTTGTGGGGAAATTCAAGGAGGATTTTTCAACCTGGCACGTGATGGTTAGTTTAAATTTTCAGTTTGGCAAAATCTGAAATCATCCGGAAAGAGAATCTCAATGAGGAGTTTGCAGGATATGATTCTTCTGTGGGCATATCTATGAAATATTGTCGACCGTCGTGAGTGTTAGCTGATGAGGGAAGACACAGGCCCACTGTGTGTGACATGGTTCCCTGCCTGTGGGTCCTTGGGCTGTGTAGGAGAAGAGAAAGAACCAGGAGTACTAAGTATTCACACATCTGCTCTTGGTTGTGAATGTGATGTGACCAGCTTCTCCAGGCTGGCAACTTCCTTCCTTAGCAATACTGACTATAACTTGGAACTGTGAGCTAAAAGAAACTCTTTCTCCTTTGAATTACTTTTTGTCAAGGTATATTTATCACAGAAACATAAATGAAACTAGAATAAAATAATGGGTTCATTTAGCTGAAGCTGGAGATTGAGAGTTTTGGATCCCTTTTAAAGGACCACTGAATTTATGAGAGTTGAAATAAGCCCTAAGAACAAATGTATAGAGGGGGTCCAGTAAAGTGACCTCATAAGAAAAACAATGTCTAGCACAATGTGACAACGTAGAACTCAACGAAAGAAGCGTCTTTGTATGCTGTTGGGAGAGTTTGAGTTTATTAAACCAGGAAAACACAGGAATCTACAGAAACCAAAAATTGAACGCAACAGACCCTTAAGGATATAGAAAACATCAATTCTACCTTACATGGATATTTATATATAATTTCTATATTTATAATGCCCTACAAAACTTATGTGAAAACAAGTTATTACTTATTTCCTTGCAAGTAAACACTAGTTCTGTATATGAATCCCATTTATTCTTTGCTCACTTCTCCCTGCCTAGGTAGGTATATGGGTGGTGATCACATTGAATGTCTTGTTTTACGCAATGGTTTACAGGAAGCTATCATTCTTTGTGATAGTCAGGTACAAATTTATGCTTGCAAGCGCAGGCTGTATCAAAACAAAGCCAGTTGATTGGCAAAAGCACTCAATTTACTTCTTGATGTTGACTGAGGCACAGGTCAGAGACTAAAATAAAACATGAGATGGAAAGCAGGGTTTGAGTTTTGAGATGCACTTTTGGACATCTAAACACATCGAAGGAGGCAATGGATGCAAAGAGGTGGATACAGTGCATAGCACTAGGGAGTTATGACTCTAGTAGGTGCTTGAAGCTAGTGTTTGAAGTTATCTGTTTTAAAGAAGAAAATTTACACCTTCTGAACTCTGAAACTTAGTTGTTGAAATCATTAGAGTCAGAACCGGAACTCTGACAGTCTCAGGAAGTCAGGTTTAGCTGCTCATTCTCCATTAAGTCAACTCAACAAATAATACTGAACGACAGAAAATTATTTATTCAATATGGCTGCACTGGGAAAGGAAGCAAAGAAGTCTATTAACACCTCAAAGCCATCTTTGTGGTGTTACCATGAAACTTTGGACACTATTTATGTATAACTAAGCAATTCTTGTCATGCCATGGTCCTGCCAACCACTACTGGGTTCTAGTCTCTGTAAGCACCTGGGACTGCTTACTATTCTTTCTTGGAGAACAGTTCTGTGCTCTTATTGCCTGGTGCTTTATCCTTTTCCTCCTCTGTGCATGAGATTCCTGAGTGAAAATTCAGTTTTCTTTGAGATCTAGACAAAGCTGTCTCCATAGCATATGTTTGCTCTTTTCAGGACAGTTATAATCTGGTATTGGTTTTTTTTTTTTCCTCAAGCCTTGAACTTGAGCCGCAGGTATCTGAGTTGGCTGTCCACCTCTCTCCATTCAGCTGAAAATCTATTTGTGTTTGGGATACTCATGCTGGGTACTAGGAACATTTTTCTTTGTCAGCTGGTCTAATCACAAATAGAGGGTGATGAAATGATCCTATGAATCAACATAAGCAAGCCGAGAGATGTCTGGGAGTGGGTAGCATTTAGTTTTTGTAGCATTGTGATCAAACCAACTTTTACATATATATTTTGAAAAGACCTTAATGATTTAGCTCATAGGTTCAGAGGATTCAGTCTGTGTGGTATGGAACAAGTGCCTGAGCAGACAAGTTTATGTCATGGGAAACACTGCATGTAAAGAGCAATTGCCTCACTCTTTGTACTTTCCACTTTCCCTTTCATTACTTGGTCTGTGTCCCCAAAAGATTGTGCTACTCAAATTCAAGATGTCCTTTCTCTTTCTGCAACTGATCCTCTCTGGAAACTCTGTTACACACTCCTGACACTGTACCTCACTAATATCTCAGGTGCTTATTAATCTAAACATTATAACAACCAAAACTGATCATCTTTTAATTTTCTATTCAGGAATCCAGTTTGCACTACCAAATTCTAGCAGTACCTCTCTGGCATTTCCAGAGACCTCTCAAATGTCATCCAGTACCAATCCAGCAACTCAAAAGCTGCTTCTTTAAGTCTTCACAGCTCACATTTTCAATTCTTCCACTGACTCACTTCTTTTTTTCCCTTTCTTTCCTTTTATTGATTAAGTTATTTACTTGACATCCTCTCTTCTCTCCTCCCAGATCCTCCCTCTCACCTTTCTTTTCCCCTATTCCCCTCCCCCCTGCCATTCCTGTCTGAGAAGAGGAGGCATTCCATGGATATCATCCAACCTTGAAGGAAGATAGGTATATCTTTTTTATCAAGGCTAAACAGGGCGGCCCCATTAGGGGAAAGGGATCCAAAAGCAGGCAATGAAGTCAGTGATAGCCCCTGCTCCTGCTTTAGGAGTCCCAAATATATTTTGCTATACTTGCAGACAGGAGACTAACATACATGTCTCCAGAGAGGCTTTACCAAGCAACTGATGGAAACAGATGCAGAAACCCACAGCCAAATATCAAATGGAGCTTGGGGAATCCAATGAAAAAGGGGCAGGGGAGGAAAGAATTGAAGGAGCCAGAGGGGTCAAGGACACCACAAAAATACCTGCAGAATCGACTCACTTCTTTAATTCAACCTTAAACACTTCAGAGTGTTTGTTTTGAGCTCTTCTGAACCCATGGGCATTTTAAAAAAACCTGTTGTAGACCTTCCATACCACTAGTCTTCAAAAAAGTCTGCATTTAATCTCTCTGTGATCCTCTTCCTGTCCTTCTCAAGTTCCTTCTTCCTCAGTCTACAGAAGGCAGTTGTGCTCTTACACTGGCTAATTCTGAATGTCCCCGTGCCTCAGGTTTAGCATATTACTCTCTTCTACTAGTTGTTCGTTCTTTAAATGAATTCTTCTGCTAATGGTGTGGCATTATTAGATGCACACCAACATAGATCAAGATGTAGACTCTATCGATGAAAGCAGATGTCAGTGTCATTTGGCAGCAGAACCACCTGCACACACTGCAGCGGAGAGTAAATTCTTCTCTGATGTTTCATCTTAAAAGAATCTTAGCACTTGTTACAAACGTAGTACCAAAATAACCTAATCAACCAACCACTCAAACAGAAATAAAAAGTTTTGAGAAAGTAATGTTAAAGAACTTCCTCCTTACCACTCTGTAAATATTATTACTTTTAGTAGGATAGTACCAATTAACACTTGTATAAATCATATAAAGTTTCAGTTACCACCATTTAAAAATGAAGACACAAAACCTCAGAGAGCCTACGTCTGTCCACACCTACAGAACTATATTCAGACCCCATTTCTGTCTCACACATAGTTACACAGGAAGACAACTTGATTACCTTTGTGATGATGATGAGATCTGATACAATTTTAGTTTCTGACCTTCTAGATTAGCGGTCTGGAAGATAAGTGTTCCAGGCACAGTGAGTGTCCAAGCTGAGTGAAGTTTTATGGAGGCTCAGGACCAAACTGAATTATGTATTTCCCTGAGAAACCTATTTTCTTACTGTTTATATTTCACACTAAAGGGATAAATTAGAAAATTGACAACAATTATTAATTTTCTGACCTACAAATGCAGCAAGCCAGGGCAGAGGAGAATGTGGGCTCAAGTAAAAGTTAATTTCTACTGAAATTAAGAGGATCCTACTGTTGAGGAAGCAATAATTTATATTTTTCCTCATTATCCAGAGGTTACTAATCAGAGCTTTGACAACTTATCTTTCTATTTGTCCTTTGGAACATTGTTTTATCAACATACTATGACTGCTGGCTAGTCACTCTCTTCTTACTAGAGATGTTTGTTTTGTTTTTCTGGACAAAATGTAAAATTTCTGTTTTTCTTTTTGAAGTGTAATGATCCAATGCAGTAAGTACTTTAAAGGCTTTAAAGGTATGGGCTCAGACCAAAGCTTACAGCATCAAAATGCTCAATTTCTGGATCATTTTAGAAGAAGATATGTTTTAAAGCATTTAGGGAGCCCATTATGCTAAGCTACATTTTAAAGATTGCATAATTTGATTAAATTGACATTTAAATGTCAAGTACATTTCCAGCATTTCCTCTGTCGTGATTGCTCACTGCTGAGACACTGTATGCAATTATGAAGACTTTTTCTTCCTTCTTTCACAAGTGGTTCTCTCCAACCTCATGCACTGACAAGTTCCATAGCTAGGCTGCCTCATCCGTAGAGTCGATTGCAGGGTACTTATGGTTGACTGGTTACAACACCAGAAATGTTAGTATTTATTTATATAAAACATCTCAGAGAAGGAAGGTTCATTTAAGCAGCTGGTTTATAGATCCGGCAGATTATGTGTATGAACTTTCGCTGTGGTATGATTTCTTAGAAATGCTGTGATCGTGGAAACCTGAATTCACATTTCAAATGTCTCTCCTGTCTTATATGGAGTATTGCAAAAATACCTTATACACACCCACCCACACAGACATGCACACACACTTCCACAGTAAGAGAAACTGAAATAGAATCACATAGAAATGCAAATTAACTATGACCAGATTGACACTTAAAATTAGAAGGGACTTCAGAGAGCTGATAGTTGGCATTGGTAAAGTTGTGATAGGGGCTTTTGCTGGCCACTGATAGAAATGTGAATTGATAATTTGGATGGGTTGGCAATCAGTTCTTTGAAGGCACATCCCTGCTTATGTCTGTGAAAGTATTTCCAGAGAGGATTACAAAGGAAGGAAGGCCCACCTTGAATATGAGTGTATTATGCTATGGGTACTCTTTATAAAGGACAAGAAGAGAAAGCATGGACACCAGTACTCATCTGCCTTTGCTTCTTGCCTTAAAACACAGTGTGATCAGGTGCTTTGCCCTCTTCCCACAGTGAGACCTACTTTCATTACTGTGTGATTCCTGGATGGACGGAACTTGTTAAACTGTAATCCATAATAAACCCTTCTTGGATTAAGTTACTTCTTATCACTTATCTGGTCATACGAACAAGAAAATACATAGTATTCCCCAGTTTACTGATTGACAACATATAAGAAATACAATTTATGACTACTGATGAATCCTTATAGGAAAAGATTTTAAAAGTCTAACACAAATATATTCTCATTCCAGTAATTTAGCCATCAGTGGAAACCGGAAATAATCTAATTTTCTAAACTGGATTGCTTCGCAGTGGCTTCATAGTTACATTTACAATATGAATTAACATTCGGAAAGAGTAGAGAAAATGTGCAATCGCAGGAAAAGTTGTCTGAGGAATTAATATAGGTGATTTCGTTTTACACTTTACACCTTGAAGCAAATTTACCATAATAGGCAGTAATTACAATGAGTGTAAGATGAATAGTTCCAGAAATAGTAAACAATCTTTGAGCTTAAGACCACAGCTTTCCCAGTACCTCTGTTTCAGTGCATCATAGGCTGCACAAGCTCTTTATGCCCAGCATTGATTATAGAAAGGTGATGTTTATTCTTCCAAAGAAACAGTTGAAGTAAGAGTATTCCAGGCAGAAAATAGAAGTCATAAAGGTCAAGGTTAGCAGGTAATCTGTGCAATTTCTTGTTGTTAAAATTTTCTTTTTTCTTTAGTTCTAAGTCCATTGGGGAGGGTTTGTCTACACGAATCTATCTTGTATGGCACTTTGCTATTAGTAAATATTAATAAAAATCAATAAAACAAATATGATTATGAATACTCCTTAATGCAGCTCAGTCTGGATTCATAATTAATTTTATAAATAATGAAACGTATTTTCAGATGTTATTCCCAGACTTGAAACTAAACAGTAGGGTCTGTGCATATGGCTAATTCCCCAGTTAGAGTATGAGAAAAAAAAGTCATACAAGTCCAATGAAACCTCAGGCAAAAGAATACAGATGATGGAGATGCACTCTTGGTTCTCATGTACTTCTCATAAATAATTTTAAGGCTAAAATAGTTACTTTTCATGTTTCTGTGAGAAAATATCTGACAAGAGCAACTGAAAGTAGGAAGGAAAGGTTTCCTTAGGCTCAAAGATTGATAGAACCATCTATCATGGTGGTGAGAAAGGTTGGCAGCAGGAGCTTTCGGGACCTCGTCACATCGCTCCTCATATCAGGAAGGAGAAAGATACGAATCTTGGTGCTTACCTTCTTTTTACTCAGCCTACGAAACAGGCTCACGTTTCCTGGTTCTTCATAACTAGCATGGTCTTCAAATCCCAGTTAACCCAATCTAGGAACTCTATTGCTATGGCCCAAGATTTATTTCCTATGTGACACTACCTACTATACAGTTGACAGTACCACCACAATTACGAATAAAAAAAAATCTGAATTTATTGTCTTCTTCAAAACATTCCCGCTTTTAGTAGGAAAGTGAACTTCATGAAGTTTAAAGGTCCTATTATTCAAAACAGACTGTCCAGATGTAAAAGCTTTCTAAACATAGAGTTCCAAGTCACAGTGTATCCATAAGTATATATGTAACAATGATAAGCAAAGAAAAAAGAAGCCATCAATTTGAGAGAAAGAGCAAGGAGCATAAGAGGGGTTGAAAGGAAGAAAGTGAGGGTGATAGGTAAGTAGGCAAGTGATGTATTTTAACTCCTCAAAATACTCTTGGCTGTAAATACACTGGGCTGACAAAGTTTTATAGCTAATTGCACAGAACCACAAGGTTTTGTTTTGTTTTCATGACGTGACAGGTGAATGTACTTTGCAGTACACTAACATTTAAGTATAGTGTACTATAGAATTCCAAGGGGAGCCTTACCAGTCCACAGAGGAAGAAAATGAAGCCAGTCCTGATGAAACCTGATAGACTAGAGTCAGATGGAAGGGGAGGAGGACCTCCCCTATCATTGGACTGGAGGAGGGGCATAGGAGGAGGAGGAGGAGAAGAAGAAGAAGGGAGGGTGGGATTGGGAGAGGGTGGAGGAGGGGGCTAGAGCTGGGATACAAAGTGAATAAACTGTAATCATTTAAAAAAATGAATTCCAGGATGAAGGGGCTTGAGTGAAAGAATAATTGGCAGGTCTTTACATCAATGTGCTTAAAGGCAATTTTGAAGGATGTTAGTTGTTGGGAAAAACAAAAGTACAGTCTAGAAGATGAAACTGTCCAGAGTGTAATATCAGTAGTATTGTTTGGACATGATCCAGGCAAGTAGACTGGATGTCTTCTCCTACCTTTTGAGGCCACCAGTACTCATGAAAACACAGATCATCTTAATAATGTAATTAAAAATAAATAAATCAGATTAATTTTTAATGGATTTCTGGTTTGAAAGGTATGTTTACCAAAGTCCAGGAGTTTTAATGACAAGGTCCAATGGCTTGTGGAGGACTATGCACCTACATAGTTCCTCTGAGTGTACCCAATTTCAGTCAGTTTTTCTATCCAACAGACACAATCAGTGATAAGAAAAATGAAGACACCCATTCAGTCATGCTTGCATAATTGAGTGAAAGCTAGAACTTTGTAGCATTTGCTGAATCCACAATTTAATTACTAAGTATAAGAGCAGTATCAACACCTGAAGAAGTTCATTGTATCTATTCTAGAAATCAACACCATACAGTTAAGCTGTAGTTACTCAGCTTCTTCTCAAGTTTAGCAAAAAAGTCTATGTTTTTAAGGAATAAGGTATTTAACTTGTCTTTCTTCTGGAAAGTCTTGGATAGAACCTCAAAGCTTAATCATGCCTAATCCCTCACCTGTCTCCTTTGGCTTGTTCCAAACTCATAAGTAGGCAGTACATTGAAATATACAAGAATTCTGCTCAAGATTCTTTAGCAAGCATGCTTCTTGTACATTTCAGTAGCTCAAAGTAAGCTGCCAAATGAGCAACAGAAGCAAAAGGATTGTGTATTTCTTCTCCCATGTGCACCATAGTAATAATGAACCCAAGCATCGGGGCAGATCCCTTTACTAATATTAATTAATGAGGTCAAAATAAAATTCATTACCTGTACAGGCAAGCCAACAAACCCATGCACATCACATACTTGTTTTACCTACACCTACAGTGGGTTTGTGGGAGAGTTTTTGCATTTTATTTAGCCTTGTTGTTATGGGCAGATATAGATTTTGTTAGTGTGCAGGACCTTTGAAAGCGTCCCCATCTCTCTCAAACATCTATCACTAACTCTCCACTTATCCCTCTGAATGACATGCTAGTTGACACTTGCTTTATGAAAACATCACAATGGACATGGGAAAGAAATATCATTGTAGTATTGTTTGCACACATGAGTCAGACGTAAACCATCTGTGATGTATCACTTTCCTTTAAAAGAGCTACATTCGTGAACATTGCTAAATGACACAGAACATTGTGTACTCTTGTCGAAGTTATTTTTTAGAATGTATATACTGTAAGACAAACATTTATTACATCTGTATACCAGGTTCATGTTTGAAGAAGTCACAGTATTGGGAGTTGGTTCAGATACAGTGGTCCCTTTCCCCAAGAGAACAAAACGTGTTGCTGAAAGTCTTAGTGGTTTGACTTCTTTTTATATTTCCTCTTATTGTAGACTTTGAAACACAGATTACAAGTATGTAAGATATACTGAAGTTGGGGTTTTATTTTTCTATCTCAGGGTGATTATTCTCCTCTTCCAACAATAGAAACTAATTTACAACAATGTCTTTTTGGGAACTCAGAAATGTTGATCGCTGGGTTCATTAACAAACATCACGGGCAAAATCTCGTTTTAAGAGTGTAAAGAAGACTTAGCTATATTCTCACGCCTCTACAAATCATCATTAACTTAAAAAAATAAAACAAAACAACAACAAGAAAACAGGTAACAGCAGAAGCCCCAGTCCTCTTACATTTTCCTTGGCATTTTTTGCAAAGGTATTTTATTTATAATTTCATAGGGATATAATCTGCAATGAATCCTATAATGATTATGAATGGGAAAATAAAAATTTAAAGGTGACATGAGGTTATGAACATATTACCATGAACACTTCAAAGTGTAACCCCGAAGTCTCTAGAGGCTCATTTATGAGGCTGAAAGCTAACGTTCATTTTAACTTTATTTTTAAATGAGAAGAAAAACACTCATGTGATGATACTTCCAGCTTATGAGTGGTCATGCAGCAGGTACATTTTCTGAGAAAAGAAACTTGTTTGTTATATCAAACAGTAAACGTTGAACATATTAGAGGAAGAAGAAGAGTTTTTGTAAAGGATTATGGAAAGTGCTACTGAGTAATTACCAGTGAGAATGTCTGGTTTTTCTCTCCTGAAAGCAAGACACCAAGACATTAAAAAGTAATATAGTCTTTCAGAATGTCTTACAATACACCCGAGTGTGAAGTTTCTAATGCAACCTTTAGACTCTGATACTCGCAGACAGCCTCACTAATTTATGAAGGATTGTTGTAGAAAGTGGTACTGGTGATGAATACAAGGAATCCTTCTCCAGTTCCTTCCCTGGAGTGTACTGATTTTCTGACAGGGTTGCATAGGGCTTTACAGCCACGATGCCCTTCCCCAGGCCCTTAGAAAGTTTCTTCATATTGGACATGGGGTGTTAGCTGCAGCAGCATCATAGATGTTTTAGGCTTTGGGGATTATGATAAATTTCAGTTCAAGAAACTAAATGTTCTGTTTTGTTTTAACTGCTAAGTTATACTTAAAAATCACTAAAGTCAAAGAAGTTGAAAATCTAGTTGTTATTTGAAATGTTTACACTATTAAAACACTCTAAATAAACTAGTTTCTTTGACCACATATAGAGGAATTTTTCATTCTGTTTTTCTTCTCCTTGGCTGTCTCAAAATTTATATTTAATCCATGTGATCCACACAGTAGATCTTTGTTCTGCTGGTGTGGGACCTGTCAAAAATTCAAAAACATTTTCATGTACAAGTAGAGCTCTTGCTGATGTGGAGAAAGACACATTGTAACATACAGGAAATTCATAGATAGAGCTTTATAGTTTTATAAGATCATGGCCTTTACTATACTCAAATAACTAGATTTTGAATTTGAATTTTTTATTCTAGTGTTTATGACAGTGCCTTTTGTTTTAATCTCCTCTCTTCTGGGTACAGCTACATTTCTAGACTTTATTTGAAGTCTAGTATTTTCTAGACTTTATTTGAAGCTGGTGGCAGCTTGCTGATTAAGTCTTTCCAAGTGGGATCACAACTGAAGTGATGAGAACTATCAGGCAAGACATGTTTTATTTACCATGTTTTTGTTTTATCCTGAAAGACGAATTTAGTATTATGTTAACTTCTTATCATGCCTAATTTATTAATTAAACTTTATATGTAGGAAAAAATACAGTATCCTTCACAGAATTTGGTGCAGTCCAGGGCTTCTTCTGTCTCTTGGATGTGTAATATATTCTTGAAGACCAAGGGCACCAGCATAGACATGGAACTCTACAAGCTACTCTAATTCATTAGCTCTGTATAGTGTTATACTTGATACATTTCCTTCTCTTTAAATCAAAAGTTTTGAAAATTTTATGTATGTATACTGTATGTTCTTTCCCTCCACTTCATCCTCTGTTCTCCCCTACTCTTGCTCAAGTCATGACTTTCTCATTTAAGTATATAAATTGTAATAAACATATATGTACAACCTTCTGAGTCTATTATTTTGTTTTATATACATGTGCTTAGGGATGACCCATTGGGATGATAACTTTTTGATCTGGATCATAATATTAACTAGACGACAATTAAAGAGAGTAAAATGATCTCAGGGTTTCTCGGTCCTCAGAACAAAAAGAAAAAAAAAACATGGACAATTAAGTGTTTTGAAAATGTCTATTTTTATTTTTTATTTATGTGTATGTTATATGTATGTAGATATTGGCAGAGGCCAGAAGAGCACATTGGATCCCCTGGAGTGGGGAGGTGTCTAATGTGGTGCTGGGATTGAACTCCAGCTCTCCGAAAGACCGAGAAGCACTCTTAACTGCAGAACTATATTTACAGCCCCCGTCATATAGTATTGTTTCCACTGAGGGTAAAGCTTATCAACTCCTGGGCAGAGGGACTGTTTTGTCTGGTACTCAATTGTAAATGCCTGTCCATGGCCAGTACAGTATAAGCAGCTTCTACAGGGAAGCTAACAATGCAACGGAGCATGTTCTTGGCTACTTGCTTACAAGTGCAGTGAAGAGAACTGGCAGGGTGTCAGCAGAGCAAATTCCAGAAACCTTTGTTTTGACCACTGCTGTCCTGAAAATCACCAGTGTAACAGGTAGCAAACACGTAATTACTATTTGTTGGCAGTGGTCAGATGATCAGACAACACATGCTTTATGGCATGATTTTAAAGTTTTCATAGGACACAAGAACTGATAAGCAGATTATTTTACAATGATAAATATGTTATAGTCAACTGTGAATGAGATTGCTGGCAAGTCAGATCTTGACACTGGATTCAAAGTTTAGATGTATATTCCATAATTTTCATATAGAATAATCTTGTGGACTGTTTTGCTTACTTCCATTTTATGAACTTTTTCTCAAGTCCTTTCCAAATCTAACGGCTTTTCTGAGGTTGCTACGAAGAACACGATTTACCCCAGCCCTGCTCAAAGAGGGATTCTGGAAGGCTGGGACAAGCCTGATGTGTTCACACATTCTGTTCTCTTAGAGCAGATCTGCTCCTCATTGACCTTCACAGGCTGAAAAGTTTCAGTTTTTTTGTTACTTCAAAGGCCTCTAGCCGCTTTAAATTTCCATTCTCTTCATTTTTTTGCATCTTTAAAATATTTTGTGTCTCAATTAGCATATATTAATAATCCCTGAATTATTTTCCCAGAGTTATCTAATGGGAACCCTAAAGGAAAGCCTTCTGCTACCTCTCCTCCTGACTATGCTCAAAAGAACAATTTACAAGTAAAATTGGAATCTATAAGGGAAGACTGTTCTTTGTGTTTGTACTCATGGATAGACAAATGTATTCAGAGAATTTTTCTATATTATCTTAAAACAAACTGCTTAGTGGATGAATTTTGTTTTTTTCTAAAGAAAAAATAATTTTAAGCTCCCAACCCTCACAATACAACATCACATCATGTGTTAACACTGAATTAACATTTATTTTGATAAAAGCTCTTTAAATTAAATGTGATTTTTTCTTTCTGGTGCATTATATTAAAATATCTGTTTTCATGTTTCCTTACACTGTGCACATACTCTGAGATTTCATGAATAATGAGGAATGCCTTGAGGTTAAACGTGCTTTAAAATCTGGCATGCAGTGATTTTGTCATAGTTAATTCACTCAAAGACTTTTCCATTTAAAACAAACAAAATAAGACATATCAAAGTTAACAAACTGATGTATGTCTGCCCAGTAAGAGAAGAATACACAGGGTGAACATTAATACTTGTGTTTATATTCTTAGCTATGGTTTCTTGGGATTGCACTATGAATACAATGCATTACATCCCATCCTGCCTATATTTCTGCTGACATGAGGCCATATGCACATGTGTGCAAGTCCACATGTGTGTAGGTATATGTGTAGGCTCTAGATTGATTTTGAGTGTCTTTAACTGCTCTCTAGGTTATATACTGAGGTGGAGTCTCACTTAGCTGGGAACCACCATTTTAGCTAGCCCGGCTAGCCAGCTTGCTTCAGGTACTCGGTTACTTGGTGTGCTCATTTCTGCAGCCTTGGGATTACTGTGACTGCCACGTGCACTTGACTTTTATGTGAGTGCTGGGGATTAGATTCTGATTCCCATGCTTGTGCAAAAAAAAAAAAAAAGTTTACAGGTTGGGTCATCTTTCCAGGCACCAAATTATACATCTTGGACACAAGCCAGAGTCAGACTTGGATCCTCGTGGTGAAATCTATGGTGGGTGATTGAAGCATTTCCACAATGAAGGAAGAATGCACAGGGCATACATAAAAATTGTCTTCACATTCTTTCTTATAGCTTCTTTTTTGTTGTTCTATTTGTTTGTTTTGTTTGTCTTGTTTGAGACAGGGTTTCTCTGTGTATCAGCCCTGGCTTTCTGGACTCCCTTTGTAGACCAGACTGGCCTTGAACTCACAGACATCCAGCTGCCTCTGCCTCCCAAGTACGGGCATTAAAGGCATGTGCTACCACATACTGAACTGTGGGTATAACACATTCCATTCAGCCTTCTTCTATGTATGGGTATCAAGGTTGTTGGCAACATTTTGCTGTTTGGAAGCGATGCTGCAATGAATTGTGTAGTGTGTATTAACTGTGGGAAGAGAATATTCAGGATAGAGAAGGCATTTCTGGGTCATCATGTAAAAGTTTATGTAATATATATTATGTAATTTTATGCATAAGGTTGGGTAAGGGTGCATTGTCACTAGAAGTATAAAAATCTGCTCTGGATTAGGATGTAGTATAGTTATTGCTAGGAGAATAATGAATTTGCTATACAGCATATTTAAATAGCAATAAAATAATAACCGTGTTTCAAAGATCTATTGATGTTTAAGTATACATTTTCAGAATTGATTATACACTAGGATTTATTTTTTAATACAGCAACTCACACTTTGAACATATCACAGCTAAACTATTGTATAAAGTTTCTTAATCCTATAAAATACACATGAATCTGCCTGATTTTCATTTGGACTATTAAATTTTATCACTTAGTGCATAGAGGGAGGGGCTCTTTTATTTAGAAACTTAGGAATGAAATAGAACCTTTTTACTTAATTACATTAACTGATTTTGTGTGTTTGTGTGTGTGTGCAGTAGTGCAGACAAGTGGACAACTTGCTAGAGTTGGTTCTCTCCTCCCACCGTGAAGAGCTTGGACGTCAAACTTAGGTCTTTAGGATGGGCAGCAAAAGTTCATAATTATTATTTTTTTGTTAACTTCAACTGTTGTATGTATTTCTTATTCTTTTGTTTTCCTATTAGCCTGATTATTTTCAAATGTTTTATTTGATATTCCAATTTTATATAAGATATATATTTAATATTTAGTCAGTTACACTTATCAATTTAATATTTTTTCTTGAATTTCCTCTTCTGTTATCGCCATAACTTGCACATATAATTCTATTTTCATTTGTTTTATTTCACATTTAATTAATTATACCTGACTACAACTTATCATTGAAGATGTAAGATAAAATTATACAAAATATTAATACAAGTATACATGGGACTGCATAATAACTTATTTTGTGCCAAAATATCTAACGTTTATGGAAAATATTAGTTCAACCTACTCCCAATGGTTATCAATTTGGCCCTAGCCAGAGGCACATTGGAAGAGAATCTCAATGAGGCATCATATGCATTGGATTTGCCTACTCTAGGCATGCCAGTAAGAGATTTTCTTAGCTGGGTTAGTGGAAGCAGAAAGGCACACCTGGAATGTGGGAGGCGCCATCTCACGAGCTGGGGCGTATATTGTACCCTCTGTTGTGTAGAAAGGGTGTCGTCACCTTGTGTGCATTCTTCACTCTCTGCTTTGGATTGTGCTTGTAATTAGCTGCTTACCTTACTGTTTTGATTTCACCACAGTGATAGACTGCAAGTTCAAAATGCAGCCAGAGAAACCCTCTCTCCCTTAAAGTTGCTTTCTGTCAAGGTGTTTCATCATAGAAACCAAAATGAAACTAGGGCACTGTGCAAGTGAAGTATATTAAATTTTGTATCATAAGTTCTAAATGTGTATAAGGATTTTTAAATACAGAGTTCAATTTTATTTTTTGACATTTATTATTATTATCTCTTACAGTTTGTTCACGTTAAAATCCTGACTGTAGCCCCTCTTTCATCTCCTCCTGGTCTTTCAGTCTTGTATTACACAGCCAGCACTTCTCAGGTGGAAGGGGCAAGGAAAGGTACAGCCTTCATCACTGATTTACTTACATTATTTAATTACATTTGAAAAGATTAAAATTATGATTGCTTCACACTTGCTGAAGTATAATCAGACAAATGAAATGAAACCTTGCTTTTCATTCTATGAACACACACAAACACAAATTACATGAAAATACATGGAGACACAGAACATTATTCTCTAAACTGAATTCTTAACTAATGTGTGATATATTGCCCTGATATTACATATTTGATATATCTATCTATCTATCTATCTATCTATCTATCTATCTATCTATCTATCTATCTATATGGCTATATAGTTGCATATTATAAAATTTTGTGATTGTTTTGAGCATTCTGAATCTCATGAACGGGATTTCTAAAGAGATGCATTGTGGTGCACATCATGCTTATCCAGAGCCAACCCCCGATGTGTAAATACACTTCCTATTGCAGCCAAGTGCTCACTCATTCAACAAACTTATCTGAACATCACTACGTGCCAAACACTCTGTTAAGCACAGAAAGACAGACTGTGGGTATAAGGAAAGTTAAACAATCTGCTGTAGCTTATGTGATGAAACCTGTGATCAGAGTAATCACAGTATGATTAATAGAAGAGAAGATTGGTGTCTACTGCAGTCCCTTGGGATCAGTAAAACACTGGGCATGGACAGCATTCAAACTAAATCTATACCAAACTGGGAGACAGATTTTACTTAGTCCTGGACAAAACAAAGTCCAAGCCCAGAGCCAAGAATAGCACAACCTCTCAAGTTACTCAGAACTCAAATGGATGAAGAATAAGAAGCCATCCTTTATGTATGCCACACTGAAGAATCTGGCTTCAATTCAACATTAAATAGTGCACAACTGCACTTGTTCTTTGCAAGACTGGAAGTAAATGTTTTTGGAATGAATAAAGCTTGAGGCTGGAAAAGCAGTGAGGAGTAAATACATTTGGTTTGCACAATAGTTGATAGTTCTCAGAGTAAGATTATATTGATGGGGTGGAAAAGAAAAAATTCCTTAGCATAAAGGCTTATATTTTAAAGATGAAGACAAGAGAAAAGTCCAGAAGATAGCCAGCTTCTGGCTTGAACATGTGGGTAAATGTCAGCCATCATCAGTATATAGACATCTGATGACAAATTAAGGAAAAGTAAGACAGAGATTCTGTTCGGGACTAGAAAGATTCATTGAAATTTTGCCAGCAACTGTCCAACTAATACTCACATGGGATTTAAGTGCTTTTGTTGGCAGTGAGGCTTTAATACGGAGGAAAGTAATTGGACCACATGGGACTTTAACCACTAATAGGAATGATCTACTCTGTTTTGCAAGATGTGCCTGGCATCAACTATCAATTACCAAAGCAATTGTCACACTAATTAAAGGAAAAGAGGATGATATGCTAGAATTTGGGAATATGTTCACTTCTCTACGATTCAACTGTCACACCAGAAATGGGATGACTCACTGTCCCTTTTCTGCAATTATGTAATGAATGCATCATAGAAAGTAAACACCAAAAATGTATTTGTTAACTGTGAGCCTCACCACAGTCCCAAAGATGGTGACATCTCCCATTAGTAGATGCACTTGCCATATGATGGCAATATCATGCAACGGACTATGACATCTTTGTGGATTGTTAGAAAGAATATGGTTCATTTTGAGTTTTTCATTCATTAACCTATTCCATAACTATTTATTGTATATCTTACTAGTTTCTATGCAATACTCTATGCCCTGGAGTTAAAATAGTGAATGAAATAGAGAACATTAGGGCATCCTGAAGACAGGTGATCAGCAAATAAGCAAGCTGGATAGTGATAAATATTGCCACTACCCAATGAAGTACTAGAAATTAGAAAATGAAGAGGATTTCAGCAAGTTACAAAAAAGGGAGGTGAGAGATTTGATAAAGAGAAAGGTCAGTTGATAAAGAGAGAGGTCAATAAGTACAGTATTTCAGGAAAGGCTGAGAGGGACAGTGTCGTGTGAGTGCCAGAAAATCACCTTGAGCAGAATTACCAACAAGTGCAGGACCTGATCAGCTGCTGAGCAAGGCATGGAAAGATAAAACAAAACAACAGCAAAAAACAAAACAAATCCCCCAAAACCCAAAACAAAACATTGTCACTGTCATTAAGTGACCTGCACCTTATATAGGATGTAAAAGAGAGAAAAAGAAGGCATTGATGTGAAGAAAATTTAAGTGTTTCTTAAATATACATTAAGTGTATTGTGGGGAAAAAGAAAAAAAATACCTAGGAAATTAAGCAAAAAATGTCATCCATGTGCCAACCATCTTCAAGGACCCAGAAAATGGACAGTCGCTGAATTTGTACTTATACCTAGTTTTCATTAAGCACAGCTGATTTCCTGGGCATTCCAAAAGGCTGTCTTCAGAATCAAAGAGCAGGTTTGGTGTATATGAAAACAGTCCTGGAAAGGGTGTGTCTCCCTCCACCCCCTCTTTGTTTAGTGTGTAAGTACCTTCCATATGTATTACTGAGTGAAGAGAACAAAAGTGCTCAGCATACAAATGGTATCCATGAAAGAAAGACACTGTCATTGCAACAGGAATGAATAGTACCGCAGAGACAGGAAGAGTTGAAAGGCACCTGGTTGGGCTCCCAAATCACATGATCTGTTTGAAGGAAGGTGAGGGTGACAGCACAGGTGACCAGAATGACAGCAAGTCCAGGAAATTGGTAGTTCTTTTGTGCAAAGATTTGCTGCTGACTTCACAGCTAAATGCCTGCCTCCCAAACATCAGCTTGTCTATGAATAGCAGTCGCAGCTGCAAGCTGAAGAACCCACAGCATGTGTAGCAAGGAAGCTTTGTTGATAAATAGGGTTTTCAGCCGCACCTGCGTGTGGATCATAATTAGTGTCTACTATCATCATCAAATATGAGACAACAATATGCTATGTGCATACTGCTGTCCTCGTTTCCACGCAAATATGATACACCCATCGTCTTTGCTTTCTTGATAGGTTACACGAAGGAACTTTTCCTTGGTTCCATTGCAGTATACTTGTGGCCACGATTACTTCCATGTTGATTTAATTGAATTTTCCCCTTGGGTCTTTTTGTGAATCAGTCCCATGTTACTAGGGAAACAGACTCAAATATGAGTGCCAGTGAATGGCCAGGAGAATTAAAATGATTTCAAACTTCACCTTGGTTCACTTGCATCTATGAGACTACTCTTTTAATCAGACTTTCTTATGCATACAGATAGCCTAAAAATAAATGTCACAGTCTTCCATTAAATTTTTGCAAATATCTCTCCCCCTCTTTGACAAGTATTCTGATGCTAAAACTTCAATTTCGCACACTTACTACATTAATCATATGCCACATTAATATTTTCTCAGTAGTCATTTAACATTAACATAATTAAATTCTATTTTATGCCTCTAGAAGTCATTGAGAACTTTATTTGTTTGCTCATAGTATCGATACTAATGACAAATAAAAAATAGCTGTTAGGTGTAAAATTAGCAGCATAGTCAGCAGAGACTTCATACAAATGAACTGTTTTCTTCTTATTTCCAGCACAACATGCTGGCATGTGTGAGAAGCAGAGACAGTTCTGAGTTTAAAATGACATTTGTTTTTTCCCCAACAGCACCAAACCTTTCTCCATTCTCTCAATTTCTATCACTGTTCTTGCCACAGGGGGGAACCAATGAAATCTATATTAATTGGTGAATGGATGAGTGACCAAACAGGCAGAGGTGTCTTAACGGGTTTCCAGCTTCCATCATCTCGGTTCAGCAGCCGAAGCTGGGAAGCATTTCAGACAGGCGTCCGCACCTTTGGGCATTCTCTCCTGAAACATGCACATCTTAGTCAACTTAGCCCTGCTCTTTACCCTCTCTCCCATCCCTCAGTCTACCCAATGTCTGTCTAGACTGACTTATCCCTAGAATTTTTTCTCTGATTTCCCTTGTACTAAACATTAGAGTGTAAATGTATAGATAACAGTGGTGTGTGCATGTGCGTGTGTTTTGCAAAGAGTGAAAATCTATACCGATCCATAGCTCTGTAAAAGTATATTGAATCCCAACATATAGAGAAGGAACTATGCTGAAGGTCATTTTCACATCACCTCCCTCTAAACTTTACAGTGCCCCTTTTCAGTAGTTTAAGGATTTTTCCTCTACAAACTAATTTAGTATGCCATAAAATATGAAGAATACTTATTTCAGAACATGAAATATGTTAATATAAATTGCCTATTATTACATTTCCTGGATATGCAAGTTTTTCATTTTTTTTCTTAATTCATTTTACACCTAGGTAGACCCCCTCCCTTCTTTCCTCCCAGTTCTACCCTCCCTCCTGAATCTCTCCTCCCCTATAGGGGAGCCCCCATACCCAGATACTCCAGCTCATATATTCACATGAGGACTGAGTTAGTCTTCCTCCCCTATGGCCTGGTAGGACATTCCCATCAGGGGGAAGTGATAAAAAATAAATAAACAGGCAACATAGTCCATGTCAGAGATAGCCCCCACTCCCTGAACTAGTGGGCTCACATGGAGCCTAAGCTATCCACTGGCTACTTATAAGTAGAGGACCTAGGGCCAGACCATGTGCTGTCCCTGGCTGGTGCTTCAGACTCCATAAACCCCTCTGGGCCCTGGTTGATTGGTTCTGATAGTTATCTTGTGGGGCTCTTGTCACCTCTATGTCCATTTATCCTTCCCCTGACTTTTCCAGGTGACTCCGTATGCTTTCCTCAATGTTTGGCTGTAAGCGTCAGTATCTGTCTCAAGCCTTTGCTGGGTGGAGCCTCCAAGGGGACAACTCTGGTATGCTCCTGTTTGCGAGCACAGCAGAAAATCTTTAATAGTGATAAGAGTTGGCTTTTTCCATGGGGCTGGTCTTAGGGTTGGGCCGGCATTAGTTGGACATTCCCTCATCCTCTGCTCTATCTTTTTCATCTTTGTCCCTTCAGGTTTTGTAGGTAGGGTAAATTTTGGATTGAGGTTTTTATGGGTGGGTTGATGATGTTCTCCATCCTCTTGGAGTCTTGTCTACATAAAAGATGTCCTCTTCCATCTCCATGACCCCTGCTACTAGGAATCTAGCTAGAGTCCCCCTCATATCCTCCAGAGATGGATTTTTTATTTAGGTCTACAGCTTGTAGAGATTTCCCCCATTTCTTCCCCCTCTTTTTTCTGCTGGCCTTCAGCCTTCTTGCCCCTACACTCTCCAGGTCTGATATCCACCCTTATTTATCTCTGTGCTCACCCTTGTTCCCACTCTTCAACCGCTAGCACTGTCTATTCTCTTTCCCCTTCTGAGTGAGATTTACACGTCCTCCATTGAGTCCTCCTTGTTACTTATCTTCTTGGGGTCTGTGCATTGTAGTATGTCTATCTTGCACCATGTGACTAAAACCAACTTTTAAGAGAGTATATTGCCATATGTGTCTTTCTGGGTCTGTGTTACCTCACTCAGGATGGTCTTTTCTAGTTCCATCCATTTGTCTGAAAATTTCATGATTTCTCTGTTTTTAATGGCTGAGTAGTGTTCCTTTGGGTGAATGTACCGCAATTTCTGTACCCATTCCTCAGTTAAGGGGCATCTAGGCTATTTCCAATTTCTGGCTATTATGAATAAAGCTGCTAAACATGGTTTAGCAAATGTCCTTGTTTTATGCTGAAGCATCTTTTGGGTGTATGCCCAGGAGTGGTATAGCTGGGTCTTGAGGAACCACTATTCCTAATTGTCTGAGAAAGCACCAGATTGATTTCCAAAGTGGTTGTATAAGTTTGCAAATCCCACCCTCAATGGAGGAGTGTTCCCCTTTCACTACATGCTCCTCAGCACGTGTTGTCATGTATATTTTTGATCTTAGCCATTCTAACAGGTGTAAAATAGAATCTCAGCATCATTTTGATTTACATTGTTCTGATGACTAAGGATGTTGAGCATTTCATTTTTATTCTTTTTATTATTTTTTATTAATTACAGTTTATTCATTTTGTATCTCATCTGTAGCTTCCTCCCTCTTCCCCTCCCAATCCCACCCTCCATTCCTCTTCTCCACCCATGCCCCTCCCCGAGTCCACTGATAGGGGAGGTCCTCTTCCCCTTCCTTCTGATCCTAGTCTATTAAGTCTCATCAGGACTGGCTGCATTTTCTTCCTCTGTGGCCTGGTAAGGCTGCACCCCCTGAGGGGAAGGTGATCAAAGAGCAGGACAATCAGTTTATGTCAGAGACAGTCCCTGTTCCCAGGGAACCCACTTGGACACTGACCTGCCATTGGCTACATCTTTAAGTGCTTTTCCACCATTCAAGATTCCTCTGGTTAGGATTCTCTGTTTACCTCCGTATCTCCACCCCCCCTTTTTAACTGGATTATTTGGATTGTTGATGTTTAATTTCTTGAGTTCTTTATATACTCCGGATATTGGCCTTTTGTCAGATGTAGGATTGGTAAAGATTTTTTCCTAATTTGTAGATTGCCATTTAGTTCTATTAATAGTATCTTTTTCTTTACAGAAGGTTTTCAGTTTCAAGAGGTCCCATTTATTAATTGTAGATCTTAGAGCCTGAATTGTTGGTGTTCTGTTCAGGAAGTTGTCTTCTGTGCCAATGAGTTCAAGGCTCATACCCGCTTTTTCCTCTAGCAGATTTAGTGTATCTGGTTTTATGCTGACGTCTTTGATCCATTTGTACTTCAGTTTTGTGCAAGGTGATAAATATGGATCTACTTGCATTTTTCTACATGTAAAGATCCTGTTAGACCAGCGCCATTTGTTGAAGATGTCTTTATTCTACTGTATGATTTTGGCTCCTTTGTAAAAAATCAGGTGTGCATAGGTGTGTGGGTTTATTTCTAGGTCTTTGATTTGATTCCATTGATAACCAGTCTATTTCTATGACAGTACCAATGCTGTTTTTATTACTATTGCTCTGTAGTATAGCTTGAGGTCAGGGATGGAGATACCTCCAGAAGTTATACTATTGTATAACATTGCCTTTGGTAAAAATGGCCATTTTTACTATGTTAATCCTACCAATCCATGAGCACAGGAGTTCTTTCCATCTTCTGGTATCTTCAATTTCTTTCTTCAGAGACTTGAAGCTCTTGTCATAAAGGTCTTTGGTTTTCTTTGTGACAGTTACCCGTAGGTACTTTATATTATTTGTGGCTATTGAGAAGGGTGTAGTTTCAGTAACTTTCTCAGCATGTTTGTCATTTCTATACAGGAAATCTATACGTTGATGAACTATGGAGAGAGTAGGCAGCCTTGTCTTGCCCTTGAAGTTAGAGGAATTGCTTTGAGTTTCTCTCCAGTTAGTTTGATGTTGGCTATTGACTTGCTGTATATAGGCTTTATTTTGTTTAGGTATGGGCCTTGTATCCCTGATCTGTCCAAGACTTTTATCATAAAGGGGTGTTGGATTTTATCAAAGGCTTTTTCTACATCTAAGGAGATGATCGTGTGAATTTTTTTTTTAGTTTCTTTATATGGTGGATTACGTTGATGGACTTTTGTATGTTGAACCATCTCTGCATACTTGGAATGAAGCCTACTTGATCATAATGGACGATGTGTTTGATGTGTTCTTGAATTGAGTTTACAAGTATCTTATTAAGGATTTTGCATCAATGTTCATTAGAAAGTTTGGGCTGAAATTTCTTTTTCTTTACTGAGTCTTTGTGTGGTTTAGATATCAGCATGACTGTGGCTTTATAGAATGAATTTGGTAATAGTTAATCTGTTTCTATTTTGTGGACTAGTTTGAGGAATATTGGTGTTAGCTCTTCTTTGAAATTCTAGCAGAATTTCTTCAGGGTAGGTAAAATGTCAGCATCTTATCTTCTGTTACATTTCAGGGTACCCTCTCATCCCTATCTGCAGCACAGTTGGGATTTATCAAGGACTTTTAAACAAGGGATACAAATTAGATGCAAGGTTGCACATTTATGTGATATTGAAATGTTCAGGTGTTACTACTCAGATGAAATTGGGTTGAATACTCAAGTCTTTGGAATTTAGCTTCTGGGCTCCTCACTTTAAAGATCATTATCTAGCAAAGAAGTCAGTAGAGCAGAAAATCAAGAGAAAACAAAAGGATGAAATTTCCTTTTTCTGTCAAGGAAACAGCTATTCAGTAAGAAAACAAAATATGGTTGTGAAGAATAAAAGACATCATGCCAGCAACGGTGCTCTCTAAGTAGTGATAGACCTGTTCCTTCTAAGTTATATATATAAAAAAAACAAAACAAATGGCTGAGTACTATTATTTAGGAAAAAACAAAAAACAAAAAACATCCAGTAACACTTTATTTTTAAAAATCATTAATACTGTGCTTAGCCATAGCCAAACTTTGGGCAGAGTGTAGGGAATCTAATGAAAGAAGTGGGAGATAGTAGGACCTGGGGAGGACAGGAGCTCCACAGGAGAGCAACAGATCCAAAAAGTCTGGGCACAGGGGTCTTCTCTGAAACTGATACTCCAGCCAAGGACCACTCGTGGAGATGGACTGAAACCCCTGCACAGAGGTAGCCTATGGCAGTTCAGTATCCAAGTGGGCTCCATAGTAATGGGGACAGGGACTGTTTCTGACATGAACTGATTGGCCTGCTCTTTGATCACCTCCCCATGAGGGGGAAGCAGCCCTACCAGACCACAGAAGAAGACAATGGAGCCACTCCTGATGAGACCTGATAGACTAGGATCAGAGGGAAAGGGAGAAGAACCTCTCTTATCAGTGGACTGGGAGAGGGACACGGGTGGGGAAGAGGGAGGGTGGGACTGGGAGAGGAGGAGGGAGGAGGTATAGGGGGGGATACAAAGTGAATAAGCTGTAATCAATAAAAAGAAATAAAACATACTGTGAATAGCAACAAGGCAACACTCCCTCCATTCCAGCCCCACATATGCTGTGATGCAAAGCTTAGCAGCAAAGGGCAGATTCAGTCAAGATGACCAGCGCAAGCTTGGCTCTGGGACAATGACTGGTAGGTTACAGTGCAGCAATAAGAGAATTGGTTGTAAACAGGTTGGGAGATTGGCAAAAATACGAGTCTGTAATTGGGCCTGTCAAAATTAATGTACAAAAAAAAATCCTCAGATGCCTGAGAACCAAAGAACATTCTGCAAGGCTAGAGTTCACAGATGTATACGTAGGTGTTATTAAGCCTTCAGTTCAACTTAAATATACTGCCTTGGCTTTCAGAAGATGAACACGTATCTCTGGTAGTTGAAGAAAAGCTGCGAGTTGAGGCAAGATCTCTTTCAGCTCTGTTTAACTACCTATGTTCAAAGCAGCTTGGCCACATCTATTTATACACAGTGACAGAGCAGTCGGTGGACAGTACTTCTTACTGCTGTTAATAGAAGCCTAGAAATGTGGCACCGTCATAACCACGCACAGCACATGACTCCGAAGCTGTTGAAATGGGGCTTGTGTGCTGAACAAATTGGATTGTAAATTTTATTTCATTTTAATTAAATTAGAAGGACTGATACTCAATGTAGGCCATAGAAATCTTCGTTAAAATTTATTTGGAAGCAGACTAGAAACAAACTGGAAAACAGTCTTGTGTCTGGAACAATTTAAGTACCTGAATTATGCTTTTTCAAGTATAATTTTATGAATTCTAATCTTTGATTCCAAGTTAAAAAAATCATTCAATTAATACATGTAGTAGTAAAAAAATGCACATCATTTAAAAAGATTCATATAAAGGCAACTTAAAATCTTTTGTGGATGCTACTTATGTTGTATATTGTGCTTAATTATTAAACGCTTATATTTTTAACATATGAGTAGATAAAATCATTACAATTTTACAGTTTTCATGTGTGTGTGATTCACATGCACTTCTTTTTTTTTCCAGAGTTGGATATTGTTTTATTCAGAGCTTGGCTCTCCCCACCCCTCAGCTTTTGTACAGACCCAAGAAGACTCTTAAAAATCTGCTGAGTCACACTGACTTCTAGTAACTATTTCACCAGGTGGCCTTCCTTCCAGCAGCCTGAGAAGGGTGGAAAAGCTATCCGTCTGTAGATTGTAGATTGCAATACAGAGCCCAAGCCAGGGAAGGAGGGTATCTCCTCGGGCATGGAGGGCAGCCTGGGGTATGAAGCAAAACCCAAAACAGGACAAGCAAGAAGTTGGGAAGATGGGATGTAAGTGTTCATTCAGACCAAAGGAGAGTATCCTGTTGGGGACAATTAAATAATGATAACTGGGCACACAGCAGATTTTATATGAAAGAGGTTTATTAGATGGAGATGAAGAGAGAGAGACAAAGAGAAGGAGAGCAGGATATGGGGGGGGGGGAGGGAAGAGCGAGAGGGGGTGCCCCAACAGAGAAAGGGGAGAAGGCAAGAGGGAGCAAGAGCCAAGAGGGGGACTACATAGCAGGCTGGTCCCTTTAAGGAGGAAGGTAACCACACCTTCTAGGTGTGACCACCTGGCCAGCACACATGATGACATCATAGGTTGCCAGGCACCCCAGAAGCAGGTGCCAAAATACTTACATTCCTCCCTTTTCCTATAATTAAAAAATGAGGAATTTGGGCTGCTTCTCATGTAAGATAAATTAAAGTATATAAATTTATGTTCATTGGAAGCAGCTCTTGGTTGCCATGCAAGGGGTTAAGAGAGAGTGAAGAAATAATAGCAACAAAATGGCCAGATTACATGGTAGAGAGGAGGAAGGGAAGCCTCTGCCCTGGAAAATTTAGGGTGGAGTGTTGCCAATAGAGAGTTGCCAGCCATGCAAGGCAGCAGGTAGGGACTGAGGAATGCTGGGAGAAACTGGAGCTGCTTGTCCTGGACCTGAAGCACACCATTCCAGCCTTTTGTTAATAAGTGAATAAAGGGCGCAGATTCTCTTCTGGCTACTTCCTGCTGACACGAGGCGGGGGGGAGGTCAAAAAGCTGAAATGCTGGCCAAGTCCAGGAAGAACAGGCTGTTTTGATGCTGTCCAGGGTCTGCAAGAACATCCATGGCTGGGAGGGAAAGTGCAGGTCCAGCCTGATGGGAGTCTGCGAAGTCAGAGTCGAACACTTGTGGTGGCTGCCTTGGTGCTGTTGTGGATGTAGGAAACACCTGGGTCTGGCAGGACATTTTTGTGAAATCTTGGGTCTGGTTCATTCTCTCCAGGGCTGTTCCAAGATCTCTGCTCCTGTTCCTCCAAACTCTCTCTCGCCTTTTTTCCTCTCACTCATTTCCTGCCCTCTGGCTTCTCCCAGCTCAACATTGTGGCTCTCACATGCACTTCTTTGTATTGATATGCATGCACAAAGGTAAGAGGAAGGGCATCCTGCTCTGCAACTCTGTCTTATTCTCTTGAACACATCTTCTTACTGAACTTCCGGCTAGCATGGTGGCTAGCCAGCCCCAGCCATTCACCTGTCAGCGTCTCCTCCTGCAACTGTCTTTCACAGCGCTGGAGTTACAAGCGTGTGTGATAGCGTGTGTTTTCTATGTGGTGTTAGGGGTTGGCACTCATGTTCTCAGGCAATCAGTCTTACCCTCTGAGCCTTTTCTCCAGGCTCCAGTTTTGTTTTCTTTATTCTGTTTACTTAAAAACTATTAATGTATTATTTTTTTGGTATTTACAGAATACATATACATACTGGAAAACTTTCCTCATGCAGGAGACATATCCAACTACTTAAACTTGAAAACCTTCTGAAAAGTTCTTGAAACTGAAGAAAATTAAGACAATCCATTATTTTTCTATAAAGTAATACTAAGTGTTCTCCCTGCACACAGTGTCACAAAATATCAAGGTTACCAAAGGAGAAAAGAGACAAGCCAACCTACTCATTTAAAGATGAAGACATGAACACCAAGTTCAAAAAAAATATGCATTCACATAGCAAAAGAGAAGTAATAAAAGTGATTGGCAAATTAACATGTAATTTAAATATTTGTTTTTGAAGTTAGTTATGCTTCTTAATAACTGTGCCTTTATTAAAGCTGAACACTATCCAATATGTGATTTTCTTTTAATCTCTAGAAAAGGTCATAAAGATTAGTCTCCATCCAGCCACTGCAGGGAAATAAGTGCCCATTGTTCATGTGTGAATATTCCCAAGATTCTGTGAAAAGCCACATTTATTTTGCATATTTCACATATTTGAGCACTTTAATCAGAGAAACCTTGAAAAGGTTGTAAAATAAGCTTTATCGTCATATCTGAACTGTTTCAAGTGCATCTCAGAATATGCCTTCTATGCAGTCAGTCCCAGTCACTCTCAGATGCACAAGAGAGCTCTCAAGAGAATACCTGTCAGATTTAATTAGTTCACTTTGGGACACAGTGGCTGGTTGCCACTTAAACCAGTAAGTATCCTAGGAATGTCAGAAGGTAGACTCATGCAGTCTTGCCAACAATGACTAAACATGGGCAACGATAGACTTGTCCAAGTACAAAGGGGAAAACCCATAGGATCCAGCCCTACACATATACAACATAACACAACAACACAAAAACTACAGGCAACTGAGGAATGCAGACGGTAGGAGGAACACTCTTCCTTAGGAAAGCACACACAAATTGGTCATCTATTACCAAGTACTGGGCCTTGCAGACAGATATATAAAGAACAATATACAGACTGAACAGGTTATATTTAAGTATACATAGGTGTAAACATATATTTATTTAGTAGCCATTAATGAGAAAAAGAGATCATAAATTTGTAAAACAGGAAGGAGAGTCATTTTGGGAGATTTGGAGTGAGGAAAGCATAGGGTTAAATGATGTAATTATGGTCTCAAAATAAGAGAAATAATTGAAAAAATTTAAGTCCTATGCAGCAAATGTTATCACATAAAAACTCATATCACACGAATATTAAGCTTGTTCAAATGCCATTAGCTCCTTAATACAAATAATAATAAAAAGAGAATATGACCTGGATAATTTAGTAAGAGAGATAACAAAAAGGTAACTGTGAGCTTGCTAAAGGCAGGAAGAGTGTGGCTGTCATGGAAATCTGTGGCAGTCTGCCTTTTCAGTTGTTCGGAAAAGTCATGGGTCCCAGATAGGTAGAGACACTGCATTACTTTTCTCACTCTAACATTAAAGGAAGTTAACAGCATAGGCACTAAGGAAAATGCACTGCAATTGTTTTCAGGCCCTGCTAGGACCAGCAGAAAGGTATGGTATATAAGGGAAACTGCCAAGTTGCACGGGTGATCACTCATTGGAAACATGTGGTCCAGAAACTGCCAACAGGTACTTGGTGGCTCTTTAGCAGAGAAAGCCTAAGCTTTTAAGCAAGAACAAGTCTTGCTTCCTGGTCCCCACTGGCCATTACCTTATGGACTAGTTTGAAAAAGAAAAATTCTGGTCGCAAAGGAGGCTGGACTTGGAACCACAAAGTCCTGGGTTGACAGAACTGAAGGGGCTTGATCATGAGGCTCTCTGACCTAATGGAAAACAAGATAGAACTGGTAACAGCCATTGGTATTAGTTAGATTGTCAGTGCTTCTCATCCTAGCAGGAAGGAACTGGAAGTAGACCGGGTGTTCAAGGTTAACCCTGGCTACATAGTTAGCTCAAGGCTAGCCTAGGATACCTGAGACTCTGTCTCAGAAAGGAGAAAAAGAAAATAGTCAACTTAAATATGTGGTTTTTGCAAAGCTTTGCTCCTAGAAGGTATTGATATGATTTTGTACGAGATTTACTCCTGTAAACGACAATTGGCAATGTCTACCCAATACTGCTGGTAATCTTCTGCAGGAGAGAATTATGATGGTGAAAATTTTAGAAGAATGATGAAGATGGAGAAAGATACTTCAGCTTTAATGTGCCCAAGATTTACTAGAATTTACAATCATGAGTTTTTGTAATAAAACTGAGACTCCAAGTTTCTGGTCATAAAAGGGTTGAGAAAGCATGTATACATCTCTTCACACTTTCCTGGAAAAATTGCTTTTCAGTAGTGTGGAAGGACTTATCCTGGGTTTGGACAAAGGCCACTAAGCCATTTCATCGTGTGTGGATTTCAATGAAAATGGCCCATAAAGAACAGTTCATAAAGAATGGCACAATTTGAAGGTGTGGCCTTGTTGGAGTACTGTGGCCTTGGTGGAGGATCTGTGTCACTAGGGGTTAGGCTTTAAGGTTCTAAGTGCTCAATCCAGGCCCAGTGGTACCCTCTCTTCCTCCTGCTGCTTGAAAATCCAGATGTAGAGCTCACAGCTAAGTCTCCAGCATCATGTCTATCTGAGTCACCATACTTCCCGCCATGATGACAATGAACTAAATCTCTGAAGCTGTAAGCCAGCCCCGATTAAATGTCTTCCTTTATAAGAGTTGCCGTGATCATGATGTTTCTTCATAGCAATAAAAACGCTAAGGCATATCATCTCCTAAGCTCAGAAGGTGCTGACATTCTAGTTAAATTTTTGTTTTTCCCTCTATTACAATTTTATGAACGCTACTTCTCCTTTGAAGCCCTTCAAACAGAGCCATAGTGATTGACTTATTTAATACTATCATCACAAAATATACCTACCTAAATGATCATCTTTTAATAAATGTAATCTAAACAGATTTCCTCTGTCTTCAACATGCAACCCACTCTTTCACTCATTGCCCGTGATGTTCTTCTGTCTGCAACACTATTCTTTCAAATTATCTACCTGCCAAACCGTATTTCAGGAGTCAAACTTACATGACTGTTCATGGACTCCTCCACGAGTCTTAGCTGAAGCGTTGTCTTTCTTAGTCCTGTCCTCACTAAAAAAAAGAATACTGTAGGCAGTTTCAGTTTTATTCTTTAGTATTCATTGTCTTCTATTGGCTGTCCAAGACTTGCATCACGAGCAGTTTTTTAAATTTCATGATTGTTTATAGGACTTTTATAGCTGTGTTTTTATAATCTTTCCTTTTTTCCTTGTAGTTCAGATTTCAATAACTAGTTACATGGTTTCACATTGACTTTTAGATTCTTGCCCCTTTTTGTTTACATATTACCTACACCAGGGTAATTTTCTTCCTAGAACTGTATATTTTCCTGCTTTAGTACATTTTTACATTGTTCTCTCTTCTCAGAGAGCCCACTGAACCCTACTTTCACTCCAAATCTGTCACACCCATCTTGAAATATTTCTGATCATAGAAAACACTCATTTTCACATGTGACTCTGTACTCAGAGAAACAAAAATTTAAGCAACAAAGTTATGTCTTATTTATTTCTGCACACATTCTATATTTATTGTGTTTACCTGTGACCAATTTGACCCTAATGTGGAAATTCCACAAAATGTAGTGTAATAGTTTGATGTAACTGATTTAATCTGTCAGTGTTTTTAAGTCAAGGTAAAATGTTATTTGGAGATGAAATTAGTTAATGTTTGTGCTTTGCAAATTGAATCTTTTGCTAAGTACCTTACTTCAATCTCATGTCTTTTCATGTCCACAGGCAAGTCCAGGCTAGAAGGCACACAGTAGCCTCCAGATGTGTTTGGGCCCTGCAGTTCCTCTCTACTTCTGTCCCCTTCCCCTTCTTTGAGGATCTAGGTGGCAGGTGATCAATCAGAGATATTCGATCTCATCACAAACAGCTTTGTCCAGACCTACAAGGAATCCATCCCTTACTGACACACCAGAAATCCTACCTCTTTCCAGACATGCTGTGAGTCCTAGCCCCTTTCAGACATGCTGTGAGTCCTAGCCCCTTTCAGACATGCTGTGAGTCCTAGCCCCTTTCAGACATTTGGTGAATCCCACCTTGTGCCACCCTCTTCAAGGTGGCTGGTATTTTTTATTTCCTGTTTTATCCATAAGAGAAATAAAAGCAAACAGTTCTTCAACTTTTCAAAGCTTCTTATGGCCCATGAGAAACAATACCTGTGCCAAATGCTTAGAAATCTTTGTAATAAAATTTAGTTAAAACTGAGATTCAATGAATAAACAAATAACTCTTTCCATATGAGAGCATCGGCTGCTGTGCCATTTTCTGCTGCCCTGATGGTACTGCTCTATTAACTTAAGCAGTATGAATTCTAAGAGGGGGAATTCTGTTTTTGAGGTGACCTTATCTCTCACAGAAAGATTATTTCATCCAGATTCTTTTGTCACCGGAACAAGGTTGAGGAACACTCATATTCTTCTTGCTATCCTGTTTCCAGAGACAAAATCTTGTTAGCCTAGTTTTTACTCAGAAAATGAAAACACTTATAGTAGTTTATCTTTGACTGTAATTAGTCTTAATTAATGAAATCTTCATATAAACTTTTCCTGGCCAAAAATCAAGCTCAAATAGCTATTTTTTTTTAGTATATTAGCTAAAAGTTAGACCATTTAACACTATTTACTCATCTGTCCAGAAAACAAGTGACAATACATATACTCCGATGAGTAGCAAGCAAAATGACAATTTTATATACAAACATTTTCATAAAGTTTATAATTAATTTATAAATTAAGACCTGTAAAATTTTTCACAGTAATATATATTATTTTCTTTGGAAATAGTATGTATTGGAAGAAATCCTTCATATTTAAGCTTGGTACCAACTTTAAACATATTACTCTGTCATTAACACATTTCCAATCAAAACACATATTTTTGAATTGCCAGAAATACATTTTTGGCTGTGTTAGATTAACTTTGAATATAAGCGTAGGTCAATACTAAATGATATTTAGCATTGTTTTATTTCAAGGGGAATCACATAAAATAATTTGAGAATTACAAAGTGCCACGTAAATTTAATATACAATTGCTACAAAATGCCATCAAAATAAATAACTGAAATTAATATGAATTTTACTGTAATAGTTAAACCATACATCTTCTTTTGCTTAGTATTATAGTTTTTACTTAAATGTTTGACCTTAGTTGAAAATTTTCATTCTTTAGAGTCTTAAAATCACTTATCACTTATTTAAAATAAGCTATAAATTTCAAAGGCATAAATTCATAAATAATACTAACACATATGGCAATAATTATCAGAGAATAGATTTTTTCTTCTGTGAGTAGACAGTATTTGACCATTAAGAAAAATGGATAGCTGCTGGTTTACTTTTAAGCAATGACTGAGGGTTCTATCATTGCTCACTCCAGGCCTTATTACTTGAGCCTTTAACTTGGCAGCAAATGAGGAGCAGTGACTGGCCTAGGTCCTCAGAAGTCTGGTTTTTTTTTTTCTTCCATTTATGATTCATGATAAACCAGGGGAATGGCCCTCTGAAAACTTGACACAATGTCTGCTTTGTAGTAATACAAATCCAAGAACACATCAAATAGATCATTCACCATCATCAAGTAGGATTCAGCCTACTGATGCAAGGATGCTTAATATAAGAAAATACATTGTTGTAAACGACTATTAGTATTTACTGTTGATATATCTTCTGGTAAAGCTGCTATTAATCCTAAACAGCTGTATAACCAAATCACCACATAGAGACTGGGTTTATTTAGTTAACCTAGAACACATGCTGGGCAATAGCTACTCCCTCCTAAACCTCCAATACCTTCTAGTTTTCTAACATTTAGATTTTACCCATTATACTTGCTTTTTGTTCATTCTCCCCATGCTGTTCCACGATCTCTCCTCCAGCTCTCCTCCTCCTAGCTCTCTGGCTCTCCTCGCCTTCTCTCCTCCCACTCATTTCCTCCCTCTGGCTCCTCCCACTGCTTAACATTGTGTCTAGTTGCTTTATTTTGGCTTGTTTACAGAGTTGAGACAGGATGCTTAGAATAAGTATCACAATACAATATCCAGATTGAAACCAGAGAGTGGGGTGGGGGGAGAAATCAGCATTTGAATGAACAAGGGTAAGGTGTATACATTCCAAGGGAACATTATAACAACAATACATTAATGAAATCTACCATATAAACAAACTGAAAGAAAAAATCACATGATCTACCATATAAACAAACTGAAAGAAAAAAATCACATGATCATCTCATTAGATGAAGTAAAAGTCTTTGACAAAATCCAACAACCTTTACGATAAAAGCCTTGGAGAGATCAGTAACACAAGGCACACAGCTAAACCCAAAAATAGAGCAAGCCAACTTAAATGGAAAGAAACTTAAAGTGATCCCATTAAACTTAGGGACAAGACAATGCTGCCCACTCTCCTCCATATAGTACCTGAAGTTCTAGCTAGAGCAATGAGACAAGTAAAGAAGATAAAAGGAATACAAATTGGAAGGGAAGAAGTTAAAGTATCCCTATTCACAGATGACATGATAGTATACATAAGTGACCCCAAAAATTCTACCAGAAAACTTCCACAGCTGATAAACACCTTTAGCAAAGTGGCTGGATACAAAATTAACTCAAAAAAATCAGTAGCCCTCTTGGAAACAAAAGAGAAATGGGCTAAGAAGGAAATTAGGGAAACCATACATTTCACAATAACCACAAAACCCATAAAGTACTTTGGTGTAACTCTAACCATTCAAGTAAAAGAATTATATGAAAAAAAAATCAAGTCTCTGAAGAGAGAAATTGAAGAAGATATCAGAAGATAGAAAGATGTCCATGCTCATGGATTGGTAGGATTAACATAGTGAAAATGGTCATCCTACCAAAAGCAATCTACAGATTCAATGCAATTCCCATCAAAATATCAACACAATTCTTTACAGACCTTGAAAGAATAATTGTCAACTTCATGTGGAAAACCAAAAAAATCAAGGAGAGCTAAAAACCATCCTTACAATAAAAGAACTTCTAGACGTATCTCCATCCTTGATCTCAAGCTGAAGTATACAGCAACAGTAATAAAAACTGCATGGTACTGGCATAGAAACAGATTGGTAGATCAATGGAATAGATCCCAAAACAAATCCACATTTCTAACAACACTTGATTTTTAGCAAGGAAGGAAAAATCATACAAAGGAAAAAAATTAGTATTTTCAACAAATGGTGCTGGTCTAACTAGGTATCTACATGTAAAAATGAAAATCGATCCATATTAATCACACTCCCCTAAACTAAAGTTCAAGTGGATCAAACACCTCAGCATAAAACCATATACACTAAGACTACTGGAGAAAAAAAAAGCAGGGAAGAGCCTTGAACTCATTGGCACAGGAGACAACTTCTTGTACAGAACACCAACAGCTCAGGCTCTAAAATCAACAATTAATAAATGGCACCTCCTGAAACGGGAAAGCTTCTGTAAAGCAAAGGACACTGTCAATAAAACAAAACAACAGCCTACAGACTGGGTAAAGATCTTCGCCAATCCTTCATCCAACAGAGGGTAATTATCCAGAATATATAAATAACTCAAGAAATTAAATACCAAATAATCCAATTAAAAATGGGATACAGAGCTAAAAAGAGAATTCTCAACAGAGTAATATTGAATGGTGGAGAAACATTTAAAGAACAAGTAACAGGACAGGAGCCTACACAGAGGGCCTCTGAAAGACTCTACCTAGCAGTATATCAAAGTAGATGCTGAGACTCATAACCAAACCTTGGGCAGAGTGCAGGGAATCATATGAAAGAAGGAGGAGTTAGTATGATGTGGAGAGGACAGGAGCTCCACAAGAACCTAATATATCTGGGCACAGGGGTCTTTTATGAGACTGTATTTCCAACCAAGGACCATTCATGGATATAACCTGGAACCCCTGCTCGGATGTAGACCATGGTAGCTCAGTAGTCAAGTGGGTGTTCCCTAGTAAGGGGAATAGGGACTATTTCTGACATGAACTCAATGTCTGGCTCTTTGACCTCCCCCCAACTCTGAGAAAGGAACAGCTTTGCTAGGCCACAGAGGTGAACATTGCAGCCAGTCCTGAGGAAACCTGATAAGCTAGGGTAAGTTGGAAGGGGAGGAGATCTCCCCTATCCGTGGACTTGGAAAGGGGCAGAGAGAAGATGAGCGAGGGAGGGTGAGATTGGGAGGGAATGAGGGAGGGGTGTACAGCTGGGATACAAAGTTAATAAACTGTAACTAATATTTAAAAAATAATAAAAAAGAAAGGAATGGGAAAAAATGCTCACTGTCCTTAGTCATCAGGGGAATGTGAATCAAAACAAAGCTGAGATTCCATCTTCCACCTATCAGAATGGCTACGATCAAAAAATCAAATGACAGCACATGCTGGGGAGAAGATGGAGAAAGAGGAACCCTTTGCCATTGCTGGTGGGTGTGTGCACTTGTACAACCATTTTTTAAATCAATCTGGCATTTTGTCAGAAAATTGGGAACAGCTATACCTCAAAACCCAGCTATACCACTCTTGGGCATATACTGAAAAATGTTCCACCATACAATAAGGACATTTGCTCAACTATGTTCATAGCAGCTTTATTCATAATAGCCCAAAACTGGAAACAACCCAGATGTCCCCCAACCGAAGAACGGATTATATATTTGTTATTAAAATACTAAACTTGACCAATTGAATAAATTTAAAAATTAACCTCTCTATCTCTTTCCATGAAATGTTCACACACATATCATTTTTTTTTTTTTACCAAATACACACTTGATTTATAATCTCCTGGGAAAAAAACCTCAATATACCATAGAGTATGCAAGGAATCAAAATTGTATGTATATATATCTATGTATTTTAAGTCATAATTTAAATAATTCCAAAATATTTGACTACTCAGTAGAAGAAATAACTATCTCCAGTGTTCTCTATTCAATTCCACATATCTGAGTCTATGCTTTATAAATCTTTCAGGCAACTGAAAGATACAATTCAAGCATAAAATATAACTTAAAATTGATTATATATACAAATGGTTGTTTAACATTTCAACTTTGGTTTTTCAGGACATTCAAAGTGTCTGGAAGCATATTCAAAGCTAAATAATTTTAGATATAAATCTTCTAATTAAAATTGGATGTTAGAGTCCCAGGACAGCCAGAGCTACAGAGGAAAACCCTGTCTCAGGAAGAAAGAAAAAGATAGATTGTTTTGAGGCATAATTTGTAAAGGAAGGTAATAAATTAAATGAGGTTTTGTCTTTCAGAATTTTTTAGAAAGCATTCACAGACATTACTCCCAAAGACCTGATCTTCCTTGTAGGCTTTAAGTTAAGAGCACAGACATTGCCCCTGGAGCTCTCTATCTGGGTAGAGAGGTTACGTTCTCAAAGAACCATAAGTGAACCCTGTTAGGGAGAATGCTCTTCATCTGTTATTTCTTCCAGAAGAGTCTGAGGGCTTAGGATATCACTTAATAGAATAATTTGTCAACAGTATAGATACAAAACCAACTCTAAAAGACACCGCTTGGATATTCTGAATAACTTTCCACAGCAGTGAGTTGATCACAGAGTGTTTGGCATTTTCCTTTAACGAGAGAATATTGTTGGCTAGGGTACGGACCATGGATTCAGCTTGTGCTAAGAAGAACTGAATGCCAGGGTAAAGGGCATGATCAAGTGAACTAGGGTACAGGTCCCACACCAGTTAAGATGGGCTTATGTACAAGGTTCCTCTGTTCTCAGCATCCTCGTTCATGAGACACGTGGGACAGAGCAATAGCTATTTGCCTTTCTGTTGTTTGAAACATTTAGGATGTGGGTGTAGACTCTGATGTCATCCGTTGACTAAGAGACTACATCCCCCGTGTCATGTGAGACATGAGAATCTTTACACAGAGAGGAGGGTTTAATCTGGTTTGGCGTAGCTGGAGCTGGTCAGAACTATACAGCTACAGGGTGGCCAGGCGTACAAAGCAGAGGACAGAAGCAGCAGACTTCTGGCTGGTCTTATTTCCCATTCATCCTTGTCTTGTAAGGAGGCGTGTAACCTACTCTGGGGGAATGGTGCTCCCTCCAAGGGAACTTGTGCTCCATCAAATTGAACTGCTGGTGTCTGGGGGTTTCCTGCCATGTAGATGCGAACCATAAATTTAACCCATCGTACTCAAGCATCCAATCTTTTATAAGCAATTATTATGTACCATATTTTGAATACTGTTTTACATTAATCAAACCTTAAATTTTCTTTAAAAAAATTGGATATTATAATCTGATAATCCACACATCTTTTAAGATAGTTTTCATGATAAAAATTAGAAATTATTACAAGTATCAAAAATGTGCTATTTTTACATTTCTATTTAAATGTTTTATTTAAATGTTAAAAGTTATAATAATTTTTAAGAAGAATATGAACTTCAAATGAATATAGCAAAGCTCTTTTTTAGAAGATGAGTGTGAAAGAAGAGGAGTAGTAAATTATGAGTCATCATCTTGCCATAATTCATAACAATTCTATTGAGTGGATATTAGCACTCTATGAGTCCTATAAAAATGAAGAATACAGAATATTAATGCCTCTTTTTGCAAAAAAGAAATATTTCTGTATGATATCAGCTTAACAGCATGTTCTGGCTTTATACATTGCCAACTTCAATCAGAAAGTCATAGGACCATCCAGAATGGAACATTCTCCTTTACCTATTTACAGGAATTTGTTCATGCTTTCACTTCAAAATATAGCATAGGACACTATAATCTTTGCTTCAGTCTCATTAGGCTTATAATTATAGCTTTAAGTAAAATATATTTACATCATTTCTCCCCTTGTCTTCCTAAACTGTCTAATCTTTCCCATTTTCCCTTTCTCTAACCTGCCCTATGCTTTTTCGACTCATCAAATCAATGGCCCCTTTTTTATTTGCTATTATCATGACATACAGCTATTAATGCATATATAATTGCAACCTTCTAAGTCTGTTTAGTGTTGTTAGTATGTATAAAATTTCATGACTGATAACCTTGTGCTAGATAAAAAATGAGTAGTCAGAGTCTTGGGAGATACTATTCTCTCTCTCCCTCTCTCAAACATTAGCCACCTAAAGTTCTTTGTGGGTGAGAACTTGTGAGTTTTCCCCTTTCTGTGCTTGAGTTCTTATTGGTGTTGGCATTGTTCAGGTAGTAATATTTACTTTTTCATTGTTTTGTAAGCTGGTGGAATCAGGTATCTGTGTCCCAGGGTTTTAGGATCCAGCACTGTAGTTCTTTCATATAATCCTTTGGATTCTACTTTCAAATTTAAAGCACAATGACAAAGTAGGTTATACTATACAGTGACCATATACTTGGTCACAAAGCAAGCCTCAACAGATACAAGAAGATTGAAATAATCCCTTGAATCCTATCTGATCACCATGGACTAAAATTGGAGCTCAACAACAGAAATAACAAAAAGCCTACACACACATGGAAACTGAACAACTTGCTACTAAATGACAGCTGGGTCAGGGGAGAAATAAAGAAAGAAATTAAAGTCTTCCTAAAATTCAATGAAAATGAAGGTACAACATACCCAAACTTATGGGACACAATGAAAGCAGTGTTAAGAGGAAAGTTCATAGCTCTAAGTGCCTTCAAGAAGAAACTCGAAACATCTTATTCAAGCAACTTAATGGCTCACCTAAAAGCCCTAGAAAAAAAAAGAAGAAGCAGACAAACCAAAGAGGAGGAGATGGATGGAAATAAACTCAGGGCTGAAATCAATGAATTAGAAACAAATAAAACAATTCAAAGAATCAATGAAACCAAGAGCTGGTTCTT
>CM053747.1:4169196-4208286 GCA_028658305.1 Pachyuromys duprasi
ATAATATATCTTGATTATAGTTTCCCCTCACTCCACTACTCCTAGCTCCCTCATACCTTCTCACTGTCTCTGGAAAACAAGAAGGCTTCTAAGAGATAACAACGAAACATGACAAAATAAGACATAATAAGATGAAGCAAAAACTATCATATCAAAGTTGGACATGTCAACCCAACTGGAGGAAAAGAGTCCCAGGAGCAGGCACAAAAGTTAGAGATCCACTGATTTTCACAGTCTCTTAGTATAAAAACACTAAGCTAAAGTTATTTAATTTAAACTCTTTAAAATGATCACAGTCGTATTTCAAATATGACCTAAAAGTTGATGCATCATGGGAACTAAAACTGCAAGGTAAATATCACAATATACAGTTTCAAGCAAAGGGCTTCACTTAATTGTTTCAGATGATTCTGAACTTTCTATTTTTTATTCTCAGAAATACTACAAAATATAAGAATGATTGACTCTGGCAATGAATGAGATATAAACTGTGACACTGAGAATTTTATCAAGTCCTAACATCCCTACTATTTTATTCAAATAACAACACAAATACATTTTATTCATTGAACTAATTTTTACTACTTCAGTATACTTTAAAAATATTTGCAGTTATTGGGCACTGTAAATTTGCTAAGACTCTTTGGTTTTGGTTTGTTTGTTTGTATGTTTACTTTTTTCTATATTTGAACCACGGCACACAGTGAATACTAAAATGTTCCATCCATTGTTACAAGAAGATGGGCCATACTTTATTGACTAGACTATTCTTAGTAAATAAGTATTTTTTTGAAAGTTAGAGGAGGATAAGATGTATTTTTCTGTGTCACTTTTTCCATTTCCTTGGTTATTTATTATTTTAAAGGTAAAATGAACTTTTTGTTGAAATATTGACATTAAACTAAGTATTTGCTGAGTGTGTACTATGTGTGTACATGGATTTCAAAGCTGAAAATAGTGAAAATGACTTGTGGGAAACAACAAATAAAACCATCTTTGGAAAAAGCAAGAGGAAGAGACAGTGAGCTCCAACAGCTTGACAATAGGCTGAAGAGATGGCGCAATGGTTACAACTGCTGGTTGCTCTGCCCGAAGATTGGAGTTCTTTTCGTAGTACTGACATTAAACATCTCACAAAGGACAATAACTTCATCTTTGAGGATTGTAGTCCTCTTGGGTCCTCTAGGGACACTCATAGACATGAACGAATACACACATAGAGAGATTCTCATGCACACATATAAACAGAAGCTAAGCATAAGTCTTTATGTATATAAAAAGATAGAGGCAGACAGAGGTCAAGTCCCATAGAGCACAGTCAAGTGAATAGCACTGATTGACTAGAAGCATCATGAAAACAACTTCGAAAATACAAGATTCTCCAAAAAAAATCTATGTAATAGACAATTTGACAAAAGCTGATCTTTAATGAAAATATGGGTTGAATTCCAATGATGTTATTATAAAGGGATAGGGGATAATAAGCAGAATGGTGCGGGAAACAGACTGTTGTGCAGATTCCCAAGGGCAAAATCCATACTAGGAAACACTACTGCTTTATACTGATCATCACATTGTTTAAAAACTTGTATGTTTTATTTATAGAAAAATTCTGATTGAATGCAATATGTCTTTATTGGAAGCAGGGGTAGTATACACTGTGTTCCTTGGTGGATATCCCAGGTCTGGAAGCCTCTATGTTAACACAAGATTCCCAAGCTCACACTCTGCCTCTCACAACAACGTGGTTTGTCTGCTTTCATGGTTGCCCATAAGTCACAATGCATGGTTTCCATTACTATTCCAATACATGATTTCAGGGATCCTTTGCAACTATTTTTTTCATATGAACAGTTCTAGTCATTCACTTCCCAGAACAATAACAAGTTTAGTTGAAGTTATGGAGTAGAGATAATTGGTATTGTCTATTGGGAGATGTAACGACACTAGTCTGTCTATATGTAAAAAAGACATGTATGTTTTTTTCATAAAGATGATAGAACTATTTATTGGGGAAAAGATAAAATGTCAGGAAATAGTTTTAGAAAAACTGGATATCCACATCTATAAGAATGTCAAGTGACAGAACACGCAGAAGAGAATGTGGAGAAAGGGGAACACTCTTCCATGGTTGGTGGGAGTGGAAACTTATACAACAATTTTGGAAATCAATCTGGCATTTTCTCAGAAAATTGGGAATATCTCTACATCAGGACTCAGCTATACCACTCCTGGGCATATACTCAAAGGATATTCTACCATACAACGAGGACACTTGTTCAACTATATCCATAGCAGCTTTATTCATAATCTTGAAACAGCCTAGATGTCCCTCAGCTGAAGAATGTATAAAGAAACAGTGGTGCATTTACAAAATGTAATACCACTCAGCTATTTCAAACAAGGAAATAATGCAAATTGTAGGCAAATGGATAAAACTAGAGAAGATCATCTTGAGTGAAGTAACCCAGACCCAAAAAGACACACGTAATATGTACTCACTCATAAGTGGTTTTTAGCCAGATAGTACAAGATAAACAGATTACAATTCACAGACCAAAAGAAGATACGTAACAAGGAGGACCCAAGGGAGGATGCTTAAATCTTACTCAGAAGAGGAAACAGAATATACAGGGAAGTCCTGCAGAGAGAAGAGAAACAGCGGTTTGAGGCATCTCTGTGACAAACTGGAGACCTAAGTCAGGGTAGGCTTCTGGGAGAATATGGGGATGACTTTAGCTAAGACTCCTAGTAGCTGGCGTCATGGAGACTGAAGAGGATACCATCTAACTAGACAGGACTCCTAGTGGAGAGAGTGGAACACCAACACACCCACAGAAAATTTTGACCCAAAATATAACCTGTCTACAAGATATGCATGGATAAAGATAGAGCAGAGATTGAGGGAATGTCCAACCAATGCCTAGCCCAACCTGACACCCACCCCATGGGAGAGAGCCAATCTCTGACATTATTAAGGACACTCTTCTATGTCTGCAGACAGAAGCCTAGCATAGCTGTACTCTGAGGGGGCTCTACCCAGTAGCACATTGAAACAAATATGGGTGAAGCACAGAGTGTCTTGTGGAAAAGTGGGGGAGGGAATGATAAAAGGATTGGAGTAACAATAAGACCAACAGAGCCAACTAACCAAGGCCCAATGGGACTTGTGGAGACTGAAGCACCAGCCTCATTCCATGCACGGACTGGACCTAGGCCTCCTACATAGATGTAGCTGATGGACAGCTCAGGTTTCATGTGGGTTCCCTAGTAAGGACAGTGTGAACTGTCTCTGACATGGATTCTGTTGCCTGTTTTATGATTCCCCCCCACACCCCCCGGCATTGTTGCCTTGCCAGGCCACAAGAAAAGAGGTCACACTCAGTCCTGATTTGACTTGATGAGCTGGAATAGATTTGTTAGGGGAGAGGGGTTCCCTTCTCTGAGGAACAGGTGAGGGAAAATGGAAGAAGAGAAAGGGTGGATGGACCAGGAGGAGAAGAGGAAGGGGCCTCCTATTGTGATGTAAAATGAATAAATAATGGAAAAAGTGTCACTTGATTGTTATCTTTCATCCTGTATGAAAATCAACTCCAAATGGATTATAGACATCAATGTAAGATCTGAAATCCTGAAAACACTTTAGGACAAAGTAGATAAAACATTTCAATATATAAGCAGAGGCAAGAATGTTCTGGAAAGAACATTAGTTGTTTAATAAATAATGCCAACAACTGACAAAGGGGTCTCCTTAAATTCAAAAGCTTCTGCAGAGGAAAGAAAACATAATTTGAAGAGACAGCCTACATGACACGAGAAAAGCTACACTGATAGAAAATTAATATCTTTCAATATCAGCGGACTGGGGGAGGGGCATGGGTGGAGAAGGGGGAGGGAAAGTGAGATTGGGAGGGGAAGAGGAAGCTACAGGGGAGATAAAAGTGAATAAATTGTAATTAATAAAAATTAAAATTAAAAAAAACTTAAACATCCATAAATCAAACTCCTTAATCAGTAAATGGGCTAATGAAACAGACAGTTCTTGAAATATGATTTTTAAAGTGGTTGTACAATTTTACATTCCCATCTGCAATGGAGGAGGGTTCCCCTTTCTCCACATCCTCTCCAGCATGTGTTGTCACTTGAGTTTTTGATCTTAGCCATTCTGATGGGTATAAGGTGAAATCTCAGGGTTGTCTTAATTTGCATTTCCCTGCTGACAAAGGATGTTGAGCATTTCTTTAAGTGTTTCTCTGCCATTTGATATTCCTCTATTGAGAATTCTGTTTAACTCTGTGCCTCATTTTTTAATTGGATTACTTGCATTACTTGTTGCTGTTCTTCAGTTCTTTATATATTCTGGATATTAGCCCTCTGTCAGATATAGGGTTGGTGAAGATCTTTTCCCAGTCTGTAGACTATCGTTTTATTCTGATGATAGTGTCCTTTGCTTTACAAAAGATTTTCAGTTTCATGAAGTCCCATTAATGATTGTTGATTGTAGAGACTGTGCTGTTGGTTCAGGAAGTTTTCTCCTATGCCAATGAGTTCAAGGCCCTTCTGACATATTTAGTGTGTCTCATTTTATGTTGAGGTCTTTGATCCACTTGGACTTTAATTTTGTGCAGGGTGATAAATTCAGAGTTTTATAAGATGCATTTCTTTGAAAATTCTCACACCTAAATAAATAAGCTACTTTTATCACCCAAATGTCAGTGGATGCCACGTCATTTTAGAGTCCATTAGGTTTGCTTCATCGTGGCAGTTGAACTGTTTGTTTACATGGTTTATAAGAAAAACAACCATTTACATGATGATGATGATGTCTGTGTACATCTGCTTGTATGTGTGCGTGTGTGCGCATAACTCCATGCCTGTGTGCACGCACGCATGCGTGTGTGTGTGTTGAACTTAGTAGAGCAAGTTGGCTTCTTCTCAGTGCAGGGCCAGTGCTTACAACACTGCGGTGATCTTGCTCACGGTCTTCACTGGGTTATACACCACTCACGAAGAAAGAAGCCTTCAGCGGATTATTAAGTAGTTGTCTATATGCGGGAAAATTGTCACAAGAGATGCACAAAAACAAGGGGATTTTAGAAGGTCTTGCTGCTTGTTCTGAATGACACAGAGGGCAAGAATGAGAATGCTTTTAACTTTGAAACTTGCAACTTAATTTTAAATGGAGACCCGACATATCTTCTCCGTAACCAGGAATCTTATTGGTATCAGTAACTAAGGTCAAATCATCATCATGAAGCATGGAAATCTAAACCAAGGTTGGATGACAAATCGAATGACTGACACTTACAGACTTGAAAATGTTTATTACAGGCCCTTTTGGTTCGTGTTGCTTAGTATCCTTAACTATTTCACTAGTCAGGTGTAAAAATCCATGAAGATTTGCTTTTTACTTTTTGTATAAGAGTGCTAACAAATCATCTGTATGATGAACACCTTCAGAGGGTACCTCACATTGAGTCAGAACATTAATATCTAACTGTGGAGCTCCAGGTGCTCTCTGATTGCTTTCTCAAACACAAAACCCGAGCCAGACGTGGCTGTAACTGGGGAAAAGTGCAGGAGCATGTCCTTGGGGGCAAAACAAGGCCACCAGGGCAGGGAAGTGTTGAAGGAATAACTCAGTTAAGAGGTCAAAGATACTGTTTGATCAGGCTCTGCCTACAATGCTTTCTCTAATAGCTAGCTAAATAATATATAAACAGCAAATAGAAAAACAAAAATTGCTCATTCTTGAAGTGAACCGAAAGTTTTATGCCTTTACCATTACCCTCCTTTCCACATCCTGTGATGACCTGTGACGACCACAGATTCACTGACCACAACATTTAACAAAATAATAATTTGTTCCACCCTTGTTCTACATATTTAATGGGTATTAATTTAGTAATGCTATTTGTCAAACACTAGAAATCCATTCTCAATGTCACATCACCATTGTCATCAGGGACACCTTATTCCAAATAAATTAGAAAACTCAATAGAAATATGACACAGCAACATAATCTCAAAGTGGCTTGTGACCAGAGCAAAGTGGAGGCTCAACCAGCTAGGTCGTCACAAACAACTCCCTATAGTAAGCAACCAGGTGTCCAGAACCCATCATCTCATTCATGGGCTGTCCTAGAGAAAGAAAACAACATATAAGTCAATCTTGGAACCTCAGCAAGTTACAATAGTCAATTGGTAATGGTAAATAGTTTAATCATAAGCTTTACTTATTAACTTTTTACATGAAGTAAAGTGAGCAAATAGAAATGACAATAACTTTGTTTTGTTAATGCTGGTTTTGACTAGACCCGAGAGTGTAGCTCAATAGCAGAACACTTCCTCAGGGTCCTGGCTTCAATCTACAATACCACACACAAAAACTTCTGTTCATATTTTGAAATGAAAGATGCGTGTAATCAAAAACATTCTTATGGTAACTGCCAAGTGAGCAAGGCATTCTGTCACTAAGCCCTGATACTGGCTAACATGTCTTGAGATGCCTCTAATAATTAGAGGAATTAAAGTCTAAATTATCTTTCCCTTGTGGATACAGCAAAATAAACTCACTATTTAGTGTTAATGTTACAAAATATTTTATTTTATTTAGATATCAATAATTAAACCGAGAATAAATAAAGCTCGTTATAAACGAGTAACAGGTTCAGAGGTGTATGAAATAAAATAGAAACAAAGAACCGTGAACAAAAATTGTTATAGCACTTTAGAATTTTTCCATTTTTTCTATATATATGGTTCTTATGAAGTTGCAGCTCAAAGGTAGCCTATATTCTTTTTTTCCTCTCATCTCTATCAATTTAATCATTTTACAGCCTGATCCCAGTCCCCTCCCTCCTCTCCTCCTAGCCCCACCGTTACACTCCCTTTCTCCATTCCTCCCTCTCCTTCTTCTCAGAGATGGGAAGGGGTAGCCGCCCACCCCATGGCACCTCAGTTCACAGCAGGACTAAATGCATGCTCTCCCACTGAGGCCAGACAAGGCGGCCCAGGTAGAGGAAAGGGCCTGCCGATTTTTCTTTTCACCAATATATGCTATGTATTTCTTGATATTCAAAATATCAAGATTATAGTACTTATATCCTATTTTTTTCAAATATGAAATTGTTAAATATTTTAAAACTTTTAAAGAAAGTGAAATGTTTATAAACAATAATTATCAAAGTAAAGAACAAACACAAAGTTAAACCATGAGAAAAGCACAAATATACTTAAGGGTAATGATTTTCATCCTTCTCCCCCACCCCAGCCCCAGTAAGAAAAACCCCTCAGAAAACATCTCACTCTGAACATTTGCATTGTTTATACTTTAGAAAGTGTTGGTTAATGTACATCCTGGTCCAAATCTCAAAAAGGTGAACCGGAGGCAACAGTGATTTTGATTAAAAAAACAAACCAAAGGAACCTATGAATATATTCAGGTGTCTTCATAGGTCAAGAAAGGCAGCCCTTGAGAACCTAACCCATCTTGATAGGAAAGATCGTTAGATCTTTCAAAGCTTTGCTTGTGGTGCTTATGAGTCGGCTCAGTGGGTAAGAGCATTGTCTGCAAGGACTGAAAACCTTCTCAGATCCTACATGGTGGAACTCTGTTCTTCTGATTGTGCATACATACACACATATATAATACATGCGTGCTCATATATAATCTGAATGTGAAGTGATTTTTGACTGTATACACACATACACACACTCATATCTAGATTTTTAAAGAAATACCTTGGTATAGCTTTGGTCATGTTTGCCCCTCTCTAAGGACTTACAGACACTGCTGGGGTTAGGATTTAGGCACTACAGCCACTGGTAGGCTACCTGGCATTTCTGCAAAGAGTTTTCACTCATGTTTCTGTAACTGCTATGTCACTCACAAACAGAAGGAGGACAGAAAAGTAGAAAAAGTTCTGTTTGGGACGGAGTAAGAGGAAATTCGGACATAAAAATGTAAAAGAAAAGAAAAGTACTTTGGTCAAAATCACATGAAAGTTTTATTATTTATTCATTTTTTTTCAGAGTTTTTTTTTTCTGCATTGCCCTGGATGTATTGGAACTGATTGTGTAGAGCAGGTTGGCCTTGACCTCACAGAGATCCACCTGCCTCTGCCTCCTGAGTGCTGAGATTGAAAGCAATATACCACTCCACTCTGCTAACTCATTACCTTTTTAAGGGCATAAATAATTAAGTTACAGATTATATGAGTGACTATTTCCAGGTAATTGTTCTCTGTGGGCTGTTTGCCTGTGTTTATGTGTTATTGCACACACATTTATAAAAATCAGTAGATTTTATTATTATTTAACTAATTTCGTTAGAAACCTGTTATTATTTCTATATAATGTGTGATTATGCAGTAAGTCAAAATTATGCCATATATTTTCCACCAATGAAAGAAATGATTAATTTCCACCAAGAAATTAGAAAGAGGTGACATATAAAATTTAAGTACCCACAGAGTTTGCTGCATTCTATAGCATCTGTAATAACATGTAAGGAGATTTGATTATATTTACACATTTGGGCTTTGTTTTTATTTTCTCCCAACAAAGCTAGCTCTCTTAGAGTCTGTGTTGTCTGAAGAGACTGGGCTTGTAGCTGCAAAAATGCATGGTTTGCATTATAGGCTAAGTATTGGTTGCTGGTGTCACTGCTCCCATTGAAAAATTGTGAACATAATACATACAGTAACAGCTCTTCCAGAAGCAACCAAGTAGCAAAATTGCATTTCTTGTTTATGAAGCAGCTGCTGAGCACAGTACTTTGTATGAGAACGGAGCAGGTCTCGCTATATACATGAGTGATGAGCAGTACAGCGGGGACTCCTTCTAAAACACACATGTAATTAAGTTATGAACAGCTTAAAATAACTCTTGTTTCCTGCTCCAGGATAAAGAATCACATCCTCTCCCAGCCTGCGAGGCAGTCTACAGGCCTCCACAGACTACTTCTCACCATCCTCCTCCACTGTGCATTCAATCTGCCCAGCCCAGCCCACCTTCTAATTTTCCACACATGTTCCTGTTCCCCACAGTCATCCAAATGCCTCTACACTTTCCCTTTTTTTCAAACCATTGTTCTGTTTGCATTGAATGCATGCTGTCTTCTCAAACCATGTAAGTATCATATATTTTCAAGGCTCAACTGTACTGTTACATAACTTCTAAATTTTCTTTTCTTTTCTTTTTTTTTAGGGCAGTGATGCTGTCTGATACACAACCAGGAGGTTAGGCAGACATAGTGAGCTGTAGCACTCACCAACCACGCTGTCTCAAAGAAAAATCAACACAACCAGAGCAGAGCATTATTAAACAATACTTGTGAGATGCAGTTTTACCTTATGATATTTTCAAATTATGCTTTGTTTATAGAGAGAAGAACCTACATAGAGAGTCAATGAACATCTATATTAAATCTCTCACATCTGGCATCAGGTAAATACAGGAGTTGCTTAGGCAGATACTGTGGAATCAACTCTGGATTCTGCAGATAGGCCACAGGAGGTCTGCATAAGTTAAATTTTCTGACTCAGCTTCTTCAAAAGGTGAGAACAGCTACAGGTCTCTGCATTATTGTTCTCTGTGATTATTGATATTTCTTGCCTTCGGATGGGGTTGTGAGGAAAATGACTTGAGCAAATACAAGAGACAAGAGAAACAAATAGCACATTTTAAAGGTTTAAGAAATAGTTGCCTTTCCTATGATCTCCAGTTTTGAAAAACAAAAAAACAACAGGTGTTCAGTATAACTTTCAGTTGTAAAAAACAAATCATCTTTTTTTCAAGCACAGAAAAAAAACTACATAAAAACAAATTATCCCATTTTTATCTATTTTGTGTCTTTAAATAATTCATCTTCATCAATATACATGTTTATTATTAGCCACAGACATTTTCTCAACAATTGTCACACTATGTGATTTTGATGATTATCTCATGAATCACTTTGCTTTGTGAAGCTTCTTTATCATTTTTTGTGACTGAGATTTTTAAACATAATGAAGATATTAAATGAAAAAAAAATTTTCTTTCCCCAAAATATCCTTGACAGAAAAAAAAAAAAGGAAGGGACTAGAGAACAGGTTGGGATAAAACCAACTAAACATTTTAAATAACATTCATCAACAAGAATTAAAAAAATATCTTCACAGAGCTTGAAGCACCGCGCCTCCAGGAGAATATAGTTTTAAACGGAATGTCAGCCAGTATTGGAATGGGAGATCTACACTCCTCTAAATAACTGAAGCTTTCAAAGACGTTTATAGGTGTATTAACTTATATATTATTAGCAAATTTTGAGGACAGCTTTCCTGCATCCGTCTAGAACACTTCAGTTTTTCCCCTACTGTGACACTAGCCTTTGTGCTAAGAGAGAAAAAGGGTAATGTTAATAAAGAAAAGCACATATAGCTTATGCATAGAAAGAAAACCCTTACATTCAGAACTATTGTCATGAGTCACATAGTTTCCATAAAGCAGTCTTTCCTCAATAGTCTTTCTGGGTCTTAACTAATCTAATGATTCTTTCTTTAAATAACTATTGCCAAGTAAAGCTTTCTTGAACATTTTCATGTCTAGAATTTTAGATTCAAAAATATTGTACCAATTTTAAACAAGCTGGTTTGTTTACCATATTTTTCAATATATCATATATCAATACACTATCTGCCAATCATCTCTATATGTACTGATACATAAAATGGCAATCATCTATTATTTTTGCATCTATCATAAGATAGCAATCATCTATTATCTATGCATGTATCGATCATCTGTATATCAGTTATCTAGCCGTTATGTATTATCTATCACTATATAACTTAACAATTATTTATGTGTTTCTACATGTGTCTATTATCTATTTACCTAACATCTGTCCATAATATGTCATCTCTATGCATCTATTACCTAATGACCTAGCTTTCTTTCTTCTAAGGAAAACAAAGGATTGGGTCTCATTATATAATTTTTTCAAACAAGATTTATTTGAGATGTTTTTGCCTCCTACTACTTTGTGCCATCTCATCCTATCTCATCCTGGACAACCTAACATCTTTTCCTTTCCTGGAGCTTGTGACCTTTTGCACTCCACATTCACTTTTATAATACCTCTCATTCTCCTTTTACAATCCTCTATAAATTCATAGTTATACACACCCACACAACCCCTTACATGCACACTTACAAACAATGAAGGTTTGAATCTACATACTGATGAGAGCATGCAGTTTTTGTCTTCTTTGATCAAGGATGGAAAAAAATCAGTGACTAATGATGTCATTGACCAGTAAATATGGAATTAGTTTCACAGCTATAAAAGCAATAGTTTGTCTTGAATCTTTCCCATTAGGAAGAAAGGAAGCAAAAATTTTAAGGGAAAATAAATGTTTTTCTCTTTGTTCTAAATCTTTGCAGAAAAGAAGAGGTAAAATGTTTTCCACATATGATTAGGTAAGATGCACATTTACACAGATGTATTAAGTTCTTAAACAAGGATAAGCTCATTTCAAACAAGAGAGGAATAAAGGATTATAAAAATAAGTTAGCTGTCAGGGAATTTATGTCAGAAGTTGCTATAGAGGGGATGAAGAACTTTAGTGAGTAACAGTGTATTGTAAGTCCATGCCCTTTTCTTAAAGTCTTCCAGTTCTGTGAGCTTTCAGATATGCTGAGGAAGCAGGCATTGTCTCCACAGATGGGGTTCCCCAGAGTTTGTACACTAGTTCACCTGGCCTTTCCATTTGGGCTCTACATGCCTTCAAAGTGGTTTGAATCTGCATTTCAGGATCTTCTGTTAGCAGACACCAAATGTTACAAATAAATTTGAACTTCTCATCTATCAAGCTTATATATGTCAGAGCACTATCTGACCAGGATCATGCACATCAGTTTGCACTAGAGTCCCAACTTCTTCCTCCTAGAACATATTCCTTTGCTTATCTCACTCTGGAATGGAATGGAATAGAAACAATGAGTCATGAACATATAAAATAGAGAAAACACATATCACTTCGTTTGTATCAGCTTCTTGATTTTGCTCACACCTTATCCTTGCTTTCTCCAAAATGACTCATGAAAACTCTTGGTGAACGTAAGTGTGCTCCCAAGACTAGTGAAGAGATCTCACATCCGTGTATGCAGCTTCTTACTGATCCTCTCACTAAGGCAGGAACGGCGTGAAGTGTGCTTGTATCATTTGACAACAAGTTCAACAACGCCCTTTGCTTTGGAAGTTTTTATTCTGGTGGGAAACACAGATTGTAATAAGCAAAAAAATTTGAAATAATACCTAAAAATTGTAACAAGTTCAAGTAGTTATTAGGCTGATGTTCTGGTATAGAGGGTAAGTGGAATTGCGGTTTACGGCACATGCTGTGAGGATTTATGAAGCAGTCATGCTTGCTCTGAGTCTTGACTGTTCATGAAAAGCTCTGCAAGAAGACAACTGGATAGCGGGTTCCAGGAAAGAAGCTAAAAGTACAAACACAGAAAACAGAAGACCAGAGTAGGCCAGTGTGCCGCAGAAAACAAAGATATGGTCAAGCTATAGGTAGTCTTTGATTTGTAAATTCAGATGGGCACTCTTGATTCTGGCATATAAAGGAGATGGAAAGAGCTGGAGAGACAGTTCAGTGGATGTGGTGTGAGGAACTGAATTGGAATCTCTCTCACACACATAAAGCTGATGCAGCAGCACATGTGTGTGCATATGAATATGGGAACTGGCAGTTCAGCTAGCCTGGAAAGCATTTCTGTGAACAGCAAAGGTCCTGCCTTGAGTGAGGTGGACTGTAAGGACACACACTCAATGTCACTCTCTTACTTCTACACACTTACTTGGAAGCACATGAGTACCTACACTTTTATACCCAAACATACTCATGAATGTGCACAAAAATAAATACAACATACACACCAGACATGTGTACTAGTTCACATAAAGAGACATGTACACACAGAGACATATGCACACACAAACACACACACACACACATACGTGAATATTGTAGGTGAAGGACACAGTGTAGAAACAGGTAATGATGAAAATTGTAATCGAACACCACTGCCTCCAATATGGTGGGTGAGAGTAGAGAAGAAGGTAGAAATATTTGTGATATACATTGAGTGTAGAAGCAAGAGTATTTGGTCAGATGGCAAGTGAGAGTCATAAAAAAATGAAAGCAAGGAAGCATTAAGATATGGAACAAAATATATAGTAAAGAGATCCGAAACTACAGTATGAGCTCCAAGCCTGTTGGACTAGGAGAAACAAGTAACAAGAACACACAGAAGAGCTTTGAAAGAGACAAAGCATAGACGTTTACCCAGGTTCTCCTTTCCTTAAGAAAGAAAAGTAATTCTGCATTGATGAAGCTTTTTTATTTATTTAATTTATTTTTATTAATTACAATTTATTCATTTTGTATCCAAGTGTAGCCCCATCCCTCATCCTTTCCCAATCCCACCCTTCCTCTTCTCCTCCTATGCTCCTTCTCCAGTCCACTGATACGTGAGGTCCTCCTTCCCTTCCTTACGACCCTAGTCTATCAGGTCTCATCAGGACTGGCTGCATTGTCTTCCTTTGTGGACTGACAAGGTTGCACCCCACCAGGGGTAGATGATCAAAGAACCAATCACTGAGTTCATGTCAGAGACAGTCCCTGTTCCCCATATAAGGGTGCCCATTTGGAGACTGAGCTGCCATGGGCTACATTGTGAAGGGGTTCTAGGTTATCTCCAGGCATGGTCCTTGGTTATAGTATCAGTCTCAGAAAAGACCCTTGGGCCCATTTTTTTTTTTAGTTCTGTTGCTCTCCTTGTGGAGCTTCTGTCCTCTCCAGGTCTTTCATTTCCCCCTTCTTCCATAAGATTTCCTGGACTCTGCCCAAAGTTTGGCTATGAGTCTCAGCATCTGCTTTAATACCCTTCTGGGTAGAGTCTTTCAGAGGTTCTCTGTGGTAGGCTCCTGTCCTGTTCCCTGTTTTCTTCTCTTCTTCTGATGTCCATTCTGTCTGACTGCTGAATGAAGACTGATCATCTTACTCAGGGACCTCCTTCTTGCTTAGCTTTTATAGGTATACAGATTTTAGATTGTTTATCCTCTATGATATTTCTAATATCCACTCACAAGTGAGTATATACCGTGCATGTCTTTCTGCTTCTGGGAAACCTCACTCAGGATGTTCTTTTCTAGTTCCTACCATTTGCCTGCAAATTTCATGATCTCCTTGTTTTTAATTGCCGAGTAGTATTCCATTGTGCAAATGTGCCACAATTTCGGCATCCATTCCTCTGTTGAGGAACATCTGGGTTGTTTCCAGATTCTGGCTATTACAAGTAAAGCTGCTATGAAATGAACAAGGTTGAGCAAATGTCTTTCTTGTGTACCTGAGCATATTTTGGATATATGTCTAAGAGTGCTATAGCTGGATCTTGAGGAAGCACTGTTCCTAATTGTCTAAGAAAGCACCAGATTGCTTTCCAAAGTGGTTGTATAGGTTTACATTCCCACCAGCAATGGAGGAGGGTTCCTCTTTCTCCACAACCTCTCCAGCATGTGTTGTCATTTGAGTTTTTGATTTTAGCCATTCTGATGTGTGTAAGTTGTAGTCTCATGGTCATTTAGATTTGCGTTTTCCTGATGACTTAGGATGTTGAGCATTTCTTTAAGTGTTTCACTGCCATTTGATAATCCTCAATTGAGAATTCTCTGTTTAACTTTGCACCCCATTTGATGAAGAAGTTTAAAGCTTTTAACCTACAATTAGCTTATATAAATAACAGTACAGGAAAACAATGATTTTTAATTTAGGAGAATGCAAACGGTCCATATTTATCAATCAAAGTCCAAGTGAATCAAAGATCTCAATATGAAACCAGACACATTAAATCTACTAGAAAAAAATGGAGAGGAACCTTAAACTGCTTTGTGTAGGAGAGAACTTCCTGAACAGAACACCAACAGCTCAGGCACTAAATTAACAATTAATAAATGAGACCTCATGAAACTAAAAAGGTTCTGTAAGGCAAAGGACACAATCAATAGCACAAAATGGCAGCTTACAGAACGGAAAAAGATCTTCACCAGTCCTACATCTGACAAAGGGCTAACATCAAAAGATATAAAGAAGTCAAGAAGTTAAACATCAACAAACCAAATAATCCAATTAAAAATGGGGTATGGAGCTAAATAAAGAAATCTCAACAGAGGAATCTCTAATGGTAGAGAAGCACTCAAAGAAATGCTCATCATCCTTAGTCATCAAGGAAATGCAAATCAAAACAACTCTGAGATTCCATCTTAAAGCAGTCAGCATGGCGAAGATCAAAAACTTAAGTGACAGAGCATGCTCGTGAGGATGTGGATCAAGGGGAGCCCTCCTCTCTTGTTGGTGTTGAGCAAGGGCATTTGTTCCACTGTGTTCATATCAGCTCTATTCATAAAAGCCAGACTCTAGAAATAATGCAAATGTCCCTCCACTGAGGAATGGATAAAGAAAATGTGCTATATTTACACAATAGACCATTACTCTGCTATTTAAAGCAAGAAAATAATGAAACTTGCAGGCAAATTGATGGAGCTAGAAAATATCATCCAGAGTAAGGTAGCCCAGACCCAGAAAGACACATTTACAAGTGGATATTAACCGTATAGTACAGGATAACCACACTACAATGCAGAGACCTTAAGAAGCCATGTAACAAGAAGGGCCCTAGGGAGGATGCTTGAATCCCACTCAGTAGGGTAAGTAAAATAAAGGAAACAAAATAGAGATCAGGAGTGGATGAAGAGGGAGAACTGGGTGGAAGAGAGGGTAGGGAGGGCAGCGAGGATAGGGATCCAGTGTAGGGAGAAGTGAGGGGAGGAAGAGGGAAGAGAAAGGAAACCGATGTGGGGGAGCATCTCCAGGAAAGCTCCTGGGAGGATTTTGCAGAACTTGGCTTGTGACGTGGAAGTCTGACATCCCCAGGCAGCCTCTGAGCTCGCTCTATAATGACGGACTCCCGTTCTCAGCGGGATTCCCTGCTCACCTGATCTGAGGAACCCAGATCCTGGAAGGAGCATCACAGTGTCACAGAGCCCTCAGGGAAGATTATGGCCGGACCCTTTCCTGATAAGAAATCTGCTCAGCTAGCACCTGGGGATTCCTGGAAATACCCGATCCTATGCTAAGGAGATTTTAGCTTTACGCAAATGACCTTCAATTGTACCTGGAGATTTTTTTTCCCCTACTCATAGGATAATTAAGTACTGTGTTCCCCTTCTTGTGATAGGATTGTGCCATGCCACTGCATGTGAATGAGGCTACTGTTCCACTCCATAGAAACCAAGTATCCCTAGCACCTCTAGCTTCAGCAAATCAAACACATTCACCCTTGAAACCCCTCCCACAGCCAAAGGTTCATAAATCTCTGATTTCACACAAAATAAATGAGTTGCCTGGTATGTAACACCATCAGCTTTCCACCATGACCACCTGGGTTTATCGTTTATTCTTGGAGAGGGAGGGTTTCTCTTCTCTCTGGAAATTTACCACTGAATTCCTGGGGCTTGGCTGTCTGACAGGCCGGCTGGAGGCTGCCCATCCTCCAGGAGCACCTGCCAGGCCTAGACCCACCTTCCAGGCCTGTCAGGCTTGCATTTCACTGGACCTGCATTCCAGTCCACTGGGCCTGAGCCGTGCCAGGCCTGTGTTTTGGCTGCAAGCTGACCAGGCACAGGTTTTCACCTGTACCCCTGCCTTTAATACATTGGCTTAGCCAGAGGGCAGTAACACTTCTATATCATCTGATACCAACAATCTCATTTAAAAGAGCTAACTGTAACACCCATTGGAAAACTCATTTTTACCTCCCCCAGTGAGACCAGGAGCCTTGCCTGGCTCATGAGACTCTCCCTAAAGTGCTCTAGCCTTTCCTGAGAGAAAGGGAACTCCTGATCATGGGGTCCCTCTGTTCTTTACCCAGAAGCCAACAGTTGTGTCCCAGACTACCTCTATATGAAGAATGATAGATATGGGAGTGAGTCCAGCTGAGATTAGCAGCAGGGCAACAGTGTGTGTGGAAACTGAAGTGGCCACCTACTAGAGCAATGCAGGGCTTCCAGTGGAGGGAACTTTGACCCAAAATTTATCCTGCCTACAATATGTTCAGGGATAAAGATGGAACAGAAATTGAGGGAATGGTCAAACAATGGGTGGCCTAACTTGAGACCCACCCCATGGGGGAAAGTCAGCCTTTGACACTATTAATGATACTCTGCTATGCTCACAGACAGGAGCCTAACATAGCTGTCCTCTGAGAGGCTTCACCCAGCAGCAGATTGAATCAGATACTGATACCCATAGCCAAACATTGAGCAGAACTTGGGGAGTCTTGTGGAAGACTGGGAGAAGAATAGAGGGGCCTGGAAGGGATAAGAATGCCACAAGAAGACCAAACAGTCAACTAACCTAGACTAGTGCCAACCAAAGAGCATGTATGGACTGGTCCTAGAACCCCTACACATATGTAGCAGATGTGCAGCTTGGTCATCATGTGGGTTCCCTAACAATGGGAGTGAGTTGTCTCTGACTCTGGTGCCTGCTTTTGCATACCTTTCCCCTATCTGGGCTGCCTTGTCTGGCCTCTGTGAAGAGGATGTGCTTAGTCCTGATGAGACTGAATGTGCCCGGATGGGTTGGTGTTGGGGGATGGGCTCTTCTTTCTTGAGCAGAAGGAGAGGTGGGAAAGGAGGCAGAAGGCAGGAGGGTGAGACTGGGAGGAGAGGAGGGAGGAGCTGTGCTTAGGATGCAAAGCAAATTAATTAATTAATTAATGAGAAAAATAAATAAAAGTTTTATACCTAAAAATTAGTTATCCAAATGACAATAGGAAAACATTGATTTTTAATATTAATAAGGAAATAGATCTGAAAATGTTTACTTTATAAATATAAATTTTAAAACCATAAATATCCTAGAAAACAGAGGACACATTTTTGTGGTTCTAGGAATGGGAATGCTTTTTAGATTTGTAACACAAAGCCCAGAAGCCAAAAAGAAGATTACTTATAAAATATAAACTTTTAATATTCTGTGGGAAGAAAGACCTTTGTCAAGAAGCTGAGGCTGAATGAAATGTGAATGCCTAATATGTAACATAACGGGTACTTCATTACTAGAGTGTAAAAAATATTTTCCTAAAGAAGAAAACATGAACTGACAAAATAAAAGACCAGACAGTTCACAAATGAAAAGGCACACTAGGCTTTTAAGTATAGGATAATTTTCCTTCTCACTCTTAAAAATATGCAAATTAAATTCACAATTAGATGTCATTTTCACCTATCAGAATGAGTGAAGATTCAAGAAACTAATAATGGCCAGTGTTAGCAAGGCACAGAAAACCACTGTTCTCACATCTGGAGGCTCCAAATGTATATAGCATTTGCTCAAGAAGAAAATCTGACCACATCAATTAAAAGCTCAAATGCATGTTATTGGTCATAGTCATTTCACCACCAGGAGTTGCTGGTATAGGTGTATTCACACTGGTTCATAGTCACAATGCTGGTGGTGATGTTAAAATGTAGAAATATCTTAAATGTTGACCCTGAGGGCCTGAGTGTGTTAAGCCTTTAAGATGCTGAAATATTTGAAGATCCACAAGGATATGTTAGCTTTAAATAAAAATATAAACACTGAATATAACCTAGTACATGATATATTTAAAGTTATTGAGGACAAAACTGCATTTTTGGAACAAGTACCTGCAAAAAAAAAAAAAGTGAGGGACAAAAAGCAAAGGTGGGCCAACACTGACTAGCTTACATTTGAAAAAATAGGATGTATTATTAAAAGGAGGTAAGCATCTCAAATAATCTTTTTTTTCAAACATAATTCCTAATATATTATTGAAAGTTTGGTTGAGGATATAATATTAATGAAGTGAAATTAGGTGGTGGTGCTTAAAAAACTCATCAATCTATATATAGGCCATTATTCCTTAAACTCTTGTTTATTGAGAATTAGAAAGCATGGCCAAGACAACCATAGAGAACTTGACTGACAGCTAAGAACATCTGAAAATAGTTTACTAAAAAAATTAATCATGACTATTTGTATTCTTAAATGAAATAATTCACCTATAGATATATGTAAGTTTGCCAATTAAACAGATTGTCTGTTCCTGAGTGCTGAACAGTTGAGTCATTTCACTAGGTTTTACACATAGTGGTATTTGTGACATGAAATTGGCAATATCAGACAGGTGTGTAAACTGGCAACAGTTAGACTTCTGAAGTCTGATGGAAGAATCAACATGTAAAATGCTGGGCGTATTTGCTGGTACAAAGGAAAATCATCAAAAATAAATTCTTGATATTTAAATTAAAGCCCAAGAAACCTGCAGTCATGCCAGGTGAAGGTCACCCTGTTGATTTGGAAACTGAGAAAGATGCTGTAACAGGAATAATGTCAACTAGTACGTTGGTTTAGTGAAGTGACCGTAAGATCTCATAGCAATGATAATTTGTGGCCTTGGGCAAAATTTTTGTTTTGTTGTGTTTTTATTTTTTTAATTTAAATTCTTTATTAATTACACTTTATTCACTTTGTATCCCCCCTGTAGTTCCCTCTCTCCTCCCATCCCAATCCCTCCCTTCCTCCCCCTTCTACACTGATGTCCCTCCCCAAGTCCACTGATAGGGGAGGTCTTCTTTTCCTTCCTTCTGATCCTAGTCTTTTAGGCCTCATCAGGAACGGCTGCATTGTCTTCCTCTGTGGCCTGGTAAGGCTTCTCCTCCCTGAGGGGGAGGTGATCAAAGAGCAGGCCAATCAGTTCATGTCAGAGACAGTCCCTATTCCTATTACTATGGAACCCACTTGGACACTGAACTGTCATGGGCTACATTTGTGCAGGGGTTCTAGGTTATCTACATGCATGGTCCTTGGTTGGAGTATTAGTCTCAGGAAAGACCCCTGTGCTCAGATTGTTTGGTTCTGTTGCTCTCCTTGTGGAGTTCCTGTCCTCTCCAGATCTTACTATTTCCCACTTCTTTCATAAGATTCCCTGCACTTTGCCCAAAGGTTGGCCATAAGTCTCAGCATCTGCTTTGATAGTCTGCGGGGCAGAGCCTTTCAGAGGCCCTCTGTGGCAGGCTCCTAACTTGTTCCCTGTTCTTTCTTTCCTCTGATGTCCATCCTCTTTGCTTTTCTGGATAGGGATTGAGCATTTTAGCAAGAGTTCTTTGGGCAAAATTTTTTAAGTGCTTAAATGTCATTCTATTACAAAATAATAAAAATCTGTGTTTGCCTTTCATAGTTGTATAAAAATGAAGGCAACACAAGGCTTAAGTCTCCTGTAATAGCTCTCTAATATTATGATTATTATCATCAGGGCTCAAATGAATTTCAGAGAACAGGGAGTCCTCAGCATTGACTCTTATAAACTATTCAGACACTAAAGACCAAGAAACAGATTTAATCCTTTGTAAGTTACCAATGACTTTCAAAAACACAGTGTTCCAGAGGTGGTGATTACAAAGAAAAACATAAATTGTATTTAAAAGATAGAAGGAGCAGATACAGAATATGTAGTGCTTTATAGTAAGGAAAGCATTTAACAACCCATGAGATTAAACTGGGAGAATCAGAGGGTGAGACCAAAGCCATCCCCTTCAAAGAAATACTGCCTATGCTCTTTGTTGGATAAGAATATAAATGGATTGTACATAAAGATTCCATGTTGGCTTCAAGAATAAGATCTAATCTACTCATTTGACAAAGGTAAGGACCAAAAGTAGCTTATTTAAGTTGTAGAAAGTTGCTTGATGACCGTGGCATTGGGCCTTTGCATGACTAAAACGTGAGAAGCTGTTCAAATATTGAATATTATCTTTGTAAGCATACGTGCACAAACAATGCACTAGCCACAGGATTTTGTAAAGTAGGCCAATTTTTTTTCCTCCTTCTTGGCTGAAAAGTAGAATCTTGGATTTGTGTATATAAATTAAACAGCTATCTCTGAGATCAAAGGACATTTCTATGAAGTAGCAACAAAAACTGTAAAACATATGTAACCTTTCTAAGACATAAACAGAAAATACAAGTACACTAAAATATTGAATATTGACTCTGAAAAATGTTCCATTTTAACTGCAAATTTAATTAAAATTTAAAGACACATTAGTTTTTCGTCCATTCATCTTATTGCTGCTAATTCCAACTTGATAATTACCTTTGTCCATTGTTGAGTGTTAAGTAACTTACCCTTTCTTTTTTTGCAAATTCAAACTCTCTAGTTCAAAAGCTTGATAATTTTTCCTTCCTATCTCTAATTTAAAGATAAGAATGGTCTTGACCAACCTACTCAGAAAATTATATATTAGTGGAATATTTGTGGGATTAATAATGGTAACCTACAAAATTTACAAAAATTGTCCTTGGTCCAAAGCACAAATGAACACTCTAAAAAGAACAGATGAAAAGAACAGCCTAGGGTGTTACAGTTTTCTTTACAGTTCAGGATTCTACAGCTTTCGACAAAGCTGGTCCTCCTCTATTTGAAGTATTCCCACATCTTTTCATTCAAACTCTCTGACCCATTTTTTTTCAGCCTCCATTGCTTGGCCAGTTTTCCTCTCCTCACTCTGTAAGTATTGACATATTTTGGTCTTGGTGCTCCACGGTCCTTGCCTGCTGTGCTCTCTGGGCTATCTCATTTCCTTCCATGGCTCCCGCCCTAACTGAGTCTGCTGTCAGCTCAGGCTAAGACCAAGACCTCCGACCAGCCTTCTACTGTGATCTTCTTTGGGTGCCTTCATCAGCTTCAAATCAATCAATTCACACGAAGCTCACCTTCTTCACCCAGATCTCTGCCTGTGTGCCTCCTTCTTCCACTAGTTATGTCACTGGTAAAACATTTTCCCATGAGAACAGAGATGTCAGCTAAGAATCCCTACTCTCACTACACTATTCCAGCACCCTCCCAAACAGATCTGGCCAATCAGTAAGTCCTAACAAACACTCTGTACTTGGGGACCTTTGAGCTTTTCTCTCTCCCTGGTGCTTCTAAGCACACCAGATTCCTTCGTACGCTTTTCATACTTCTTCCAAACAAGCTGGAACAGACTTCTGGCTTCCTTCACCTCAGTGTCTTTTCATGTTGCATCTTTTTTATCTACTCACAGCCTTGTTCTTCCTGCTTCTTTAAAGGACTCAGAAGCTGGGCCCAGACTGGGCAACATCGTAAAATGTGCCAAGGTTGGTGTACTTATCATTCTTATGTTTATCTGTGTCATATCTCTACTTTCCCTTCATAGCACTTTATCTAGCTCTATTCTAATATATGCTGGACCTGACTTGTCTCATTCTCCCACACTAGTAGCTCACAGAGGGTAGCCGATACTCTTAAAATGTTTTGTATTCTGAGTTTCTTGCAAAGTATCTTAGGTAGAATTTCTCTTCCTGAAGATGTTTAATGAACAAATGGACATATCCATTATTTAATCTCATGAATGAATAGATGGATTCTTTACATAATATGATTTTATTCTTTGATACATCATTCACTACCACGTGATTAATGAACAAATTGCTCAGAACAGTCTTGCTCTATTTTCTTCAAAATATTGCAATTAGGAATTTTTTCTTCTGTCTTATTGAAGCAATTTCAATACAGATATTTTATTTTTCATAACTTTGAGGGTTCCTGATAAAACTGTTGGGTGGGTATACATAGTACCCACAAAGTCTCTGACAAGCAAAGAAACTGCTTTGAGACAGAGGATATCAGACATAAGGCTTGTCTTCTCAGACTGTCTAATGTGACATTGGTTTGGGGCAAATGAAATCATGTTTAAAACTAGAACAGGTTCCAATAATGTAAAGTAACATTTCATTTACCTTTTACTTTAAAATCCAGAAAATGATGGTTTTTCTGTTTTTATGATATAAAGAGATGACTTATCTCATGCTCCTTATCTGGTAAAGAACAGATAAATAATATCTCATTGGAAAGAAGTGCACATAGTTTTCCTATTTGCAAAATAAAGAAAACTTGGAAAAACAAATTGGGGAAAATTAATGAGTTTTCTGACATCTTATGAGAGTTTAGAAACTTTCTTGTCTTTCATCTCCCCCTTCTTTCCACAGGAAGAGCAGCAGAACTAAAAAAATTGGGCCCAGGGGTCTTTTCGGAGACTGATACTCTAACCAAGGACCATGCATGGAGATAACCTAGAACCCCTGCACAGATATAGCCCATGGCAGCTCAGTGTCCAAGATTCCCTAGTCAAGGGAACAGAGACTATCTCTGAATGAACTCAGTGGCTGGCTCTTTGATAACCTCCTCCTAAGGAGGGGCAGTCTTGCCAGGCCACAGAGGAGACAATGCAACCAGTCCTGATGAGACCTGATAGGCTAGGATCAGATGGAAGGGGAGGAGGACCTCCCCTATCAGTGGACTGGGGGAGGGGCATGAGAGGAGAAGAGGGAGGGTGGGCTGGATAGGGAGGGGATGAGAGAGGGAGCTACAGCTGGAATATAAAGGGAATAAATTGTTACAAATAAAAATAAACTAATTAATTGAAAAAAACTTTCTTGTGACCACTCTGAACTACATCAATTACAAATTATATAAATTATAGACCATGTTATCATTTCCAAAAGAGACAACCTGAAGCAATGTGACTCGTATTTTTGTCATTAATCTTTGACTGGAAAATAGGGAGGGACAGAAAATCACAACAGTAAAAAAAATCATTTCAGTTCAACGTAGGTTGTTTTTAATGAATCTCAGCCTGGTAAGTAATTTTTCTAAAACCAAATACAAACACACTTAATTCTATTGTCCATTTTATATCTTTCCTTTGAAGAATGAAGCTTTATCTTTAGCCTGCTTAGGATTATTACTGCAGCCCAATACAGTCTCTTAGATTTTACACGCCGGCTATTCCTAATGTGAAGAGCACACAGCAGTATTTAAACACTGTTGAGTTTTCCTCCAGATGTGATAGCAGGGCATCCTTAACCTCAGCGCATTTTTACTAATGTACAGGTGGGAACTTCTATGAGGCATAGTGTATATAATTTCATATTTTCTGTAGATTTAAATTAACTAAATAACTACAAAATATATATGTACCCAATTACTTTTACGTGAATATTTTAAGTTGTCAAGTAAACAAAATAAGTTAGATTTATCTTCAGTGTGAGAACAGGCATGTGCAAGTGGATCTCTGCGAGTTCAAGGCCAGTCTGATCTACAGACCTAGTTCCTGGACATCCAAGGCTATACAGAGAAACACTGTCTTGAGAAACCAGAGAGACACAGATATACATATATATATACATATATATATACATATACACATATATATACATATATATATATGTATATATATATATGTATATATATAGAGGGGGGGAAGGAGAACAGACATGTGATTGGTATTGGGCATTGGCATGGTGGCATGTATCTCTAATGACAGTTGAGGCAGGTGGATCATGAGTTACAAGTTATCATGTGCTACAGGAGTGTTATTCTACTTCAAAACCAAACCACTGTCTTCTTATTATATTATTATATACAGTTATTTTTCTATGTTTGTAAGTTCTCTGTCATCCTCTGATAAACAATTGAGTAGCTTGTTCAGACAGAGAGTGGAGCAAAATAAGGATACCATAGAAAATAAGTAAACAAAAATACTAACTAGTTGGTCCTTTCCATAGATTTTAAAAGTAGAAATTAGTCTAGAAATCTATACCCTTCTTTTGAATTTTGACTGTGTTTGGTTTACCTGTACTTCACAATGACCATCTTAAACTTAAATCATCATTCCACAGACAGGATGCTGGTAGGTGATGGCACAGAGTTTGCTTCATCAAGGGATTAGTTGCATGGTAATATTTCTAACAGATAATTTAAATTCATAATATAATGTATCAAACACTGTATTTTAAAAGCTTTGGTGACAGACATGTTTAGTATTTTGTATAGCAGTTTTGGTCAAATTCAACAAATCTTATTCTCTAAGCTAAATATCTGCTAAATAGTGAAAATATAACTGAAAAGTTAGTCCGTGTAAGCTGTATCAAGTGCTTTGTAAGAACTTTATTTTTTTACAGATAGCTATATTGATATCTATATGAAATACATTTATTTAAAGATTTTAATTAAGAAACACTGACCATATTGATGATTATTTAATTCTGAAATACTTGTTTTCACCATGTTGTATACTTTGCATACATCACAATAATGAAATGTATATATCCAAAGACACTAAATGAGTAAAAGGGCTACTTACTACACATACTTTTTATTTTGAAAATAGTTATAATTTATGTTATCTGTACTTCTTCAAATTTCCTTTATAATACCCAGTGTAATTTGACCTTCTATCAATATGAATATCTAAGAAAAAATGATATTTTAACCTAAACATATGCAAATACCACTGAAGAAAAAATATTGCTAACAATAAAATTAGAAGTCCAAATTATTGCTCCCTCCAACAAGCTGGTATTTGTACCTCCAAAACTGCTCTGTTTGAATTAATCAGGTACAGTTTTACAAGCTGGTAAGCTCTACACCTCTAGTGGTTTAGTGAAATGTAGCCTTTTGGAGCAACAACTTAATTTTGGTCCTGATAACCAGCATTAAATTATGTATGTCTTTTAAACAGGTAACTAACACACTTTATTTTTAAGTTCATTTTTTTTATGTGAGTGTAGTTCTCATAAAAGTAATTAAATGTACCCTAGCTAGAGTTCCTTATTCATACAGAGACTGCAAGTTTATAAAGAATCAGAATGAGAACATTACAGTTAAAATAAATTGAGTGTAACAAGTAATATCATTTATATTCATTCTAGAATAACAAGTTTGAAAATCAGTCTGTGTCATTGCAAAAAAAAGCCTATGGCAATTTTCTAAAATACTAAATTTCAAGATCTACTTTCATCCTTTTGTACTCAAAGGCACAGGCTTGACAGATGAGGTTGACTTGTAGTTACTGCTTAGGATTTACCCTTGATTAGAGCGGAATCATATGTGTATGCTTTGGGTCATTTTATCCAACAAGCACCATCCACCCAACTCATGATCTCCATCACCTGCTCCCAAATGCAGCTTGGATTCCTCTTAAGGGCATTTGGTACAGTCATTTATCAAAAATAAATATCCATTGTTTTCGCTAGAAAACATTTTTGCTCATTTACAATTTGCTTTTAACCATATTTTCAAACATCTACACAGAACCAATTATACATGTATATGAAAGATATTAGCTTGCCAACATTGTATAAAACTTGGATACATCTAAAGTCACTTGTTTTAGTTCCCTCAATCTTTGCATGTTAAAGGACATCCTATTCATACTTTTGAAACTCTATTATCCACATAACTAGCTACCACATTCTCAGTTTACTAATGCTTTGCCATTACCTCTTCATTTCATGCATATTTTGTTACATAACTAAAATACTCTTAGTTAAATTGATACGAAGTGAGATTAACTGGTGTTATGGGGGCAGAAAGAATTATCACTTAACAGTTTACCAAGCTGAATATCATTGTGCAACCATCTCCATTTGTGAAAACAAAACACAGTATACCACTACATTTAGGAAATTCATTCAAAATTAAATGATAATATTCAAATGTAATTCATTATGGACAAACTGCCCTCAAATATATTTGGACCATAAATTAGTTTCCAAGCTGGTAACACATATCTTGACAAAATCTTCAGAGAGATTCAAGATGAATATTAAATAAATAAATAAATAAATAAATAAATAAATAAATAAGAATGCTTTGAGTAGAATTGTATAAAATGTTGCTTGCTCATTTAATACTTGGCATAGAAAACAACTTATAAAATTTATAAATAATTATCCACAAACCTAAGTTTAATTAAAATGCAACTTGGCTTAGAAAAATACCCTCTTTTACTTTAGTATTAGTTATATCACCAAGTAAAACAAATGAGCAGCAATCACTAAGTAAGACTTAAAAGTGTAGGAGTTATGACAGATAATAGAATTAGAATACTTTTCAAAAACTGTCAAAAAGCCTCAATATCTTCATGCAATTAAGTTCCAAAATGTAGTAGTAAACAGACTTTCAAATTAAAAAAAAAAAAGAATCAACCTGTTATCTGGTAAGTGAATTCATGACAAATAAATATGACTACAAACACTTTAGTTCATGAAATAGGTACTTTTCTTCACTTCAAACCCTATTTTCTGTTTCAGTTCTTTCTTTGTTTAGTTTATTTTCTTGTCCTGAAAATTTTTTAATTAAAAAAAATTTTTAGCTTGGTGCAATAGAAACAAAGCACACAGCATTTTTATATAGAAATCATTTCTACATGTCTCAGATAATCCGGAAACTTTGTAACACAGCAGTAGATATGCACAAAAAAAAAGAGAGAAAACATCTGATAGATGCCCATACTTCCAGAACTCAAAGCAGGACCAGTGCTATTGCTGGACCCCATCTTGGTGCTTTACATTAATGCAATTAGTTAGCTTGTTTTCCATATCAAGCTACATAGAACCTTGATGTGTAATTGTTCCCTTGTAGCATCATGTGAGGTGTAATTGTTCCCTTGTAGCATGTGAGTTCTCTCATTTGTTTTCATTGTGTGGGAGATTTAACTGGGTTGGTTTTAGAATTGAGGCAGATGAAAGACTAAAGTGACTGGCAGCAAGGTAAGGCTTCACAGAATTCCATGAACAGACACCCACTAAGACAGCAAGAGACATTTACAGCCTATAGTTTAAGGAAGGGCAGAGCAGCCTCAAATGACATCACTGGATCTTATGTAGTGTCTAGTGGCCGACTTAAATGTATTTTCTCCACATCACTCCTCTGGCATCCTCCTCATGGCCTTTACTACTCGAAAGAGCATGTGTCTTCTTTAAAGGGAAGACTACAGTGAAAATCAAGGAGAAGAAACCAAAGGACGGAACACTATACTGAGTACAGTTTCCAACAGCGTGCAGCAGACAGGAGCAACACTAAAATGTTACAGGAAAATTCAGCTTATGTCATCTAGGCAGGGGAAACAAAATTTAAAGCCAAAATCGGAGGAAAAGAGAGAGGGGGAAAGGAGAGAGGGAGGGAGGGAGGGTTGGATGCAGGGAGGAAAGCAATGAAAAGAAAAAGAAAGAAATTATCTGAAAATCCCAAAGACCAAATCTTTTTAAACTATGATTTTTCTCTAACACCAGGGAACTGTTAGGGAACTGCTGGAATCTTCTTTTATTTTTTTTTCCCTAGAAAATTTTTAACAAAGAAGGAAATCCCACTAGCCCGTGTCAATTCTCTTTCAATCTGGCTGTAACTTATATCTTACTTACAGGCATTTGTCACAGCAAAACTGTTGGCTGTCTCAATGTTGTCCACATGAGGTACCAAATTGAAAGGAGCTTCAGAGGCATTGGGGCTGGTGTTATGAAGAAAGATTGCCAATCTAAAAGCAGTGTATTCCTGGTCTGTGTTTCGGATGAAGAGACCACCTACAAAAGACGGTAGAAAACACACACTCAGTGTTTTCTGTTTTAAATGTTATGCCTAGCCCCATGACGGCCAAACACCTCCAACCGCAAGCACATACAGTCAAGGAGCTCTGTTGCCGCCGTATCATAGGGGCTGCCTTTTGTCCCTGCAATGCATGTTTAATGTTTTAGTCTTCAGGGCAGCTCAGCTTTTCCTTGCTTCAATCTGTCATAATCACAATGACCTCTGAGACCATTTGGAGTGTCTTGCTTTCCTTCACTTGCCTTCTTCAGGATCCTCCCAGCACATCGCTACACCAGCCTGTTCAGGACACCTCTCTTTACCAGTAAGGATGCAGATGAGCAGAGAGATTTCCATCAAAATACAGTCAGAATGAAGGAATGTGAAGGCACGTAAGAGAGCAGATTCTAAAGGGGGAGGACATAATTTGGCTCCCTGCTTCTGTGTACCGAGCCCAATTAGTTCGGTTGGGTGCATGGTACACAAAAAATGATGCAGTGTTCGAGGCTGGACTGGGCTGGGCTGGAAAGAATTCAATAGCCGAGTCCCAGCAACAGACATGAGAGGAGAGTGGCCAGCACCATGGAGGAAGGCAGGTTCGCTGCAAACACAGTGGGGACCCAAGAATACGGAAGAGCAGAAGCTTAAGTCAAAAGGAAAATAAAGCCAACGAAGGTTCCTCGAAAAGGGTCTAACTTTTGAATTTGCCAGCTCGTAAGGCAGCAAGGCAAGAGGTGCTGGCAGAAAATGCTTTCAGCCCCTAGTCTCTTTCTGTAATTGCAAGAATGCTGCAGCTTGCAGAATAGGGAGAAGTGGGTTGAAAAAAACACAAAAACGCAAAACCAAATAAAACTCGGTAATTTCTCTTGCTCTCTGAAGAGCGTTTAGAGAAATGTGCTATAAAATGCAATCAAACTCTGCGGAGGTTCATTTATTTTTTTCTCTTTCCCTCAACTTTTTTTCGATCCTACTTTAACCTATTGGAGAGTAAATTGGAACCTGGGTCAGGGCTGGGTGTGCTAGCCGGTGACTATCTCAACTTGCACGGAGAAGGTCTATTTGTAAAGGCAAGGCGCCTCCGTGGGATTCCGTATCTGCAACTCATTTAACTCACTTCAGCCACATGTACCTCTCCCCAGCCGGTCTCCTTACCTATTTGAACGCTGCTCGGAAAGGCTCCCATGGCGAGTCCCCAAAATCCAGAAAACAACAAGACAATCTGTCTGCAAATAATCCTCATTTTCTTTGCTCCTCTCCCTGGCGCGCTCCTCTCCTCTCTTTCTCTCACACTCTTGCTAAATGATCTTCAGAGAGGCATTGAAGACGATGGCGCTAAAATTAAAAAAAAAGGAGGGAAAAAGAAAATAAAGAAAGGAAAGAAAAGAAAAACGAGAAAAAAAAGAAGAGAGAGAAAGAAAATGTTTGGGCGCTTTGAGGTTATAACAGCTTCCCCTCAGCAATCCATCCCCAGCTGCCAGATGTTTCCCGCAGTCTCCATAGCCCTGGGGGAGGTTTTCTGTCCTGCTGATAATGTTCATGCAGAAGATGGTGGTGGCGGGTCTAGCTTCTGCTCTGCTCGCAGGGATGAGACATGCGCTCTGTCTGTGGCTCACTTGCGCTCCCCTGCTCACATCCTCACCGACGCGGGCGCAGCACGCGCTCAGCTCGCAGCCGACCCCCGCCCGGACCACAGCATCCCTGAGCGCCTCCCGCGTCTCGGTACCCGAGCGCTCACTCCGTCCATGGGTCCCTCGCCCCCTTGCCCTTCGCTTCTCGCCGGTCCCCTTCCCCCCAGCCGGTGCTCACCAGAGCGCCCAGGTCTCCAGGGAGGCTCCCCAGCGAGTCTGCAGACTAAGGTTCTTGCGTCCCCTCTCCAGTGTCTGATCCCCTTCCTTCTTTTTTCCTGGGTTTGCAGAGGGTCCGGCTCTGGACGTGGTCGCCCCTCTCCAGCACCACTCTTTCTTTTTATGCCCTCCAAGGCGCCTTTGGCTTCTTGGTTGAGCTTGGCAGGAAACTAGCCCCGGGGGCCGGGTATGCCAGCCCGGATCCCGGGCTGGGGGGTTGGAGAGGAAGTTAGCACCTCCCCATGGTCTCAGTCCCCTGCCGCATCCTTGCAGGCTCCCGGGAGGACAGGCTGCCTCCCAGCTGACAGCCCTTTCCTCTCAGCTTAGCCCAGCCTAGCCCGCTTCTGCCATTAGGCTGCGAGCGCGCGCGAGCGCGTCCACGCGAGGGGGGGGGCGGCTGTAGTCTTTGCTGCAGCTGCTGCAAAGATTTCTTACCAGCAAACTGCCCGGGAATCTGCAAAGCCCTTGATGGGAATGGATGCGGAAAAGGTGCTCAGCGAAGCAGAGGAGGGAAGAGGGGCAAAGGGCCCCCGGGGATGATGAGGATGTGGTCCAGGAGGGCAGAATTGGAGGAGGTAAGGTTGGTGAAGAGAGTCAGAGAAGTTTTCACATGCTAGAAAAGGGAGGTGTGTGAGAGATGGGGAGAGAAGTGGGGGAGGGAATTAACAGAAAGTAGTTACCTGCAAGAAACAGGATGAAGACAGAGGAAAACTCAAGAGACCGCCAACATACGTTTCAAAAGGCTGACAGAATTAGGAATGGACATTGAGAAGTGTAAATTAAGAAAAGCACTTGCAGTCTGCATTCATTTCTGTTCAGTGATTCACCCAAAAAGATGCTTTCCTGCAGGTGTGTGTTGTGTGTTTTGGGGTTTGGAAAGTTCACTGTATTCTCTGTTACCTCCAAGAAGATTTATGCTTTTTGCAGATGATGTCAGCCGTTTGAGTATATGGAAGAAAGTGAAACAGAATTACCTTAGGGTTTTAGGAATATTGTCACTTGGTCCACAGAATCACCTCTAAAACTGTCATTTCACTGGGTGTCATTTTATGGAAGAGTCTGGGACACATCCAAAAGGAGGTAATTGCAGTAGCTGTAGCCAGCATGGAGGAAAGCTTTCTAATGTCCCGTGTATGTTTTGATACCTCTCAATACAAAATGGTATGTCCTAAAGACAAATGACAATGAACTGGGTCTTTAATAGTGTTCCTAAAAGGCCAGGGGAAAGCCCAGGAGGCCTCAACTTCCACAAAAACTACAGGCAACTGAGCAAAGCTCGGACTGGGAGAGATTGTCTTTCCCAACAAAGAGCACACCAACTGGTCGTCCTTGTTTAAACTCCAGAATGTTCTTGTCGCCTAAAGTCTTAGTTTTCCTTTTAAAATCACATCATCGTTTTTGGTGTGTTGTTTTGTTTTTCATCCACATTCTTGTTTCATCTCAGCACAGATTGTTATGACAAAAACAACCAAATTGTGAGTAATTGGATTACACAAATCATACATTGTCATTTTGGTTTATGAGGCTTTAGTCTTGCACATCAAGAGGGATTTGAAATGTTTTCTTTGTTATCTTTTCTGTCTGTGTGAAAACTAAGGCTGCAAATAATGGAATTCTGCTTCTGTTGTAAGAGATAATAAACAAGCCACATAAAAATTAAGTTGGGTTTAAATTAAATTTAAAATTCAAAGCATATAAACCATACAACTTGTCTTCTCCTTGGGTAACTTTTGATCCTGGCTGACTATTATTCTTAAACTTGAAAACTGGAGCTTCCACAAGTTTGGACAGCAGCATTGATCTGGGTGGATGCAGGGCAGGCTGTATTTTTTCATAGAGCTCTTACACCCAGACTGGTATGCCTGTAGGTGCCATAGCTACATTCTTCTCATATAGTAATGTTTTTCTATGTATCAACTAATCAGAACACCCATTTTACTGTACTGGTCTCAACTCTCTTTATTTGAGTATCATATACGTATACTATATGCGTATAGATAGATAGAGATAGATATATGGCACCTAAGTATTTGTGAATGAAGGTGAACAAAACAAAAGTCTCCACTGTTAATAGAGAAGCTGTAATGCTTATGAGTCCTTGCTAGGTCCAAGCACTGAGCTGAAGCCTTACTTGTAGCACTTGATCTATAGAATATTTTAGATAAGATTACATTGATTATCAGGTTCTTGCTTTAAGAAACTGCAGTCTTTCAAAAACTATGGGTCCAATAAGTTTTTGGTGCCACAAGGTATCTGGAAGCTGAAAAGTGGAATCCATGTTATTCAGAAAAAGTAATGTGGCCTCCACAAGGACTTCCGGCTTGTTGGGGGTAGTAATGGTTGTCTGGCTTCAGATATAAGGCTTCCAGTTTCCTGGCTATGTTAGCACGCCCTGTTACCTGGCTTCTCTGTTCTAATAAAATATATTTAAAACTTCCCTACAGTTCTGAAAAACAGTAGGCAATGTTTGCCATTAAAGTGTGCTTGAAAAAAAATGTAATCAAGGATTTGAAAGAGAGAGCCCCAAAGTGGCAGGTGAGCAGTTCATGATTTGGAGGTGGTTCAGACTAAGTTCACAGAGCAGAAGAATTTGATTTTCTATTGACCATTTAAGGGAAAGTGCTGGAAGGGGGGTAACAAAGTAGGTGTTGTGAACTGTTTTTCTCAGCAGTTTTGTCTATGCCTAATAGATGGGGACGGATGGAGAAGTTGCAAGCAAACTAGGGAAGATGATACTTTTATTTTAGACAATAAATATTTATGTCTACATGGTAAAGTTACACAACGAGGCTGAGGGCGTAGAAAACAAATTAGAGACTTTTGACAGTCTAGGTGAGAATTTACTGTTTGAGTCAAACGAATAGCATTTAACATTTGTTCTTTAATTCTAAACAGTGTCTTTAGTTTTCTAAAACCTAAAACTATGCTACCCAAATTATGAATGTTTGAGGCACTTTTGGGTTTGACGAAACACAAAACAACCTAGAAGCTCATTGATGAGAGGGGATTGGTGACGGCCAGCATTACTTGTCAGTGTGACAGTAAGTACAGTCGCCGGGAAGATGGCTGTCTGGACATGCTTTGCGGGAGATTATCTAAGTTACATTAACACATGTGGAACAACTCATCTTACTTTTGAGCCAGGACCCTTCCCTAGCAGAGGATGCTGGACTGTACAAGTGCGGACAGAACAATGAGCAACAATGTGTATGCACCCCTCCCCCTCATTTCTGAATTTGTGGCTGCAGCTGACTTACACACCCTGTGACGGTACCTTGACCTTTGATACAAATAAGCCCATTCTCCCTTAAGTTGTTTCTGTTGACTCTTTTGTCACATAAACAGAAATATAAAATAAGACAGTGTTGTATTAGGACATGATACATCTGTTGGTATGGTGGTATACCACACAGTTACACGAGAACAGAGGAGTGTCACTATAAACCATGGAAAGATCGGTTTTGGACACTGTGAGCTAGTGATATGTACCTATTTCATTTTATAAACAAGAAAATAAAAATAACCACATTTATTGTCACTACAAGCTACTCCAGAGTGTCATCTTATATGTTACCTGCCCTGATAATGTTATAATCTTGTTTTTGCCAGAAATCTTATTATGTGAGTGTATAAATACATACACACTCACATGCTCTCGCTGATTTACCCATCGTGTTTGTTTGTGTATTTGGCTTATATAGCTATAACATGCTTATACTGATCTGCATGTGATTTAAGCTGAAAGCGTTGAAAGTGACTTCTTACATGTTTAAGTGAACTCCAGTACGCATTTTCTGTCACTCACCCACCATCATGCCTATAGTTTAGCAAAATGCGTTTATTTATGATAGTAAACACAAACTTAATGCCCCCAAGGGAAACAAATTCTGGAATGCAAAAGTGTTTTTCACCTTCTGTTTTTCACCTTCTGATTTATTTTGGTTATTTATCTGTCATTTTGGAAAACACTGACTTTCAGAGCTGTGTGGTATTGTTTTTTTTATTCCATTCTGTAAGCGGAAATTACATTTTTCAGATGAATACCAACAACTTAATAAACTTACTTGTGCATTTATTAGCTAAATCATTTCTGGTTAGAGCCTGTTTTTTTTTTTTCAGTGTGCATATATTTTCTCCTTCTGAGCTAATACTTCTTGATTTTCCTCAGATTTTTTGGTACCACTCTCAAGAAATAAGAGCTATCCCGAACCACCTCCCAGAGTGCAGTGTTTTACCTTTTTATCAGGATGTCAAACTTGCTTGAAATCAGCATACTAATCTTAGCTTATAGCAGTTCCTTGATTAATTATTGTCATTTCTCTACCTTACATTATCTCTTTGTGAAACTGATTGACATTGTGTGCAAATTTAATGCTGATAAATTATCTATTATTTTGGACCATAAAAATCTTTGTTACACCAAAAAGACCCCTTTTCTGGTTTTTTTCTGTTCTAATTCCTCTCCAGAGCCATTTTAAACCGGAGGTCATGGAGGAGAACCTGTCAGTCTCCATCTCGCTGGCTTTTTCATTCACTGTGAATTTTAGATTATTTCTCTGAATCATCATTCATGAGAAAAATGGAAAGTTTTATTAGGAAATTTTTTCTAATACTGAGAGAATTGCAAACATAGGTACATGTGTAAAAACAAATACACATAGTTATACACAAAGAAAAATGCCAAATTCAATATCTTTCAATGTAGGGAATCTAGATGAATCTACTCTTACCTCGGTGACAGTGTCTTATCCCTGTACCTAACCCAGGATAGGATGGGATTGGCGAAGTTAATATTCGAACCTGATTTTAGAAGCCTGCTGTATTTTCACTCGTTGAAGAACAAAGGACAAATTAGACAGACAGAAGTAAATTGGGAATCATGGTGGGAATCATAGCATTCAATAAAACAAAGTTTAAAATAAAAGTAATAAAAGGTATATGGAAGGAATTGGAGGGAGGAAAGGGAAGGGAGAAATGATGGAATTATAATATAAAAATAAAGAACATAATTAAAAATTGCAACATAATTTGACGTGACAGAAGATGGAGAACTGAGCTGCAACCTTTTCTAATAACATGAAAAGTTAATAGTATTTTTCTAAGTAGGCACAGTCACTTTTTCCTTAATTCAGTTCACATTTAGAAAGTTGATAGGGACATGATGAAGTTATTAACTTCGCTAAACACATATTCAATGCTGTTTACATTCAATTTTAGTTTATAAAATAAAGTGGTGGTTATTATAACTTTGATACAAGAATGGACTGGGTCCTGGAATTTTAAGCTTAAGCTTGCTTTTGCTGTGAATATAATGCAGGACTACCTCTCCAGGGAATGGTGTTGCCCGCAGTGGGCTGGGATTCCTACATCCATTCACTGCTAAGAGAGTCAACCACAGACAAGCCCATGGGCTAATCTGATCTAGGCAATCCCTTATTTGAGTCGCTCTTCTCAGATGATTCTAGCCCATGACATTTGAGAGTTAAGAGTAATCCCTTGTCAAGTGGACACACATGTCACTTTAAACCATAGCTTTTCATTTCTTCCCCTAGACATATCCTCAGGTTAAATTGATACACCCTTCACTGAAAACTCCAAGCTATCCCAACAGTAAAAGTTAATCAGGCAGTAAAGCAAGGCTGTTTTAGAAATGATAAAAATTAAAGCTTACAGAGGTTAGGCAGCTAGCTAAACACACAGGTATCAAAAGTACAGCAGGCTGGGCTGGATCTCAGTGAGTTTGCCCAGCTTACGAGAGGTTCTGTGTTTAACTTCTAGAGAACTTGCCTAGAGGCTCTGGGTTTGATAACTAGCAATGAAAAAGAAAAGGGGAAATGCAAGAAAAGGAAAGTAAAGGAAACAGAAGACATAAATAGAAGAAAATAAAAATATTTGGATGTCGTATTCCATGATATATGCATGATTTTGTGTATGTGTGTGTGTAAAGTCAAATACTTCTTTGCACAAATGACATTTTCTTGGTTCTGATTTAAATGGGAGTGTAAATAATCAAGATGAGAAAAATACATGTATTTGCATTTTTGAAGAGACTTTTAACAATGACTGAGGCAATGTAAGTACTAGAGAAATACCTGCTTATCACAGTTTATTGCCAAGTAGAAAATATAAAGAAATAAAAATAAACACAGTATTAATCTAACAATCTAAACTTGTTTTTAGTACATGTGTTCATCTGTTCCCAAGTACTCCTTGTTACTCTTACGTTGTTGTATTCAAATCTTATCCTGCATGTCCTTCCGCTATTCACTGCTCCTATTCTTTCTTCCCTTTCATTTTTAGCTCTTAAGAACATTGAACTATATGTATTTAGTCATACTGCATCCTACTGACACCTCTTGAAAATACCCTTGGCTCTGTCTGAATGCATTTTGAATAGACTTTTTTGCTAAAATAATGCCTCAGAGCAGCAATTGCTTAGTCTCAAGATGGTTCTGCCTACAAAGTTTTCAGCCTTTCTGGCAGTCTTGTGTGATGTGTGTTTTTCATTCACATGCCTCATCGGTTGCAGATAATAGACAAATCATGGATGAAACTGTTCAGTAACTACTATCTATAGATACACAATCCAAATACATTTAGTATTCAATATATTTATTTTTACCTTAGAAGACTATGAAAGCTATTGCTACCAAGAACACGAGTGCATGGATGATAGAACTCTACTTATAAAACAAGATGCATAGCAATGCGCATAGTATTTATTTTAGGAAGTTGCAATCACAGGTGATTTTTCTTTTCATTTCCATAATTTTATCCTAAGCAACAGTGTTGAAATAAAGTTTGTTGTTCTAAGGGTGATTGTCCTATTCACTGTTCTGCTGTTGTGAAGAGACACCCACGACCAAGGCAAGTCTACAAGAGAATGCATTTATCTGGGGCATTGCTTACAGCTTTAGAGAATTAGTTCATAATCACCATGGTGGGAAGCAGACAGCCATGGCGCTGTAGCAGTACCTGAGAGCTTTATATCCTGATTCTCAAGCAGCAGGCACCAGGTAGAGAGATGGAGGGAATGGGCCAGGGCTTTTGGAATCTCAAAGCCCATTCCCAGAGACACACTTCCTTCAAGTCCACACCTCCTAATCCTCTAGTCTTCAACCTGTTCTACTCCCCTATGACATGTATTGGCATACATAACCCTATGGGGGCCATCCTCATTCAAACCATCACAGTGCTGAGTGTTTTAATGGCTTTACAAAGGCTTTAAAATCATCACAGTAATTCACGGTTATAGATTTTTTTAAACTAGTAGATTTTAATCTGTTACTCACGAATAAATTGACACCAAGATTCTTTGTGGGTGATTATACAGAGACAGGGAATTTATTGTTCAAATATTAACATGACACAGGAACAATCTTTTAATAAAATTGTAATGAGTGAAGATAAACTATAACCACAGAAAACAAAAATTGTCACATATAAATTAGGAGAATATTTCACAGCAAATGTTCATGCATTTCATCATGTAGTGGGTAACTGCAGGAAATAAGATGTATTAAAAAACCAAACACACCAAAAATATTTTTAGAAGAAAGCACTGAGGTGGGCTTTCTTGGAGGTGTAACTCAGGTAAGTGAAATCTCTGGGAACATAGGGAGGGAAAGAGTGCATCAGATGGGCAGAGAAATATGACTATAAGGCAAGTGATTAACGTGCTATAAAGATGGGTTCTATACTTTCTTTTTAAAATAATTTTTATATTAATTACAGTTTATTCCTATGCTTTCAAGAAGTAGACTACATGTGTGCGTATATAGCTTGTTATCCTAGATTCAGGAGGAGCTAGTGGTAGGTGAGGTGGGACACATGTAAAATCTCAGCACTCAGAAAAAGGAGGAGTGAAGCTCATAAATAGGACTCAAATGGTGTACGTGGTGAGATCATATCTCAAAAGTACAAATAAAGCGAAACTTCAAACACGGCAACAACAAAATACATACAAAAAGGGTAAGGCAGAAATTGAGTGAGGTATACTACAGACAAAGGAACTAGACAAAAGGCATCATGATATTGCTTCTTTGGTCTAACAAACTTTTTTTTTTAATTGAGAATATTTGCATACTGTTTATTAGATTTGGCCATAATTTCCTTTATTTTTAGTTTAATTTTATTTTTTATAATTTATTCATTTTCCATTCCGATTGTAGCCTCCTCCTTAGTCTCCTCGTTGTCCCACCCTCCCTTATCCCTCCCCCCATTTTCCTTCCCTCTTTCTCAGAAAGGGGGAGTCCTCCTCCCCTACCATCTGACCCCAGCCTATCAAGTCTCATCAGGATTGCCTGCATCATCTTCCTCTGTGGCCTGGCAATGGTCCCCTCATTAGGGGGAAGTTATCCAAAGCAGGCAACAGAGTCCATGTCAGCAACAGCCCCTGCTCCACTTACTGGGGTACCCACATGAGGAGTGAGTTGCCTAGCCTATCGGGTACATCACGGAAGAGGGACTAGGTCCTCTTCATTCATAGTCCTTGGTTGGTGCATCAGTCTCTGCATGCCCCCATGGTCCTACATTTGTTGGTTCTGTTGCCCTCCTAGTGGAGCTCCTGTCCCCTCCAGGTCCTTCTATCTCTCCCTTCTTCCATTAGATTCCCTGCACTATGTGCAAAGTTTAGCTATAAGTCTCAGCATCTGCTTCAATACCCTGCTGGCACTGCACAGACTAGACAGTGATATCTATTTTTATTTTTACTGTACTT
>CM053747.1:4208786-4231895 GCA_028658305.1 Pachyuromys duprasi
TCATACACACTCATATACACCCATACACACTCATGCACACATACACACTCATTCACACATACACACTCATGCACACTCATACATACAAAGAGCATAAATAAGAACGAAATGTTTAAAAAGTGTACTATTCTAATAATCTTATTTTCGTACTTTGTTAATAAAACCCAATAACATAAACTTTATAATATTAATTTTCAACTCATTGATATTTCCTGAAAAAGGAGTGTAGTCAAATATGTCTTACTATTCATTTTAGATTTTTTGAGATAGTTTCTCATCTCCTGTTGAGGCAGGATTGGGATTCACTATGTGTCCAAGCTTAGCTTTGAACTGGCAATCTTCTGGTCTCATCCCTCCTCTACTCCCACCAAGTGCAAAGAGCTGCGATCACATCTGTGAGCCAAGGTGCCTAAGTTGATAGTTTGTGTGTGTGTGTGTGCAAACCCATGTGTATATGTACATATACATATACATTTTCATATGTACATACACATATATACATGTACATATATATCATATAGTTTTAATTTACTGTAGTATTGGTTTTAATGACCATCAAAGCCAAAAAATGTTGCAAAAGTTTTCTGTATTGTTTTTATCTAATTATTTTGATCCTTTATCTAGTCAATGCTTATATTTTTAAATTGCTATTCAATTGTTCTTACACGGCTGTAAGAATTTCTTGCCATAATTCTAGGTTAAAATATGATCTTTTGAATACGATTTGCTTCATTTCTTCAGAGTTACATTTCAGTGTAAGGCTCTGTTTCATATGAGATATGCGTTTTTCAGTGACAAAACCATATAATGATAGACAAGTCACAAGGACTAATTTTCAGAACGATTTTTTTTCTTGTATCAAGAGCTATTTTTTCCAAAAATTGTGTAAAAGGAAAACGTATCACCTACAAGAGGCGGAAATATGGGGCAGTAGTTAAAAGAGAGTGAGTTTAGTTCTCAGCACCCAAGTCAGGTGATTCAAAATTGTATATAACTCCCACTTCAGGGGAGTGTGATGTATCTTCTGGCCTCCACGAGTGCAATTTTGTGCATTGACTCCCCACAAAGCTATACATGAACACAGAAATAAAAATACATCTCTTGAAAATGTCACATATAATTTAAAGTAATGAAACAATTTCATCTAAATGTCTGCTACAAAAATGCATATAAAAATAAAATTATTTTAAAAATTACTTTATATTTCCTGACATATTGATACATTTAGAACACTGTACTTTTAAAAAATCTTGCCACCAATTTTAAATAATTTGCCTTAGGTAAACAGCAATATTCTATCTTGGGCATAAAGTTTTCATACCCCTCTTTTATTCAATCAGTTTGCATCACATTAGAATTAAAGTCCTGTTTGTAAAAAAAATTACTTGATCTCTGTCGCATCGTTAGCACACAGTTGATTTCCTTCTGTGGCAAACTTTGTTCATAGATGTTAACAATAAAAGTGTCACTCATATATTTGATAATCATTCACACATTTCCAGAGTTGAGGTTGTTAAATAATTCACTGTTTTTAGTTGAAATCTTTAAAATGTCACAACAGTAAGCATGTATTTTGAATTTCATCAGTTTTTCTCTCTCTGTTTTTCTTACAGATATAATCTGTGTATGTGTTTGTGTATATCCATGTGAGTATATTAGACACATGTTCACATGCTTGAATAGGTCACATGAGGCTGATAACCCCTAGAGCTGGAGTTAGAGGAGCCCATGAGATGTTGATACAGGTTCTGAAAACAAACTTCACGTCTCCTGGAAAGGAAGGCTCTTTTTAAAAAAAAATTATTTATTTTTATATCAATCACAGGTTAGGTACTTTGCATCCCAGGTGTAGCCCCCTCCCTCATTCCCTTAACTACTAAGCCATAACAGAGTCTTTCTTATTATGGGGAAACAGGAAATGATCCTTGATTTACAAGAGTCACACACATCCACAGCCTGTGGTGTGAAGGATGTCAGATGCAAAGTGACAGTGTGCTCCTTGCATGGAAAGCTGAAACGTAGGGATGGCTATCTGAATAGGTAGTAAGGAGAAGCCCAGCTGGACATCAGTTCTCTGCTTCTGTGTCTTCAGCAAGTTGGGCTGAATGTCAGGCTCTGTAGCTTATCAAATCCCACAGTCCCCTGCTCCACTGGACAATGTAGTATATAGTACAGTTGGCTGCATAAGCAGATGGCCACATGCCAGGTCATTTCTGTTGTTGTCTTTAGTACTACGTAAAGCAAGGAATATTTTATTTCTTGTGTTCACAGAACAATAACCAAAAAATACCATAGCTGGCTCACATCTCCCTACAAAAGCTAGAGGCAAATCTAATGGATCCCGCCGAGGAATGGACAAAGAGAGTCCAGAAACTCCATTTCCCACCTGTCATCACAAGGACAGAGGCCAATGTTTTATTAGTAATATAAAATGGTGATATTAATCTTTAAGACCTTAAGATAAATGAGATAACACTCGTGCACATACAATACACAAACATGGACATACAAACAACAACAGCAAAACAGAGAAAGTAATAAGGAAAAAAATAAGGTACACAGAATTATTTCTCTGAGTATTCATGCATAATTAAATAGCAGATTAAATGATGATCCTATGACGAATATACCCTACACAACACTGTTTTTATTGCATAATTTAAAGTGTTAACTGACAGTTTATGTGCTTAGAAGGGGGAAAGAGTTATTAGCATGACACCAGTTCAGATCTGTGTTAGATTTTAATGCCCACGCTATCACAATTGGCCCTAGTCTTTAAAAACAATGCAATGTAGAAATGATTTAAAGTAATTAACTAAGTGACAGGAGCTATGGTGTCGATGTATGCCATTCCATCTTAAAATCTGACACTTTTACATGAACACGATGATCCATTCACTGAGCTGTTAGAGTTCCAGGGTGCCCAGAGCCCAACCACTGAGGAGATAAACGCTCTTCAATTATTCAAGAATTCTCTGGAGACCCCGTGGAGCAGAGAATAATTAAGAAATAGATAAATCTAAGTCACATAATGGAGAACACTGGGCATCAGTGATGAAAATGACAGTTGTCAGTAAGGCGGATCATTAAAATCCTCTTCATTTTATCCCAGCCTAGTTATCTATTTTCTTGAAGTGGTATCTGTTAATTTTTTCCCCGACACTTTGATGTCACCGACTACTGATTGCAAATCTTTGCTATTCTATTGAATTCTTGATACACACACACACAAACACACACACATACACACATACAAATATATAATTTAGACAAAACAAAACAAAACTCTGTCAATACTCAAACAAGGATGGACTTACATGGCTGTTTGGTTAAGCAGCCTGGAAAAATGATGTGCTGACATTTTATGGTTGAAATTAAAAGGAGTGGCCCACATCAAACTAATTTTCACAAAGGTGTATATGATTTCAGTGCTTACTTATGTTTGTTTGTTCACAATAATTGTGATCACTAAAGTTAAAATAGTCTGAGGACAGTATTTTAAGTTTCTGTAGGTTTTTCCCTTGTGCTGGCATTGGTACACTCCAGGAGCTTCACAGGAGCTATAGAGAGGCGTCTATGGATGGGAGAGCACCTAGAAGCCACCCAGAGAAGCTGTTCCTTGCTCTTTATTCAACAGCACTTTCAGTATTCTAGATTGTGTTCTTTAATCCCTTTCTTTTTCTTAAAAACAGATGCTTTTTAATTATTAATTACACTGTATTCACTTTGTATTGCCCTGTGGCCCCCTCCCTCTCCCCCTCCCAATCCCACTCTCCTTCCCCATTCTCCACACATGCCCCTCCCCAAGTTCACTGATAGGGGAGGTCTTCCTCTCCTTCCTTCTGATCCTAGTCTATCAGGTCTCAACAGGAGTAGCTGCACTGGTAAGGTTGCTCCCCCCTCAGGGGGAGGTCATCAAAGAGAAGGCAAAACAGTTCCTGTCAGAGACAGTCCCTGTTCCCATTACTATGGAACCCACTTGGACCCTGAACTGCCATGGGCTACATCTGTGCAGGGGTTCTAGTTTACCACCATCAATGGTCCTTGGTTGGAGTATCAGTCTCAGAAAAGACCCCTGTGCCCAGAATTTTTGGTTCTGTTGATCTACTTGTGGAGTTCCTGTCCTCTCCAGATCTTATTATTTACCACTTATTTCATAAGATTCCCTGCACTTTGCCCAAAGATTGGCCATAAGTCTCAGCATCTGCTTTGATTCCCTGCAGGGTACAGCCTTTCAGAGACCCTCTGTGGCAGGCTCCTGTCCTATTCCCTGTTTTCTCTTTCTGAGGTTCGTCCTCTTTGCCTTGCTGTATGGGGTTTGAGCATTTAGCCACAGTCCTCTTTCTTGATTAGTTTCTTTAGTTGTACAGATTTTAGTAGATGTATCCCATATTACCTGTCTAATATCCACTTATGAGTGAGTATATACCTTCTGTGTCTTTCTGCTTCTGGGATACCTCACTTAGGAAGATCTTTTCTAGTTCCATCCATTTGCCTGCAAATTTCACAATTTCCTTGTTTTTTTATTGCCAATTAATATTCCATTGTGTAGATGTACCACAATTTCTGTATCCATTCCTTAGTTGAGGGGCATCTGGGTTGTTTCCAGCTTCTGGTTATTACAAATAAAGCTGCTACAAACATGGTTGAGCAATCTATATCTGACATAGGGCTAATATCCAGTATATATAAAGAACTCAAGAAGTTAAAAAGCAACAAACCAAGTAATCCAATTAAAAATGGAGTATAGAGCTAAACAGAGAACTCTCTGTAGAGGACTGTAGAATGGCAGAAAAACACTTAAAGAAATGTTCAACGTCCTTAGCCATCAGGGAGATGCAAATCAAAATGACCCTGAGATTTCACCTTACACCTGTCAGAATGGCTAAGATCAAAAACTCAAGTGACAACACATGCTGGAGAGGATGTGAAGAAAGAGGAACCCTCCTCCTTTGCTGGTGGGAATGTAAACTTGTGCAACCACTCTGGAAATCAATTTGGTGCTTTCTTAGACAATTAGGAATAGTGATACCTCAAGATCCAGCTATATCACTCCTAGGCATATATCCAAAAGATACTCAAGTACACAACAAGGACATTTGCTCAATTATAGCTGCTTTATTTGTAATAGCCAGAACCTGGAAACAACCCAGATGTCCCTCAGTTGAGGAATGGATACAGAAATTGCAGTACTTTTACACAATGGAATGCTACTCAGCAATCAAAAAGGAAGAAAGCATGAAATTTGCAGGCAAATGGTGGGAACTGGAAACAATCATCCTGAGTGAGGTATCCCAAAAGCAGAACGACACACATGGCATATACTCATTTATATAGACCTATAAAATAGGATAAACATATTGTAATCTATACACTAAAGAAGATAAACAAGAAAGAGGACCTGGGGTAAGAGGATTAATCCTCATTAGAAAGTCAAATGAGATGGACATTGGATGTAGGAGAAAACAAGTAGCAGGACAAGAGCCTACTACAGAGGGCCTCGGAAAGACTCTACCTAGCAGGGTATCAAAGCACTTATTAAGACACATAACCAACCCTTTGGCAGAGTGCAGGGAATCATATGAAAGAAGGAGTTAATACGACCTGGAGAGGACAGGAACTCCGCAAGGACCAAGTATATCAATCAGGGCACAGGGGTCTTTTATGAGACGGTTTCTCCAACCAAGGACCATGTATGGATATAACCTAGAACCTCTGCTTGAATATAGCAAATGGTAGCTTAATATCCAAGTGGGTACCCTAGTAACGAGAACAGGGACTATTTCAGACATGAACTCAATGGCTGCTCTTCCCCCAAGTGGGATTGGGAGGAGACAAGGGAGGGGTTGTAGCAGGGATTAAAAAAACATGGTTGAGCAAATGTCCTTCTTGTGTACTTGAGTATCTTTTCGATATATGTCTAGGAGTGGTATAGCTGGATCTTGAGGAATCACTATTCCTAATTTGTCTCAGAAAGCGCCAGATTGATTTCCAGAGTGGTTGTGCAAGTTTACCTTCCCATCAGCAGTGGAGGAGGGTTTCCCTTTCTCCACAACCTCTCCTGCATGTGTTGTCACTTGAGTTTTTGATCTTGGCCATTCTGATGGGTGTAAGGTGAAATCTCAGGGTCGTTTTGATTTGCATCTCTCTGATGACTAAGGATGTTGAACATTTCTTTTAGTGTTTTTCAGCAATTCGATATTCCTCTATTGAGAATTCTCTGCTTAGCTCTGTACCCCATTTTTAAATTGGATTATTTGATATGTTGCTGTTTAACTTCTTGAGTTCTTTATATATACTGGATATTTATCCTCTGTCAGACACACGGTTGGTGAAGATCCTTTCCTAATCTGTAGGCAGTCATTTTATTTTGACAACAGTGTCCTTTGTTTTACAGAAGCTTTTCAATATCATGAGGTCCCATTTATTGATTGTTGCTCTTAGAGCCTGTGCTGTTGGTATTCTGTTCAGGAAGTTGTCTCCTGTGCAAATGAGTTCAAGGCTCTTCCCCACCTTTTCTTCTAACAGGTTTAGTGTATCTGGTTTTATATTGAGGTCTTTGATCCACTTGGACTTTAGTTTTGTGCAGGGTGATAAGTATGGATCTATTTGCCTTTTTCTACATGTAAACATCCAGTTATACCACCATCATTTATTGAAGATGCTGTCTTTTTTCCATTGAATGATTTTGGCATCTTTGTAAAAAATCAGGTGTCCATAAGTGTGTGGGTTTGTTTCAGGGTCTTCTATTAAACTCCATTGACTACCAGTCAGTTTCTATGTCAGTAACATGCAGTTTTTAGTATTGTTGTTCTATAGTACAGCTTGAGATCAGGGATGGGGATATCTACAGAAGATCTTTTATTGTAGATGATTGTTTTAGAAATTCTTGGTTTCTTGCTATTCCATATGAAGTTGAGAATTTTTTCTTTCAAGGTCTGTAAAGAATTGAGTTGGTATTTTGATTGGAATTGCATTGAATCTGTAAATTGCTTTTGGTAAGATGGCCTTTTTTACTAAATTAATCCTGCCAAGCCATGAGCATTGGAGATCTTTCCATCTTCTGATATCTTATTCTAATTCTTTTTTCAGAGACTGGAAATATTTTTCATTACAAGTCTTTGATTTCTGCCTCCTCTTCTGCTTGGTTAGGGTCACCCCAAGGTACTTTATGTTATTAGTAGCTCTTGTAAAGGGTGTTGTTTCCCTAATATCTTTCTCAGCCCTTTGGTCTTTTGTATAAAGGAGGGCTACTGATTTTTTTTGAGTTAATTTTGTATCCAGCCAATTTGTTGAAGGTGTTTATCAGCTGTTAGAGTTCCCTGGTGGAATTTTGAGGGTCACTCAGGTATAGTATCATATCATCTGAAAATAGTGATACTTCAACTTTTTCCTTTCCAAACTGAATCCCCTTGATCTCCTTTATTTGTCTTATTGCTCTAGCTAGGACTTCAAGAACTATGTTGAAGAGATATGGAGAGAGTGGTCAGCCTTGCCTTGTCCCTCATTTCAGTGGGATTGGTTTGAGTTTCTCTCCATTGAGTTTGATATTGGCTATATTGCCTTTACTGTGTTTAGCTATGTGCCTTGTATCCGTGATCTCTCCAAGACATGAATGGGTGTTGGACTTTGTCCAATGCTTTTTTCGAATCTGAGGAGATGATCACGTGGTTCTTCTCCTTCCATTTGTTTATATGGTGCTTTTTATACAGTACAATCTGATCATGGTTTATCTCCCCAATTCTGCTGAGATTACTTCCACCTTCTCTCTCATCAGATTTCATGCCCTTTCTGTCTCTCGTTTGAAAACAAACAGGCATCAGAAGAATAATAATGGACAAAACAAGAACGAGCAAACTAAAATAGGATAAAACAAACAGAAAAAAAGAGCCAAATATATACATGTACATGCAGAGATACCCCTGTTCATACACACAGTTCTCCCAAAACACAAAGCTGGAAACCATAATATATTCACAAAGGACCTATCTACAGGTAGGCATGGGGTTCATCCTTAAGAGTGGTTTGTATCTGAGTGATAATCCATTAAAGAAAAACTATTTTCCATTTGCAAGTGGCTATCAATTGGACACAGCTTCTAGGTTATGGTGCTTTTCCCCTTTTCCTTTAAGTGCTTGAACCCCACTGGGAACAGACCCAAATAGTTTTTGTATCCTGCCACAGTCTCTGTGAACATATGCCTCTGTCCTTTTGTGACTGGAAGGCACTGTTTCCTTGGTGTTCTTGTGTTCTCATACCTGCTGCCTCCTCTTCTGCAAAGTCCTCCTCCCCATGGGAAGGGGTGTGATGAAGACATCTCATTTAGGCTCAGTGTTCCAAGGTCTCCTACTCCTTGCATTTTGTCCATTCATGAGTCTCTGTACTTGTTCTCATTTCCTGCAAGAGGAAGACGCATCCTTGATGATGGTTGAGCTAGCTACTGCTTTATGAGTATAGGAGAATGTCATTAGGAGTCTATATTGTGACATTTCTTTAGCAGAATAGTAGTGTTTGGTTGTCCCCTAGCCTATCTGGTCTCCATTTCTTGGTCATTAAAGCAGTGTTGGTTATTGGTTCCATCTCATGGAGACAGCCTTAACCCCAAAAGATATTTATTGGATATTCCCAGAGGTTTGTGGTATTATTCCACCAGCATGCCTTGCAGGTAAGAGCTTTGTAGTTGGGTTGGTGTTCATGTTTCTCCTCTGGTACTGTGCAGTATACCTTCCAGTATCATGAACACCAGATAAACACCAACTAAACTTCTCCTTATGCAATTTTGTGTCTTCAGCAATAGGTCCTTACCATCTATTTGTGGACATCAACCTATAGTTTCGGTAACAACCTGGATTGGTTGGGGATTTCCATGGAACCCTTTGGCTAAAAATTCAATTAAATGTAACCCAACTCCAGTACTGGAAGCTTCATTTAGTGCTAGGAAATGTCCACTTGGGACTCTGTTTCCCCTGTTATTTGGGACTTTTATTCATATCCGCATTATATATGCACATATTTTTGGAAGCTTCTACTGTATTTTAGCTGACCCCTATATTCTTTATCTCACTCCTTCTTTCTTTCCTCTCCTTGTTTGAATCTCCCATTAATGACCTCTCCCATACACCCATAACTATTTATTCTATTTTCCTTTCCTAGGGAGGTGCAACCCTCTCACCCATTCCCTTACTGTTTACATAATCTCTGTGGCTATATATATATTGTAGCCGAATTATTAAACACCTAACACCTACCATCCACTTATGAATGAATGTTTACTATATTTTTTCTCTGGGTCTGAGTTACCTCACTCAGGATGATTTTTGCTATCTCCATCCATTTGTCTGTGACTTTCATGACTTCACTTCTTTAACAGTCAAGTAATATTTCATTGTGTAAATGCACCACATTTTCTTTGCTATTCTTCTGTTGATGGACATCTAAGTTGTTAACAGTTTCTGGTTAATATGTAAGTAAAGCATCAATGAACATGTTCTATTCAAATGTTTCTGTAGTAGTATGAAGCTTCCTTAGGGTGTATGCCCAAGAATGGCGTAGCTGGATCTTGGGATAGCTCTTTTGCCAGCTTCCTAAGAAACAACCACACTGACGTCCATAGTGGCTGCACAAGTGTGCACTCACACCAGGAAATGGATGAGTACTTTCCGTACACCATGTCCTTACTTGCATGAGCTGTCATTTTTTTTTTAAATTATTTTGGCCATTCTGATTATGTAAGTTGAAATCTCAAATTTGCATTTCCCTGATGACTAAGGATGTTGAGCATTTCTTTAGGTGATTCTCACCCATACCGGTTTCTTCTTTTGAATATTTACTGTTTAGATATGTACCCCATTTTTAATTGAGTTGTTTGTTTTCTTGAGGTTCAGTATTTTAAGTTTTTAATATATTTTTGCTATTAGCCCCCTATGGGATGTGTAGTTGGTAAATCTTTCCCCTTTCTCTAGCTTGCCACCCTGTGTGAGTGGTAGTTGATTTTTTATATACAAAATTTTTCAAATTTATGAGCTCCTACGCATGAATTGCTGCTTTTATTTCCTGTGCTATTGGTGCTTGGCCCAGAAAGTCCTCGTGCTAATGACCTTAAGGCTATTCTCCGCTTTCTCTTTTATCATATCTGGTTATACACTGAGGACTTTGATCTGTTTGAAGTTGGATTTTGTACAGGATGATAACTATGTATCTAATTGCTTTCTTCTACAAACAGAAATCCAGTCTGACCAGCAACATTTGGTGAATATGTTGTTTTCCTACAGTAGCTATTTTTGGCTTCTTTATTAAAAATCAGCTGTCCAAAGGTATGTTAACTTATATTGGGTCTTTAATTTGATTCCGTTGATAAACACATACACACACATTTTTTAGTTATTCACTTTACATCGTTGTTTTAGCCCCATCTCTCCTTCCCAGTCCTACCCTTCCCTGTCCCTGTCTCTTCTTCCCCTCTCCATTCAGCACTGCTCATCAGTTTGCATAAGGACTGCAACATGTCCTTTTCCCCTGTGGCATGGCCAGGCAGTCCAGCCAGGGGAAAGTGATCAAAAGCTGTGGAGTCCATGACTCCATGCAGTCCCCACTTCCCTTACTAGAGGATCCATATGGATCCATATGAAGCCTACACTGCCCATCTGCTACATTTTTGAAGGGGGCTTAGGTTCAGTTTGTGAATAGTTCTTGGTTGATGCTTCAGTCTCAGCAAGCCCCTCTGGGCCTTTTTTTTTTCTCAAACATGTATATTTTTATGCCAATACCATGCTTTTTACATTGCAATAGTTCTGTGGTACAGTTGGAGACATGGTGTGATGACACCTCCAGCAATTCTGTATGAAGTTAACATTTTCTTTTCAAGTTGTGTGAAGAATTGTGTCAGAATTAGATGGGGATTATGCTAGATCTGTACATTGCTTTTGGTATGGTAGTCTTTTTGATGAAACCAACCCTATCAATCCATGAGCCTTCTGATATCTTCTTCAGTTGCTTTCTTCAATGTCTTAAATTGTTCATCATACAACTCTTTCACTTGCTTGATTAGATTTACCCCCAAATATATATTTTTGAAGCTATCAGAAAAGATATAGTGTTTCTGTTTTCTTTCTCAGCCTGTGATTTGTACATAGGAGGGCTGCTAATTCTATGTATTAATTTTGTATTCTATATTTTTGAAAGTGTTTGTTGGCTGTACAAGTTTCCTGGTGGAAATTTTAGGGTCATTTATATATACAATTATATAGTCTAGAAATAATACTTTGACTTCTTCCCTTCCTATTTGTGGAGGTGCATTGGCAAAAACTTTTCCTTGCAAGTCTGGCAGAATTCAGTGCTAAACTATCTGACTCTGTGCATTTTTTGATGGAAGACTTTTAATTACTGCTTCTAATTCACTGGGAGTTATAGATCTGTATAAGTTGCTGCTCTTGACTTAATTTTGTTAAATGATATATATCAAGTATGATATATATCAAGTATGCATTTCTTTTAGATTTTTCAATTCTGTGGCATATAGGTTTTTAAGAGAATATTAAGATTCTCTTGACTTACTTGTTTTCTGTTGCTATAGCCTCCTCTTTATCTCTAATTTTGTTAATTTTTCTTATATCTTACATTTTATTTAATTTGGATAAAGATTTATCAATCTTACCAATTTTCTTAAAGAATGAATTCATTGTGGTATTGATTACTTCTATATTTTGTTTCTATTTTGTTGATTTTAAATCTGAGCTTGATTATTTCTTACTGTCTCCCTCTGGGTATAACTTCTTCTTTGTGTTCTAGAGCTTTCAGCTATGCCGTTACTTGTATGAGATTTCTCTAACATTTTATTTAGGCACTTCATGCCGTGAACTTGCCCCTTAGCTATGAACTACCTTCCTTTCGTTCCATAAGTTTGGGTATATTCTGATTGAAAGTTTTGCTGGGTATAGTAGTCTGGTTTGGCAGCTGTAATCACCTAGATTTTGTATAACATCAGTGCAGGCTCTTCTGGCTTTTAGAATCTCCATTGAGAAGGTTGGTGTTTTTCTAAGAGGTCTGCCTTTAGTGTTATTTGGTCATTTTCTCTTCCAGTTTTTAATATGCTTTCTTTGTTATATATATTTAATGTTTTGATTATTATATTCCAAGGGGAATATCTTTTCTGGTCCAGTCTGTTTGGTGTTCTATATGCTTCCTCCACCTCCTTCAGTTTTTTAGGGAAATTTTCTTTTATGATTTTGTTTTAAAAAATGTACCTTTAGCCTGGGTTTCCTCTCCTTCCTATATTCCTATTATCCATAGTCTGTTATTTTCATGGTGACCCAGATTTCCTGGATGTTTTGTGCCTGAACACTTAGACTTAATCTTTTCATTTTCTGTTGTCTCTCAGTTTGGGTTCTTTTTATTGATCACATCTTCAGTTTCACATCTTGAACAGTTTTCTTTATGTCATTTCACTGTTTTGTAGTCATAGAATTTATTAATAGATTTAATCACATAGTTTTTAAAGTCCTTATCAAATTCATAATGGCCATTTTAAAGGCTTTGTTTTGTGCTTCACCTATATTGCATTTCTCAAAAGTTGCTGTAGTACGGTTGTTGTTCTGTGCTGGAGACATATAGTTCTCATTGATTTTATTTTGGTTTTACACTAGTGTGTAAGCATCTGCCTTGGGGTAGATTGGAATTCGAGCTGTTGATATTTGGACTTGCGTTTATTAGGTAACTTTCTGTTGCTGTCTCTCTTTCTTAGGAGACTGTGGTGGCATGGATTTGTTTGGTAGGTAATGTTTCTAAGATCCTCTATTTAATTTATTTGCCTCATCTTGATTCAGCTTCGATGAACAAGATCTATCAAGAAAATTGTTCATTTCATTTACATTTTCAAATTTTGTTGTAGGGCTTAAAATTTTGAAGTAAGACCTAATGATTCTTTGGATTTCCTCAGTGCTTGAAATTATGTCCCCCTTTTCATTTCTGATTCTGTTGATTTGGATAGTTTCTCTCTGCCTTATAGTTAGTTTGGCTAAGGGTTTATCTATCTTGTTGATTTTCTCAAAGAATCAGCTCTTGGTTTCGTTGATTACTTGAATTGTTCTCTTTGTTTCTAATTTATTGATTTCAGCCCTGAGTTTGACTATTTCCAGTTATCTACTCCTCTTATGTGTGTTTTTTTTTTCTAGTGCTTTCAGGTGTGATATTAAGTTGCTTATATGAGATGTCTCGAATTTCTTTATGAAGGCACTTAGGGCTCAGGGTGTCCTTCAGAGAATGATGAGTCAGCCAAGAACCATGCATGGAGAGGACCTAGACCTCCTGCTCAAATTTAGCCCATGTGGGTTTCCTAGTAAGGGGAGCAGAGGCTGTCTCTGACATGGACTCAGTGGCAGGCTCTTTGATCACCTCCCCCTCGAGAGGTGGTCTAACTAGGCCATAGAGAAAGAGGATCCAGACAGTCCTGATGAGACCTGATAGGCTAGGGTCAGATAGAAGGGGAGGAGGACCTCCCCTATCAGTGGACTAGGGGAGGGGCATAGGTGGGGAAGGGGAAAGGAAAATGGGCCCTGGAGGAGATGAGGGAGGGGGCTACAGCTGGGATATAAAGTGAATAAACTGTAATAAATAATAAAGAAAAAATTTTAAACACAGTAAAACAATTAAGTGACGCTAAGTACAAACAATAAAAGAAAGATTCTCTCAGATTAAAAAAATAAAACTATATATGAGGACTAAGGTTAGGACTAAGTTTAGTGTGTTCTAACTCTAGAGGAGGCTTTTAGGGATACAAGGATTTATGTATGTTGTGTGTGTGTTTGTGAATAGTTACTACTCAAAGTATTTATTCATTGCTTATAAACGTAAAATAAATGTCTGCTATTATGTGACTACTTACATTTCATGATCAAAAGAGACTCCTGATCATATAGAGGAAATTAGCCAGATATCAGAATCAAGGACAGTTGCCATGATCAAGTAAACGCTTTTGTCCTGTGCTTCAAATTGCATAGCAATACCCTCTTCATTTCAGCTGTTGCTTTCACATGGTAGCATATATAGCTCAAATTTCAACATATATGCATGTTTTTGATAAATTTCTAATGTGTTTTCCAAGTTTGTCTTGTTCAACTGCCTTCTAGTATTTATGCTAAGAGGTCAAAATTCCACAACAATTCTTTCCCATTTAAAATCCTGTTTTTATGTATGGACATGCAAGAGTGCATATGCACCATGTGTTTGCAGATGCTGACTGAAACCTCAGGGCATTTGATCTCAAGCAGCTGCAATTATAGGTGATTCTGAGTTACCTAAAGTGTGTGCTGGGAACTAAGCTCAGGTCCTCTGCAGGACCAGAAATACTGCTGTGCTGTCTCTCTAGCTCTCATAGTTGTCAACAACACAGTTTGATAACATTCTTATTCAAATTCAATGAAAATATTGGTAATGCTAAGTGATATTGTCAAGAAGTATCAACTCTCCTACATTATTGAAAATAAAAAGCTTTCATGTCTAATACTTCTTCTTTATTTTTAATGCCCCAAAGTGCAATGTAGTCACAATTAAGTACATTGTAGTTAATTTAAAAATGATTACAAAATTATAGATTCTGAATACCTTTTAAATAACTTAAAGTGTAATTTTATTTAATTAATTGTTATTGATTTCTGCTTGCCTGGCATCCATGTGGAAGACAGAGGTCAGTTTACAAGAGTTCATTTATGGCTTTCAACATTGTGCATCCAGGGAATCAAACTCAGGTTCAGACGTGGTGGCAAGACCTTTCTGGTCCTGTCAGTATATTTTCATTAAATAATTAAAGTGTATAATTAGGGACAACTTTTTAAAAATCTTTTTAAAATTAAATTTTATTTGTTCATTTATTTATTTGTTTATTTATTTTTATATTAATCACAGGTTACGTACTTTGTATCCCAGCCGTAGCCCCCTCCCTCATTCCTTCATAATCCCACCATCCCTCCCTCATCTCCAACCTGCCGCTTTCCAAGTCCACTGACAGGGAAGGACCTCTTCTCTTTCCATCTAACTCTAGCTTATCAGATCTCTTCAGGACTGACTGCAATGTCCTCTTCTGTGGCCTAGCAAGGCTGTTCCTCCTTCAGGGGGTGAGTGGGGGAGGGTCAAAGAGCCAGCCATTGAGTTCATGTCAGATAGGAACAACTTTTGACACAAGTACAATGTGCTTTTAGAGCCTTGATTCCTTGTGACCTTTCTACATGGAAATCAAAACTTGTTCTTATAAAATCATTTTAAAGGATGTTCAGATACTATAATCTGCATTTCTGTAAGCATGGTCATTCATAAAGATGAGAAATGAGGTGGAATAAGACATACAGATTAAAGCACAAGAGTAAGAGAAGTACACAGGAAAACAAAGAGCAGTTCGTAAATAAATTAAACTTTTTATAAAATGTCAGGTTTATTTTTATCTTTAATACTTAAGACAATTCTAGTATTTTAAATGCTTAATATTTTATGTATGGAATATAACCAAATATAACCATGGCATTTAAATTGAGTTTTTTATAAAAAAAAAAGAGTGGATGGAGACCACCATTTTGTCTACTCCAATGATAACATCTTTTTGAATTGATATTATAGAATTATTCTATTATCTCTAAGAAGTTATAATTATTTAGGCAATCTAGATAATATATTTTTTACATGTTTTAACATTTATTCAGTGTATTAAAATGTGTTTTAATACAATTATTAGGTGTGATGTATGCTGTATAGCAAACACAGATAAATGGGTTCTTTTGATTGAGTATTCTGGTATATGTTTACTTGGATTATTCAGTTATACCTATAATGTTATGATTTCTATAAAATAGAAGAAAAAGTTATTATAAAGAAAGAGGAAGACATACTAAAAACCTGAGTTGGGAGGAACAAGGATAATTTAGTGAAACAAATGCCTATTTATCCTAACTCACAAAAAAACAAGCTAAGTGGTCTAGGTTTGTGTGTATGTGTGTGTGTGTGTATGTGTGTGTGTAGGCCTAGCACACAATATTTCTTGTCTTGTATTGAGGTTGTATTCAATATATATTTTAGTTTAACGAACAACAAAGGAACATTTACATGATGTAGCCTTTCCAGGCATTGGAAATTTAAGAGTTAGATTGTGACTTGGCTAATAATGAATTATGAGGGGTGGATGACGATTTCAGCTTCCTCTTGGAAGAGAGTAAGGGGAGATAGATGCAACAGACCTTGGAATCTCAGAAGACTCACTTCGTCCTTCCCTGAGATGAAATAAGCAATTAAAACATGTTTCAAAGATCTAAAAAAATGAAATCTTGAAAAATTTTATACCTGAAATGTGATTTTGCTGTATTTTTAATGTTTTAAGACAGGTAAATATACACATAATGAAAATGTATACCTATGTATGATCTATTATAGTGACAGCCGTGTATATATGCATATGGCATTTAAAACTAATTTTTGTATGAACTGAAGTGTTATTTTAATCGACAAAGATGTCTAAGACAACAAACTAATGATGTCCTTTTGGCCCATGTTCTCTCGACTAAGACTGCTTTTTAGGATCATTGAGCTCTTTAAGTGATTTCCTACAACTTTCTCTTTGAAATGATTAAAGTCAAGTTCTTTATGAAGTGTGATGTTTCTTCATTCTTGTCCATAAAATTGAGTGTGGCAACTTTCTTTATTAGTAATTTATTTTTACATATTTTATAACAGACATTAAATGAATTAAACATTTTTCTATCATAGTGTTTATTTTCTCTGGTTTATATTCTTTTCCTGAATGATATTCCTAATGATATCTTTCTAGTATTTACAGTCTGCAAATTCAAATTTACTGAGTAAAATATGAGCAGTGTGATCATTGGGAAGTGCAAACAGATGTCACTAAATAGATCCTGAGAAAATTTGTTTAGATGTCCTTATGTTATTCTACTTTTCAACATTTACTAACATGTAGAAGTGAAGAAATATTGTCAAGACCTCATGTATCAGCTAGCTGTATGTTAAATCATGACCCCAATATTAGTAAGTCAAAGTGTATGTTTATTATTCTTTTTTTTTTCAAGACAGGACTTCTCTGAATAGCCTTGGCTGTCGTAGACTCACTTTGTAGGCCAGGCTGGCCTTGAATTCACAGAGATCCACCTGCCTCTGCCTCCCTGAATGCTGGGAATGAAAGCATGTGCCACAATGCCTGGCTATTGTTTCTCATTCCAACACTTTTGCTTCTATTTGTTGAGAAATATATTTCACAAACATATTTTTACTAGAAATCTATAATAAAATATTATAGCTTATTTCTTGGGGGCAAGTACAATATAATGTAACAGTTGGAATATAACAAAAGCAAATTACTTCATTCAATTGAAAACAGGATGATTTGGTTGTTTCAATATGTCAATCCAAATATTTATTAGATACATTATAATCATTCTTTGGATTGACATTTCTTGACAGTACTGTCAAGAAACAATGTGTTAACAATGTGTTAAAGGAATATCATCATATAAATTAAGGAAGATTGGCATCTTTTATGCTACCAGCATAATATAAATGAGATGATTAATCAATTAATCATAAACAAAATAGATCCCTTAAGAAGTAGTTTAACTGGATATTATCTCTAAGACAAAGATGTCAAAATATATAGAAAACCTACATAGAAAATAAAACATTGAACTATAGAACACATGCACAAATAAGACAAGACAAAAAACAAAAAAATTCAAGATGCTTAAGAACAGCAGTAATGCAAGAACTGTAAACCAAACTCATAGTTAATTTTAGACTCATAAGACTACACACTTGAAATTTGGTATTTAATACTGGGTGACATTATGACAAGGAATCTACACCATTTAGTTACAACTTTTAAATCATTCAAGTGGTGGTTAATTTTTTTGTGGGGCTCTAATTTTTCTCTTACACTAAAAATAATATATAATTCATATGATTTATATACAGAAGTATTTTTTGTTTGACTTCAAATGTTTAATAATTAAGGAAACTATGACATTTCATATGTATGATTAGAAAAGCTACTGATATGACATTTATAAAAATATTTATTGATTATGAAATCCGTACATGATAATGTTTTTAAAAGAAAACAGAGATAGGATAAAAAGGCAAGATATGAGACTAAATATAAAATACACTTAGAATGTTTTCACTATGTAATGAGGATATGGGTGTTTATCTCTTCCTGTGTGTTTAAGTTTTTACGACTTTTATAACATCTTAAGATGCACATTACCTTACTAATCAAGAGAGAAGACTATAAACAGACAGTTTATATTCAGGTAACAACAAGACTTCATGAAGAACAAAGTGATTCTAAATCCAATCTAAAGACTGAAGCATCTCTTTACCTAACCCAGACAGCAGGGTTTCCTAACAAACATAATGGTTGTGCATAAAGAAGACAGACAAAATAGGACAAAACATTTTATGTATAATTGTGTAAGTTGAAAACCAACTATTGAGATAATTAATTATTAACAGAATAAAGAGACCTGCAAAATGTCTTGAAATGTATGCCCCATAAAACAAGGAAATTGTCTTAATTTGTTTAAGACATCCCTGAAGGAAATAATCTATCAAATGTCTAAATAGTGTCATTAACTTTTGATGAAGTAACTCTCTTTTTGAATATGTTCCAAGAAAAAATTTCAGAATAGGTAAAATTTATGTACTAAAGTAATAATTTCCTCATGATATTAATGCAACTTAGACTAATTTTCTTGTTTGATGATATTTTAGAAAATAAATTAACTATAACACAAAAGTCCAATTTTATTTTATTCTCACTGAAATGTGATTTAGAGACTATGCAATATCTGAGTAAAATGCAGAAGAACAATGCCTGAATCATATAAGATCCCAGCACATTCAACATATCAAAGGAATAAAAATGCATATGTTAATTTACAGGTCTAGACTTTTCACCAAACTTACTTTATTTAGGGTTCTTAAACACCTTCACCTCCCTTCCTCCATTCCCCTCCCCCAACTTTAGATAGGAAATAGTAGGGAAAAGGGCTGTAGACCTCTTTTATCTACTTCCTGCTGAATAGGGTCCATGGGTTTTAGGTGATTATCAAACTCAATTGTCAGAATACCAGCAGTCCAGTTCAAAGGCCAACACTAAACAGCAGCACAATCAGAACAAGTCAGTGAAAACTGCAAGGCTCAGTTGGACTGCCACAGAAGTTCTCAGGAACTTTTCTATCTGTGAAGCCAAGTGTCGAAGTACAAAGATCAGCACAGCAATGTGGACCCAAAAGCAAAGCCTCACTGTACATGGGCCTCTATTTATCATCTCTCCTCAGAGTCCACCCAAGGATGTTCTCAACTGGCCAAAGTCATGCCCCTCACATGATAGAGGTCACAGCAAAATATCACATGCCCTCTTATAAGTCAGCCTCCAGGAAAACATTACATGCCCAGCTTGCAGCAAAACATCACATGACAGAACTGAGTGTCCAAAGAAACCAGAAACTTCCACTTCATTCATTTTGTATAAATGATATGAAAGAAACACAGGGCATCATTAAGTGATTTTTTTTCTGGATTATGAGATCATAGTTTTTTTTTTTTTTTTACCTGCATTATGTTATAGCAATAGGAAGCAATAAACAATAAACAAATAAATGTAATGTGTTTCTTTTATGCTAATTTAGGGACATATTTTAGCAATCTGTACTCTTTGAATAATTCTTTATGTTAGCAAACAATATAATGTGCATCTATGTGACATTTTATAAATATATATGTGTGTGTGTCAATATACTTTTCTCTTATTCATTCCCCTCCCCTAGTCATTTTCTCCTTGACCCTGGTCACCATCTTGGTAGCTGATACCTTCTGTTTTCAGCTCATCTATCTTGTTAGGCTCTCTTTCACCCATTCCTCTGTTTTAAAGAACTCTTCTTGACCGCATTCATAACCTCTGTGCATGTTTGTACATGGCATGAGTGTATACACTCACAATTTAAATCTTGATATCACACATTAGTGAAAACAGGCCATATTTCTGTTGTTTAGTCTCACTAGTTCCTTTAACAATAGTGATCTATAGTCCACTGATTTTCTTGAAAATGTCACAATTTCGATTTTTTTTTATAGTTGAAACTTAATTGTGAATTTGTGCTATATTATTGTTTGTTGATAGACACCTGGGTAGTCTGGTTCTACATTTTGGCTATGATGAATTGTGAAGGTATTTCTGTAACATATTGGATTTGATTCTTTTAAGTGTTCACCATGAAGTACTATAGCAAGGCTATATGGTAGTTCAACTTCTAGTTTTATAAGGAACTTTCATATTGATTTCTAAAATAGCTGTACCAGTTTATACTCCCATTATCAGTAAATATGTGATTTTATACTTTCTTACCTTATCTATAATTTTCTTGATGATAGTCGTTTTAACTTTGTCAAGATTGACTCTCTATTCAGTTTTAGTGTGCATTTCCTCCCTGAGAAGAAAGGATATTGAACACTTTTTCAAAGATGTGTTGGCCATTTGAACTCCATTTTTGAGAACTGTCAATGAAGTTTGTTTATTGATTGGGTGACTTTTAGTGTCAGGCATATTTAGTTTTTCCATGTTTTATGCAGTTTAAGTATTAATACCCTGACTGCCATACAGCAGCCAATGTGTTTTCTCTAATTTTCTCAAGTGTCTCTTTACTCTACATGTGACTCCATTTGCTGAATCTAAGTTTTGTAATATCCTGAATTTTTTGTCTTTTTATTAATGTATTAATTTTACATACCAATCATAGCCCCCTCCCTTATCTTCTCCCTGTCTCACCCTATCTCTCTCTTTCTCCTGTACCCACCCCCTAGTCCTCAGAAACTGGGAGCCCTCCTCCCTTACCAACTGACCTCAGACTATCAAGAGACTTCAGAACTGCTTACATTCTCTTCCTCTGTGGTCTGGAAAGTCCACCTAAGTTGAGGGAAATGATTTAAGAGTTCATGTGAGAGAGAGCCCCTGATCCCCTTACTAGGTAAGTTACATGGAAACTGAGCTGCCTATAAGCTACATCTGAGCAGGAGGCCTGGGTCCTCTCCGTGCAGTCCTTTGTGTGCATCAGGGTCTGTGGGACCCCTTGGGCCCACATTTGTTCACTTTGTTGGTCTTCTTGTGGAGTTCCTGTCCTCTCCAGTTCCTTCTATGCCCCCGCTATTCCATTCGACCCCTGTGCTCTGCCCAAAGTTGGGCTGTGTGTCTCAGCATCGTCTTTGATCTTCTGCTGGGTAGAATTTTCAGAGGAAAGCTATGGAAGGCTCCCATCCTGTTCCCTCTCTTCAACCATTTTCAGCGCCTATTCTGTTTTCCCTTCTGAATGAGAATGAAGCATCCTTCCTAGGGTCTTTCCTGCTACTTAGCTTCTTTGGGTCTGTGGATTATATTAGGGTTATCCTGTATTGTATGGCTAACATCTGCCTATAAGTGACTATATATCAGCTGTGTCTTTCTGGGTCTGGGTTACCTCACTCATGATGATCTTTTCCAGATCCATTCATTTGCCTGAAAATTTCATGATGTCCTTGATTTTAATAGCTAAATAGTATGTTATTGTGTAGATGTACCACAGTTTCTTTATCAATTTTTTGGTTGAGGGGCATCTGGGTAGTTTCCAGTTTCTGGCTGTTATGAATAAAGCTGCTAAGAATATAGATAAGCAAATGACTTGTATGGTGGAGCATCTTTTGTGTATATGCGTAGGAGTGGTATAACTGGGTCTTGAGGTAGAGCAATTCCCAATTTTTTTCCTGAGGAAGCTCCAGATTGATTTCCAAAGTAGTTTTACAAGTTTGCACTCGCACCAACAATGAGAAGTGTTCCCTTTTCTCCACAACCTTGCCAGGATGTGCTGTCACTTGATTTTTTTATTTCACCCATTCTGACTGCTGTAAGATGGAATGTCAGCATCATTTTGATTTGTGATTCCCTGATGATGAAGGACATTGAACATTTCTCTAAGTGCTTCTCGGCCATTAGATATTCTTTTGTTGAAAATTCTCTGTTTAGCTTTGTAGCCCATTTTTCGATTGGATTATGTGGTTTGCTGGAATCCTACTTGTTAATTTTGATGGCTTTTCTGTGTGACTAGAGATCTTTAAAGTTACTCCTTGTCTGTGCTGCAATTCTTATATTACCTTGAGGCATTTCACCTGTTACCTTTTTACTGTTTCAGGCTTTACATTAATGTGTTTGACCGAGTTTGAATTGACTGTGTGTGTGTTACTCAGTTCCCCAGTACTATTTTTAAATGACAACTTCTTTCTCCAGTGTATATGTTTTGGACACTTTGTCAAAAATGAGCTGTGCATTCATACCTGGGTGATCAAGTCCGTTCATCAATGTAAAAGTTTCTGTTTGTGATGAAACCCACAGAAAGCTTATGGTGGCTCTGAGGTATATTTGGAGAATAGACTGATTACTCTAGTATTACTTTCTGCTTAGGACTGTTCTGGAATTTCAAAACATTTGTGCTTCTTTAGTTACATATTTTAGTATGTTTATCCTATCTTATAGGTCTACTATACACTTATAAGTCAGTATATACCATGTGTGTCTTTCTCCTTCGGGGTTACCTCACTCACAATGACCTTTTCTAGATCCCACCATTTGCCTGCAATTTTCATGATTTCCATGTTTTTAATGCTGAGTAGTATTCCATTGTGTAAATGTACCACAATTTCTGTATCCATTCCTCTGTTGAGGGACATCTGGGTTGTTTCCATGTTCTGGCTATTACGAATAAAGCTGCTAGAAACATGGTTGAACAAATGTCCTTGTTGTGTGCTTGAGCTTCCTTTGGATTTATGCCTAGGAGTGATATAGCTGGATCTTAAGGAAGTGCTATTTCTAATTGTCTGAGAAAGTGCCAGATTGATTTCCAGAGTGGTTGTACAAGTTTACATTCCAGCAATGGAGGAGGGTTCTCCTTTCTCCACAAACTCTCCAGCATGTGTTGTCAGTTGAGATTTTGATCTTAGCGATTCTGATGGGTGTAAGGTGAAATCTCAGGGTCATTTTGATTTGCATCTCCCTGATGGCTAAGGATGTTGAGCATTTCTTTAAGTGTTTCTCTG
>CM053747.1:4231995-4252580 GCA_028658305.1 Pachyuromys duprasi
CAGTGTCCTTTGCTTTACAGAAGCTTTTTAGTTTCATGAGGTCCTATTCATTGATTGTTGATCTTAGAACCTGCGCTGTTAGTGGTCTGTTCAAGAAGTCTCCTGTGCCAGTGAGTTCCTGGGGTAAGTTTATCAATCCTCACTTAGAAAGACAAATGGGATGGACATTGGAAGTAGGAGAAAACAAGAAACAGGACAGGAGCCTACCATACAGGGCCTCTGAAAAACTCCACATAGCAGTGTATCAAAGCAGATGCTGAGACTCAACCAAACCTTGGTCAGAGTGCAGGGAATCATATTAAAGAAGGAGGAGTTACTAAGATCTGGAGAGGATGGGAGTGCCATAAGGACCAAATATATCTGGGCATAGGAGTCTTTTCTGAGACTGATTCTCCAACCAAGGATCATACATGGATATCACCTAGAACCCCTGCTCAGAAGTAGCCCATGGCAACTCAGTATCCAAGTGGGTACCCTAGCACGGGGAACAGGGACTATTTCTGACATAAACTCAATGGCAGACCTCCTCCCCTGCTCCCAAGGGAGGAGCAGCCTTGCTAGGCCACAGATGAGAACACTGCAGCCAGTCCTGATGAGACCTGATAAACTAGGGTCAGAAGGAAGGGGAGGAGGACCTCCCCTCTCAGTGGACTTAGAGAGGGGCAGGGAGGAGATGAGGGAGGGAGGGTTGTATTGGGAGGGAATGAGAGAGGGGGCTACAGCTGGGATATAAAGTAAATAAACTGCAATTAATATAAAGAAATAAAAATAAAAACATTTGTTCTTTCATATCAAGTTAAAGATTTTTTCCTAGTTGTGTGAAAAATGTTCTCTATTTGTAGACTGTACAATCCTAGACTTTAAAGAGCCAAAATTCCAGCAGAAATCTCCTAGACCTATTAAGCACCTTAAAGAAATTAGCTGATAGAAACAAAGAAAACAGTATTCTTTCTATACACCAGTAATGAACATATTAAGGAAGAAATAACAGTTACATTTATTTTATCTTACATAATACGTAGAAATGAATTTAAACAAGAGATGACAGATTTCTAGAATAAAAACTTGAAGCACTGGACAAAGAAATTAAGGAAGATATTAGAAAGTGAGAAGGCTTTTGGTAAGATGGCCATTTTCACTATGTTAATCCTACCAATCCATGAGCATGGGAGATCTTTCCATCTTATAATATCTTCTTCAGCTTCTTTCTTCAGAGACCTGAATTTCTTTTCATACAGGTCTTTCACTTGATTGATTAGAATTATACTAAGATACTCCACCCATGGACCATTCAAGGAGATAACCTAGAACCCATGCACAGATGTAACCCATTGCAGCTCAGTCTCCAAATGGGCTCCCTAGTAAGGAGAACAGGAGCTATCTCTGACATGAACTCAGTGGCTGGCTCTTTGATCATCTCCCCCTGAGGGTGGAGGACAGCCTTACCAGGCCACAGAGGAAGACAATGCAGACAGTCCTGATGAGACCTGATAGGCTATGGTCAGATGGAAGGGGAGGAGGACCTCCCCTATCAGTGGACTGGGGAAGGGGCATGGGAGGAGTAAAGGAGGGAGGGCAGGATTGGGAGGGGTGAGGGTGAGGTCTACAGCTGTTATACAAAGTGAATAAATAGTAGTTATTTGTGGCTATTGGGAAGGACCTTGTTTTTCTAATTTCTCTTTCAGCCCTTTGTCATTTGTTTACAGAAGGGCTAATGACTTTTTGAATTAATTTTCTATGCAGCCACTTTGCTGAAGGTGTTTGTCAGCTGCAGAGGTTCTCTGGTAGAGTTTATGGGGTCACTTATGTATAGTATCGTATCATCTGTGAATAGCAATAGTTTAACGTCTTCCTTTCCAATTTGTAGCCCCTTGATATCCTTTAGTTGTCTTAGTGTGCTAGCTAGAACTTCTAGTAGTATATTGAAGAGATAAGGAGAGAGTGGGCAGAATTGTCTTGCCCCTGATTTTAGTGGGAGTATTTTAAGTTTCTCTCCATTTAATTTGGTGTTGGCTATAGACTTGCTGTATATTGCCTTTATTGTGTTTTGGTATGCATCTTTTATTCCTGATCTTTCCAAGACTTTTAACATGAAGGGGTTGGATTTTGTCAAATGCTTTTTCAGCATCTAATGATAGGATCATGTGGTTTTTTTCTTTCAGTTCATTTATAAGGTGGATTATGTTAATGGGTTTTCATATATTGAACCACTCCTGTATACTTGTAATAAAGCATACTTGGTCATGTTGGATGATATTTTTTATGTGTTCTTGGATTCTGTTTATGAGTATTTTGTTGAGTAGTTTTGCATCAATTTTCATAAGAAAAATTGGTCTGAAATTCTCCTTCTTTGTTGGGTCTGTGTGGTTTAGGTATCAGAGTGACTGTAGCATCATAGAATGAGTTTGACAGTTCTCCTTGTCTTTCTATTTTGTGGAATATTTTTAGGAGTATTGGTATCAGCTGTTATTTGAAAGTCTGGTAGAATTCTACACTGACATCATCTGGTCCTGGGCTTTTTTATGGTTGGGAGACTTAATTGACTGCATTCTTAGGTGTTATAAAACTTTTTAATTTGTTTATATAATTTTGATTTAACTTTGGTAAGTGGAATCTATCAAGAACATTGTCTATTATGCTTAGATTTTCCAGTTTTGTGGAGTACTTACTTTTGAGGTAAGATCTAATTATTCTTAGCATTTCCTCAATGTCTGTTGTTATATTTACCTTTTCATTTCTGATTTTGCTTATCTGGATAGTGTCTCTCTGCCTTTTAGTTAGTTTTGCTAAGGGTTTGTCTGTGTTGTTGATTTTCTCAAAGAACCAGCTCTTGATTTTTTGATTTTTTGCATTGTTTTCTTTGTTTCTAATTTGTTGATTTCAGATCTGAGTTTGATTATACATGCCATCTACTCCTTTTGGGTGTGTGTGTTTCTTTTTTTTCCCTAGAGCTCGATGTGCTGTTAAGTTTCTGGTTGAGATCTCACCAATTTCTTTTTGAAGGCACTTAGTCCTATGAACTTTCCTCTTAGCACTGCTTTCATTGTGTCCTACAATGAAAGTTTGGGTATGTGGTACCTTCATTTTCATTGAATACTAGAAAGTTCTTAATTTCTTTCTTTATTTCTTCTCTGACCCAGTGGTCAGAATAGGGAATAGGGAATCGTTCAGTTTCCATGAGTGTGTAGGCTTTTTTGTTATTTCTGTTGCTGAATTCCAGTTTTAATCCATGGTGATCTGACAAAACACAAGGGGTTATTTAAATTTTCTTCTATTGAATGAGGCTTGCTTTGTGACTGACTATATGGTCAATATTGGAGAAGGTTTCCAGCAGTGCTGAGAAGAATGTATATTCATTTTTGTTTCGGTGAAAGATTTTGTCAATATCTGTTAGGTCCATCTTACCAAAAGCAACCCACAGAATCAATGCAATTCCCATCAAAATACCAGCATAATTATTTACAGACTTTGAAAGAATCATTCCAAACTTTTTATGGAAACACAAAAAAACGGCAACAACAACAAAAGCAGAGTAGCTAAATCAATCCTATACAATAGAAGATTTTCTGGGGATATCTCCATCCCCGATTTCAAGCTGTATTAAAGAGCAATAGTAATAAAAGAACACTCAGTACTGTCATGAAAACAAATTGGTTGAATCAAATTGAAGACCCAGGAATAAACGTACACACCTACAGATACTTGATTTTTGGCAAAGAAGTCAAAACCATTTAATGGCAAAAAGGCAGCATCTTCAACAAATGGTTCTGGTCTAAGTGAATGTCCACATGCAGAATAATGCAGATAGATCCATATATATTACCTTGCACAAAACTCAAGTTCAAGTACATCAAAGACATCAACATAAAAACCAGAAACACTGAATCCTTTTGAAGAGGAAGTGGGGGTCAGCCTTGAACTCATTGGCACAGCAGGCAACTTCCTGAACAGAACGCCAACAGCTTAGGCTCTAAGATCAATAACTAATAAATGGAACCTCATGAAATCCTTCTGTTAAGTCAAAGGACACTGTCAATAGAATAAAAGAACAGCATACACATTAGAAAAGATCTTCACAACTCTACATCTGACAAAGGACTAATATTCAAATTATATAAAGAACTCAATAAATTAAACACCAACAAACCAAATAATCCAATTAAAAATGGGGTACAGAGCTAAACAGAATTCTCTACAGAAGAATCTCAAATGGCTAAGAAGCACTTAAAGAAATGTTCAACATCCTTAGTCATCTTATACCAGTCAGAATGGGTAAGGTCACCAGTCAGAATGGCTAAGCGACAACACGTACTGGCTATGGTGTGGAGAAAGGGGAACATTCCTCCATTGCTGATGGGAATGCAAACTTTACTACTGCTCTGGAAATCAATCTGGCACTGTGTCAGAAAATTGGGAATAGCTCTTTCTCAAGATTCAGCTATACTGCTCCTGGACATATACCCAAAAGATGCTTCACCATAAAACAAGGACATTTGTTCATCTATGTTCATAGCAGCTTTATTCATAATACCAGAAACTGGAAATAAGCCAGATGGCCCTTAACTGAAGAATGAATAAAGAGACTGGTACATTTACATAATAGAAGTCTATTCAGCTAATAAAAATAATGAAATCATGAAATTTTCAGGCAAATGGATGGAACTAGAAAATATTATCCTGAATGAGGTGACTCAGACCTGTAAAGACACAAATGGTATATATTCACTTATAGTCGGATATTATTCATATGGCACAGGTTAACCATACTACAATTCACCTAAAGAAGCCAAGTAATAAAGAAGGGCCAAGGGAAGATGCTTAGTTCTCACTCAGAAGAGGAACTGGAATAGACAGCAGAAATGGATGGAGAGATGAAACAAAATAACAGAAAGAGTGGGGAGGGAAATGTGGATGGGTATCAGATGTGGGGAGAACTGGTACCATACATCAGAGGGATTGGAGAAGGAGAAACCAGGGCAGAGACATCTCTGAGACAAGCTGGAGAGCTACAACATGGTAGGTTTCTAGGAGGATATGAGGGTCACCATAGCCAAGACTCCTACTCTGGCTAGTAGGAGTAGCCAGGATCATGGAGATCATGAAGTGGCCACCCCCTATCCAGACAGAACTTCTAGTGCAGGGAGGAGAACACAATGTACCTACAAAAACTTTGACTCAAAATGTACTTTATGCCATCAAGATGTGAAGGGATAACAATGGAGCAGAGATTGAGGGAATTTCCAACAAATAACTGGCCAAACCTATGACCCACCCACTGGGACAGAGTCAACCCTTGACACTCTTTTTTCAATTAAATTTTCATTTTTTATATTAATTACAATTTATTCACTTTGTATCGAAGCTACAGATCCCTCCTTCCCTCCCTCCCAATACCACATTTCCTCCCTCATTTCCTCCCATGCCCCTCTCCAAGTCCACTGATAGGGGAGGTCCTCCTCCCCTTCCATCTGACCCTAGTTTATCAGGTCTCATCAGGACTGGCTGTAATGTCCTCCTTTGTGGCCTGGTAAGGCTATTCCCCCATCAGTGGGAGGTGATTAAAGAGCCAGCCACTGAGTTCATGTCAGAGACAGTCCCTGTTTCCCTTACTAAGATACGTACTTGGATAGTGAGCTGCCATTGGCTACATCTGAGCAAGAGTTCTAGGTTATATCCATGAATGGTCCTTGGTTGGAGAATCAGTCTCAGAAAAGACCCCTGTGCCCAGATATTTTGGCTCTGTTGCTCTCCCTGTAGAGCTCCTGTCCTCTCCATGTCTTACTATCCCCACCCCTTCTTTCATAAGATTCCCTGCACTCTGCCCAAAGTGTGGCTATGAGTCTCAGAATCTGCTTTTATACACTGCTGGATAGTCTTTCAGAGTCCCTCAGTGGTAGGCTCCTGTCCTGTTTCTTCTTTTCTCCTTCTTCCAATGTCCATCACATTTGTTTTTCTGAGTGAGGATCTATCATTTTACCCATGGTCTTTCTTCTTGTTTAGTTTCTTTAGATGTACAGATTTTAGTATGTTTATCCTATCTTACAGGTCTAGTATCCACTTATAAGTGAGTATATACCATGTGTGTCTTTCTGCTTCTGGGATACCTCACTCAGGATGATCTTTCCTAGATCTCACCATGTGTGAAATTTTCATGGTTTCCTTGTTTTTATTGCTGAGTAGTATTCCATTGTGTAAATGTACCACAATTTCTGTATCCATTCCTCCGTTGAGGGACATCTGGGTTGTCTCCAGGTTCTAGCTATTATCAATAAAGCTGCTAGAAACATGGTTGAACAAATGTCCTTGTGTGATTGAGCATCTTTTGGATATATGCCTAAGAGTGGTATAGCTGGATCTTGAGGAAGCACAATTCCTAATTGTCTGAGAAAGTGCCAGATTGATTTCCAAAGTGGATGTCTGAGTTTACATTCCAGCAATGGTGGAAAGTTCTCCTTTCTCCACATCCTCTCCAGCATGTGTTGTCACTTGAGGTTTTGATCTTAGCCATTCTGATGGTTGTAAGGTGAAATCCCAGGGTCGTTATTGATTTGCATTTCCCTATTGGCTAAGGACGTTGAGCATTTCTTTAAGTGTTTCTCTGCAATTCTATATTCTTCTACAGAAAATTCTCTGTTTAGCTCTGTACCCCATTCTTAATAGAATTACTTGATTTGTTGCTGTTTAACTTCTTTAAGCCTTGACACTCTTAATGATACTTCCTTGTGCTTGCAGATGGGAACCGAGCATAGATGTCCTCTGAGAAGCTCCAGGCAGCAGCACATTCAAACAGATGTTGAGCCTCTCAATTGAATACTAAGTAGAGCACAGGAAGCCTTGTGGAAGAGTGGGGTCGAGGGCAGAAGTTCTGGATGGGACAAGACTCCACAAGAAGACCAACAGAGTCAAAGAACCTGTCCCCGGGGGTGGGGGGTTAAGGGGACTGATCCACCAAAAAAGGACCATGCATTGGTTTGTTCTACTTCTCTACACATAAGTAGCCTATGGACAACATAGTATTCATATGGGTCCCTTAGTTAGGGAGAAGAGGCTGTCTTTGACATGAACTTTGTGGCCTGCTCTTTGATCACTACTCCCTGGTAGGGATGCCCTACCTGGTCTCAGTGGAAGAGAATCTGCTCAGTCCTGATGTGACTTTATGTGCTGGGGTTGCTGGGGGAGGCTCCCCTTCTCTGAGGAGGAGAGGGGGTTAAGAGGAAGAGGGAGTGAGGGTGGAATGGGGAGAGGAGGAAGAAGGTGGCTATGATGGGAATGTAAATAAAATTTTGAAAAAAAAGAATATAATCAAAATTTTACAAAAAGAAACTAAGTGAGAAGATTACCTCTTAGCTATGCTACTGAAAAAGTCTACTTATTCAGCATCATTATCAAAATTTTGACTATATTCTCTAGAGAACAAGAAATCTTCACTGTTTAAGAACACAAAGAAACTGCAATGACAGTGTATAGACACACCCCTTGCATTCCACAGGCAATTTCTCCTGTTATTAACATTTTGCATTATTATAATACATTTCTTGTGATTAATGATCCAATGCCTCTAATCTAGTATTAATTTGTCAGCAGTTTGTTCAGATAGTCTCAGCTCTACTCTGAGAGGCTTGACTCTCAGTGGGACGTGTGTTGAGCTATGCCATTGCATCACCGCCCTTAACCCTTCCTATGAGCTTCTCAAACGTTCCTCTTTCTAATGACCTCGGCTATGGTTAGGAGTATTGGGTAGGTAGATTTTTTTTTAATGAACTCTCAAAATGATTGTTTTAAATTTTTTATCTTTGTGGTTAAGCAGATGCGTTGCTTTGGGAAGAATGGCCTTTGAAGAAAGTACTATTTTTTTTTTTGACACATGCCATCTAGGCTACATGCTATGAACACAGATTTATTGCTAGTTTTTTCCTGACCTTGAACCTGAGATGGGTTTGCTTGGCTGTCTTTATTGTACAGTTACTGTCCCTCCAACTCTTCTCTCCCAGGGCCTGCCTTTGAAGATGACGTTGAGGGTGCAGCCCTCACTGAAGCAGGAGGGAGTCAAAATCTGACTCCTTGAGAACAGATTAATTATATTAAGTTTTCAGAACTCTTTTGCTTAAGAAACCAGCTTTTGTTATTTTTGAATTAATAAACCAAACACATTACTTTAATGTTTAAACGCCAAAATGACAAAATAATATATTTTATTATGATTTCCAATTACTGCATAAAGTATAATTTCAACTACAAAATAATTTGTAAGGATTTGCTTTTATTTCTAGCAAATAAATGTAGTATTTAAAATGTTTTAAGAATATGCAAAATATACTTTAAAAGCATTAATTTTTCTCATTTTTATTTAATATTTGAAAAATTTACTGAGGAACATATATGAAATTCAAGCACTGTAATCCAAAAATGACTGACCCAAATGCATGAAATGAAATACTATATTACAAATCAGATGTTTCATAGTTTATTTGGAATATCATATATTCGGCATAACATAAATGATGTTTACTTTATATCAAAATAATTCAAAGCATTGTTTTATTACATGACCTAGAAGAAACAAGATTACATTGGTAAATATGATATTAATTGGTGGTTACACACAATCAAATTAACAAGATTTTATTATACTACTACTTATAGCCAATACACTAGCAAAACTGGAAATCTGAAAACAGTCTTAATTAAGTAGTTTGCTTTTTGTCTCATCTTCAGATCTTCAGTAGCTGGGGTCTCATTTATACCCTTTCCTTAATTTACTTACTCAAATAAGTACCATTGGCAGATGAAAAGTTAACAAGTATAAAACCTACATGTATTTCAATGGACCTGAAAAACAATAAGTCCTGAAAGTCTCCTCCTCCTCATTGCCATAATTACTTGTAGCATGAGATTTTCTATCAATTTAAAATGATCTTTTCCTTTGCTTTACCTCTTCACTGCAGAGTTTGTTATTTGCTGGAATGAAAAATTCTAGCATCAGTGCATGGGTCACAGTCCCTGGACTACTGTGTAGCCAAGGGTAGTTCACCAAGTATTTAAATGCAGTTCCCTTTCTCATTCATAAGATAAAGATGTTAAGAGTATTTGTGTCCTGGTTTTATGTTTGGGACAATGCTTAGTAGGATTAGAATAGTTATAATAGTAAACATATAATAAATCTTAGGCATCTGACTGATTCTAATTCTATTAGTACTGTACAATAATCTATAGGTGATGAATAATGAAATAATGTTATGGGAATTTCATGAAATTATCACTTATATGTATGTATTATGATTGTGTATAATGATATAAATGTACATATATATAAACAAATATGGAAATAGTAATAGTACTTAGGAAGTAGAAGACTAATATTTAAAACAGTTCACCAGAATTCACCTTTAATATTTTATGTCTGTGAGTCCAGATGTTTCACTGGAAATGACATTCTGTCATAAATATGACCTATTTTAAAAAACACTATAAACTGAACCTTAATTACTTCACATCCATAGTCTCAATGCATTTGTCTATATATTTATTCTCCTAGCAATATTCAGAAATTTAAATAGACTTAAATTGATTTGAGATAATTTTTTATAATCTAGACTTTGTGTTATTGTCATCAACATTTAAGAATATAAATATATATTCTAAAGTAATTTCTATCAATATTTTATTCATATGAAATATACTTTGTTTTTACAGAGATTTTACCATGTCATCTTTCTTTTAGTTAAATGAAAAAAGAAAATTGACAGTTGTCGATTGATGTATTCAACCATAAAAACAAACTGAAAGGGAAAAAAGGACACATGATCATCTTATTAGATGCCGAAAAACACCCAACACCCCTTCATGTTAAAAGTGTTGGAAAGATCAGGGATACAAGGCAATATCTAAATACAATAAAAGCAATATACAGCAAGCCTATAGCCAACATCAACTTAATGGAGAGAAACTTAAAGCAATCCCATTGAAATTAGGGACAAGACAAAGCTGTCACCTCTCACCCACTTCAGCATAGTACTTGAAGTCCTAGCCAGGGCAATAAGACAACTAAAGGAGATCAAGGGGATACAAAATGGAAAGGAAAAAGTCAAAGTATTGCTATTCACAGATGTTATGATAATATATATATAAATGACCCCAAAAATTCTACCAGAAACCCCTACAGCTGATAAACATCTTCAACAAAGTGGCTGGATACAAAATTAACTCAAAAAAAAATCAGTAGCCTTCCTGTATGCAAATGACAAATGGACTGTGAAAGATATTAGAGATACTGTACTGTTCACAACAGCCACAAATAATATAAAGTATCTTGGTGAAACTCTAAGTAAGTAAAAATCCTGTATAATAAGAACAAGAACTTTAAGTCTCTGTAGTAAGGAACTGAAAAAGACATCAGAAGATGAATGAAAACTGTCCCATAATCATGGATTGGTAGGATTAACTTAGTAAAAATTGCCATTTTAGCAAAGGCAAGGTACAGATTCAATGCAATTCCCATCAAAATGCCAATATAATTATTTACAGACCTTGAGAGAACAATTCTCAACTTCATATGAAAAAAATTCCAGAATAGCTAAAACAATCCTATACAATGAAAGAACTTCTAGAGGTATCTACATCCCCAACTTCAAGCTATACTACAGAGCTATAGTAATAAAGACTGCATGCTACTGGCATACAAATAGACTGGTTGACCAACAAATTGAATTGAAGACCAAGAAATAAACTCACAAATCTATGGATTTGATTTTTGGTAAAGGAGCCAAAACCATCCAATGGAAAAAAGACAGCATCTTCAGCAAATGGTGCTGATCTAACTGAATGTCTACATGTAGAAAAATAGAAATAGATCTATATTTAACATCCTGCACAGAAGTCAAGTCCAAGTGGGTCAAAGACCTCAATATAACACCACATATACTAAATCTATTAGAAGGGAAAACAGAGAAGAGCCTTGAACTCGTTGGCAACTTCCTGAACAGAACACCAACAGCACAGGCTCTAAGATCAACAATTGAAGTGGGACCTCATGAAAAGCTTCTATAAAGCAAAGGAGACTGTCAATAGAACAAAACATCAGCCTACAGATTGAGAAAAGTTTTATCTACCCTCCATCTGACACAGGGCTTATATCCAAAATATATATAAAGAACTCAAGACATTAAACACCTACAAAGTTTTTAATCCAATTAAAAATAGGGTACAAAGCTAAACAGAGAATTCTCAGCAGAGGAATTTTGAATGGTGGTGAAGCATTTAAAGAAATGCTCAACTTCCTTAGTCATCAGAGAAATGTAAGTGAAAACGACTCTGAGATTCCATTTCACACTAGTCAGAATGGCTAAGATCAAGAACTCAAGTGATAGAACATGATGGAGAGGATGTAGAGAAAGGGAAACACACTTTAATTGCTGGTGGGAGTGAAAACTTCTACAACCACTTTGGAAATCAATCTGGAGCTTTCTCAGAAAATTGGGAATTGCTCTTCCTCAAGACTCAGCTGTACCACTCCTAGGTATATACCCAGAAGGTGCATCACTATTGAATAAGAACATCTGCTCAACTTATGTTCGTAGCAGCTTTATTCATAATAGCCAGAATCTGGAAACAGCCTAGATGTCCCTCAGCTGAAGAATGGATAAAGAAATTGTGGTACATTTACACAATAAAATAGTACTTAGCCATTCAAAACAAAGAAATCATGAAATTTGCAGAAAAAAGGATCCAGAAAGACACAAATGATATGTGCTCACTTATAAACAGTTTTTAGCCATACACTACAGGGTGAACATACTCAAATTCACAGACCCAAAGAAGATAAGCAACAATAAGAACCCAAGGAAGAAAACTTAAATCTCACTGAGAAGGCAAAATCAGACAGTGGAAGTAGGTGAAGAGAGGGAACAAGGTAGAAGATCGTGCAGAGAGAAAGGAGGGTGGAGATCAGACCAGGGGAGTGCAGGGCTGAGAGAACAGGGCCTACAGAGAGAGCTGAATCCTGGGCAGGGGCATCACTATGAAAGGCTGGAGACCTAAGGAAGGGTAGGCTTCTGAGAAGATACAAGTGTCTTCACACTGGTACCCCATTTTTTTCAGTTGACATCATCTCGTTTTTATTTTTAATTTTTTAATTAAAATTTTTTTTATTGATTATAATTTATTTACTCTGTATCCCAGCTATAGACCCCTCCCTCATCCCCTCCTAATCCCACCCTTCCTCCTTCTCCTCTCCTGTGCCCCTCCCCCAGTCCACTGATATGGGAGGACTTCCTCCCCTTCTGTCTGATCCTAGCCTATAAGGTCTCATCAAGACTGGCTGCATTGTCTTCCTACGTGGTCTGGTAAGGCTGCACCCCTCCCGCCCCAGGAGAAGGTGATCAAAGAGCCAGCCACTGAGTTCATGTCAGAGACAGTCCTTGTTCCCATTACTAGAGAATCCATTTGAGGACTGAGTTGCCATGGGCTACATCTGTACAGGAGTTCTAGGTTATCTCCATGCATGGTCCTTGGTTGGAGTATCGGTCTCTGTAAAGACCCCTAGGCCCAGAATTTTTCTTTCGGTTGCTCTCCTTGTGGAGTTCCTGTCCCTTTCAGGTCTTTCTGTCTCCCCGTTCTTTCATAAGATTCCCTGCACTCTGACCAAAGTTTGGCCATGGGTTTCAGCATCTGCTTTAATACCCTGCTGGGGAGAGTCTTTCACAGCCCTCTGTGGTAGGCTCCTGTCTTGTTCCTTGTTTTCACCCTCTTCCAATATCTATCCTGTTTGCCTTTCTTAATGAGGATTGAGCATCTTACCCAGGGTCCTCCTTCTTGCTTAGCTTCTTTAAGTGTACAGATTTAGTACGTTTATCCTATATTATATGTCTAATATCCACTATGAGTGAGTATATACCATGTGTGTATTTCTGCTTCTGGTTTACCTCACTCAGGATGATCTTTTCTAGTTCTAACCATTTGCCTCCAAATTTCATGATTTTCTTTTTTTAAATTGCTAAGTAGCATTCCATTGTGTAAATGGTACCCAATATTTTTAAGTGGATTTATTTTTTGATATCAGTTCTTGAATTCTTTATATAGTTTTGATATTAGCCTTCTGTCAAATGTAGAGTTGGTGAAAATCTTTTTCCATTCTATGGGCTGCTGTTTTGTCTTTTTGATGGTGTTGTTCATTTTATAGAAGCTTTTCAGTTTCATGAAGTCCTATTTATTAACTGTTGATCTTCGTGACTGTGTTAGTGGTGCTCTGTCCAGGAAGTTGTCTTCTGTTCCAATGAATTTAAGGATATTTCCTACTTTATCTTCTTTCAGGGTCAGTGTATATGGTTTTGTGTTGAGGTCCTTGATCCACTAGAACTCGAGTTTTGTGCAGGGTGTGGATATGCATCACTTGGCAGTCTTCCTCCTGCATATATCCCATCACTAAGGTATATATGCAACTAAATGGCACACTGGTCATTCATTCAGATCTACGAATATCAACTTTCCTTTTCTTTTGGAGAATCTAGAGGGATTCTGCAACAGATCTAGGCATGTTATTTTTTTCAAGTGACTTTGCTCTGCTTCTGTCCAATGCCAAAAAGAGGCGATTTTCCTGGCTTCTGTATGCTACATTGACTCCAGCATCCCAGACCACCTGAATGGAACATCTCAGTGATCCATCCGGTGTTGTGTCTTCAGGGCCTCTGCCCTAACCCATCATCTCTTCTGCCCTCCTTCTTTCCCTCCCTCCCTTCCTACTTCCCTTCTACTCTTTCTCTCCACTTCTCTTTCTAATGTTATTAACTTAGATTCTTCAGATCAAACATGCATCTCCTGCATTAGAGTATATTTGCATATTAACAATATTTCATATAAATACACACACATTTAAAGCTCAGGCCATATGATTATGCCAATGTATTATAAAGCATGTATTAATTTCCTAAGATTTTCTTTAGCCCTTTAATAACATGTGTATGAAATTTCCAGACCCCTTAAATGAGAAAAATATAGCTGATATATTCATAGAAGTAAAAATGCAAACAAAATTAATGATAATTGATTTTTCTATGAATAAATTAAAGTATAATTAAAACAGCACAACAATTTAAAGTGATAGAACTATATAAATAATTTTTAATTTGACGTATAAAAGAAGGTCTGCCCTTCAGAGAATGAATGTGAACCTTATCGGCTTATCTGTTTGAAAGCTTGATCCCCCGTTGGTGGCACTGTTTGTGAACATCATAGAATCCAGAGGAGTGGAGACACACAGGAGCACATAGAGTACATGGGCCAAACCTTGAGGTTTCACAGACTGGCCACATTTCCTGCTAAATCTTGCCTAGTGAATTTGTATGGAATGTGCCCAGCCAGCATCCTATTCTTTTTTCCTTTATTTTTTTTAATAATTTATTCACATTATATCCCAATTGTAGCCTCCTTCTGCTTCTCCTCCTAGCCCCACACTCCCTTCTTCTTGCCCCCTATCTCTCTTCCCTAGACCACACAAAGGGAGAACCCTCCTCCCCTACCATCTGACCTTAGCCTATCAAGTTTCATCAGGACTGCCTGGATCCTCTTCCTCAGTGGCCTGGCAAGGTTGCTCTGCCAAGGAAAAGTGATCAAAGAGCAGGCAACAGAGTCCATGTCAGAGATAAGCCCTGCTCTCTAGGGATCCCACATGGAAACTGAGATGCCTATTGGCTACATCTGAGCAAAGGGTCTAGGTCCTCAAGATGCATAGTCCTTGGTTGGTGCATTAATCTCTGCAGACTCCCCTGTGCCCAGATTTGTTGGCTCTGCTGGTCTCCTTGTGTAGCTCCTGTCTACTCAAGGTCTTTCTACCTCAACACTCTTCCATAAGACTCCCTGTGCTCAGCCCAAAGTTCGGCTGTGAGTCTCAGCATTAGCTTTGATGTTGAACAGAATCTTTCATAGGACATCTATGGCAAATCAAAATGACTATGAGATTCCATCTTACACCCATCAGAATGGCTAAGATAAAAAACTCATGTGACAGCACACGCTGGTGAGGATGCAGAGAAAGGGGGGACCACTCCTCCAGTGTTGGTGGTAGTACAAACTTCTACAACCACTTTTGAAATCAATCTGATGCTTTCTCAGACATTGGGAGTAGTGCTGCCCCAAGCCTCAGCTATACAACTCCTTGGAATATACCCGAACGGTGCTCCACCATACAACGAGGACATTTGTTCAACCATATTCATTGCTGCTTTATTTGTAATACCTAGAATTTGGTTATAACGTAGATGGTAGATGTCTCACAGTGGAAGCATGGATACAGAAATTGTGACACATTTATTCAATGGAATACTACTCAGCTATTAAAAACAAGGAAATCATGAAATGTGCAGGCAAATGGATGGAACTAGTAAAGATCATTCTGAGTGAGGTAACCCAGAAGCATAAGACTTGCATGGTATACACTCACTTATAAGCGTATATTAGACATATAATACAGTATAACCATACTAAAATCCACAGACCTAAAGAAGCTAAATAACAAAGAGGATCCTAGGGAGGATGCTCAATTCTCATTCAGAAGGGCAAATAGAGTAGACACCACAAGCGGTTGAAGAGAGGGAATAGCAGGGTGTCAGGATCCTGTTCTTACCACTATGTTGTTCCTGCCTGAAAACCATATTTTTTTCCCTAACACGAATTATATCCTTTTGAAATTATAGGCTAAACCTTTTTCTGGCACAAGTTTACATATTGTTAAACTCTTTATCACAACAACAAGAAAGTAACTAAGACAACGGGTGAGAGATAACTTAAGAGTAATTCACAAGAAAACTCAAGAAGATTAGGAAGTTACAAAGTCTGAAAAAACAGTTGCTTGTTTTATTTTTAACATTATGGTGACAACATTCCAAATATGAGAGGTAGTCATGGGACAGTAAGAAGTTCTAGGAAGCCAGAGTTAAGACTTTAAAGTACACAAAGTATTATCTAGAGTAATGAGACAACCAAAGGAGATCAAGGGTATGCAATTTAGAAAGGAAGATGTCAAATTATTTTTATTTGCAGATTATATGATAGTACAACATACAAAAACTGATAAATGCAATCTACCATGTAAACAGACTGAATCATACAAGTCACATCTTGTCCTACTCTTAATTATTCTTTGGTTATGCATTAAAAGTTATTTTTCATATTCATTACCATATATTATGATCTTTGATTATTAATTAGATTATTGAGCTCATTTATAGATAATACATTTCCTGAACTATGTAGCATTTCTTGTACTATATAGCATTATTAAACATATCTTCAGTATCAGCAGTTTTAATTTATTATCTCTTCTACTTTTCTCTTGGCTTGTACTAGTTATATTTGAAGTTGACCAACTTAATGTGTTAAACTGAATTGTAATCATAGTAGTTTTAGACACCTCCATAATCAAATGCCAGCAGACATGTTTATTATACATGGATTATCTCTTCTCAAAATTCTTACATATCTCACCTAGGCAACTATTACTATCGTTTTGTCTTTATATACCCATCAAGCGGCACAAAATAATTTATGGTATCTTGTGACCATCTTATTTAGTATGTAATGGTATTTTAAGGGGTTATCTAAGCTCTATCAGTTAATTTTTAAAATTTCCCCTTAATCCTAAATTAAATTTGGAATTATATTTGCATTTTCTTGTATATTTACCTAAAAGTAAAGTTGTAACATCAGGTAGTAATTCTATATTTAAATTTTTGAAGTAGAAAATATAGGTGCAAAGTGGCTGCACCAATTGTATTCTCATTATCAATGCCTGAGAATTCTATTTTCCCAGATCTGCTGTGTCACTCTTTCTTTAATACAGCTTTGCCTGTGTGTACAAGTATCTCCTGGATAGATTTTGTACTTCCTAATGATGAGCAATGCTGGTATTTTTGTTTTCTGTATTTATTAGTCATTGGTAGTATGTGAATAAGTATGCACTCCAATAGTTTACCCACTTAGGAAATCAGTGGCCTTTTATTGATTTTAGTTTTAGAATATCTGTCCCATATGTGTCACTTATAATGCATGATTAGAAAAATTTCTCCTTTAGTGTTGTATTTTTTTTTATATTTTTCTTACCATAAGTAATAACATATAAAACTTGCTTATGAATCTTTTGTTGTTGTTCCTTTTTCTTTAAGCATTATGACAAAGCAACTGTTACACATACAATATGACATCACAAAGATGCACTCCATGATATCGTATGTATTTTATCATGTATTTGGCTACAATACACATTTTTAGATTATTCTCATGGAGAGTGTGAGGTACGGTCCAACAATATTCCCTTATCTATGTCTATCAGTGACCCAAATTGTTTTTCAACTGCTTCCTTTAGCCTTTGAACTTACTCATAATGTTGAATATAGGACATTTCTTGTTCTTCTCATTATCTCTTCTTCATATGGAACAGATTTTATTGTTCATTTTCACAAGAGATCACACTGTTGAGAGATTGACATTCTAGACAATTTTATGTGGAAACCGTGGGAGATATAAGACAGACTTCCTGCATATTTAATGTTTGTTTATTAACTGAGAAGAAAGTTAAATACCCTATAAACGTTGGAGAATATTTGTAGGTTAATGAAGAAACTGGATAGAACAGACACACTGCTAAAAGTGTCATGAAGAAGTGCAAAGCTCTTTGGATGGAGAAACTGAAGTGGAAGCTGCATGTCTTAGTAGGGAGTTTATATCGGCCAACCATAAAACTATCCTGGACTAGGAACTGGCTTGAAAACCATTTAACTTTTTGGTCTTAGGACTGTGTATTTTCCTTCTCTATTTTCTCTGTAAGGAGCATTACTAGAACACGTAAACCTTGTCAATTCTGTTTCCTTTTTTGAAGGCAGCAAGAATTCCTAGTAGGAGGTTTTCAGGATGGAAGAAATAAGCTAAAAATAAGATTTCGGAAATAATTAGTTTGAGAATGATTAAAGGAGTTGCAGAAAGCCACATAGAAGGGAGGAGCAAGGTAAGTCTAGTTAGGAAGTTTTCCACAGTTGAGTCGAAAAAGGGAATCACGGAACAGCATACAGAGGACAGGCATAATTTCATAACTTACAAAACCATGTATTTGGGAGAATATTTATTTGTGGAAACTGCTGGGAAAGGCCCTTTTCTATGAGGTCTCTCCTATCCCAATGATTAACGTAATTATTCTAATTTCATCTTCTTTTCCCATTGTCTGTCCTTTAGAAGGCAGCATGGTGGGCAGCACTGATTGCGCTTGAGACATCTTGGAGTAATTTTGATTATAACAAAAAAATGCTTGTGTAACTGATACCTGAAATTAAAAAATATCTGATTTCTTCTTTAGTGTGCTTTAGTAAGTCTGGGTATGTAATGTAATCATGGAACACTAGCCTGCACGAGGCTAGATTTGGTCCCCAGCACTGCAAAAGATTGTTAAATCTGAGTTGATTTTAAGTGGATTCTGGTGGTCTCTGGAACAGTGTTCAGCTTGAAGATATTACAGCCACAGCCTGCTCCCCATCTGCCGGGGCCACCTGGGTCACAGACAGCAAGTCTAGCAGAGGTCACCTGGGAATGGGACCCAAGTCCCACTGTCCCCATCCTGAAAAGGCCTGTGTGGCATGGTAGCAGCATTTGGCTTGAAGCTCTTTCTGCTTGCTCCCCATCCACCTGGCCCACCAGGGACACAGACAGCGAACCCAGCAGAAGGACCACCAGGCTGCCTAACACCGGAGTCACCCAAATGGCTACAGGCGAGCATAAGATCACAAGCAACAAAACTCAGGGCTATAGGACATTACTAGAAACCACCAGTTTAACCATTGTAAAACCTGGCGATATTGTAACACCCTGAGCACAAGAAAAAAATTTAAATCTAAGGTTATGAAAATGATAGAACTTAAAGGAGGAAAATAAAGCTCTCACACATAGCACAGTAGTACAGTCAAACAAGTGAAAGAATTGAACAACTCCCTTAAAGAAATTAAAGAAATACAGGAATCTACAATCAAACAGGAGAAAAAATGAATAAAACTGTACAAGATCTAAAAATGGAACTAGAAGCAATAAAGGAAACACAATCTGAGGCAATTCTGGGGATGGAAAGCCAAAAGAGGACAGAAATTACAGTCACAAGCATCACCAATAAAATAAAAGAGATGGAAAAAAGAATCTCAGGGGTAGAAGATACAATTGAAGAAATCAATACATCAGTCAAAGAAAATGTTAAATCCAAAAAGCTCCTGACAGAGAACATCCAAGAAATCTGGGACACTATGAAAAGACCAAACCTAAGAATAATAGGAATAGAAGAAGGAGAAGACTCCCAGCTCCAAGGCCCAGAAAATATTTTCAACAAAATCATAGAAGAAAATTTCCCCCAGGCTAGAGAGGCCTATGAACATAGAGAATACCAAATAGATTGGACCAGAAAAAGATCACCACAAGACATAATAAACAAACCACTAACTATATAGAACAAAGAGAGACTATTTAAAGCTGCAAGGGGAAAAAGCCAAGTCACATATAAAGGGAAACCTATCAGAATTACATGTGACTTCTCATCAGAAACTCTAAAGCCAGAGGGCCTGGACAGATATCTTACAGACACTGAGAGACCACAGATGTCAGCACTGACTACCATGCCCAGAAAAACTTTTAATCACTGTAGAAGGAGAAAAGAAGATATTCCACAACAAAAACAAATTTAAACAGTACCTATCCACAAATCCAGCCCTAAAGAAGATACTAGAAGAAAAACTCCAACCCAAGTAGGTCAACTACACACAGGAAAACACAGGTAATTAATAACCCCAAATCAGCAAAACCAAAAGAAGGGAATCACCACCCTTTCCTCTCTAACCACCAATATCAAAATAACAGGAAAAAGCAAGTGGTCATTAGTATCTCTCAACATCAACGGCGTCAACTACCCAGTAAAAAGACACAGGTTACCAGAACAGATTTGAAAACAGGACCCGGCTTTCTGCTGCACACACAGCAGAAACAGAGATAAATATTACCTCAGAGAAAAGGGATGGAAAAAGATTTTCCAAGCAAATGGACCCAAGGAGAGAGCTAGAGTAGTCATTCTAGTCGCTAATAAAATAGACTTTCTTTTTTAAAACATTTTCATTTTATTTTATTTTATATTAATCACAGGTTATGTACCTTGCATCCGAGCTGTAGCCCCATCCCACATTCCCTCCTCATCTCCCCCATCCCTCCCTCATCTCTTCCCCGACCCTTTCCAAGTCCACTGATAGGGGAAGACCTCCTCCCCTTCCATTTAACTCTAGCTTATCAGATCTCTTCAGGGCTGGCTGCAATGTCCTCTTCTGTGGCCTAGCAAGGCTGCTCCTCCCTTGGGGGGTAAGGGGGTCGAAGAGCCAGCCATTGAGTTCATGACAGAAATAGTCCCCGTTCCCCTTACTAGGGACCCACTTGGATATTGAGCTACCATTTGCTACATTCAAGCAGGGGATCCAGGTTATATCCATACATGGTCCTTGGTTAGAGAAACAGTCTCATAAAAGACCCCTGTGCCCTGATATATTTGGTCCTTGTGGAGCTCCTGTCCTCTTCAGGTCATA
>CM053747.1:4253080-4275641 GCA_028658305.1 Pachyuromys duprasi
AATAATAAAAATAGGGGAAGTTAGTAAGACTTGGGGAGAACAAGAGCTCCACAAAGGCCAAACTGAGCAGGGCACAGGGGTCTTATATGAGACAGTTTCTCCAACCAAGGACCATATATGGATATGACCTAGAACCCCCGCTCAGATGTGGCCCATGATAGCTCAGTGTCGAACTGAAGACCCTAGTAAGGGAAACAGGGACTATTTCAGTAATGAACTTGATGGCTGACTCTTTGACCCTCCCCCATACATGCCAAGGAGTAACAGCCTGGCTAGATCCCAGGGGAGGACATTGCAGCCAGCCCTGAGGAGACAAGATGAGCTGGGGTTGGATGGAAGGGGAGGAGGTCCTCCCCTGTTGGTGGACTTGGAGGGGGCGGGGAGGAGATGAAGGAGAGATCTCATCTGTGAGATCCCTAACCTTGGAGGGACCTAACCTGTGATTGATATAAAAATAAATAAATTAAAAAAGAAGAAATCCAGAAGAAGGCACTGGATTCCCCTGGCAGTATCTTTCCAGGCTGTTGTAAGCCATGTGATGTGGGTGCTGGGAACTGAACTCTAATCCTATGTAGGAACAAGCCCTGTTGATTACTAACCCATTTCTGCAGGCCACAAGGATAAAGAAATTAAAAAAGAAATGTTATGTGGGCACTTTTTTGTAGCTCATTGTCAAAAGCTTCTTTTCAGGAAGAAGAGAGAAGCATGTATGGCCACTGCTGACCCTTGTCAGAGCTGAAATATACTCTAGGTTACTTTTTATAAGAGACTTTATGTCTAGTGTCCTCTCCTAACAGAAGGAAGACTTATAGCTCATGTCTACCACATTCCTGAGTGTATTGGTGGGGTGTGATTACTTACTACAGAAGAAGGAGAATAATATAGGCTTGGAGCCAGTGCCAGGTTCATAGTAGTATGTTCCAGTAAGTAGAAAAGACTTTGTAGGCAATGGATATTCATATATCCTAAAAATATTCAAATGAAGATTATATCTCAAATACATTATAGATGTCAGGAGTCCAAAACAGCAAAACCATATGGGAGAGATCTGAAGCTGAACAAGGATAGCGATGTCGTAATGTTTAGCATGAGTACTGTTAAGAAACAGACTTCATTTTCAGACTAGCATCAACGGCTAAGAAGGGCCTGAGTGTCACTCTTCAGTGATGTGTTTTATCCAAGTTGGAGGGATGTAGGTTAAAATTTTTGAAACCCATTGATAAGGTTTTGGGTATCACTGGTTGCCTTGTTATGAAACTTTCAAGAGAAACAATTAGTTAATATTGATTGTCAACCTGAAAGAATTTAGTGTCACCCAGAACACCAGTTTCTCTGAATACTTCTGTGGGATTATGGAATTATCTCAACTTGGTTAACCCCTGAGCATGCTTGTAAGAGATAAAGGATTTTCTAGGTTAGGCTGGCATTTGAGGGGTTATCTAGTTCAGATTATTAAAGTGGGGAGACACACCCTGATTTTATGGGCTGTGATGTTGGACTATCAAAAAAAAAGAGAGAGGGAGAGAAATTGATTTGAGTACCAGGATCCACCTTTCTCTCCTCTTCCTGGTACTATGAGGCAGTGTGACTAGGCTCATCATGCTCCTACTGCCAGGAACTTACCATAATAGACTGGATTCTGGAACTATGATCCCCCCACCAAAAAAAAAAAAAAGAAAGGAAAAGAAAACCTTCTATACTTAATTGATTTTGCCATGGTATTTCATGGGAAAAATAAGAGACTTGTTTTACCCTCTGTAGTTTTCTGTTTCATGATAATCAAGGAGCTACTGGAACTCTGTTTTATAGAATAAGATTAAATCTTTGAGAAGCTGAAAACAAGAAGCAAAGGAGATTCATGGGAAGCTTCTAATCTCACCATAGGATTAAAAGAAAAAGAAAAATCATTCTTGGTCCTAGAAGATGGGACTTAACCAAATTTGAATCCTGTTTATATATTCAAAATTCTTTCACCTTCTCACCTGTCCATACAGTAATTCAGCATGATTGTCTTCTTCTCAGTTCATTATGTGACAGGGCAAAGGTTCCTCCATATTGTCTAGGCTGTAGCAATCTTTGGTGTAATCCGATTTTTTTTTCTTTCTCCCCATTGTGGAAAATCCCCTGAGAAAGCACCCAACCTGGTTCACAAAACTCAGGGTCGAAATACTCCATTTTACTGCATGTTTTTGTTGTTTGTTTTTGTTTTTTGCTTCTGTTAAACTGTTAGCTTTATTTCCACCTTCAACTGCCAACCAAGATGTGATTTTTTTCTGTGTTCCGGGCCTTTGAATGCTCTGTGTAAAATGTATTCTAGGATCTCTGTGAAAAGTGTTTCTCTCCAGGTAATTACTGGCCAGCTTAAGGCAGACTCTCAATTTAGACTTTGGTCATGCTGTGTGATTTTTGGAGTCTTTATCCTGCAATGTTTGAAGGTCCTTTTTGAGATTCTTTCCAGTTTGTTGAACATCCAGGTCTTCAGAAGGCCATGAACTGGGTGGGTAGGAACATCTTCTTGGAGGGTGCACAATCTGAGATGTTCCAGGCCTGCAGGAAAGAAAGACTCTGGTGCTTGCAGGCCTTATCCACACCCCTGTATAAATTTCCTTCACTGAGAGTCACCTGGCCTGTCCCCTCTGGAGGTAAATCTGGTTAAGTCTCCTTCTGTTTGGACAATTAGGAGTAGTTGGATGTGGATGCTAATCCAGTGTGTTAACTGTCACCAGATTCTCCCTGTTGTTCAGGAGTTTAAGTGTGTGGTGGCTATAGGAGGAATATCTTGTGTATTGTATTGATGTAGCTCTGTCAATAATAAAGCTGATGGCCTATAGCTTAGGAGGAAATGGAAGGTGGAAACTCTGGTAGATAGAGAGAATTCTGGGAGAGCCAGGAATAGGAGACTCAGTGGGCAAGATGTGCATGAGCTCAGGTAACAAGCCACAGGGCAGACTGTTGATTAGAATAAATGAGTTATTTTAAGTTATAAGCTAGTCAGAGAAAAGTCTAGTCATGTGGCCTAGGTATTTGTAAATAATATTCTGAGTCTCTGAGTCATTATTCCAGAAGCTTAAGGACAGAAGGATGACACCCCTCCCCCACCCCCTGCCCGACTGACGCCACAATAACTTGTCTCCTTATTGTTTGTTTCTATCTCTCCACCGCTGCCTCTTCTGGTCAGTCGATTACTTGTTGTGAATTGATATCTGGAAAGTGAAAATGCAGGCAGCTCAGCTTCTACACAGCTCACTCCTTTGAACTGTTTCTTCCACCATTTTCAGGAGGTGTACAAAGACAGGGAGGTACACTGAGAGTCAGTTTTTCATAAGAATGCCTTCAGACCCTTTATGACATAGAGGAGCTCTCTTTTTGGTGTTAAATAGCTACCTGAAGGCATATAAAATTGACAAAAGGCCCAAGAAGTATTGTGGGTAATCACAGGAAATCCTGACCACTTTAGTTGGTTTTCTTGCACAGACACTTGGGTAACCTGTTCCCTTAAAGTTGGTATTAGGGTTATGGTAGTTAAGCTCCAAGTGAAAAATGCACCCAGAATTCTTTCTAGCAACCCAAACAGGAAGAACTACCTCCACCCTATGTCTCTGGACAAAGAGTGACCCTATCTTAGGCCTTAGCCCCAGAGACTTTTTTCTCTTCTTGTGATGCAAAGGTGATTCTCCTGCCCCCTGCCCTCCCCCCCCCACCCGCCTTCCCTCCTGCTTCAGTATGTGTCTTCCATACATACTTGCTGGGCTCTAATTATACTCTCTACCTGAATTAGCAGATTTCTCAATTCACATCCCCAATCCCCTGGACTCTGCACACTTCATTCATACCTCTGGCGTTTCTGCCTTAATCCACCCCCCTACACCCAAAAGCCCCTAGACTCACTCTTTTTGATTCAAGGGATACAAACAAAGATCACTACTCTAGTTTAATATACATGCTCCTTCTCAATCAGTGACTTGTACAAGTGGAAGTCCCTGAGGTTTGCAGGCATCCATCCAACAGTCCCAGACCCATACATTCTCATGAGTCTGATTTCCCCAGAGAAACGGGTGTATACTGTCCAGGACCTGAAAGATGCATTCTTCAGCCTCCCATTGGCAGAGATAAGTCAACTCATCTTTGCTTTTGAATGGACAGACCAAAGGAGGTTACAGTGGGCAACTTAGCTGGACCAGGTTGCCCCAAGGATTTAAGATTTCTCCAATCCTATTTGATGAAGCCCAAAGTGCTGACCTCCTACCCTTCCCTCAGAGGTTTTGTGGGATCATACTCTTACAATACATAGATGAGCCCTTCCTAGCCTCTGAAACTGAAATGGATTATAAAGGAGATACTGCCTGACTGGAGCAAAAGTTGGAGACCTTGGGCTATAGAGTTTCAGCTATGAAATCCCAACCTCATACAAAAGAGGCTACCCATTTCAGCTACTGACTGAGGGAATGTAAAATAAGCCGGTCTCAGAGTAGGATTGCTGCCATTTCTCAGATGATCACCCACCTCCAAAGACTAAGAGACAGGTTCGAGAGTTCCTAGGTGCTGTGGGTATTGATTCCTCTGGATACCAGTGTTTATGGAAAAGGCCTGTCTATACAATAGCACAAAAGGGGAACTGAGCCTTTAATCTGGACAGAGACTAAACAGAAGTCATCCGGGGCTTTAAAAGTAACTCTGACTTCAACTCTAGCTCCAATATTTCCAGATGTTTCAAAATCTTTTCATCTATTTGACCACAAAACAAAAGACATTGCAAAAGGGGTTTCAACCCAAACTTTGGAGCCATGAAAACTACCTGTGGCAAACCTAAACAACTGGTCTAAACTATTGGACCCTGTAGGCACAGGATGGCCCTTCTAAGTGCTGTGGTGATTACTGCTATCTAGTGAAAGAGATTGACAAGCTAATTCTGGGTCAGCATCTTATACACACAGCATTCCATTGTTTGAGGCCCTCCTCTGAGGAACACCAGAATGATGGCTCTCTGATGCCTGTGTAACTCAGCACCACGTCCTACTCCTGGACCACCATTGCGTCCAGTTTAGGAAACACACTACCATTAATCCTGCTACCCTCTTGCCTTATGATGACCCACAAGTGCTTATTCATGACTGTTCTGAGGTGACCATAATCAGCCCAGACCAAATGGGCATCCGCTGCAAGATCCTATTACAGTGCTCCGCACAGATGAGAGATGCTTCATTAAAGGTGGAACCTGATAGGCAGGGGTTGCAGTAGGTACTTTAATTGAAATCATTTGCCCAACCCTTAGAGCCAGGTACCTCATCCCAGAAAGTACAAGTGATCTCTCTGATGCAGATCCTCAGATGAGGAAAAGGAAAGTCCAACACATGCCATACACACATTCCTCCCATTTTTACTACCTCACATGTCCATAGAATCATTTACAGAGCAAGAGAGCTTCTCACCATTGGGAGAAAGTAATTAAAATCAAAGGAATTCTTGGTTTCCTGGAGGCTATTTGGCTTCTTTTATGAGTTGCTATCCTCCACTGCCAAATACATAAAAAAAGATGATGTCCCTGAGGCAAGAGGGAACCAGAACACTGACCTAGCTACCCAGTAAGCAGCCCTAATAGCAGTGGGGATGATTGATAGTCTGATGACATACACTGACCCAGTGTTTCCTGAGAATTCATGATAAAAAACCAAGAGGAAATATAGGATAAAAAAAAAGAGGACAGCTCAAACTCACACCGTGTTGGAGGACAAAAGAGGGCAAGATCCTTCTCCCAGAAACTGTTGGTAGAATTCTGGTAACTTGGCATTCACTAAGGTACTCATTGGCAGTTACAAAGTTTTCTGAGTTCCTCAGAGTAAGATATGTTATACCTGGACTGGACAGCCTGGTGTGGGATCTCTCAGCCAGATGCCAGGTTTGTGCTCAGGTAAATCTAAAACAGAAAACCTTCACAAAAGAAGGTGTCTGAATGAGAGGCCAATACCCTGGTGAACTCCTGGAAACCAATTTTACTAAGATCCTGCCTCTCAGGGGAGGATACAAATACTTGCTATTTTTTATTGTTATTATTATCTCATATATTACATCCCGATGGAAGTTTCTCCTCCCTTCCCTCTCCCAGTCTCTATCCTTAACTTCCCTTCTCTCCCAAGTGAACTCCAACTCCTTCCCTCAGAAAAGAGCAGGCCTCCCAAGGACATCAACCAAACATGGCATAACAAGCTACAATAAGACCAGGCACATACCAGCACAGTAAGGATGGGTGAGACAACTCTGTAGGAGGAAAAGGTACCCATGTAAGCACAAGAGTCAGCGACCACCCTTGTTCTCACTGTTGGGATTCCAACAAGAATACCAAGCTATTCAGCCATAACATATATGCAGAAAACTAGGTCAGAGACCTACAGGCCTCCTGATCTCTGTGAGTCCCCATGAGTCCTGGTCAGTTAATTCTGTGGCCCATTTTATCATGTTCTTTCAGTGTCCCTGACCTCTATTACTCCTCTGATCCTTCCTCCTCCTCCTCCTCTGTAGGGCTCTCAAGGGTCTGCTTAGTGTTTGGTGTGGTTCTCTGCATTTATTCCCATCAGTTGTTGAAGTATCTCCAGTCTCTTTGACAGTCTCTTTTGCTAGGCCCTGATCTCAGAACACTCTAAGGCAGGACAAACTGTAGGTGAAAGGTTTTGTTTGTGGGTTAGTTTACCAATCCCTCCATTTGAGGCCTTGCTTGGCTACAGAAGATGGATGGTTCAGGCTCTCTGACCTCCATTAAAAGGAATCTTCCCTAGGATTACTTTTGTAGTTTCTATGGAGTTTCCATTGCACTAGATTTCCACCTTGCCCCCACCCCCTACACCCTTCTAGTCATTTCTTCCAGTATTTCTCCCCTGCCCACCTGAAGCATGAATCTCTCTGGTATGGGGAAACAGAATAGACATTGTGGGTGGAGGAACTTAGGGGGACAGAAACAGCAAACTTCAGGTTGGTGGTAGGATGGAAGGAGAGAGTTCTGGGAGAGAGAGTTGAAACTGGGGAACATCTTGGGGATGAACTAGAAGTGCAATGGAATTTCCCAGGGATTTAAGAGGGTGACCCTTAGCTGAGATTCTTAGCAATTGGGACAAAGGAGCCTAAACAAATCAGCTTTTGTAACCAGGCAAGACTTCCAGTGGTAGGATTGGGACACCAACCCAGCCACTGAACCTTTCACCTAAAATTTGTCTTGCCTACAGATGTGCTGGGGTGAAGGTGGTAAAGAAATTGTGGGAGTGGACAGGCAATGAGTGGTACATCCTGAGATTCATGCCAGGAGGGGGAGTCCATACCTGACGCTTCCTGGAGGGCTAGGACCCAGAGTCTGGATAGCCCAGAGACCGAGGGAGAACTAAACACTGGAAAAAAGGTCAGTGAAATAATTCCTAATGGTCTTTTACGAGGTCTCCAACCAAAGACCATGAATGGATATAACCTAGAACCCCCACTCAGTTGTGGCCCATGGTGGCTCAGTATCCGACTGGAGACCCTAGTAAGGGACTTTTCTGTCATGAACTCAATGGCTGGCTCTTTGACCCTCCCCCCACACGCCCAGGAGTAACAGCCTAGCTAGAGCCCTGAAGAGGACATTGCAGCCAGCCCTGAAGAGACAAGATAAACTAGGGTTGGATGGAAGGGGAGGAGGTCCTCCCCCATCAGTGGACTTGGAGGGGGGCAGGGAGGAGATGAGGGAAGGATGGGGAGAGTGCGAGGGAATGAGGGAGAGGGCTACGCCTGGGATACAAAGTACCTAACCTGTGATTAATATAAAAATAAATAAATTACATTAAAAAATAATTCCTAATGACATTCTGCTATTCTCATAGATTGATGCCTAATCTGTCATCAGAGCAGCTTCATCCAGCAACTAATAAGATCCACTGCCTATAAACATCTTGAGCTTGGGGGAATCTTAGCAAAGAGGGAAGAGGGTAAGAAAGGATTGTAGGCGTCAGAGAGGCCAAGGAAACCACAAGGTAACCTACAGAACCACTAACTTGGGCTCATAGGGGCTTAGAGACAACCACAGATCATACATGGAATGCCTTAGGTCTTTGCAAATATGTAACAGTTATGTAGCTTGTTCTCTTTTGGGATTTCTAACAGTGGGAGCAGGGGTTGTCTCTAACTCTTTTTCTGTGATACTTTATAAGCTACTATGTTAGGAACTACATATATTTTCTAGCCTTAGTATGAGGGGAGGTGCCTAATCTTATTGTAACTTATTATACCATGTTTGGTTGATATCCATGGAAGGCGAACACTTTTCTAAAGATAAATATAGGAGTAGATGTGGGGGTGGGGCAGAGGAGAGGTTGGAGTGAGGGACTGGGAGAGGAGAGAGGAGAAACTGTGAGGATGTAACATAATAATAATAACAATAATAATAATGATGATGACGATAACAACAACAATACAAATTTTAAACAAGAAAAGAGCCTGGGATTTGGGAAAAGATAAATGAAGGGTTCTTGCTGTACAATTGTTTTAGACATAAGCTAAGTATTGTCATTATTTAAAGGACAAGCAATTTCAGCAGTCAGACAGAAAGACTGGGTAATGGAGAGACTAAGCATCAGGCGATATTAACAATCCAAGAAAGAACCAACAAGAGGGAACTCTAGGAACAAAAATATTCACTATTTAAATAGTTTTGGTTCTTTTATATGAGTGATTCCCCCCTATATGACTAGGTTAAGGTCTGGTTTAAGGCAGAGTGTTGTGGGAGTTTATAGTGAATAGCTTTCAATTTGTACAATTATGTTTGTAAGTTATTTGACCTCAACATGGGAAGTGTTTCTAACAGTGAGCACATAGCCGCTACGGCTCACAGCACAAGACCTCATAAGACTGGGCCTATAGAAAGTCCGTCATGAGTGGGAGAGAGACTGCAAGGGCCCATTCCTTCTTGACTATCAGAACTTAATGGTTGTTGGGGGAGGGGATGTCACTTCTCTGGTACAGCCACTGACAAATTATTCCTGTTCCAGTAAAAATCCTCCACACCCACGTTTGAGCAAGAAACTCTTAATTAAACTCAGTGAGACACATACAAATTGATGACATGAAAACGGGAGGGGTAGTTGTTGGGAAGTATCAGCAGGAGAAGGAGGTTGCTGAAAGGGGAAATAGAAGGGTATCAACATGATTAAACAATATATATATATATGTATATATATATATATATGAAACTGGCAAACAAAAATTTTATATCACTATAAAAATTGCTTTTCATGAAAAGAAAAACCTGGGTTCCAAATATGAAGTGATTTCATATTTGTTCATGAGATTATGCTAAAAGTACATTCTATTCCTGTTCATCTATATCTGAGCCATTCAGGGAGAGTGAATGGTCTTTATAGCGACACTAACGTCCTTTGGTTCCCTTAACATTTTATTCTAGGTAGAATTAATAGGCATCATTACATCTAAGATACCAATCTTTGCCTCTGTTGCAATAAGACTTCAAGAAACTGTAGACATATTTGAACTTGAAACTAAGCAGATTTAATGTCAAATCCTAAGTTTCGCAGTTTTGAAGACAGTTTCTCCAGGAGTCAACACTTCCACCATAACAATATTTCTAGTAATTTCAAAGCAATGTATTAATGAAGTGTACACATAAAATACTTCCAATATACTGGTGATGAGCACAGCTTGCAGCTATGTCTTTTGCACAATAATGGGCTGAGTCCTCTCAAAAACAAAGCAAAATAAATATTTCTTAAGTTGTCTTTTGTCAGGGATCTGGTCCCAGCAGTGTGAGAAAAGTAACTAATAAAATTTTAGTTTTAATCTTTCTGAAACAGACATTTTTTTCTCATGCTCTATTTGAATTTTCTCTTTTTTAATGTTTTATTTATTGTTTGTATGTAAAAAGCGACAGAGTATGAGAACAAGAGTGACACACACACACACACAGAGGGAGATGTGGGGGAGAGATAGAGACAGAGACCCAAAGAGAAGACAGAGAAAGAGAGGGAGAGGGAGAGGGAGAGAGAGAATGTTATGGCTCACTTGTAGAAGTCAGCACACAACCTGTGAGAGTCGACTCATCACCTCATTTCTATGCGAATTACAGTGATTGAACTCTGCACACCCTTTACATGCAGAACCAGCTCAGTGGTAGTTTTTTGAAGTACCTCTTCAAGATTTTGTTCTTGTCTTGTATGTATTTTATTTTCCTTAACAAGCCAGAGTAGGTCTTTGTCCTTTTTGGATACTGAGACTCTATTAGAAGTTTAGGGAGATAGGGACAACAGATTAAGATGCCAAATAATCTAGACTATGAAGAGAAGCAATAACTAGGGAAATTAGATGAAGATTTCCAACAGTTTAGAAGACAACTGTGAGAATAAGGAGCTTTGTAGAGTCAGTGTTAAAGCCTTTGTCCTTGTCAGGGAAACTGTGTTCATAGGAACCTGGAGATGTCAATGACTTGAGGGTGTAATGATATTTTGTGAGAGACTTAATTTTCTTTCCACAGGAAAATAAACCATAATGATAAAAATGGACAATACATCTCTTGATCCATTGAGTTTGTAGATATAAATAAGGTTAAGGTTGTTGAAATTTTTGAAAGAAAGCCTTATTTGATGATTTAAATTTTATTCTATTTTTAAAAATGTTTACTAGAATTTTATCATTTCTTAATTTTTTCACTCAGATTTCAAGAAATGTATTGAAATTTTGGAAAATATGTTTAAAATCAAATACTAGATTTGGAAAGTTATAAGGTCCTACAGGAAATATGTACAGTTTGAACAAGGTGAGCTGTCAGTGTCTGTCACAACCATTTTTGGGGTATACACGGTTGTTCTCGTGGAAGGACAAACAGGGTTCCTAAAAAGAAGAATATTCCATATGTACCAATGAGTATGTGCTATACATGTTTTAGAAAAACAGGATTTAAGTCTTTCTTTAAACAGCATCCTGAGGACGAGGAGCCCTAATACAACAACCACTATGTGACATTGAATTTAGACTAAGTGACAAATAAGAAAGAGTAAAAAATAAAAGTAATTTACAACATGGCTAATCTTTCCCATAGCACTAGTGACATTTAGGTTTTTTTTTGATGGAATTGTTTTAAATTTCTATGAAACCAATGCTACATTAAAATGCAAGCTGTGTTCTGTGACTAACCTTAGCTGACACTCAGATCTTTTCATTTCCTACTGAGTTGTAATGTTCTCTTGCTATTACAATGATTAATGAATGAAAGAATTACAAACAGGAAAAGATTAGTTAATTACTAATGTTCTAAGCTGGAATTCATATTTAAATTGTGATTCTATTTTTGCAGTGATAGAATGTAAAGCATGTGTTTTCCCATTCTTTAAATCTTACAGAGATGCCACATTACATTTAATGTAATTTTATGAAGAGAATTTTAAATCAAGAATTATTGAATCAAATTCAGAGAAGTAGAAGAAACAGTGTTACAGAGGAGCTCGTTCTGTATTTTCAATTATTTTGACATAGGAGCATCTTTCAGCTGCTTCGGAAAGGTAATTGATGAAGTTGAAATATTAAAACATCCCAATCTTATACATAGATGTAAAATGTTTTTGGCTTTTCCCATCTTTATAAAAGTGGTGTGTGGTAGTTTGAATGAGAAATGTCTCACATAGCCTTGGGCATGTGAATTCTCGCTCCCCAGCTGGCACTGTTTGGGGAGACTTAAGAAGGTACTTCATGCAGTGCAAAATACGTCATTGTTGGCAGGCGTTAGATTAAAAAGCCCTGTGCCCCTTCTGCTTGTGCTCAGCTTTGTTTCTGCCTCTTGTCACCATGCTAATGCTCTGGCATCATAAATTCTTCTCCCTCTGAAGCCATAGGCCAAAATAATTTTTCTCACCTTGAACTTACCTGTGGTTATGATGTACAGAAAAGCAAATAATATACCATAGTACCCTTTATTCTGAAACACTCAGCACTTGCTTGAAAATCTGAAAATACCTACAAGCAGCACTAAAAGAGGGTACCTTATGCATCCTTGCACTCACAGGCAGATGCGTCCAACTTCGGAAATGTCATTTTGAAGAAATAATACAATATAGGTAGAGTTAGAAACCCATTTTTAAATTTTCTGCTCTCTCCCTCCACTAGCTGTGGTAGTTGTCACTAATCTGATATGGGTATTGTGACAGATTATATTTTCCCAAAGGGGTCCTAAAACTATTAGAGACTGTGCTACATCCTGCAAGCATTTCTCAATTAGTCTTTCTTAAACTTACAGACTTTAGTTTGCATTTTTGTGTACCAAGGTTTATACTTTGCTTTGTTTTCACTGATGGTTTCAAGGTGACTTTCGTTTACTTATTTATATGTTCTGTAGTGGGAGAGAAATCTGGATTTGTTTATTTTAGAGTCCTGGTGTTTCTTTAACCCTAGATATTTTTAAAGATAAATTTCTTTATGTTGGTGTGCCCTTCCTTCACAGCATATTATCTTTCATGTATGTGTGACTATGGGACTTGATGTTGCAGTTTGTCTTAGAAAATTGACGAGCAGCCTTGCTAGGACAGAGAAGAGGACATTGCAGCCAGTCCTGAAGAGACCTGATAAGCTAGGGTCAGATGGAAGGGGAGGGGGTCCTCCCCTATCAGTGGACATGGAGAGAGGCATGGAGGAGATGAGGGAGGGATGATGGGATTGGGAGGGACTGAGGGAGGGAGCTAAGGCTGGGATACAAAGTACATAACCTGTGATTAATATAAAAAATAAATAAAAAATAAAAAGAAAAGAAAGTTGATTTTTTATTTCATGAACAGGATCCCAAGAGGAGGCAGATTTTTTTTTTTTTTTTTACTCTCTTGGTTTTTCATGGATGCAGACTCTTTGAGTCTCCAAATTACATTTTGTACATTCAAGCCTGTATTTGATCAAGACCAAGATCACATACATATTCCTTGTAAGAAGCATAAACATGTCTGTTGCCTCTTTGACATCATTCTGCTTACATGTATAAAACACTTACTTTGATTTTATTCTGGTCATTGAGATTGATATTAAATTTTGTTGTTTTAATTTTTTTGTATTAATTGCAATTTATTTACTTTGTATCCCAGCTGTAGCCCCATCCCTCATTCCCTCCCAATCACACCCTCCCTCCCTTATCTCTTCCCATGCCATTCTCCAAGTCCATTGATAGGGGAGGTCATCCTCCCTTTCCATCTGACCATCAGGTCTCATCAGGACTGGCTGTATTGTCTTCTTCTGTGGCCTGGTAAGGCTGCTCCTCCCTTAGGGGGAGATGATCAAAGAGCAAGCCACTGAGTTCATGTCAGAGATAGTCCCTGTTCCCCTTACTAGGAAACCCACTTGGACAGCTGCCATGGGCTACATCTGAGCAGGGGTTCTAGGTTATCTCCATGAATGGTCCTTGGTTGGAGTATCAGTCTCAAAAAAGGCTCCTGTGCCATGATTTTTTGGTTCTGTTGCTCTCCTTGTGGAGCTTCCATCCTTTCCAGGTCTTACTATCTCCCCCTACCTTCATAAGATTCCCTGCACTCTTCCCAAAGTTTCCTTATTAGCCTCAGCATCTGCTTTGATACCCTGCTGGATAGTCTTTCAGAGGCCCTCTGTGGTAGGCTGCAGTCCTATTTCCTGTTTTTTCCTTCTTCCAATGTCTGTTTTGTTTTCCTTTCTGAGTGAGAGTTGATCATTGTACACAGGGACCTCTTTCTTGCTTAGCCTCCTTAGGTGTACAGATTTTAATGTTTATCTTGTTTTATAGGTCTAGTATCCACTTCTAAGTGAGTATATACCATGTGTGTCTTTCTGCTTTTGGGATACCTCACTCACGTTGATCTTTTCCAGTTCCCACCATTTGCTTGCAATTTTCATGATTTCCTTGTTTTTAATGGCTGAACAGTGTCCCATTTTGTAAATGTACCACAATTTCGGTATCCATTCCTCAACTGAGGGACATCCGGGGTGTTTCCGGGTTCTGGCTAGTGTGAATAAAGCTGCTACAAGCAGGGTTGAGCAAATGTCCTTGTTGTGTACTTGAGCATCTTTTGGAAATATGCCTAGGCGTTGTGTAGCTGGATCTTGAGGTAGCACTATTCCCAATTGTCTGAGAAAGCACCAGACTGATTTCCAAAGTGGTTGTACAAGTTTCTCACCAGCAATGGAGGAGGGTTCCCCTTTCTCCACATCCTCTCCAACATGTATTGTCACTTGAGTTTTTGATCTTAGCCATTCTAATGGGTATAAGGTGAAATCTCAGGGTTGTTTTGATTTGTATATCCCTGATGACTAAAGATGTGGAACATTTCTTTAAGTGTTTCTCTGCCATTCTATATTCCTCTACAGAAAATTCTCTGTTTAGCTCTGTACCCGATTTTTAATTGAATTACGTGCTTTGTTGCTTTTTAACTTCTTTAGTTCTTTATATATTTTGGATATTAGCCCTCTGTCAGATCTAGGGTTGGTGAAGATCCTTTCCCAGTCTGTAGGCTATCATTTTATTCTATGACAGTATCCTTTGCCTTACAGAAGCTTTTCAGTTTCATGAGGTCCCATTTATTGATTGTTGATCTTAGAGCCTGTGCTGTTGGTGTTCTGTTCAAGAAGTTGTCTCCTGTGTCAATGAATTCTAGGCTTCTCCTCACTTTTTCTTCTAAGAGATTTAGTGTGTCTGGTTTTATGTTGAGGTCTTTGATCCACTTGGTCTTGAGTTCTGTGCAGGGTGATAAATATGGATCTATTTCTACATGTAGACACCCAGTTAGACCAGCACCATTTGTTATATACGCTGTTTTTTTCCGCTGTATGGTTTTGCCTTCTTTGTCAAAAATCAAGCATCCGTAGGTGTGTGGGTTTATTACTCGGTATTCTATTCATTTCCATTGATCCACCAGTCTGTTTCTATGCCAGTACCATACCGATTTTATTACTTATTGCTATGTGGTAAAGAATGAGATCACGATTGAGATACCTCTAGATTATCTGTTGTTGTACATGACCATTTTGGCAATTCTGGGTTTTTTGTTTTTCCATATGAAGCTGAGAATTTTTCTTTAAAAGTCTATAAAGAATTGTGTTGGTATTTTGATGGGAATTGCAATGAATCTGTAGATTGTTTTTGGCAGGATGGCCATTTTCACTATGTTAATCCTACCGATCCATGAGCCCGGGAGATCTTTCCATCTTCTGATATCTTCTTCAATTTCTTTATTCAGAGACTTGCAGTTTTTTCAAGCAGGTCTTTCACTTGCTTGGTTAGAGTCACCCCAAAGTACTTTATGTCATTAGTGGCTATTGTGAAGGGAGTGGTTTTCCTCATTTCTTTTTTGGCACTGTTGTCTTTTGTATACAGGAGAGCTACTGGTTTTTTGAGTTAATTTTGATTCCAGCCACTTTGCTGAAGGTATTTATCTGCTGAAGAAGTTCTCTGGTTCAATTTTGGAGGATGCTCATACATACTGTCACATCATCTGCAAACTGAAACTTTGACTTCTTCCTTCCCAATTTGTATCCCTTTGATCTCCTTTATTTGTCTTATTGTTCTAGCTAGGACTTCAAAAACTGTGTTGAAGTGATATGGAGACAATGGGCATCCTTGCCTTGTCCCTGATTTCAATGGGATTGATTTTTTTTACTGTTACTTGTTAAATGTTATATATTCTCCAATATTTTAGGGTTTTTATGATTAGAATAGATTTCTGGGATAGCTTCCCCATTAGCATTGGTGAAATATAGAATACTGACAGGACATCATGCTGAAACTGTGGTAGATGTGCTCCACCCTGCCTGACAAGTCACATTAACACTAAATTTAATGTATGAAGTGTAGATTAAAGTGGTGATATTCAGAGATGAAAGCTATGGATATATGAACACAGAGAATACACAATTATAGTTAAAATACATTTTATGAATACAGAAATGTAAGAAACAAATATTAGCAAATATAATTTATAACAGAGACTTACGATTATACATAAACACAATGCATTATTTTAATATGATAAAGTATATACAGCTAAAATAATTTTGTGGGTATTGTTCCTAGATAATTTTATTGCTGTATGGTAGAACAGTAATGAGAGCAAAGAGTATTGGTCAGGATGGTGTCCAAGAATTTTAAGTCATTATTCTATTATTTTGAATATTACATATGAATTTTATTTATCTTGTCGATCTATAATACATTATCATTTTCATAGAAAAGGGATAGAGTCGATTTTTTAATGCTTCTACTCTCAGACAAATCTTAAATCAATGTTCAGTATATATGTCTTGTTAGAAGAAGCCAAAGCAATACAATGGAAAAAAGAGAGCATATTCAACAAATGGTGCTGGTTTAACTGGATGTCTACATGTAGGAAAATGCAAATAGAGCCATATTTATCACCCTGCATAGAACTCAAGACCAAGTGGATCAAAGACCTCAACATAAAACCAGACACACTAAATCTCTTAGAAGAAAAAGTGAAGAAGAGCCTAGAACTCATTGGCACAGGAGACAACTTCTTGAACAGAACACCAACAGCACAGGCTTTAAGATCAAAAATCAATAATTGGGACCTCATGAAACTGAAAAGCTTCTGTAAGGCAAAGGATACTGTCATCAGAATAAAATGACAGCCTACAGACTGGGAAAGGATCTCCACCAACCCTATATCTGACAGAGGGCTACTATCCAGAATACATAAAGAATTAAAGAAGTTAAAAAGCAACAAAGCAAGTAATTCAATTAAAAATCGGGTACAGAGCTAAACAGAGAATTTTCTGTAGAGGAATATAGAATGGCAGAGAAACACTTAAAGAAATGCTCCACATCTTTAGTCATCAGGGATATACAAATCAAAACAACCCTGAGATTTCACCTTATACCCATTAGAATGGCTAAGATCAAAAACTCAAGTGACAATACATGTTGGAGAGGATGTGGAGAAAGGGGAACCTTCCTCCATTGCTGGTGGGAATGCAAACTTGTATAACCACTTTGGAATCAATCTGTCACTTTCTCAGACAATTGGGAATAGTTCTACCTCAAGATCCAGCTATAGCACTCCTAGGTACATATCTAAAATATGCTCAAGTACGCAACAAGGACATTTGCTCAACCCTGCTTGTAGCAGCTTTATTCACACTAGCCAGAACCCGGAAACAACCCAGATGTCCCTCAACTGAGGAATGGAGACAGAAATTGTGGTACATTTACACAATGGAATACTACTTAGCAATTAAAAACAAGGAAATCATGAAATTTGTAGGCAAATTGTGGGATCTAGAAAAGATCATCTGAGTAAGGTATTCCAGAAGCAGAAAGACACACATAGTATATACTCACTTAGAAGTGGATACTAGACCCATAAAACAGGATAAACATACTAAAATCTGTACACTTAAAGAAGCTAAGCAAGAAGGAGGTCCCTGGGTAAGATGATCAATCCTCACTTAGAAAGACAAATGGGATGGATGTTGGAAGAAGGAGAAAACAGGAAATAGGAGTTTACCACAGAGGGCCACTGAAAGACTACCTAGCAGGGTTCAAGGTAGATGCTAAGACTCATAACCAAACTTTGGGCAGAGTGCAGGGAAACCTATGAAAGAAGGGAGAGATTGTAGGACCTGGAGGGGACAGGAGCTCCTCAAGGAGAACCACAGAACCAAAATATCTGGGCACAGGGATCTTTTCTGAGACTGATACTCCAACCAAGGACCTCCCTGCTCAGATGTAGCCCATGACAGCTCAGCATCCAAATGGGTTTCCTTGTAAGGGGAACAGGGACTGTCTCTGACATGAATTCAGTGACTGGCTCTTTGACCCCCTCCCCCTCGAGGCATGAGCAGCCTTGCCAGGCCACAGAGGAGGACATTGAAGACAGTTCTGATGAGACCTGTAAGCTAGGGTCAGATGGAAAGGGAGGAGGAGCTCCCCTATCAGTTAGAGAGTGGCATGGGAGGAGATGAGGGAGGGAGGATGGTATTGGGAGGGCATGAGGGAGGGGACTATAGCTGCGATACAAAGTGAACAAACAGTAATCAATGTAAAAAATAAAAATTTAATTAAAATATGTCTTGTTTGTCTGGAGAAGATATAAGGTAACCAATTCCATGCAATAACCTATAGAGTTGAATTTGCTTATTTATGGTGCATGTGTGTGTGTGCATGCACAGTTGTGCATAGGGAAAAGATGGAGCTCATAGCAACGAACAGATACTTATGGCATAATCAGGAATGCACGTTTCAGTTTTGAACATAAGTACAAGACTAAAATTGCTTATGTTACATAAGAGAAGATACTAAATTTTTCCCTAGCATATTAATGTCTCTGCTTTTAATGTGGAAAAAAGGAGTTTTGAATGATATCATTCTTGTGATTCTTGGAAGATTTTAGAAGATAATAGAAATCAGAAATAGAAATAAGACTAAGAAAAGCACTTCAGATAGAAAGTTATTAATTTTAACCACAAACCTAGTTGTAATATTTCTCTTTTCCAGTGACTTTGGACTTTATTATCTGTAAAATCAAAGCCTTAAAGCAACTTTTAAAGTTCCTTATGAAGTGACTCTCAAATAATTTTGACTTACGCTTTATCAAATTTTTTTTCATCCGCTGAAACCTAGCCATACTAGTTTCCTTTTGGCATCTTTTGGACTTAGGTAGTATTTCCTATTAATATCTTCACCTTGCTGTTCATCCTTGTACCATTGTGTTCTCCTGTATGGTGTCTATATGCTTAATTTTCCTTCATGTGTTGCTTTCTTGACCACTCATTCAGAATGGTAACCATAATTTATGACTAGATTAGATGCCCCCAAACTTATTTTCTTGCATTTCTAGTTTCTGAAGCACTCCCTACTTTTTTAGCTATATAAGTTAGGGTTTTTTTTTTTGGTAACATATAAATATGCTTTTCTGTTTCCCTTCTTTTAATATGAACTCTGTTAGATGGAATTCATTATTTCATTCCAGGTGTTAATTTTCACCAAGGACTTTGAGATGAGCCAATCTGGTACCTACCTGAAATGGAATTTCATGGTGTTGCTTCCACATGACACACATAGACAGGTATTCTCGCAGCTTTTATACAATGCTAAATTCAAGTATGTTTATTCATTCAAGAGAAAAATCATGATCCTAAAGTATCTATGAAGATTTCTTTATTATTATTTTTTCATTTTTATTAATTACAGTTTATTCCCTTTGTATCCCACCTGTAGCTTCCTTGCTCTTTCCCTCCCAATCTCACCCACCCTATCTTTCTCCACCCAGGCCCCTCCCCTGATCCGCTGATAGGGGAGGTCCTCCTCCTCTTCCACCTGATCCTAGTCTATCAGCTCTCATCAGGAGTGACTGCATTGTCTTCCTTGTGGCCTGATAAAGCTGCACCCCCCTCCCGAGGGGGAGATGATAAAACAGCAGGCCAATCAGTTTATGTCAGAGACTGTCCCTGTTCATATTGCTAGAAAACAGACTTGGACACTGAGCTGCCATGGGTTACATCTGTGCAGGGGTTCTAGGTTATCTCCATGAATGGTACATGGTTGGAGTATCTATCTCAGAAAACACCCCTGTGTCTAGATTTTTGGTTCTGTTTCTCTCCTTGTGGAGCTTCTGTTCCCTCAAAGACTTTCTATTTCCCCCTTCTTACATAAGATTTCCTGCACTCTGCCCAAAGTTCGGCTATGAGTCTCAGCATCTGCTTTGATACTCTGCAGGCTAAAGTCTTTCAGAGGTCCTCTATGGTAGGTTTCTGTCCTGTTCCCTATTTTCCCCCTCTTCTGATGTCCATCCTCTTTGCCTTTCTGAATGAGAATTGAGCATCTTACCCAGATTTCTCCTTCTTTGCTTAGCTTCTTTATGTGTACAGATTTTAGTATGTTTATCCTATATTATATGTTTAATATCCACTTATAAGTGAGTATATACCATGTGTGTCTTTCTGCTTCTGGGATACCTCACTCAGAATGACCTTTTCTAGGTCCCACCATTTGCCTGCACATTTCATGATTTCCTTGTTTTTAATTGCTAAGTAGTATTCCATTGTGAAATATACCACAATTTCTGCATCTATTCCTCAGTTGAGGGACATCTGGGTTGTTTCCAGGTTCTGGCTATTACGAATAAATTTGTTATAAACATGGTTGGGCAAATGTTTTTGTTGTATACTTGAGCATCTTTTGGATATGTGCCTAGGAGTGGTATAGCTGGATCTTGAAAAAACACTATTTCTAATTGTCTAAGAAAGCGCCAGATTGATTTCCAGAGTGGTTGTACAAATTTACATTCCCACCAGCAATGGAGGAGGGTTCCCCTTTCCCCACATTCTCTCCAGCATGTATTGTCACTTGAGTTTTTTATCTTAACCATTCTGATGGGTATAAGGTGAAATCTCAGGGTCATTTTGATTTGCATTTCCTTGATGACTAAGCTAGTTTATCATCATAAACTTTGCAGGTGTATATTTAGAAATTCTTTTTGAGCTTAGTAGACGACACATTTGTTTTGCCATTCTGTATGCTATGTTCTTTAGACAGAGGTTTCTTTCTTGAAGAAATTAAATTTGCTCTACATAGGGTATTCATATATAAAAATAGGCTCTTACCACAGTTATATCACCATTAACCTCTCTTAGCCCTTGCTAATCGCCCTAATATGTCTCTCCTATCAAACTATTTAGCTTAGAAAGTCCTATTCAGGCAGTGTGCGTTTCTAGTCTTTTTTACATATTGCTCTGTTTTGATCTACTGGTTCTACTGCACATGGCATTCCTCCTACCTGCATCCAACCTTATTCCTACACTCCTCCCCCGTTCATCTATACTCGTGCTTAATTTCAATTATATCATGCTTATCTCTTATCAAGATGCTCTAACTATCTGAGAAACATGACTTACATACTCTTATGTACCTTAACAAACTCTGAATATTCTCCAAAGCACCACTTTTCAATAATATTATTTCATTTTCTTGAGTCCCTTCACTGTATTTAGTAAACATCATGAGAGCAGAAGACATGAGATTCTTGCTTGTAAGTATACAGAAAAATATCTTGCACATACATGATTAAAGGGTGTTTTTTTTTAAATAAACTGAGTATGTCCCTACAGAATTGGTAGCTTAAAGCCTTTACCCCCTGTGCAAATGCAGACCATTTGGGAAATAATTAAGTTAGGTGAGATTAAGTATATCTGTCCTTATAAGGAGAGACAAAAAAGCATGACCACCCCTGTCATATAAGGACACGCTGGGAGAATGCATTCCTCAAAACTAGTAAGAATAGGGCTCTTGCAAGAACCGTTCCATGACTGAATTCTGATTTAGGACACACAACTTCCATAATTGTGTAAAAATGAATTTCTTTCATGTATACCATCCAGTATAAATAAATATACAATTATGTTAGTATTTTGTTATAGCACTCATAACTAAAGTATATATTTTTAATGTTTGATGAATTAAATTAGTAAGAAGATAAATGAATGTCTAAAACAGTTTTCTGATAACTATGTTTAGCTTATGATCCCAAACCATTTCAGTTGAGCTGGACCTTGGGATATGTGGATGTTGTATTTTTCCATGTTTTGGGGTAGAATTTTTCTTTAAAAAATGTAGCCTCTAGGTCTCTTATGCTTACAGTTTTATATTAGGGAGATGTTTTCCAAACATACATAGTGATGATTTAGTATATGGCTTGAAAGTGTGGTACTATTAAGGACACCATGTTGACTATATAGAAAATATTTCTATAATCATATTAACAATATTGAAATTAATATCTATGGCAGAGATGAAGAGGCAAATGGTAATTTATGCATATGTGAAAGACATAGAAGAAAGAGTAAAAAAAAACATTCTGTAGGATGCTGAATGGAAGAATATCACATGGTGTAACAGTTGTGGGGTTGCATAGAATCGGAAAGCCAAAGATAGCTGCGAATGCTTTGCAACACAAAATCATGACTACACAATACATGATAAGATTGGAGGGTTTGTGTGTTACTTGATTGGCAGTTTTTGGATGTGAGTTTTGTCAAATAGTGCTTCCATATAAAAAGGCAAGACATTCATGTTTGATTTGGGGGCACAGAAACCATCTTTTTATTACTTTTTTATTTTTTAATATTAATTACAGTTTATTTGCTTTGTATCCCAGCTGTAGCCCCCTCTCTCATTCCCTCCCAACCCCACCCTCCCTCCTTCATCTCCTCTCTGATCCTTTTTTTTTGGGGGGGGGGAATCAGAAAAAGGTTTCAACTTTTCTTTTTTTTAATTTATTTTTTTGTTATCAATTACAGGTTAGGTACTTTGCATCCCAAGCGTAGCCCCCTCCCTCATTCTCTCCCCCCCTCCCCAACCCTCCCTCATCTCCTCCCCTCCCTCTCCAAGTCCACCAACAGGGGAGGACCTCCTCCCCTTCCATCCAACCCCAGCTCATCCTGTCTCCTCAGGGCTGGCTGCAATGTCCTCCCCTGGGATCTAGCCAGTCTGTCACTCCCCGGCATGTATGGGGGAGGGTCAAAGAGTCAGCCATCAAGTTCAAGACTGAAACAGTCCCTGTTTCCCTCACTAGGGTCTTTA
>CM053747.1:4276141-4306145 GCA_028658305.1 Pachyuromys duprasi
GAGGTCCTCCCTTGTTGGTGGACTTGAAGGGGGCGGGGAGGAGGGAGATGAGGGAGGGAGTGGGAGGGTAGGAGGGACTGAGGGAGGGGGCTATGCCTGGGATTCAAAGTACCTAACCTGTGATTGAGATAAAAATAAATAAATTAAAAAAAAAAGAAAATCATAGAAGAACATTTCCCTAACTTAAAGAAAGAGTTGTCAATAAACATACAAGAAACCTACAGAACACCAAATGGACTAGACCAGAAAAGAAATACCTCTCGTCACATCACAGTCAAAACACTAAACCTACAAAACAAATAAAAAATATTAAAGGCAGCGAGGAAAAAAGGTCAAGTAACATATGAAGGTCGACCGATCAGAATCACACCAGACTTCTCATCAGAAACTATGAAAGGCAGAAGGGCATGCAGTCTTTAAGGGAACATAGATGTCAAGACTACTCTACCCAGCAAAGCTTTCAATCAACATAGATGGAGAAAAAAATATATTCTATGACAAAACAAAATTTAAGCAATGTCTACACAGCAACCCAGCCCTACAGAAGATACTAGAAGGAAAACTCCAATCCAATGAAAAATAAAAAACAAAATTATATATAAAAAACTCAAGAAATTAAATACCAACAAACCAAATAACCCAACTAGAAATGGAGTAAAATGCTAAACAGAGAATGAAAACAACCCTGGTATTCCATCTTACACCTGTCAGGATGGCTAAGATCAAAAACTCAAGAGACAGCACATGCTGGTAAGGATGTGGAGAAAGGGGAATCCTCCTCTATTACTGGTGGGAATGCAAACTTGTTCAACCACTGTGGAAATCAATCGGTGGTTTCTCAGAAAATTGGGACTAGTATTACCTCAAAACTCAGCCATATCACTCCTGTGCTTATACCCCGAAAATGTTCCACTTTACCATAAGAACACTTGCTCAATTATGTTTGTAGCAGGTTTATTCATAATAGCCAAAAACTGTAAACAACACAGATGTCCTTTAACCAAAAAGAAATAGATGAAGAAATTATGGTACATTTATACAATAAAATACTTCTCAGCTATTGAAACAAGGACATTTTGAAAATTTCAGGAAAATAGATGGAACTAAAAACAAATGATCCTGAGTGAGGTAACACAAGCCCAGAAAGACCTGCATTGTATGGACTCACTTACAAGTGTTTATTAGCCATAAAGGACAGACTAACCATGCTTTTGCTTGGAGAAATATGGAAGACTTTGAGACTTTGAACTGGAGAGGCAATTGGATGCTTTAAGCAGGGCATAATGAGCCATAGTAATAGAAACACTAAAGACAGTGGTGCTGAGAATGAGGTATGTCGTGGGGGCCCAGATCATGTGATTTCAGAAAAGAAGAGAATTAGCAAGTGGTCCAGAGACCATTCTTTTGATATTTTGTCAAAGAATGTAGCTCTTTTCTGCTCATGTTCAAGACATCTGTCTGAGGCTAAATTGAAGAGTTTTAGGTTAATGGAGTTTTAGGTTAAGGAGATTTTATGACAGCCTAATACTGACTCTATAATTTCTTGGTCGTCACTCTTGTGCACATCTATAATGAAATGAAGCAAGCAGAACAAGGGATGATATGAAAAGTACAGTCTGAAGAGAAAAGGGACCTGAGATGTGAAGTGAGTTCTATCCAGTGTTCAAGGGCATGAAACGTTTAAAGAAAAGTCTAGTCTCAAATGGAATAAAAGAGAGTGATGTCTTCAAACAAGGCTCCCACCCAGTTATGCTACCAACCATTGTAAATTAATTTTTAAAAAGCTTAAGCAGTGAAGAAACCATCAACAACATCAGGATGATTCAGATGTATTTGAAAGAGGAAGCCATGTTCCTGTCCCAGCAAACAGCAGAACTTGGCAGCTGTGGCAATGTGGGTCTGGTTTTAGAGTCAGGAAGGATAAAAGAAAGCCATGTGGAATTTCCCTCTGAAGCTCAGGAAACCCTCTGAGGCTGGGCATGTGTGTCAGCGGTGTCTCTGCATGGAGGCTGAGACAGGCCGTTCTGGGAAGCTCTGAATGTAAATCCTAGGTTTTTCTGGAGACTCCAAGATGTTAGAGATACCTGGCAAAGAAACGAGTCAAAGAGAGACTTATTTGCAGTCAACAAAGGGAAAAGGGGTCGAAATCTGAAGAACACTTGAACAGTAGACGTGGAGACAGAGTTTGGAGTTTGTGTTGCTGGTTTTTGGTCTTGCGTTGGTCCAATATTTTCTCATTATGCTCCCCTTTGGAACTGTAATGTATATCTTATGCCATTGTATGTTGGAAATATATGAGCTCCTTTTTGATTTTGATTTACCAGGGGCTACAGTTAAGAGATTATGATGAATCTCAGAAGGGACTTCGAACTTTGGAGTTTTAGATAGTGTTGAGTTTTATATGAAATACAGAGACTTTTGAAGTTATACTGCATACATTTATTTTCGTTATGATATGCCTACAAGGCTATGGGGGCCAGAGAATGGAATGTGGTGGTTTGATAAGAATGGCCCCCATAGGTTGGTATATTTGAGTCCTTAGTCCTTAATCCTTCGTGAGAAGGTTTAGGAGATATAGCTTTTTGGGAGGAGGTGTGGCCTTGTTAGAGGAGGTATGTCACTGGGCATAAGCTTTGTGGTTTCAAAAGCCAAAGCCAAGTCCAGTGTCTCTGATTTTCCTGTGTCTCTGGATGTAGAACTCTCAGCTCCTTCTCCAGCACCATGTCTGCCTGTGTGCTACCATGCTCCCTGCTATGATGATAATGGATTAAACCTCTAAAACTTAAACAAGCCCATAATTAAATGCTTTCTTTTATAAAAGTTGTGGTGGTCAGAACAGTGACTAACAAAATATAATTACATAATTTTACCCTTCCCTTTCCTTTCCATATGTTATAGACATTCTTTTGTAGATAGGGACCACCTAGAAGGTTTCAACCCTGCACAAATAGCTCTATGCTCATGGTTGAAATTCCCTGAAATCCTGAACACAAAATAAATATATATTCTCTTAGGTTGTTTCTGTGAAATGTTTTGCTCATAGCAGTGAAAATAACTAACATAAATGGTTCCAAAAAAGTTCAATTTATAACTTGATGGCAGGTATGTATTTATTACACTACTATTCTGCAGTGTTTTAGACAAAACACATTTAAATTTTGTCCTGAAAGTCTCATAAAAAATAGTAAGGGTTTGCAACCACAGCTCAGCCTCATACAGAGGAAAAGAGAAAAGCAAAGTGAGTGTCAGCTCAAATGTGGTTTTCATATACTGAAAGCAGATGGATATTGTAACGAGTATTTCTGAAGATTTGTAGTATTGAGATTGATTTTTCTGTTTGGAATTTTAGTGATCGATGTTACCAATACCCTTCTGGATTAAAATTTAATGTTAAGGATATATCCATTATTGAAATTGTGCTAAAAGCTCCCATCACTTCACTGGAAAGGAAAAATAAGCAGAAAGTGAGTTGATGAGAAGAGGCACTTCAGTTCAATCAATATTTCGAATCTGAATTATATGTATTTAGGAGATGGAAGAAATTGCTCAGTGGTTAAGAACTCTGGATGCTCTTCCAGAGGACTGTGGACCCATTCCCAGAACCCACATGAATGTTCACAATAGTCTATGACTGAAACTTCAGGGGATCTGACACTCTTTTTTTGGCCTCTGCAGGCACCAAGCATCAATATTGTGCACAGCCACACATGCAGCCAAAATTGACACATACACATAAAAAAAATGAAGAAATATGTAAATATGTTCTAATTAAGTGTTTTCTCTAACAAAATTTATTTTATTTAAAAAATAAAATAACCACTTTCCTGAATGGGCCTACTTCACTGTCCATTACTTCTTCTAGATAAAAGAAAATAGAAAATTAGAGTCTTACCTTCGGTGGCTCTTACTGACAACGCCATTTAGCAAATGTGAAGTTTATGAACTCTGATATGAATTCATTCTTAGTTATAAACCTGAAAGCATATTAACAACTCATAAATTGCTATAGAGACTGCTTCCTGATGTGATTTTTATTGGTATTTCCCAGGTTAGCTCAGCAATTGTTGACAATGATAATGAAATTACTAATTGAATATGATGTTTATGTAAATTTTTATTTAAAATATTGCAATACTTCCGTCCAGAAGAAGTATGAATTTTTTGTTATACCATATGATAAGTTAAAGATGTCAAAAATAACTTTGATACCAAACTAAAAAATCTTGAGTAGGAATCATTTCTAAATAAGATATGTAAGGCATTGAAACATAGTCATTTGAATAGTCTCTAAAATCTCTAGCCTAAATTGATTTCTCTGTACGCATCCTAATACTACATTATTATGAGTAAATATATTTCATTTGAAGAACAACATGCTCCCTCCCCAAAGGGTCTTCTTTATTTTCTGCTAATTTTCTAACTTAATTTTTTAGACTTATTTGAATTCAGATACGGAATCTAGAAAGATATTCTGAAAATATAGTATTACGCTGCTGTCTAAAAGTATATATTTATAATTTTAAATAAATATACAACAAAGTCTGCTGTAAGTAGTCATATTTTTGACATTTATAGCATTAAAAAACCTTCCTTTTAGTAACAAGGGTTTGTTCTCCTTACCCTGACTGTGTTAGGCTACTATATAGATAGTGAGGAAGAGAGAGTAATTGAGTGAGCTAGTGAATTTAGCTTTTCAACAATCCTAGAAAGGCTGTATTTGAATTTTTTGAAACTTCCATGGTTTGGAAGCAATTATATATCCACTCCATTTTAGATAACTCATGATCCTGAAAACCAGAGTTACACATGGTCAAAGACATATCACCATTATGCAACTGCAAAAGGTTGGTGTGTATTTCTTCTCTTGATTAGATAGTGTGAAAAATTAATGGTTACAAGTGTCAAGTACTCACAGAATGAACCAGAATCCCCAGTGATCTATAAACACAAATGATTCCTGTTAAGACTCTTATCATGAGCATCCATAAAAGATGTGGCTCTTTTATATAACAAGTTTATAGATCACTATTTCTGAAGTACACCTTACAGATTATTCACATGAGAAATTTCCTTTGTACATTAATCAGTTAGAGATGTACCTCCAAATTGTTTTATTACATGCTCAACTCCTATTATTTTAAATTCCACTATAATAATATAAGCTGTCATTCTCTGTTATCTAGAATACTGCTTTAGGTTGCTAACTAGTCTCAAATACCCTTCTTCCTGATTCTGTCCTGTATCCAGGCCTCAACATCTAACAGTAAGAATTTTTCTTCTAAAGAATGATCCCAGTTGTACTACTTGCTTAAAAACCCCCAAACACACACCCTCCAGTGACCCTGTACAAAGTCTCTTGATAACTTCTGTTTTCTGACTCTTTCTTTTCTACGTATGCCATCATTTTGTTCTCTGAAGAATATCGTTCTGAGTGTTTTAAAATTATTAGTAGACTATTTTTTCTTTGTACTTCCTATTCATTTGTGTCTGTTTAAATACCACACTTTCAGTGAGACCTCCTCTGGCAGCTCTGTCCAGGTAACCCTGCCTTACCCTATCATCACCATTCTCCACATTTTATTTATATCTGATTCAGCTACTCTTTAGTGGTATCTAAGTGTCTTAGAGTTTCTATTGCTCTGAAGAGTCACCATGATCATGCCAACACGTATAAAGAAAAATAGTTAACTGATGTTTGGTTACAGTTTAGAGGTTTAGTGCATTATTATAATGGCGGAAAGCATGGCAGGATGAGGCAGACATGGTGCAGGAGAGGAAACTGAGAGTTTTACATCTGGATTGGCAGGCAGCAGGAAGAGAGAGAGAGAGAGAGAGAGAGAGAGAGAGAGAGAGAGAGACTGGGCATGGCTTGAGCATTTTAGCCTCAAAGCCAATCCCCAGTGTCGTACTTCCTTCTACCAGGACCACAACCCATCCAACAAGGCCACACCCCTTAATAGAGCTTCTTTCTATGGGTCTTTGGGGGATCATTTTTATTCAAAGCACTACACCAAGTATCCATCTCTCTGCTTGCTCGTTTCTATAATGAACATTAGAATAATGTGTGTATGTGGAGGGAGTGTTTCAGGTGTCATGGCTGGAAGGAAAATGATCCATATGAAACAAGAAGAAAAACTCAGTTCAGCCCAAACTAGTCATTGCTGGTTAAAACTTCTCGGGAATCTGACACCAGGCAGTTTGTTGTAGGCTTAAATCTGAAGCCTTTTTTGAATACAAAAGACAAATGGGCTGAGAAAGAAAGTAGGGAAATAATGCCCTTCACAATAGCCACAAATTATATAGAGTACATTGGTATGATTCTAGCCAAGGAGAGGAAAAACCTGCATGAAAAAAAAAACCTTCAATTTCTGAAGAAAGAAATTGAAGATGTAGGAAGATGGAAAGATCTTCCATGTTCATGGATCAATAGGATCAACATTGTGAAAATGGCCATATTGCCAAAAGCAATGTACGGATTTGATGCAATTCCCATCAAAATACCAATCAATTCTTTACAGACCTTGAAAGAACAATTCTCAACTTCATATGGAAAAACAAAAAAAACCAGAGTAGTTAAAACAACCCTATAAAATAAAAGATCTTCTGGAAGTATCTCCATCCCTGATCTCCAACTGTACTATGGAACAACAATAATAAAAATGGCATTGTACTGGAATAGAAACAGACTGGTGGATCAATGGATTCGAATCAAAGACCCAGAAATAAACTCACACAACTACAGACAAAGATGCCAAAGCCATACAATGGAAAAAAGATAGCATCTTCAACAAATAGTACTGGCTAAACTGGATGTCTACATGGAGATAAATACATATAGACCCATATTTAGCACCCTGAACTAAAGTAAAGTCAAGACTCAATATAAAATCAGACACACTAAATCAGTTAGAAGAAAAAGTGGGGAAGATCCTTGACCTCATTGGCATAGGACACAACTTCCTGAACAGAAGACCAACAGCACAGGCTCTAAGATCAACAATCAGCAAATGGGACCTCATGAAGCTGAAAACTTCTGTAAAGCAAAGGACACTGTCAATAGAACAAGAAGATGCCTACAGACTGGGAAAAGATCTTCACCAACCCTATATCTGACAGAGGGCTAACATCCAGAACATATAAAAAATTCAAGAAGTTAAACACCAAGAAACCAAGTAATCCAATTTAAAAAGTGGTTTACAGAGCTAAACATAGAATTCTCAATAGAGAATTATTGAATGGCAGAGAAACACTTAAAGAAATGTTCAATATCCTTAGTCATCAGAGAAATGCAAATCAAAAATGACCCTGAGATTTCACCTTACACAGATCAGAATAGCTAAGATCAAAAACTCAAATGACAGCACATGCTGGAGAGGATGTGGGGAAAGGGGAACCCTCCTTCATTGCTGGTGGGAATGTAAACTTGTACAACCACTTTGGGAATCAATCTGGTGCTTTCTCAGAAAATTAGGAATAGTGCTACTCCAAGATCCAGGTATAGCACTCCTAAACATGTATCTGAAAGATGTTCAACAATACAAGGACATTTTACTCAACTATGTTCATGGCAGCTTTGTTCACAAGAGCCAGAATCTGGAAACAACCCAGATGTTCCTCAACTGAAGAATGGATACAGAAATTGTGGTACATTTACACAATAGAATACTACTTGGCAATTAAAAACAAGAAAATCATGAACATTGTGGGCAAATGGATGGAACTGTAAAAGATCATCCCAAGTGAGGTAACCCGGAAGCAGAAAGAAACACATAGTATATAATCACTTATAAGTGGTTATCAGCCATATAATATATGATTCACATACTAAAATATATAGTCCTAAAAAAGTTAAACAACAAGGAACACGCCAGGGAAAAGGCTGAAACCTCATTCAGAAGGACAAACAGGATAGACATCAGAAGTAGGAGAAGAGAGGGAACAGGACAAGAGCCTTCTACAAGGTGCCTCTGAAGGACTTTACCATCAGGATATGGAAAGAGATGCTGTGACTCATAGCCAAACTTTAGGCAGAGTGAAGGGAACCTTATGGAAGAAGGTGGTGATAGAAAGGCCTGGAGCAGACAGGAACTCCACAAGGAGACCAACAGTGCCAAAAAACTTGGGCCCAGAGGGTCCTCAGAGACAGAAACTCCAACCAAGGACCATGCATGGAGAGTATATAGACTCCATGTTCAGATGAAGCAGCTTATAGGCTGCTCTGTTTCCAAGTGGGTTTCCTAGTAAGGAGATCAGGGGCTGTCTTTGACATGAACTCAGTGGCAGGCTCTTTGATCACTTCTCCTTTAGGGGTGCATCCTTGACAGACCACAGAGGAAGACAATGTAGCTAGGCTTGATGAGACCTGATAGGCTAGGGTCAGACAGAAGGTGAGTCCCATATCAGTGGACTAGGGGAGGGCATATGGGGAGAAGTGGGAGGGTCCCACTTGGAGGAGATGGTGGGGGGTCCTACAACTGGGATACAAAGTGAATAAATTGTAATAAATATAATAAATTAATAAATAAAAAGAATAATACAAAAGTTAAGTTGAAAAGAGTTTTTAGCTGGGATTACACCTGTAATCACAGCGTGTGGGGAGGCAGAGGCAGACAGATCTCTGTGAGGCTGAGGCCAGCCTGGTCTAAAAAGTCAGTCCAGGACAGCTAAGAATACACAGAGAAACCCTGTCTCTAAAAACAAAGACAAAAAACAAGCAAGCAAACAAAACTGAAACAAACAAAAAAAAAAACAAGAAACAAAAACGAAGAGAAAGAAAAATGTTTCCTGGTGTAATACAATCGCTGATGCGTAACCAGATATAACTACATTAAACTAAACTCAAACTACACGTCATTCTTATCTAAAAATCTAAAGATAGGCCACAGGTCCTAGAGAAAAATGTGTATTGGTCTTTGTCATATATGTAGTGTAGAAGTCAATTGGGCTATAAAGTACATGTGACATTTCCCCTAAGGATGAGCTCTATTGACTAAAAAAACAAGGATATAGGGAGAGAGAGTCTGGAACTAACATTCTGGGGGATTTGGGTAAAATGTGCCTGTAACAATAGCAAAGGTCATCAGAACATTAACAACATCCACACTCATCCTTCTAAATAGAAAACTCAATCATTTCCTCCTTTGAACAGACAACTATGCATGATTAACGTTCCTGATTTCTTCAATGTGTATCTTTGAGCATTCATGCCTTCCTTCTACAGAATATATCACATGAGGAGAATTGCTTTATTTCTTGAATTTTATGTGAAGTATAAATATCTTTGACATAACAAAAATTTTTGAATAAAATAACAGCCTTTATGAATCAAAAAAGATGAGGAGGGACATTACCTTCTCATCAAAGGAAAATGCCACCAAGAGGGCATCACAATTCTGAACATCTATTCCCCAAACACAAAAGCGCCTATCTTCATAAATGAAACATTATTAAAACTTAAGTCACACGTTGACCCCAACACCTTAATAGTGGGAGACTTCAACACCCCATTCTCACCAAGGGACAGATCATCTAGACAGAAGCCAAATAGGGAAATAAAGGCACTTGCAAAGGCCCTAACTCAAATGGACCTAATAGATGTCTACAGAATTTTTTCACCCAAACTCAAAAGAGTATACCTTCTTTTCAGCACCTCATGGAACCTTCTCCAAAATAGACCATATAGTTGGTCACAAAGCAAGCCTCAACAGATACAAGAGAATTGAAATAATCCGCTGTATTCTATCTGACCACCATGGACTAAAGCTAGACCTCAACAACAATGGAATTAGCAAAAAGCCTACAAGCACATGGAAACTAAACAATTTGCTGCTCAATGACAGCTGGGTTAAGGAAGAAATAAAGAAAGAATTAAAGACTTCCCAGAATTCAATGAAAATGAAGGTACAACATACCCTAATTTATGGGACACAATGAAATCAGTACTCAGAGGAAATTTCATAACATTAAGTGCCTTCAAGAAGAAATTTGTAACATTTCATACAAGCAACTTAATGGCCCAACTGAAAGCCCTAGAAAAAAAAGGAGCAAATACACCCAAAAGGAGCAGACAGCTGGAAATAATCAAACTCAGGGCAGAAATCAATCAATTAGAAACAAATAAAACTATTCAAAGACTCAATGAAACCAAGAGCTAGTTCTTTGAGAAAATCAAGCAGATACACAAACCTTTAGCCAAACTAACTAAAAGGCAGAAAGAAACTATCCAAATCAACAAAATCAGAAATGAAAACAGGGACATAGCTACAGACACTGGCACCTCACTCTGGGCCAGAGGCTGTGTGTCCTGGTCCAGGTTGGTGGCTGTGGGCACCATGGGAGGCTGAGTGCTCCAATCTTGGCCAGCAGATGTGCACCCGCCGGTCCCCAGGACCTTTTCCAGGGATTGACTGGGTGACCTGAGGTCCATCCCACTTGATTTCCACACCATAGGATTTCCTCTCACTTGGAAATCACAAACTCTGGCATTTTAGGTCCCAGAGTTCAGTATCCTGGTCACTGTGCCGACACTGCTGTCCTGCTTCTCAGACACAGTGTCCATCTTGGATCTTCCCCGGATTGGTAGGATTAACATACTGAAAATGGCCAATCTGCCAAAAGCAATCTACAGATTCAATGCAACTCCCATAAAAATAACAACACAATTCCTTTACAGGCTTTGAAGGAAAAATTCTCAGCTTCATATGGAGAAACAAAACACTCAGAATTTCCAAAAGGATCCTGTACAACAGCAAATCATCTGGAGGTATATCCATTCCAGACCTCAAGCTGTCCTATACAGCAATAGTAATAAAAATTGCATGGTATTGACATAGAAACATAAAGAAGGATCAATGGAACCAAATAGAAGACCCAGAAATAAACCTACACACCTATGAATACGTGATTTTTGACAAAGAAGCCAAAAACATTCAGTGGAAAAAAAAAACAGCATCTTCAACAAATGGTGCTTGTCTAACTGGATGTCTACATGCAGAAAAATGAAAATAGACTCATTTATCACTCTGCACAAAACTAAAGTCCAAGTGGATCAAAGACCTCAACATAAAACAAGATACTCTAAATCAGTTAGAAGAAAATGTGGGAAAGAGCCTTGAACTCATTGGCACAGGAGACAACTTCCTGAACAGAACACCAACAGCATAGGCTCTAAGAGCAATAATCAATAAATGGGACCTCATGAAACTGAAAATCTTCTGCAAAGCAAAAGAAGCTGTCATCAGAACAAAATGACAGCCTACAGACTTGGAAAAGATCTTCACCAACCCTATATCTGACAGAGGACTAATATCCAGTATATATAAAGAACTTAAGAAGTTAAAAAGCAATAATAAATAATCCAATTAAAAATGGGGTAGGGAGCTAAACAGAGAATTCTCTGTAGAGGAATATGGAATGGCAGAGAAACGCTTAAAGAGATGCTCAACATCCTTAGCCATCAGAGAGATGCAAATCAAAACAACCATGACATTTCACTTTACAACCATCAGAATGGCTAAGACCAAAAACTCAAGTGACAAAACATGCTGGAGCTGTTGTGGAGAAAGGGGACCCCCCTCCATTGTTGGTGGGAATGTAAACTTGTACAACCTCTTTGGAAATCAATCTGGTGCTTTCTCAGACAATTAGGAATAGCACTTCCTCAAGACCCAGCTATACCACTCCTAGGCATATATCCAAAAGTTGCTCAAGTACACCACAAGGACATTTGCTCAACCATGTTTGTAGCATCTTTATTCATAATAGCCAGAACCTGGAAACAACCCAGATGTCCATCAATGGAGGAATGGATACAGAAATTGTGGTATTTTTACACAATGGAATACTACTCAGCAATTAAAAACAAGGAAATCATGAAATTTGCAGGCAAATGGTGGGATCTAGAAAAGATCATTGTGAGTGAGGTATCCCAGAAGGAGAAAGATACACATGGTATATAATTAATTATATAGACCTATAAGATATGATAAACATACTGAATCTATAAACCTAAAGAAGATAAACAAGAAAGAGGACCCAGGGTAAGATGATCAATCCTCACTTAAAAAGACAAGTGGCATGGGCATTGGATGTAGGAGAAAACAAACAAGAGGACAGGATCCTACCACAAAGGGCCTCTGAAAGACTCTACCTAGCAGTGTATCAAAGCAGATACTGAGACTCATAACCAAACCTTTGGCAGAGTACAGGGAATCTATGAAAGAAGGGAGAGTTAGTATGATCTGGAAAGGACAGGAGCTCCACAAGGACCAAATATATCTGGGCACAGGGGTCTTGTATGAGACTGTTTCTCCAACCAAGGACCATGTATGGATATAACCTAGAACCCCTGCTTGGATGTAGCCCATGGTAGCTCAGTATCCAAGTGAGTACCCTATTAAGGGGAACATGGACTATTTCTGACATGAACTCAATGGCAGGCTCTTTGACCTCTCTCCCTCTGCTCCCCAGGGAGGAGCAGCCCTGCTAGGCCACAGAGGATGACTTTGCAGCCAGTCCTGAAGACACCTGATAAACCAGGGTCAAATGAAAGTCTCCTGTCAGTGGACCTGGAAAGAGGCAGGGAGGAGATGAGGGAGGGTGGGATTGGGAGGGAATGTGGGAGCCGGATACAGCTTGGATACAAAGTTAATAAACTGTAACTAATATTAAAAATAAAAATAAAATAAAACAAAATGAGACAGAAAAAAATCAAACCGGTGTTAGAGTTATACTTGTCTTAGGCATGAGAGACTCTTCTTAACCTTTCTTACGTAGCATATTGCCTGGTTTTATGAGCTGTGTATCACATCAAAGCCTTTACTAAAATGTTAAAAAAAACAAAAAACAAAAAATATCCTTTATAAGGTAGTCATGTCCCCAGGACAAGTGAGTTTCAAAGAGGAGGTAAAAGATATAATCAACAGAAATGAGAGAAAGTAAATAGGATCTAATGAAGAACAGGAAAACTCCCAATTTTCCTTTTTAGACTGTGTAATCATGCCACAGCAATGTCTACTAAGTTTCTCAGTTTCATACAGCCAGTGTAAGATGAGAAGCAGAACCGAAGTATCCAAAGTGTATTGAAAAACTGGTTTGTGGTATTTTTAAGTCTGAAAAATTAAAGATTGTATACTGTTGATAGAGCATGTTCTATGAAGCCATTAATTCACTTTCAATGATAGTTTACGTTCTGGTCTGAGTTCTAACAGAGAAAATAAGTTTCTTTGTAAGAGGGTAACCCTATAGCAATAGACCTAATGGATATGATTCCAGTATCCTTCTCTGTGAGCACTCCAATTTATCTTTGAAAGATTTCTTTTTTTTAAACCAAGACAGGATGCCATATAAAGTCAGATAAGTTATTCAATATTAATTCATTCCTCAGAATATCCCAACAGATTGGTTCAGGCTGAAGATTCATTGTCATTGCCTGAGACCTAGAGAAATTGTTCTTTTATACTATGTACTCAAGCAGCCAGTAGAGTTTTATTATATCCATGTATCATTGACTTGATCTTTGTGGTGTCTGTCTAAAACCAAATGGGTTGTTCATCCCAAGTATCTGAGCCTCTTTAGACCTGAACACAGCTCTTATCTTCTATAGAGACAAATTATAACTGTTTATAATGGCAGCTTAGATATCAGCTCCAGTCCACTTATCTGTTAGCATGTATGGACTCTAAATGTCTCCTCAGCATCTGTTCAAGCTATTGAAGGATACAGAGGGCTAGCACAAAACCTGCTTCTCCCTTCCTTCCTTTCAATTCCTTCCTTTCTTGTGTCCTTCTTCCTTCTGTACTTTCTATCTTTCTTCCTCCCCCTCATTATAGGTTCCCCAATGCATCTGGGTTTCCATATTAAGTGTTCTGCCATATGCCTAGGACCTGGAATAAAATATCCTGAATTAGACATACAAAACCAAACCCAAGTTTAAAACATTAGAATGTGAATGCTCAGTGTCAATGTTTCTTAGCCTTCATTCTGCTCAGGTAAATTCATGATATAAATAAAGCTTTTCAAATAAATACTAGACACAGATTTAGGGTGTGGGAGAAAAATCACAGAGGAGGTATGTGAAATGAACTAAATAAATTATTTCTTTTTTTCAGTGTCAAGATCAAGAAAAAAATTTGATTGGCAAGATTATGCAGAACAGCTACAAAGGCTTCTGAAACACACTGTTAATAAAGCAATATAATGATCACTAAACAAGTAGATGTGACATTTTCACTTGGTCTATTATTATTACATCTTGAGAAGAGATGATGTGTAGTTCACTAGGAAAACAACTTCTCTTTTCCAGGCTGCTGATCCACACACCTCATCCAATTGCTTTATGTTCATTCAGCACTAGTCTGATGGCTGTTTAAATCTGGATAAGTTATATATGGATAAGTTTCATGGACCTTCTCCTAGGCAGTTCCCCAATTTCTCCCAAGAATCCTGTCAGGCTTCTCAACAAACAGTTCCAGACACTGCCACCTACTGTTTCTCTGTTCCAAGTGTCCCCTGAACTACATGCACACAGGCTCATTTGGTAGGTGAAAAGTTTTGAGTAAGTATTTGCTCCATGAAACATTTCTAAATCATGAAGCATTTAAAACATCTAATATTTTTTGGGAAAGGCATGTTCCAGATACATCCTCTATGTGTACTAAGCAGTTAGACGGACCTTTTCAAATCCCCTCCCCTTTAAAATGTTTCTCTGATAATATAGCATAGACATTAGCTTTGCCTAAGTGATCTTACATATTAGTGGTATACTAGTTGTCTGAGTTATAATAACAAAAAATTGGCCAAGTTGACAAAAGTGATTTATTCCTTCAAGGTGTCAGCTGTGTTTATATCATTGAAACATAATTCTTCCTTAAAGATTATGTATCTCAATGAAGAAACAATTTGGGCATGTGAGAAAAAGAAATCAGAAAAGGTATTTGGAGGGTAATGAAGAGAATTCACCTGTAACTTGCAGTTACTGGTTGCTCAGGTAAGGATAAATATTTCCTTCATATGCCATTTAACTGTGGACAATTTGATTTTTAAAATCTATTTGAGACAGATTTCCCTGATGAGAATTGAGTTTCTCACCAAAACTCTTATCCACCTATTGCAAAAATCATATCTGGTTGAGAATGCAAACTTGGACCAGTGGTTAACTGAGACTCAGTCCATTTAATTGCTTCCATCCATAATCTTATCAATACTTGCTTATATTTTTATCTTCGTGTTTTCTCCATCCATGCCATCCTCAAAGTCCTTCCTCCAGGTCCATGTGGTTCCTTCTCTCCATTAACCCAAGGTGGCATCTTCCTTCCTCCTTTCTTCTTGTCTGTCTCTTTTCCACAAAAAGCTCAGGAACTTTAGCCACGCCTACCCCATTCTTCCCTGCCCAGGTACAGGCCTTTAATGGACCACTCAGTCAGAATGTCTTAGGCAGGATTACAAAATAAGGATAGGTGTATCAGGGCAGTAACCAGATGTTGAGGGCCAGTAATTTGCATCGAAATAAAGCATCCGAACAACCCCCAACATTGCTTGTTATGGAAGGTGGCAATTACCAATTAATTTTTATGGATGAAAATTTCCTCGTTAGGTCTCATCTACAATAAATTAAAGGAAAACAATCCAGTTTTGCTCTCTATTATGTAGAAAAATGATTGCTAATTGATATGCATGCTTTTATAATTAAGAATATCTTCATAGGACTAGAGCAGTGGCTCAATAATTAAGAGCGCTTGCTGCTCTGGCAGTGGACCCAAGGCCGATTCCAAGCACTGACATAACAGTTCACAAACACTACTAGTTCTACTTCAAGGGCATCTTATGTCCTCTTCTGGATTCTGTGGGCAGTGACTGTGCATGGCATGCATATATGCATGCATCCAAACACTCATTCACACTACAGTAAAAAAATAAAGGCTTAAAATATATTCATTTTGTTATGTAAAATATATTCATTTTTATTATGTTGTGCAGGCATTCAAACTGGCCTGCCCGAAGGGGCCTTTGGGGTCCTAAGAACATCCTAAGTTACCACCTGTGTCCTATGTCATCACCTGGGCCAGGTGTTCCAGATATAAACCATCTGCCACTCCCACCCACTCTGCTTCCCTTAAACCATGTGATATGGTTCCAAAGATACTTTAAATTGGGATATATTAACTTCGGAGACACTCATCTGTTTTCAGTGGTAAAACTTGATCATTTCACCTCCCCCTAATGGGGAGCAGCCTTACCAGGTCACAGAGGAAGACAATGCACCCAGTCCTGATGAAACCTGATAGACTAGGAAAAGATGGAAAGGGAGGAGGACCTCCCCTATCAGTGGACTGGGGGAGGGGCATGGGAGGAGATGAGGGAGAAAGAGTAGGATTGGGAGGGGAAAAGGGAGAGGGCTACAGCTAGGACACAAAGTGAATAAACTAATTTATAAAAAAATAAATAAAATTTAAAAACTTGATCGTTATGCTCTACCTTGACTCTCAAAAAGGTTACAAATCACTGCCTTACAAGTGCTTAATCTTGTTTTCTGAATATGGTAATATTATTAATCTACAATATAGCCTTAGAATTTTATAAGCTATGGACTTTTAAACTAAATCATACAAAAACTGTTTTGCTCTCTCTTTATTGACTATGTATACGGCTTTTAAGGCTTCAACTTTACAATGATAAAACCTAAAATCTTAGTCTTTAATGGTTAAGATAAGCTTTTTATTGATTGCAGGATCAAGTTTTATTTAGCATTTAGATCTACTTAAGATAGACATAGTTCTCAAACACTTACCTACAGAATATGACATAGTTACAGATCATAGCATTTTGGTTTATGTTTGCAAGGTGTAGTTTAGAGCAGATAACTCAATATAAACACTTATTTCTTAACTCAGTTATGTTGGCCTTCAAACCTGTTAGAGATCTACTGAATATGGCATTTAACATGTGTAAGCTTATTATGACAGACAGAGATGCCAAATCCTAGCAGGTCTTCAAGAAGATTTGGGTACAAGGACAGATGACGTCAACTCTGGATTGTGGTATGCTAACTACTGGGCAAGACTGCCCCAGCCTCAACTATGGACAAACTGGATGCCCAGAGAGTTATTGTCTCACTTTGAAGAAAACAGGTGATTGTTAATCTCTCACATGTTCTCCTTCCACAGGAAAACAAAACAAAACAAAAGCAAAACCAAAAAAAAAAAAAAAAAGCTTATCTTCTGCACCTGATGACCAGATTGTCTGCCCATATTGCCATGGGACAACTGTCTAGGTAATGGGACTGATTAGTCATCTCTGTCCTTTTGATAAATACATGGATTCATTTAGAATACAATTTATCCTTTCAGTTTTCTGATAATGTTGATCAGGCCTCAACCCCCACTCCTAGAAAAGATACTGTTAGGTCTAGACATAGACTGCTTTGTTACCCGACTCAAGAAACAGGTCTCAGATGTAACCTTTTACCATTTCTTTAGCTAAAGGACAAAGATTGCTCATAGCAGTCCCATCCATGTCTCATCAAAAACAGGAAAAAGGACTAAGGAGGCAAAAGCTTAAGTTATGAGGATCTAATGGTCTAAGAAGTTGTTTTAAGGCTGATAAATACAAATTATGAATGTTTGAGGGTCTAAAAAGATGTTTCAAGGTTGGTAGATGAAACTTATGAAAGAAAGCTTCTAAGAAAGTGTTTGAGGGTCTAGATTAATAAATTCAAGTTATGAAGGTATAAGGTGATTTAAGTTGGAAGGTCTAAGGTGATTTAAGTATCTTAAATAATTTAAAATGCCTCATATTTCTTCCTGTTGCTATGCTACTGTTATATCAACTGTCCAGAGCTTTGACTAGCACTGATTAAAAAAAAAACTTTCCACTATACTATCTATTATCATGGTTCCAAGCTCAAGACTTTAAATTTCCTTTGGTTTGCCTATTAAGTATAGACTTAAAGGTTGTTCCTCACTGTGCTAGATTTATGCACATCTAGTCTTATGGGTATAGGGAAGAAGCCCCTCTTTTATGATATGTAGTCATGCTGAAAATGAAGTTCAAGTGAGCTTTTGCCCCTTCTGCTTCATGGAAAGTTTCTGCCTTTCCAGAGCTCACCTTAAAGAGTATTTATGCTGTATCACAATGGTGTATGTCTACAGCCTTTCCTTCAATGTGCATGTTGATGCTAACATGTCTAAAGTTTATCTCTTTTGTAAAACTTAAAAGGGATGCTTGTAAGCTACAGGGAATCCACCTGAATCCAATTCTCAAGTCAAATGAAATCCAGGTAAGTACTGCCAATCAACAGCCTAAGTTTCCACCTGTTGCCTATTCCAGAGGGTGTGGCATTTTAAAAAATATACCCTAACTATTTTTCTTATTGGTACATCTGCAAAACAATGCAAGCAGCTGACGCTCCAGAATGGGATGGCCGAAAGATTGTAAGTGCCAGAAGATCAGGGAATTTGCGGTGTAACTGTTTCTTAGTAACATCGGGAGCTACACCCATAAAGTCTGACCAACATGACTGCACAAACATGAACTGAACAAGGACAACACCAATAGACATGCCAAAGTGGATGGGGAAAGACCATAAGGCTTCAGCCTTATACATAGAACTACAGGCAACTAAAGAACGTTGAGAGAGGAATAAATGGTCTTCCTCAGGGAAGAGCCTACCAATGGGTCAGCCCTGAAACATACATACAGATAAGCTTATACACGCTTAGTAGGTTATATTTAGGAAAGCGTTTAACAGCAATTAATGAAGAAGAGTCCATTAATTTCAAAGAGAAGAAAGAGGGATATATGGAAAAGCTTAAAAGGAGAAATGGAAAAATTATAAAATTATATTATCATATCAAAGTAAAAAAATCCCAAAAGATATTCTCTGCTTTTAATTGTACTAATTATACCAAACCATTTGTCAAAATAATCAGTCTCCACGTCTTATTATTAATAATTTATTGTCCATTTCATCCTAAACTGAGTGAGCAAACCAGCTCTTAGATTCTGGCATTAGACAGTTAGGGATTAGGACGATGCCATAAGTGATGCTTTGAATTGTTAAGATTTCTGTTCTTATGTTTTAGGAAAAGTTTATGTTGGGTTATCAAGAGTTTAGTTGATTAGATTGTAGTTGTATTACTTTTTTTGTAAATTTTCACGCTATCTTCTATGTGTAACAAAAACTTTTATTTTTGTCATTAAAAATCCCTAGAAGCTTAATATCTGGTAATAAGATATGATTAGCTAACACTGAATTTTACAAATTATGTCACGTGGATTTCCACTCATTCCATGCATATGCATTGTAAAATAAACATGTTAGGATTTTGCATACCTAGTTTTTATTACCCCTAAGGCACTCAATGATTTTCATAATTTACTTGTTCTTATTCTTCTGGAAAGCCTGCTGTCAGCAAATTAGCTGAAATTTGCTCTCCTTGTTTCCTGGTATAGTCACTCAGTTACATTCTCTAAAGATGTATCACTTCAGTGGTATTTTAGCTATCCAGTTATTTTAAATTATTCTATTTAAGTTTTATCTCTTGCCAAAACTGTACTTAGTACAATACTTTAAGATAATCCCTAATACAGAATAAGATGTTTGCCCTTTAAATTTATTTCAATCTTTTCCAATATTTTTATACAATATATTTTTTAAAAAGTGTAACTTTTGAGAGACGGGTTAGCACTTTGTTTTACATTTAAAATTATTCAAGAAAATAATAAAGGAATATCCATTTTAGGGCATCTCTGCATTTATACAAGTGTTTAGATTATCTTTATAATAGGTATTATAAGTATTTAGGGTTAGGGTTGGGTTTGGGGTTAGGGGATAGGGTTAGGGTTAGGGGTTGGGCTAGGGTTAGGAGTTAGGGTTAGGTTTTGAGATTATAATATAATTACATAGCTTGTTCTTTTATTTCCTCCTAAGCCTTCCCATACACCCCTCCTGTTCTCTTTCAAGTTCACTGCCTCTTAATTTCAAAATGTATCAGACACATACATTGTTTTCTTTAGTACATTCAACTAACTTCTGGCAGAAAAGAATTTTCCTGAATGTGTTGTAGTCTCCCCCACCTCTTTATTTTCTTATGTAATTAAGTGGTTTTATTTAGAAGTCTCCTTCAGTTACTTTAAATTTTTTTATTTGTCTACTGTAGTTTTTGATTTGTGGTTACCAAGAAACATATCAAAAGTTTCTCGTAGTTACACTGTTATTCTAATGCAATAATATCAAAATAATTTATTACATAAAGGTTGCCTTACTCCACAAAGAATGGAATATAAAAATTTTAAAGCAATTTGTTTCAACTTGTGCTTCATATCACTTAACAAATTACAATATTATTGTTATTTTAATATTGTTGTTTTTATTTATAGGTAAAACCAAATTATTTATGTACTACTATAATATTACCAGAACACTCATATTTTAATGTATACTTAATTTCCTGTGTAGAATTGTTAGAATCTCATGTAGCCCACCCTGGCCCAGACAATCTATGTAACCAAAGAGGACCTTGAACAAACTCCAGATCCTTCTGCCTCCACCTGCTCCATGCTACGATGACAGGTGCACTCCAACATGTCTGGTTACTCTTCCTTCCCTCCCTCCCTCCCTCCCTCCCTCCCTTCCTCTTTCCTTCCTTCCTTCCTTCCTTCCTTCCATCCTTTCTTCTTTTTCCTTTCTCTTTTTTTTAATAAAGAAAGATTTATTTTTATCTTCATGTATATGCACAGTGTGTGTATCTCTGTGTGTAAGTGCTACCTGTGTTCAGTTCCCATGGGATCAGAAGAATGTGTTAGAGCTATCTGAAGCTGGAATTAAAGGTAATCTGTGAACCACCATAAGTGGGTTGTAGGCACCGAACTCCAGTCCTGTGGAAGAGCATCAAGCGGTATTAACAGTCTGTATCCCATGTTGCAATTTCATATATTTTCATCTTTCTACTTAGCACCTCCCTTTTCTTTTTAAATAAATAAATTTCCTGTAGTATTTCTTTTGTGATGGGTCCGTAGTGATGGCCACCTTAGTCTTCTGGTCATCTCGAAATTTTCATGCCTCCTTCACTTCAGAAGCTTAGTTTTGTTATATTAGTGTTTTTAGTTAATTATTATTTCCTATCATTCTTTTCATTTTAATTTCCAATCTGTTCTTGGTTTGCACAGTCCATGCTAAGGACATCTAGAGCTACGGAACATCTTTTATATGTTATTTATCTTCTTCTGAAGGCAATAGACTGGATAAATGTCCTTTGTTTTTGTCAGATTATTATACTGTGTCTTGAATTACTAGTACTTTTTGATCCCTTCCATAGAAATTTATAGTTTTTAAAGAATTTGAAGTATTTCCAAGCAGTTTTTTTCCTTTGACCTTTTTGCTCCCACATGGGTTTCTGCAGCTTGAATATTTGTTTGCTGATACCTGACCAGTTCCAAAAGTTTTTTTTTTCATTCCTTTATTGGCAATTTTAATTTACATTTTTCTCTAACTTTATCTTCAAATACTATGTATTAGAATTCAAAGATTATTGCTTCTGTTAGATCATTTTGTTAATAATATAATTGATTATAGGTTAAATATAATCTTTATAATTTCATTAATTTTGATTTAAAGCAGGAAAATCTATTTAACTTGAAAAATTACCAGTAAATTTCTCATTTGGCCATTTATTATTTACCTATTTTCATTGTACTATTTTTCTGTACTTTTTAGATGTTCTCTTACCTTTTTTTTTAATTTATTTATTTTTATCTCAATCACAGGTTAGGTACTTTGAATCCCAGGCGTAGCCCTCCCTCAGTCCCTCCTACCCTCCCACTCCCTCCCTCATCTCCCTCCTCCCTGCCCCCTCCAAGTCCACCAACAGGGGAGGACCTCCTTCCCTTCCATCCAACCCCAGCTTATCCTGACTCCTCAGGGCTGGCTGCAATGTCCTCCCCTGGGATCTGGTTCTCTTCAGAGCGTATAAATCTCTTACCTTTTTTTAAATAATTATTTTGAGTTTTTATTTGGTCAGGGAATATGTATATTTTCATTTTTTGAAGTCTACTATTGTTTGAATATTGTGTTTACACAAATGTGTGTGTTAGTTAATTATGCTCTGTATTTTGTTATTAACTTGTTTTGCAAGAAGGCATTCATATTTGAAGGTGCAATGTTAATTCCAGCCTTTGAACATTAAGTGTTCCGGTAGTCCTTCATCAGCCAGTCTGTTCCCAAATCCTAGGCATGTTTCTACTTTAGACCAATGGTGTCCTTGCTGATGTGTTCCTTGCAAATAATGACATTATGTTCATTTAAGTAGATATGCCCCGATACCCTTCATGGTAAAATTTTTCCAAAGTCTAAATACTTGGGTAAGACTTCTGTATTGAACATTTGGAATACTTTAGGATCTCAGACTATTTAGCAAGGTCGTCTAGAGACACTATCACCTATGATAATAAGTTTTAATCCTTTATACTAGTGAGGATGTACTTGGAGCTTGAATTCATGGGTCTTGTCTGGGAGAAGACTGATCTTTGTGTCTGCGACAACTTAGTTATAGCAATGTTCAATCCCTTGAGCCATACTGGAAGCCTCATTTCTCAGGATGGTACTGGAAAATGGGTCCATGGGCTGACATTGTGTCTGATGGAGCATGTATGGATCCTGATACTGTAGATTCTATGATTCCATAGAATCCATGTGGTCTTTCTGCAAGCTGGAGTACAGTATTTAAATTTACTTTAGATCAGAGTACACAAGGGCTAGGCTACAGCCCATAATTGTGTACACTTAGCATTGAGTCTACAGACACTGGTTTTGGTCAAGTGCTAGCAGCCTTGCAATCCATGTGTTTGCTAGTATGTAATAAGAGGCTAAATATGTGCATGGGTCTAAAGTCTACTCTCTCAGGGCTGGTTTTGGGTCCTGATTCACAGTGTAGGTCCTAGTATGTAATTTTGGGCCTAGTGGTGGGATGTCTGAAGACAGGCCTGGATAGTTGTGAAACATGAACTAGAAGGAGAAAGTAATAGGATGAGCTGTGGGGAACTTCCTGGCAGTAGTCTGTTTTAAAGCAATGTGTATGAATGCAGGCCTCCCATTTGAGGTGAGGAAAATTGGCATGATATTAGGACATTCATGAAGTTTGGAATATGTTATGGTTCTAAACTCCCAAAGTGATTTACGTAAGAACATGGGATCTGGCTTATTACTGGGTGGACCTAGCTTTTTATCCACAGAGTAGCTTGTCTGGAGCCTGGTGTCCCCAGGAATGGCACGATGCTTGGACGGCCTGAATGCTGCTGGCCAGAGGACATTGATATTGATCTACTGTTTAGAAAAGCCCAGAGTTCAGGGGCATAGATTGATCTAAGAATTGGGGCTCATCTTGTGAGTGGGATTACTGTGGAAATAAGAATATTTTATATTGTTCAGCTATTGGAGTTAACTTGGCACAAAGGGAAGTATGGAAACCATAGTTGTAGAAGTGGATATAATCAGGAGGTTGTCTATAGACTGAGGCTAGACATGAACCTAGAACTGAGGCGGGCCTTATGGTACAGGCTGAGGGTACTGTTCTACAGTCTGGGTTGTAGAATTGTCTTTGATGCAGGATTTAACCAAGGAGGACCTAGTATAGACATCCAATGTAAGTCTGATATGCTTTACCCTACAGGGAAGATGTCTCTTTCCATGTTTAACTTCCAGGAAGTTAGGTAAGTAATAATGTAGAAAATAGATCATGTTACAGTCTTAAAAATCATTTAATGACCTTATAATTATTATTTATTTATTCCAGGCTTTCTCAAACTTCTTAAGTAGCCATGGATGACTCTGGAAGTTTTGTCTTCTACCCTTACCTCTCCATTGCTGGGTTGCAGTCAGTTTCACCTGCCTTATTTATCTGGTGCTGTGAGTTGACTTCAGAGCTTCATGCATGCTAGACAGACACCAATCTTATTTTTATTTTTTTCTCAACCTAGTATCCTTAGCTGTTATGAAGGCTTACTTATTTAAGTGTCTCTAGGAGGTAACAAGCCACAGAATGTCCAATTCTACCACACTGCTGATGTTGATATTATTTAAACTTTTAATTAAAAGACAGTTTTATTTAATTTACCTAAATGTCTCAACTAGTATAGATTAAATAGAGTGTCAGCATTTTTAAAAATCATCTTAAAGTTATTACATCAGTTTATCATGGCAAAGAAGATAAATTAGTGGCTTATATTTTTATGCATAACAGAAATCCACTGTAATTATATATAACACTGCTATGATTGGACTCAGGTAATGTATGTAGAAGCTTCCATAAGTCATCCAGTGACCTCGTTCCGGTATATATCACCCTGGTATTAGTCTTTAGTTTTGGAGGCTGTAATTACTTTGGATTTGCCATTCCCCTCATATACTTGGGGAAAGTTGTTTAGTAGTATTTTACTCTGTTCAGGATGCACAAAGTTTTTAAGAGACTGCCAAAGGCAAGTTTTTTTTTTGTTGTTGTTTGTTTGTTTTATTTTTTGTGGTAGGTAAGGTATGAGAAAGAAAAGAGCTAGCAAATTCTGAGATGGTTGCCCACCATGTTTCTTTTGTCTTTGTGCTGCAAAGGACAATATAGCTTTCTGCAATATTGCTAAAGATATTACTGAAACAATGAAATGCAACATTGTTTGCATGTCAGTTTTTTTTAATCACTGTGACACACTACTTCACAGAGCAACGTAATGAAAGAAAGATTTAACTTGATCAAGTTTCAGAAATTTTCGTTTGTGGTGGTTGAATCAAAATGACCCCCATAAACCTACAAGGAGTGGTACTATTGGAAGGTATGGCCTTGTTGAAGCAGACATTACATTAGAGGAAGTATTTCTCTGGGAGTGGGCTTTGAGGTTTTAGAAGCTCAACACAGGCCCAGTAGCCCACTGTCTCTTCTCACTGCCTGATAATACAGATACAGAACTCTTAGCTACCTCTCCAGCACTGTGTTTGCCTACATGCCAACATGCTTCCTGCCATGACAATAATGGATCAAACCCCTGAACTGGAAGCCAGCCCCAATCAAATATATGACCTTATAGGAGTTTCTGTGATGATAGTATCTCTTCACACCAATAAACCCTAGCTTAGACCGATGTCAGTACCAGGAAATGGGGTACTGCTATGATAGGCAAGACTATGCTTTTTCTTGGAGGAATATAGAATACTTTGAGAATTTGGGCTTAATGGGCCATCCAAGTAGGATCATGGAAGACAGTGGTGCTGAAGTTGATTTTAACTGTGCGGGCCTAGCTCAAGAGTTTTCAGAAGAAAATAATATTAGTATGTGGCCTAGGAAGCATTCTAATATTTTTGCTTTCTGCCCTTGTCTAAAAAATTATGCTTAAGGCTAAATTAAAGAGTTATGGATTTAGACTCACTCTCCACGTGCCATCCCTAGTTAGGAGAGCAGGGACTTTCTCTGGTATAAATTCAGTGGCAGGCTTTCTGATCACCGCCCCCCTGTGGGGTATGTGTGTGTGCAGCTTTGCCAGGCCACAGAGGAAGATGATGTAGCCAGTCCTTTTGAGACCTGATAGGCTAGGGTCAGAGAGAAGGGAGGAGGATCTCCTCTATCACTGGACTAGGGGCAGGCATAGAGGGAGAAGAGAGAAGGAGGGTAGGATTGGGGGAAAATGAGGGAGGGAACCACAGCTGGGATACAAATTGAATAAATTGTAATCAATGATAAAGAAGATGAGCTGCGTACACATGCAGAAAAAAAAAACCATGAGCATGTTTTATAATGTTAAAAAAAGTTAAGGATTAACAGATTTGACAAATGACATTTCCCAAAAGCCTAGCATTGACTGTGTTGGATGGCAATTAATGGCCAGTCTTATGCAGATCTATAATGAAAAGAAGCAAACCCAGCAAGAAAAATTACAAAATGTATGATTAGAGGAGAAAAAGAACACCAGAAAGTGCATGCCTGTGGAGAAAAGCTGCCGACAGCAAATGGAACTAGCCCACAGAGAATGAAGTATGTTGTAGTCAACAAAGCTGAAAGGAGAAGGAAATCTCAAGAACTCATTGACATCAGACATGGAGGTGTTTACTCAGATGGATTTGGGTCTTGCTGTGGTCAAGTATTTCCTCATTGTGCTTCCTTTCCTCTCCTTTGGAAAGATAATGCATATCCTGTGCCATTGCATGCTGGAGGTATGTGATATGCTTTTCTTTTCTATAGTATAGTAGACTACAGTTAAGAGATTGCATGAATCTCAGAAGAGACTTTGAACTTTGGACTTTTAAAAATTGCTGAGACGGTGACAGATTATGGGGACTTTTAAAGTTGGATTGAATGCATTTTGACATTATGACATGGCTACAAGCCTATGGGGGACGGAGTGGAATGCAGTGGTTTGAATCAAAATGGCCCATGTGAAATGTATGTCTTCCACATCAAAATTTGGATCAGACATGTGTCTTTCTACCTAAGGATACAACTTAAAGGCCTGTGTCAGCCTACACCGTAATAGACATGTATGGCAGAAATGGACAGCTCCTATCATGGTATCCAAAGAGCAAAAAGGGAATGCCTAACTGGCTTTCTCCTTTTCTTTTACCCCTTTCTTACACGCAGACTTCTTGCCTAATGGATGGGGACACCCATATTTTCAGCATGGGTATGTTCTTTCTAGAAATAACCTCAGTAACGCATCCAGAGTTATGTTTCAGTAAATGTTTTGGCAATCCTTTTAAAATATATTTATTCTTTCCCTAACTTTTATGTTTTAAATCAGTAAATCATCACCTTTTGCATCTTAGCCCAACTAAGTTGACTATCAAAATCAACCATCACATCTAGACAGCCTTAAAAACATGACGTAGAAGTCTAACTAATCTGGCTTTCATACTAGGCATATATTAGTTTGAAGCATAACTTCACTACTTATAGGCCTTGTGGGTCACAAGAAAGTGGATTGTTTGCTGCATTAGAGGCATAAAGGTGTTTTAGGATTATGTGGTGAAGATTAGTGATGAAGCATACATTTATGTCTTGTTAGTTTTTATTAGAATAAATCTAGTTTTTTGACACAGATGAAGTATGAAAGTATCTCCAATTCTCAGAGTTTGCACTCCTGTGGAAACAAATTGCAGTGATTTCTTAATTGTCCCTCTTTAGATTTATAATCCACTCCTTGTTACAGCATTCATTTAAGATATATTGCAAGATTTGCATAATATAATCTTAGGCAGCTGTAAATCTTTCAAATCACAAGAATGGCTAGCCCAGTAGATAAACCCAATGGTGCAATTGTGGCAGTTTAGGTCTTAAGGCCTAAATTCACAAGTGGTACTGTAAACCCAGCAATTACTCCTGAAGGGCCTGATAGTGTCCCCTTCTTAAATCAATATAGCTTCTAACTGAAATTCTAAACACTATAATTACCTTCTCAGAGAAGTGGAGCTCTTACCTCTCATCAAAGAAGATTCTTGTTGCAGCAGATAGGCCACTAGAGAGACCTAACATTGGTCAAACTAGATAAAAACTGTGCCTAGACTAAATTGGTACATACACACAACCAGTAATATTGTGGATCAGGAGTCAGAAAGATTGCAAGAGCCAGAAGACCAGGAAGCCTGTTTCTAGACAGTTGTATTAGTTAGGATTATTATCTCGGTAATGAAACACTATGATCAAAGGCAACTTGGAGAAGGAAAGAGTTGGTTTGGATTACATATCTTGAATCAGTACACTGAGGGAAGCCAAGGCAGTAACTATAAATGGGAACAATACTGGAGACAGTAGCTGATACCCAGGACATGGTCAAGGGCTGCTTACCTGCTTGCAGTTCATAGCTTGATCAGCCTGTTTTCTTATGGAACCCAGGACCAACCACCCAGTGTGATGCTATTCACAGTAATCTGGGCACTCCCACATCCATTCCCAGTTAGGAAAGTGCTTTTCGGGCTTCCCTGCAGCCTCATTTTGTGGGGGTGTTTCCTCAGTAGTCCTCTCGTCAAAGATAGCTTGTCTCCAGGTGACAGAAAACCAGCTAGAAGAATTGACCCCTTGTCAACTTGACTCACAAACATATTACCACTAGGCCCAAACTTCTCCTTTCTTGTTCCTACTCCAAATCATTAATATTAACATCACAATATAAAACATTCCAATTTTTAAAAGTACCATAGTCTTTAAAAATTTAAACTCATAAAAGCTCTGTCTAATGCTCAAAATTTCGCTAAAACTACAAAGTCTCTTTAAAAGTTCAAAAGCTCTCAACTATGGTTTACTGTAAACTCAAGATAAGTTAAAAACTTTCTTGTGGAGATCCAAGACGGCTGCCACGAGAGGACACTGTGTCTGAGGGGTAGGACAGCAGAAACAATGCAGAGACCAGGAGACTGAACTCTGAGACCTAAAACACCAGCATTTGTGATTGCGAGGTGATCGGAACTCCTACGGCGAGGAAATCAAGTGGGAAAATCCTAGGGACACCCAGTTATTCCCCAGAAAAATCTCCGGGTGACCAGCGGCGCACAGCTCTGATCTGAAGGAGCAGCCGCGCTGGGCACCCGCAGCTGCCATAATAGACTGGATCACACAGTCTCGTGGGCAGTCTGAGGAGGAACCGGGTACCATTTTCACTGACCTGCACACTGCGGGCGCACACTACACACGTCTGCCAGCTAAAACCTCAGTTCCTGTGTGAGTCTGCAGGCAAGTCTGGGAAGGACCCGGGTTCTGCTTCAACCCACGGGTGTACGGCAGGTGCACACCAATCGACGGACCCACCACAGACTGAGAGGCTCAGGGGACCGTTTTGACCAGATTGCACACTGCGGATGCACACTGCACGCGTCTGCCAGCAAAAACCGCAGTCCGTGTGTGTGTGTCCGCGGGCCGAGAGAGAAGGCCTCGGGAACCATTTCAGACAGGCCTGCATACAGCGGGTACACACCACTTAGTAATACCTGCAACCAACCCAAACCTACTGTGTGTGCCCCAAATATCATCGCAGACCATGGTACACAGCCCCTGGCCCAGAAGGAGGCGCCAAATCTCCAGTCCAGGGGAGAGCCCTTAGCAGCAAGCCCAGGGCGGAGCGCACAAACCCCAGCTGACATCTCAAACCAGGACACTCAGACTCTAGAACAGACTGAGGAGTAAGGCCTCCAGACCAGAGGGGTGACCAGCCTGCAGTGCTCACAGCTTCTAGCACAGAGCACGAAGCCAGGCACACAGGGCCCACAACAGAGTTCAACTGAGAAACAACACACACTAACAAACCACCGGAAATCCCTGATCTTCTTGAAGAATACTCCTGACACAAGAGATTGACAGTTTCAGACTAAAGTACAGCCTTAAAGCACAAACATCTCCCTGATTATATATAAACAAATGCCCAGAAATCGGCAAAAGAACTCACCCAACAAAAATCAGGACACCATGGCCCCACCAGAAACACCCAAAAGCAGTGGAGATTTTAATTCAGCGGAGACACAGGAAAATTATATTAAAGCTTTCATTATGGAGATATTGGAGGAACAAAAAGAGAGACAAAAAGAGGAAATGAACAAGGACTTCAAAGAAATGGAGAACAATTTAACTGCCCACATAGAGGAACAATCAAAGATAAACAAAGAGGAAACAACCAAAATAGGAGACACAGTCAATCAGTTGAAGGAAACGGTACAAAGCATGAAAACAGAATTAGAATGTATAAAGAAGACACAAAGGGAGAAGAACCTGGAACTGGAGAACAAAGAGAAAAGATCAGGAACCACAAAGGTAAGCATCACCAATAGAATACAAGAGATGGAAGAGAGAATCTCGGGAGCTGAGGATACGCTGGCTGAAATGGATTCCTCACTCAAGGAGATTAGAAAATTAGAAAAATCCCAAGCACAAAACTTCCAAGAAATTAAGGATGCCATCAAAAGACAAAACCTAAGAATAATTGGAATAGATGAAAAAGAAGACTCCAGGCTCCAAGGACCGGAAAATATTTTTAAGAAAATCATAGAAGA